>QXEO01000225.1:2081023-2747730 GCA_007115705.1 Dactylis glomerata | reverse complement strand
CGCAGCGAGCGCGCCAGCGTGGAGGAGGATCAGGAGATGGAGATGCAAGCTGGACAGCGGCATGAGGAGGTCCTCGGGGAAGAGGACGACAATGACGGACATCAAAATGAGGAGGTGCTCGGGGGAGAGGACGACAATGACGAGGTCAACATCTCAGCGCGCGTGGGGAGGAAAAGCTATGGCGTAATCTGTAGAGAAAAGGAGGGACCAGCTGATTGTAAACTGAAATAAGATAGGGTGTTCTCTGTAATGGGCAAAAGTGTTTGCACCAATCACGCTGCTGATTTGGATGCCCAGGATAAGCCCTATGGGTCCATAGTTATGTGGTTTTAGATTTTCGCTTTTTCAGCCATTCATAATATGACAGCTGTACCATTAAAAGACTCGATCAAATTGGTTCTGTACACCAAAAAAGGTGTCTGTTTTTATTCCTGGCAAAACAGACAAAAAATCACGATTGAGTTCCAACGGCTCTTTACGTTCAACTTCTCATTCAGCTCACGTTAAAGCCTTACAACATGCAACCTAAAAAGGGCCCTAGTACAAAAATTTCAAAACACTTGCTGATCTTCTTATCCTCCAAGCAAAACAGCTCACGAGCAGCTCCGCCCCAACCCACCCTTACCATGCAAAAAGTTGTCACCTTTCTGGAAGAGAGGATCGATCCAGTCCCACAACAAAAATGGAGGGAAAAGACGGGAAAATTAAGATCTAGGACTGCAAGCACCAAAGAAAAAGAAAGAGCAACAAATTATGTAAGAATACTTACTTCAGATTAAGACACGCTGAAGCAAAGGTATGTCCCATTGTCCCTTAACACTTGTTATCTGAAGGCAGTACGTAGAATACAAAAATCTGTCGGTTTAGAAACTATAGGGATTACATTATATCGGAACTATCAAAACTCACTGCAAAAAAAATGCCTTGATGACAAATGACTGTTGTTACACACTTGGCTTAATACTTATTAACCCTGTACTCCAAACTCACTGAAAAAACTGATTTTAAGATCACACCAACCCCAGCACTGCTTCGATCCTAGAAAAACCTAGTGAATCAGCAAATTATCAGCAACATCTACATGCACGCATACAAAGCTAGATAGAGGGGGCGAGATGTCATGCTCATGAAATATGAACAAGTTGATAACCAAAAATACAAATAACTGTTGTGTAACAAAATGATAAGCTTCAAATAATCACATAATCAACTAGTCTGAAAATCACATTACTTTAAAAAGTCTGACGGAAGTGAGAATGACAGAAGGGCCCTTGCATGACAGTGAGATCAATAGCTCAACTAGAGACCCGGATTCATGTGGAAAGCTTAGAAATGAAACTCAAATAACAAACTAGTTTAGATAAAACTTTCACATAAATACACTTTGGGTTTTTTCCTATAAGATATTTGCTACCTAAGAACAATGAATGATAAGTTGCGCCACTTTCAACCAAACTCAGTTGGGTGCATCAACCACTTGAGCATCACAAATCACTGAATAGTACCTTGACAACAACTGCAACATTTTCCTTCTCCAAGAACTGCTTTACTAATGTCAATGCATTTGTATGCCCCCAACAAACAGGAACATGACTAACCACTGGATAGTACCTACATGTATTTCAAAATGAGCAAAAAATGCAACAGAAACTAAAGTAAAAGGAAGATAAAAGTGGTGAAATGGCCACAGAAAAGGTCATGCTCATATAAAGCAACATGGAAGCAAATTATGCCATTATCTAAGAAGATGCATATCCTCAATGATGAATCAGTCTGGTTAGGGCATCAACTCAGCTAAGCCCTATGCCTGCGATGACACTATCATCCTCAACAAAATAAACAGTGGCTTTAGTAGTATATCTATCGGCAAACATGACACAACCCTGTAGATGTTCGCAGATAGTTAGAACATAATCATACTGACAGTTAACAACATGCAGGTCCGCAAAATCACAACTGATGCTAGACAAAAGTTATGAAAACCCAACTTGAAAGTCGATTAGAAAATCCCCAGCCTACTACTCACTACAACATCTCCCCTCATGATGCACACACTCGAGCAGGCTACCCTCTTATCTCTCTCCCAAGCTATACAGACATATCAAACGATGCAAACAAATAAATAAGTGATTTCTAGTGAGATAAAAAGCTCACCTTCGATGAAGGCAGATTGCTGCTCTGTCACCCCTTCGCTCTGCTCCTCTTTATTATCCCAACTAAAAACAAAAGCTAATATAAGTGACTCAGAAAATTTGAATGAAGAGCTGAGCAAACTAAAATGATGAAAATAAGAAAACGAAGAGAAGAAGAAAAGTGATTCAAATGAGATAGAAAGCTCACAGTGGATGAAGGCAACTGTTGCTCTCTGATCCATCGGTCTGTTCCCCTTCTTCTCCAACTTCTCTTTCCCACTAAAATCATTGACTGAAGAAACCATGTAAGACCAGTGCAACAAAACTCTCAAGAATAAGCATTTGACTATAAAGGATAAGACTGATAAGATCGAGAATGAATGAAGACTAAGATGATAACTCAAGAAATCTGAAAGACTGATCACTAGAATAAAGAAACTGAACTAAAGTAAGAAAGGATCGCAAACTGAATATTTGATAACTGAAAAACTTATGAATGATGAAGATTAAAGGAAGAATGAGGATGAATGGATGACTGAAACATCGGACTGAAAGGCTGAGGACAATCTTAGAGACTTAATGTCTAAATCAAAAGGAGGGAAATGATAAACTGATAAACTAAAGAATTTCAAAGTAAAGGAATGAGGACTGAGTTTGGAAATGCTGAGAAATGAGTGACTGAAAAAATAAAAACTAAGATAATGTGTGAAATGCCGATTAATGAGTGACTGATTTAATGAGAGACTTAAGAAAATAGGAGAGAGACTTTAGAAAACTAAACAAAGAGGGAATCAAGAAATGAAGAAACAAAAAAAGAGAAGAGTGAAGACAGAATGAGCTAAACAGAAAACTAAATAAAATTGACAAAGAATTCAGAGACTAAGAAACTAAAAACTGAAAGACTGATAGTGATAAAGAAATAATGAAGAAAAATATGATAAAGGAAGAAATATCAACGACTGAAAACTGAAAACAAACACTGACACTAAAATATAGCCGAGCTTTCAAAATAAATAAAGTATTTGAAGATTGAAAAGATATGATACTAACAAAGCTAGAAAAATTAGTGTGACGAAACTGAGAGAATGAGTAGAAATCAAATGGATATTATTAAGTGAGAAAAAGGAACTAAGGACTGAACCAAACTAAACTTATGCTTTATTTCTTCCTTAGAAAACTGAGACACTAAATAAACTAAGATGTTAAAGATAGAAATAAGAGATTAAGAAACTAAGGACTGGCCAAAAGACTAAACCTGATGTAGTGATAACATGAGGACTGTAAGAAAGAATTAAAAGACTAAGTAACTAAGGATTGAATCAATAGACTGAACCTGATATAATGATAAAAAGATAATGAGGCACTAAAGAAATCGCTAACAGAATAACTAAGAGACTAAGAAACTAAAGAATATACCATAAGACTGAACCTGATATGATATAATGGTAAAAAGAGGACTGTAAGGACTAAGAAACTATGAACTGAACCAAATTAAGGACTGAACCTGATATAATGATAAAAATAAAACTTTCAGTCATTCATTTAATCTTGAAAACAAGAGCAAGTAAACTAAAATACTTAAAGACTAAAAAGTAGAGGCTAAGAAAATGAAAATATGTAGGAGTAATGAAACACGAAAAAACTAAGGGCATGTTTGGTTCTAGCCCATGGTTAACCCACCAAATATTTGGCTAGCAAAAATTTTGGTTGACATTTTTGGTTGCCCATGAGTTGGCCAACATTGGCAAGAAAAGTGAACTACCTTGGCCAAAGAGCCATTAGCATGCCTAATAATTGGAAACCATCCAAACAAAGGCCAAAGTTTTGGCCATGACCAAAATATTGGTAGGGCAAGATTTGGCCTCAATCCAAACATTCCCTAAAAAGAATGGAGAACATAACCAGGAAGATCATACCAGACGTAACAAATATTGGGCCTAGAGAAATATCTGCTGAAGAATAAACTGAACACTACTAGCTAGCATGCCAACACGCATGTTCAAAACTGAAGGCCTGAGTCCTGATATGATAGTTGCCTCAATGTGGGATGTAACTAAACTGCCAATTCATGGCCTATTTATGGGTAGCAAGATAAGATATATAGGTCAGATTTGCAACAGCAGCTGAGTCTTATGGGATATCCTCATGATTAATGTCCACACTAACAAATAATTTACAAATGCTAGTAATTACCGAGATGGCATATGCCAGCCTACTAGGATAAACACAAGAAGTTTTAGGTATGCGCGGAGGAGACTACAGTTACAGATCACTGTCAGTTAAAACAAACGAGGTATAGTTCTCAAAGCAGAAAAAGCTAGTACCAACTTCTAAAAAACTAAAGTGCTGAATTTGTTTTGGAGGAGATGAAAAAGTTAGTATGCTGACAACCTACAACAATCTCAAGATAATAATTACAAGACTATAAACACAATCCGTAAACACTCTATGATGCGGTATCATACATCAGATAAACTCATAGTGAACACAAAATTAAAACCTAACTTGTTTAAGTTGTGAGCACATAACAAATGAAAAATTTGTTCCAAGATGTTAGAGGAACATACCCTGAAATCAACTAAACCCCATACTTATGAACCAAACTGGAAAATAAACTACAGAGTGAGCTCACAAAATAGAATCACGAATACTAAACCCAAAAATAAGAACAAAAAAATACCTAAACAAACAAGAGATCTCCCCTACTATAGCTGCCGTGCTCCCTCATAAATACAAGCTACCAAAGCCGCAGATCTAGCGTCGAAAGCATCGCCAGCGACACCGCCTAAAATCAAAACTCGCACAGACGAGCTAGGTAGAAACTGGAATCAGAGCACACTAATAGAAGAAGATGGTAGGGTATACCAGTCTCGCAAGCGGCAGCCATGTCTCCCTCGCTCGCGAATCGCCAGTCTCTTCGTCCCAGCTC
The DNA here is from genome assembly GCA_007115705.1 of Dactylis glomerata. Classification (NCBI taxonomy): domain Eukaryota; kingdom Viridiplantae; phylum Streptophyta; class Magnoliopsida; order Poales; family Poaceae; genus Dactylis; species Dactylis glomerata. Next base: position 2,742,669 of record QXEO01000225.1, on the reverse strand, counting down.
GAGCGCGCTCGCGATCCACAACGCTCCTGCCCCCGCCGGCTGCGCGCAAAACTCTCTCTTCATAGGATGTAGCGCTGTCCCTTGAAGCGTCGCTCCGTCAGTCACCGGTGGCACCGGCTACGGGATGGCTGCTGATCTCTCCGCCATGGAGGCTATGCTTCCTTCACTCCTCTCCCGAGACAGAGCGGAAAGGACAGAATAGCCAAGACAAAATTAAATTTTAAAAAAGGAATACAAAAATGCTATGTTGACTAAGCCCACGCGAGATTGGGAGGAGACTGAGACGCGCGGAGATTCGTGACAGGGAAAGACATCGGACGCTCTAAAAAGTGACTATTTCCTAATTACAAAACAGCTAGCTGTTTGTTAGGAAAAGTGAAAATATTTTGAATGAAAAATTTGAATAAATTTCAAATTGGAACAAATTTCAAATTTGGAACGAATTTCAAATTTGAAACGGAAGAAATTTCAAATTTAGAACAAATTTCAAATTTGAAACGAATTTCAAATTTGGGACGGAACAAATTTCAAATTTGGAACAAAATTTGAATTTTGGAAGTAGAGCCTCCGAGCAAGCACTACAACACGATATTGGATATGGGGCACTTTAAAGTGCCCCTGTAGTTGAATAAAGTGCATCTAAATATCTTTTGAGGCACTTTGAAAAATGCCCCCTTTACTCATGTCTCTAAAAGTTTTTGGGGCATTTTAATAGATGTGCCCCTAATTAAATTTGATTAGAAGCATTTTATCAAAGTGCCCCAAATTTCAATTAGATGCACTTGAATTTAAATGCCCCAAATTTCAATTAGGGGCACTTTGATTCAAATGCCCCAAATTAACTCAGTAAAATGTTGTACTCCCTCCGATTCATATTACTCTTCATAAATACGGATGTATCTATCACTAAAATGTATCTAGATACATCTATATTAGTGAAGAGTATTATAGGTCGGAGGGAGTACAACTCTGCCTGATTTTGTTAATCGTATATTTTTGAGGGCTGTTAATCTTTTTTGTTTGGTCCCCTTGCTGTGTTTATTTTTCGAGATAACTCCCGCTATGGTTTAGCACACACTTGGGCCGGTTCGGAAACGCGACTGGACGTTGACCTTATTTGGCCGGTCCGGGAGCGCGATAGAAGGCCCAGCTAGCGCGTCAGCGGGAATGCGGCCCGAAATCGAACTGACAAGTTACCGATGTCCAGAATAACGGAAGGAGGTATTTAAAGCGGTCGTTTTCTTTCTCGGTATCCGATGTGGGACTAAAAAATTGGCAAATCCCGGCTCACCTACCCCCAACTTGGTTCACGTCACCTTCTCCTCTCGCCGGCGAACTCTCCTCGTCACCGCCGCCTTCTCCACACGCTGCGCGGTTACGCTCCACCTCCCTCACTCCTTTTCTTTGCTACGCTCCACATCCATGGACCACGAGGGCTCCATCGCGGCTGGATCCGTGAAAAAGCGCTGATTTTTTCGACTGGATGAAAATTTCCGGCTCGATTTGGTGGAGGGGAAGCCCGATCCAGTGGCAGCGATGCCAGATCCGGTGGCGCCATGGAGGGCTTCTCCTGAGGGAGATCTTATGGCAGTAGGGCATCGAGGGGCCGTCGCCGGCTTCGCTCCTGTCGGAGATGCAGGCGAGGATGCCCGCCGTCGCGGTGGCACGCGGGACGCTTCTGCAAGAGGATCTCCCCCTGCGGTATGAACACCTCCATATCTCTCGATCTAGACTCCGTCAAAAGTGATTTTCTTGTCTGATAGTGCTACTGATTTTTTGTGCTAGTTCTATACACCCACTCAAGCATGCATGGAAGAAACTCTCTCGTTGTCTTTCGCTATATGCAGCCACTCAAGTATAGTAATAAACTAATAATTTCAGGTTGCTTCTATCAGGTCATGTTTTGTAGATAAACAACTGGGTGTTTGTACCTTGCATCATCCATTAACCTTATCAACCTGGAACTATGTCAGCAGATTCTCTGAATAACTAGGAACTATGCCTCTTTGTCTCCATGTTGCTTAGTGTAATCAGTTTCTTTAGGAAGAACCAATCAATAAACTGAATTAAGATATTTAGTACTTAGTCTTGCGTTTTTCTCCCAAGAGCCAAGTTTACTATGGGACCATGTGTAATGATCACATTTGCGAAGTTTCTTGCAGTAAGTCAGACTAGCAAATTTACAGGGCTTATTTTTGCACCTTCCATTCATCTCTTTTTTTGGCCTATCTTAATTCACAAAATTCTCTTGTTTGATTTTGTCTGTTAGACCATTGGAAACTGTAGCTGGAATTTTACAATCTTTTAACAGAAGATACCCTTCTCATGCTTCTATTCTAACTGCATTAGCATAATCTAACAATAACTGCTCACTGTTCCGTTAGTTTACTCGTTCTGTGGCTAACATTTTTCCTTCACTGTGGCTAGTGTTAGTTTTGTCTGTTAAACTATGCATGCATCAGAAATCAAGATTGCTTTCTCAGCATAGCCATCGACTCGTAAGTAAACTGGAGCTGGTAATGTTCAAGGACAAGTAAATGAAATAGTAACTGTCTCAGCAATATTCATGCTCTCATTTCCAGTACAAAATAAACATTGGTACTCATGATTGACCAATCTGTTTAGATCAAAGCTTCGTGTTGCCTTCTTCTTGTTCTTGTTCAGGTGAGCTTGTTCTTGTTTAGATCAAAGCTGACAATGTACAAATTCTTGTTCTTGTTCAGGTGGGCACTCCCTCTTTTGACAAGGTATAATAGCCACACTTGGCTAGCGGAAGCAGAGGTCTGTGCCATCGGTGAAATGGCATGACTACGGCGAGGTTCCGCCGCTGCCGGCAAGACGTGGCCCGTGGGGCGTGGCTGCGGTTGAGCTGCTGGAGCGTTGCCGGCGAGATGGTTGGCGCGTTCCTGGCATGGTTTCCCCAGGCACAGATGCTCAAGCTGTGATGTCGCGGGTCCTGGCTCCTGGAACCTACAACATGTACGTGCTCTACAGCATGCACGCCAGCTGAGTTCCGACGTGATGCGTGTTGGCACGTAAAACGGCCGTGCAACACCAGGATAATCGCCGTGCTTTCGTGACGACGAAGGGGTGCTTTCCACACTACGCCGACGGCCTAGAGCTATGCCGACGGCTTTTTATCAGGGCCGTCGGCGTAGCTCGATGGATAGGAATCCTACAAAAAAGGCCGTCGGCGTAGGAAAGCCGCCGGCCTAGATATCTATGCCGACGGCAAAGCCGTCGGCTTACGTTGACCGTCAGCCTTTGAAGATACGCTGACAGCAAAGCCGTCGGCATAGCCCAGCCGTCGGACCAAAGGTGGGACCGTAAACTACAAGCCTAACGTCGTCAAGGAGGACCATCGGTCCACTCTAGGCCGACGGCAATGCCGTCGGCTTAGATTTTTTCAAATTTTTTTTATCGCATTTAGTTCCATGATAATTTATGCATCACTAAAATATATCATAAAATAACAAAATATAGATATTTCGATGTTTCAAGATTTCATAAAATGATGTATGGGATCGCATGAAATGACACGATAGGAAGTTAGCACCACGCAAAGCCTGAGAGTAGTAGGAATCCCCCAAAGTTATCACTTTCCTCCTAATATATGTAGTTACGTGTGTTAGGGTGCTTAGAGAGACAACATCTATCTTTGAGGTGTCACCCTTTTCAGACACATGCAATAACACTCGAAAATCTCGGGCGTAGGGCGGGAACTCCCACGACGGGTCTACTGGGGGGCTCTTGGACTCCACGGTGTTGTTACATGCTCCTATAACCTAACCAAACAAAATAAAGTAAAAATTTCCACCGGTCAACCATCGTTGGAGGAAGGTCAAAGGGGTAGACCGCACGGGCCCACCTGGCTAGAGTTTCGATGTACGCAGTGCCTGAGAATAGTAGGAATCCCCCAAAGCTATCACTTTCCCCCTAATATATGTAGCTATGTGTGTTAGGGTGCTTAGAGAGGCAACATCTATCTCCGAGGTGTCACCCTCTTCACAAACATACGATAACATGCACTCTCAAAAATCTCGGGCGTAGGGCGGGAAACTCCCACGACGGGTCTACTTGGGGGGGCTCTGGGACTCGACAGTGTGGTTCCATGCTCCTATAGCCTAACCAAACAAAATAAAGTAAAAAGGTCCACCGGTCGACCGTCGTTGGAGGGAAGTCAAAGGGGTAGACCGTGCGGGTCCACCTGGCTAGAGTTTCGATGTACGCAAAGCCTGAGAGTAGTAGGTATCCCTCAAAGCTATCACTTTCCCCCTAATATATGTAGCTACATGTGTTAGGGTGCTTAGAGAGGCAACATCTATCTCCGAGGTGTCACCCTCTTCAGACACATGCGATAACACTCTCGAAAATCTCGGGCGTAGGGCGGGAACTCCCACGACGGGTCTACTGGGGGGCTCTTAGACTCCACGGTGTTGTTATGTGCTCCTATAGCCTAACCAAACAAAATAAAGTAAAAAGGTCCACTAGTCAACCATCGTTGGAGGAAAGTCAAAGGGGTAGACCGTGCGGGCCCACCTGGCTAGAGTTTCGATGTACGCAGAGCCTGAGAGTAGTAGGAATCCCCCAAAGCTATCACTTTCCCCCTAACATATATAGCTACGTGTGTTAGGGTGCTTAGAGAGGCAACATCTATCTCTGAGGTGTCACCCTCTTTAGATACATGCGATAACACTCACAAAAATCTTGGGCGTAGGGCGGGAAACTTCCATGATAATTTATGCAGCACTGAAATATATCATAAAATAACAAAATATAGATATTTTGATGTTTTAAGATTTGGAAAATGACGTATGGGATCGCATGAAATGACACGATAGGAAGTTCGCACCGCGGGTCTATGATGCTCTTGGACTCAACGGTGTTGTTCCATGTTGAAATCCCCCAAAGCTATCACTTTCCCCCTAATATATGTAGCTACGTGTGTTAGGGTGCTTAGAGAGGCAACATCTATCTCCGAGGTGTCACCCTCTTCACACACATGCGATAACACTCTCGAAAATCTCAGGCGTAGGGCGGGAAACTCCCACGACGGGTCTACTAGCGGGGCTCTTGGACTCCACGGTGTTGTTCCATGCTCCTATAGCCTAACCTAACAAAATAAAGTAAAAATGTCCATCGGTCAACCGTCGTTGGAGTGAAGTCAAAGGGGTAGACCACGCAGGCCCACCCAGCTAGAGTTTCGATGTACGTGGAGCCTGAGAAGAGTAGGAATCCCTCCAAAGCTATCACTTTCCCCTAATATATATAGTTACGTGTGTTAGGATGCTTAGAGAGGCAACATCTATCTCCGAGGTGTCACCCTCTTTAGACACATGCGATAACACTCTCGAAAATCTCGGGCGTAGGGCAGGAATTCCCACGTCGGGTCTACTAGGGGGGCTCTTGGACTCCACGGTGTTGTTCCACGCTCCTATAGCCTAACCAAACAAAATAAAGTAAAAAGGTCCACCGATCAACCGCCGTTGGAGGGAAGTCAAAGGGGTAGACCACGCGGGCCCACCTGGCTAGAGTTTCGATGTACGCGGAGCCCGAGAGGAGTAGGAATCCCCCAAAGCTATCACTTCCACCCTAATATATGTAGCAACGTGTGTTAGGGTGCTTAGAGAGGAAACATCTATCTCCGAGGTGTCACTCTCTTCACAGACATGCGATAACACTCTGGAAAATCTCGGGCGTAGGGCTGGAAACTCCCACGACGGGTCTACTAGCGGGGCTCTTGGACTCCACGGTGCTGTTCCATGCTCCTATAGCCTAACCAAACAAAATAAAGTAAAAAGGTCCACCGGTCAATCGTCGTTGGAGTGAAGTCAAAGGGGTAGACCGCGCGGTCCCACCTGGCTAGAGTTTCGATATACACGGAGCCCGAGAAGAGTAGCATGATACGTCTCCAACGTATCTATAATTTTTGATGCTCCATGCTTGTTTTTACACCATTTGCCTAATGTTTTGTTACACTTCGTGGCACTTTTATGCATTTTCCGGAACTAACCTATTAACAAGTCGCCACAGTGCCAATTCCCTATTTTCTGCTGTTTTTGTGTTTCAGAAAAGCTACACAGGAACTATTCTCGGAATTGGACGAAACAAAAGCCAAACATCCAAAAATCCACCAAAGCTTCCAGAGAACCGAAGAGGAGACGGAGTGGGGCCATGAGGGGCCCTCACACCAGGGTGGCGCGGCCCAGCCCCTGGCCATGCCCCCTATGTGTGAGACCGCCTCGGTCCACTTCTGACGATGCTCCTTCGCCTATAAAGACCCCCCGACGGGAAAAACCTAAGTCCCCGATCAATTTTCCAGAACACATCGCGATCCGACGCCGCCATCGACCCGAAGATCGGGAGGGTCCAGAAGCTCTTTCCGGCACCCTGCCGGAGAGGGGAATCGCCACCGGAGGTCTTCTTCATCGCCATGCTTGCCTTCAGAGCGATGAGTGAGTAGTCTACCTTGGACTATTGGTCCATAGCAGTAGCTAGATGGTTATCTTCTCCACCATGTGCTTCATGTTTAGATCTCATGAGCTGCCCTACATGATTGAGATCACCGTTATGTCATTCTACATGTTGTGTTTGTTGGGATCCGATGAATATTGGTGTTATGATTGAGTTGCTATACTGAAATATATCTTATGTTATCTCTATGTTGTTTATGATCTTGCATGCTCTTCGTTGTTAGTAGCTATCTTGGCCGAGTAGTTGCTAGTAACTCCAAGAGGGGGTATTTATGCTCGATAGTTGGGTTCATGCCTCTATTTAATCTGGGAGAGTGACAGAAACCTCTAAGGTTGTAGATGTGCTGTTGCCACTAGGGAGAAAACAACATTCATATGCTCGAGGGCATATGCTTTGTTTATATTACACACTTTGCTTAAAGCAATTATCTGTTGTTCGCAACTTAATACTCATGGGATGATATCCCCGTGAGTGGATTATTAGTCATAGATGCAGTTGGATGGCGGTATATGTATCTTGTTGTAATGCCCAGAGTAAATTGCATAGTGACCTTCTTGACATATCACGTTATCTTTATTCTATCAATTGCCTAACTGTAATTTGTTTACCCAGCATGTGTTATTTATCTTATGGAGAGACACCACTAGTGAACTGTGGACCCCGGTCCTATTTCCATCATATTGCTATCACCTGTTTACTTTACTCGTACTGTTTTCTTTAATCGCATACTTCTACTGTTTTCCACTCGATACGCTCATAACCTTTGTTTCAAGCAAACCGGTGAGATTGACAACCTCATCGTAAGTTGGAAACAAAGTACTTGGTTGTGTTGTGTGCAGGTTCCACGTTGCTGCTCGCAAAGCAAAGCTTGGACGAGGCGCCATATAAATTGTCCGGAGCTGTCGTGAAGCTTGCAAGCATCACCTTCAGTCGTATTGGCTTTTTCTTCTTCGATCGATAAACCTTGGTTTCTAACTGAGGGAAAAACTTGCTGCTGTGCTCATCACACCTTCCGCTTGGGGTTCCTAACTGACTGGTTATAATCATCATCATCAACTACATGCCAGCCATCCTAGGAATCTCCCCAAAGCTATCACTTTCCCCTAATATATGTAGCTACGTGTGTTAGGGTGCTTAGAGAGGCAACATCTATCTCCGAGGTGTCACCCTCTTCACACACATGCGATAACGCTCTCAAAAATCTCGGGCGTAGGGCGTGAAACTGCCACGACGGGTCTACTAGGGGGGCTCTTGGCCTCCATGGTGTTGTTATGTGCTCCTATTGCCTAACCAAACAAAATAAAGTAAAAAGGTCCACCGGTCAACCATCGTTGGAGGGAAGTCAAAGGGGTAGACCACGCGGGCCCACCTAGCTAGATTTTCGATGTACGCGGAGCCCTAGAAGAGTAGGAATCCTCCAAAGCTATCACTTTCCCCTAATATATGTAGCTACATGCTTTAAGGTGCTTAGAGAGGCAACATCTAGCTCCGAGGTGTCACCCTCTTTAGACACATGCGATAACACTCTCAAAAATCTCGGGCGTAGGGCGGGAAACTCCCACGATGGGTCTACTAGGGCGTAGGGCTAGAGTTCGATGTACGCGGAGCCTGAGAATAGTAGGACCCCAAAGCTATCACTTTCCCCTAATATATGTAGCTACGTGTGTTAGGGTGCTTAGAGATGCAACATCTATATCCGAGGTGTCACCCTCTTCACACACATGCGATAACACTCTCGAAACTCTAGCCAGGTGGGCAACATCCACCTGGGCGCGGGCGGGAGTTTTCGTGTGTTGTTATTTCATGCGGGTCTCGAATCGGGCGTAACTAATTCAAAAAAAATCGAAAAAATGCGAGATCTTCGTGTGGCGTCATTTTATGCGAAACAAATTTAAACCTTGAGAATTTTAGAGATCCGCATAAAATAACCCTAGCTGGAAATCGAGACGAGCGCAAAATTAAGCATTTTAGAGGGTTATAGTGCACAAAATCCAATAGCCCGTTTTATTAAAAATAAATATCTATCTTATTTTTTTGGAGAGTAACAAAAATAAAATATATTTTTTTTGAAAAGAAATTACTACTGGGACTGTGGACATAATAAGGGGTGCGCGGGAGAAATTTTCCTAAGTCTCGTGCCGAAATTTTTTTGGAGAAAATTTTTCTAAGTCCCCCGCCCGCGCCGAACCCTAAATTTTCCTAAGTCCCGCGCCGAACCCTAAATTTTCCTAAGTCCCGCGCCGTCGCCACCGTCCCGCTCCGAAACAAGGCCCATCCCGCCCCGTCGCCGAGCCTATCCCGCGCCGTCGCCACCCCCATCCCGCGCCGTCGCCACCCCCATCCCGCGCCGTCGCCGAGCCGTCGCCACCGTCCCGCCGGTCACCGCCCCCACGCGACCTCGACTCCAGCCGCCTCGAGCAGATCGGCCCGGTCCGGCCGCCCCCACCCTTGGCCGCGCCGCCGCTGCCATGGATACCGACGGCGACGTCGCCGGACCGGGCTGAGCCGCCGCCGCTGCCTCCCTGCTCCACACCGAGCAGACTCCCTCTCTGCTGCAAAAGGTCCGCTATACTGAGGCTACTTCTCAAGAATACTTCTCTCATCTATACTTGAGGCTATTCTGATGCAATTTGGAGACTTTTTTCTATTTTTGATGCAATTTGCAAATGGAGTAGACAAGGCTCGAATTGTGCATTCAATTGCAATACCTAAGAACTCATCCCATGGTCTCCTAAGAACTGAATTTTATACCTTGTACTGAAATTTCAAGAGACCCAAAAGACATACCTGAACATTGCAGCAAGTCAAAGTTTAGGTAAAATCCGATGCTGAAAAACTTAAGGGGCTGTTTGGAACACGGGAATACTACAGGAATTTCACAGGAAAGGATCTTTGAAGGAAAAAATTCCTTTGAGGCCTTTGGAACGCAGGAATAGGAACGGGGATTCCATAGGATTGTCTTCCTACACTTCTATGTTTCATAGGAAAAATAACATCTAGTCTAACCCAATGGAAAAAATCCTGCGTGACTTGGACCTTTGCCTGGTGCTGCTTTATTTTGCTCTGCCTTGCGCTGCTTTATTTTGCTCTGCCTTGCGCTCACTGAAAAAAGAACCTAACGTCTGCACCTGCCTACCGGGTTGGTTTTTCTCTTCTAATGAATTCACTTTTTTACTCGTTTGTTGTTTATGAGATCTTATGAATGGATTGTAAGGTTTTAATGTATAGATGAGAGAAGTAATCACTTGTAAAGATTTAGCGTTGGTTCACTTGCAGATAGGCAGCAGCGACAGCTGTGTGCGCTTCAGGAACAAACTAGTACCATATTCACTGTGTTTGATCTGGAACCAGCATGTGTCCATTATTTTTCACTGTGTTTGATCTGGAACCAGCATGTGTCCATTCTTTAACCAGATTACAAAACCAGTGGTGATTTCGACATGCTACTAGTAGCATATTCTGCTCTGCACTAGTGGAAGCTGGGTATCAGTAGCATATTCTGCTCTGCACTAGTGGAAGCTGGATATCAGTAGCATATTCTTTTATTTTACATAAGTCTCCAACGCCACCGCGCGGCCTTGCCTGCTTGACTAGTTTTGCTAAATTATTTATATTAATGATTGCAGGTCGGAACGTCTCCTACTGCCCCGACGTCGGCACTGCTACTCGATCTTCTTTGTCGATCACGCTTCAAGGGTAAACATGATAAGCTCCTCTTGTAATGTCCTTAGAGTTTTTTCTAGCTCAATGTGTAATGTCCTTCGAGGGTAAAAATGATACACTAAATTTATAGTTCCTGGATATTCATGTTATGGGATTGGAAGTTAACTGTTCAATCTATAGTTCCTTCAGGTAGCTGAACTTGTTCAGAGTGCTTGCGTACCACTGTTTATCGTTCTACAAAGAAGAGCATAAGTTCTAACCAAAATAATAATCGATAATGGGAGCGCTTAATTAGTTTTGCTTGGTGATGATCCTGCATCCGTCACTTGCCATGCAAGTCAATGAAAGCTATGCAGATTAAAGGATAATATAATCTGGTGCTGCTTCTCTGAACTACATCTCTGAATGTGTAGCTCAGTCCAACGATTGGCAATGTAGACAGCCTTGGCCCTTCGTCCGCATGAGAGATTGATTTCGTTTTGCTGCAGCTTTCTGCAACTTTGACTGCACATACATGTCATATATCTGAATTTATCGTGATACCTGTTCTCTGCAACATTTTGTCTTTTCTGAGCTTCAAGACTTTACATGTTTAAAAAGTAAGGCAAGTATTATGGCGTAAATTCAATTGCATCTTCTGTTCTTTTAGTTATTTTGGTCGCTCTCTAAAAGATCAACTTAACATGGTAATTTGATTCAGCATATGAATGAAAATAGAAAATAATTTTGCGTTGCTAAATGTCTACATTATGTTATTATTCCATGTTGAATCAATCTTTTGCTGATAGGTGGTATACCAAGCTAGGTAGTTAGCTAATTCCGAACTAAGCTACCTGACACACGTTATTATTCCGAACTCTGCATAGTATAACTCTGGATATGTTATATTGTGCCTGCCTGCCTGCTAAATTTGTTCTGGTTGCTGCTAAACATGATAATACTCGTGGTTGCTCCTAAAGATGATGTAAAGATTCAATTGACCAAACATATTTTCAAGTCAAAAATCAGACTCAAGTGTTTATTCGTGTGTTAGTAATTTAAGTGTAATGTTTATTCGTGTCTTATACCAAAGTAGCCATTTCTGCACCATTTTTATTCGTGTGTTAGTAATTTAAGTGTAATGTTTACACTCTTTAATTAATTTTATGCAATTATAATGTTATATTTGTTTTGTGGTTCCCAATGAAGCAGAGGATGGCTAATAATGAGTGGATGTACAGTGGTCGTCGTAGTTCAAATGACATGACAATTGAGTGGGAATGGAAAACAGATTTTTTTGTGAAGGAGACAGCGCGTGGTTCGCATATGGTTCGTCCACTTTGCCCTTGTGCTCATTGCAAGAAGCGTCAGCGTCAAGGAAAGTTTATGATGGGTAAACATCTTTGGTTGTATGTGGAGGTCATTTCTTGCCCATTCTAGCCTAGAGAAGTTACACTTGCACTAGTTTAAACTTTTCTCTTAGCAAGGCGTGACATCTAAACTATCTTGCAGGCGACTAGCTTATATGAGTTCTGGCGGCGCAGATAGGGTTGATGTGGGACCTCGTCCACCACCGAAGCCGGACCACCCAGTGGTGCCTTTGAGACGTGAGTTCTACGCCACCTACGCCTCAGATACTCCGGTAAGCAAAACCTAAACAGATATAGACCATCACTTATTGTTAGCTGAAGTGACTACATCTGATGGTCTAGAACATGAACTATGTAGGGATCTTCCCAATCCCACAACGCTCACTTTGGTCGTGCTTCTGCCTCGTGCTCGCCCTCGCCCTCAGCTCGTGAGTCACCTTCTGTCACGCCTCTTGGTGGTCGTCCTCCTGGTGCTTCTGCCTCGCCCCTTGGTTCGCCACTTGGTTCGCCGTTTCAGGTTAGTTCCATGCTAACTTAAAGTTAATATAGCTTTTTTTTAAAAAACTTACATTTTGAGGTAGTAGAATTTAAACATAGCGGCTTCACACTTAGCAACCTATAGTTAATTAACCAAACTCAAGTAGTCTGAACAAATATTGCCCAACAAATATCGTGTCCCCTGGCTTCAAAGCCTGCAAAGAACCAAATGATAGCCCTTATTTTACAGAGTGCATAGATATTAGTAGTAATTGGGATCTGCTTGTAGCTAAAGTAACATGATAGGTTACTTTGGCCAAACAGGAGGTTATAGAAAAGACAGAAAATCTTCTTTTGCAGAGCATAATACATTTGGATTGTATTGCAGCAACCGATTCAACTTATCTGATTTTTATTCATACAGGGAACAATCTGGATCTTGTTTACAAAATGAACCATCTAGACTGACTCAAGTAATCCTTACATGCACAATTCTTGCATCAGTATAATCGTATCAAATGATCACAATATTTGGCAGATCAAATTCTTATCACAAGTTTCCAAGTAAGAAACATGAAAAAATAACTTACCTGAAGCAACACGAGTTGCCCATAGCGCCTGCTCCTGCTCTCTCCTAGAATTTTGTTCTACAAAATCAATCACCGCATTGGGGAGACTGCACGCTGAACCCGACTGTTGCTTTACTTGTCTTTCCATTGAAGTTCTCACCGCATTGAATTAGTCAAATTATAATTACAATAGTAACTCAATGGTGTATTCCACGCATTGAATTTGTATGTCTATTGTTATATCAGATTTGTATCTTCTACCAATATACAACAGCATAATGTAGTCACTATTCCCCTGGAATTTCTAGCAGCAGAAGGGCACCTTGCTAAATGGTTCTTCTTTGTTATGTAGTGATGATGTCCTTGGCGGCGATGCTTGTGTTGTGCCGGTGCTTGAAGTCCGTTGTCGACCGGTTTGTATGGAACATGGTGTTTTGTGATCGTTTGGACTATATCTAATGAATTTATCGTGCTCGTGATAACATCATGTGAACTTGTCGTGGTGCCATGACCATATGGAGATCGTTTGAACTATGTGTTTTGTGATCGTTTGAACTATGTGTAATGGAACTATGTGTTGATCGTTTGAACTATGTGTAATGAATTTGTGACTTGGTTATGAATGTTTTATATGGAGATTTGTTGAGATGTTTATAGATGCAGTGATTTTCTGAAATTATTAGTTTACATGTGATGAAATATTGTATCTAGAATTTTATTTGCAGGAATGGTACAGAAAACAAATTGAAAACAAAATTCTGTGAAGCGAAGCCGACGGCTTTGCCGTCGGCCTAGCTCGCTACCAGGCGGCCGAAGTAATACCAGAATTTGACACGTGTCCACTACGCCGACGGCAAAGCCGTCGGCCTAGATCGGGCCAGAATTTGCGACGCGTATGTATACCGACGACTATGGCCGTCGGCCTACCTCATCTCCCAGTCAACCTATGTATGCCGACGGCTGTGACCGTCGGAGTAGCTTCACTCAGCAAGGTTAGCACAGTTGACACGTGGCTCTATGCCGACGGCATTGCCGTCGGCGTAGCTCAGACGTCCGTTTCTTTGTCCGCCGTTACTCCTGCTGTGCCGACGGCCGAGGCACGCCGACGGCCGCATGAAGCCGTCGCCTTACGGATGTACGCCGACGGCAATAGCTACGCCGACGGCCATACGGGAGGAGCCGACGAGATCTATTCCGACGGAGCTAAGCCGACGGCAACCGTCGGCGTATGGGTACGCCGACGGCATTCCTAGCTAGGCCGACGGCCGAAAGCCGTCGGCGTATCTCTTCACTGCCGTAGTGCCTCGCTTTCGTGGAGGAGAACCGACCGTTTAGAACAAAACGGCAAAGATCTGACCAAACCCTAGGGCTGCTAGGGCATGGCAGAGAAGAACGATAAAAGAACGAATAAAATAGAAGAACCATAAAAAGTAGATGTGTTTTATTGATAGATCGATTGGTCCCCGTTTTCTCAATCGGCCGTGGCCTTATAAAGGCACGCAGGACTTGGTGTGTGGGAATAAAACTGCAAAGCTGAAACCGATCAGGATTTGATTCGGTCGTGTCGTACAAATTTAGGCCTACCAAATAAACTTGCTAATCTATACCGTAGCATCTCTAGAGCTTAAGCCAAGTTCACATACAAACCTTAGGCCCACAAAGAAACAATATGATATTACGGCCAGGATGCTAATCACATCATCAGATAATAACGATGGATTCGTTGTCCTCTCTTCACATATAATCTTCCATATTGCACATCTCCTCACGTAAGTATTAACCTTTGCAAACATCTTTAGCTTAACACATCCGAAACCGATTAGGACTTGTCCCAGGTAATGATGTTGTTGCTTCATATATCCCTGAGTCTAGCTAGAACTTGTCCTTGTAAAATCCCTTGAACAATTTATCAGTTAAATATCTTGATCAATCATGAAATTAATTTGGCTGATGATAAAAGTGAACTAGCCAAATTGTGCCATAAACAATGCGCTTGCCTGGAGCAGGAGCGGCGACGGTGTGAGACGGAGGAGTGCTGTTGAGCCGACGCCACGGCCGAGGACGGCTGCTGGAGCATGCTGCCTAAACTGTGATGTTTGCATCTGTTTGTTTAATCTCATATTAGTGTATAGTTGGTCGGTTTGTATTTAATTCTATCAGTTATTTTTACCTCTATAGTGTGTCCTGTAAAAACTGGTTAGTTTGAAGTTAGTTTCTGTTTGTTACAGAGTATTAATTTGCAACTAACTATTGGTCCTTTTTTGGAAAATTCTCTAAATGTAATTATCTATTGGGGCACTTTGAAAAAGTGCCCCTAAAGGTAGCCATCTATTGAGGCATTTTTAAGAATTGCCCCTAAAGCCATCTTATTAGAGGCACTTTGAGCAAAGTGCCCCAAATTATTATAGATTAAGGACATTTTAATTAAAATACCCCTAATTAGAACTTTTACCGGCACTTTGAAAAGTGCCCCAATCAAAAGTGTCCCAAAATCCCTGCTGTGTACTAGTGAAGACCTTTGCGATCAATGGGCCGACGCTCGCCAACAGTGGGCTGCATGGGCCAGCTATAGTTACTCGATGGGCCGTAAACGCCTGATAGGTCACGGCACGCCGCACGCAAGGCCACGGTACCTGAAAACACTAGGCCCGCCTGGAGAGTTCTAGAAGCCAGCCAGGAGCGACCGAGCCCGTAGGAAACGAGGTCGAACCCACCGGCCTTAACCTAACCAGCTAACCTTAACCGTCAAGGCACGGACTCTGCTCTCATAAATAGCTTGTGCGCCGCGAGCCTCCGAACCCAGCACAAGGCGCAGCAGAGTACGATCGCCACAACTTCTCCCCCGACCCGCTCGTCTTCGTTCCCCTGCTCCCAGTCACCGGCGACTTCTCCGGCTTGTCGACCGAAGGCACCCGTCGCTCCGCGAAGGTATCGGCTCCGCTCCCTTCCCCGATCCACTTCACTTATGTTGGTTTGGTTCAGGTATTGTATAATTCGATTCTGGTAGTAGTAGTTTCATTGGACTGTAATCTAGGGTTTGTGTATGGATGGGCGGTTCTGATTTTCGGCGACCGAGGCTTAGGCGTAGATTATTGTTCTGATTTGTGATTTGGGCTGGTTCTGGTCAATATGGTACGATTTTAGATATTCAGGTTACGGGAGTCCAATCTAATTTTCAATGCTATGTGCCATTGTGCTAAGTTAGTTACTCTCCGAACTGGCGATATGTTGTATCGTTAGTTTTCCGATTTAGACAAAGATCGTGTATGCTGGCACTCTATACATGTGAATCTGATTCTGAAGACAGTTCTGTGGTGCAAACGATGGCCAATGATTGGGCTTTCAAGTCAAATTCCTATCTCAAAATTAATCCTGAAACTAATTTGGTCGCCAATAAGGGCAAAAAGTCGTAGGTCTTCTCGGAATCTCGCATTTTCTTATAGAAATTGTGCACGCATGGATTTTTAGTTTATCACAAGTCTGATCGTAGATATGCAGTAATCGCATCAACCACTCACGTTGAGGAATCCAGCTAAAAAATACTTTGATTGTTGGCACGTGGTTGTAGATTGCTTAAATGCATCCCAAATAACCTTGGCTTCTATGTGGATTTTGCCATCTGAATTATCTGTTAGATATCCAAGTGTTGGAAATATACTGTGTAGTTCTCCACTTCCTTTGCATTGGGGGAAGTACATAGTCTCTAATTGTGATAACTGCATCTATACATATTTTCTGTTCCAAATACTCTTTGTTTGTTTCATTCTGTTTGCGATTTAAGACGTAGTCACGATTATTTGACATAATCGTATGTTTGTATGAAAAACTCTTTGTATGTTTTTTCATTCTGTTTGAGATTTGAGATGTGGTAGTTACATTTATTGGACATAATCATACATTACGTGGTTGTAGATATGCTTAAATGCAACTAGAATAACCTTGGCTTCTATGTGCATTTTGACCTTAATTATCTGTTGTCTTTTAAGATTTCCTTCAGTGTTGAGAAATGTATAGTGTGTAGTTCTCCAAGCCTGCACATACAACTATCTATATTTTCTGTTTCAAATTAGTCTCTATGTATGTTTTCTCATTCTGTTCGAGATGTGTATTTACAGTTATTTGACGCAATCATCTGTTTGTGTAAAACAGATGCAGATATTTGTTAAGACACTGACTGGCAAGACCATCACCCTTGAGGTTGAGAGCTCCGATACCATTGACAATGTTAAAGCCAAGATTCAGGATAAGGAGGGCATTCCTCCAGACCAACAGAGGCTCATATTTGCTGGCAAGCAACTAGAGGATGGCAGGACATTGGCGGATTACAACATCCAGAAGGAGTCTACACTCCACCTTGTTCTGCGCCTTAGAGGTGGGATGCAGATCTTTGTGAAAACTCTTACTGGCAAGACCATAACTCTCGAGGTTGAGAGCTCTGACACCATTGACAACGTCAAAGCAAAGATTCAGGACAAGGAGGGCATCCCACCAGACCAGCAGAGACTTATCTTTGCTGGAAAGCAGCTTGAAGATGGTCGAACTTTGGCTGATTACAACATACAGAAGGAGTCCACCCTCCACCTTGTTCTTCGTTTGAGGGGTGGGATGCAGATTTTTGTGAAGACCCTCACTGGGAAGACTATAACCCTGGAGGTCGAGAGCTCTGACACCATTGACAATGTGAAAGCGAAAATCCAGGACAAGGAGGGCATCCCACCAGACCAGCAGAGGCTTATCTTTGCTGGAAAGCAGCTCGAGGATGGGCGCACTTTGGCTGATTACAATATTCAGAAGGAGTCTACCCTTCACCTAGTCCTCCGCCTCAGAGGTGGTATGCAGATCTTTGTCAAGACGCTAACCGGGAAGACCATCACACTTGAAGTTGAGAGCTCTGACACCATTGATAATGTGAAGGCCAAGATCCAGGATAAGGAGGGTATCCCTCCTGACCGGCAGAGGCTAATCTTCGCAGGAAAGCAGCTTGAGGATGGGCGAACATTGGCTGATTACAACATCCAGAAGGAGTCTACTCTTCACTTGGTCCTCCGCCTCCGCGGTGGCATGCAGATTTTTGTGAAGACACTAACTGGAAAGACCATCACACTTGAAGTTGAAAGCTCTGACACCATTGATAATGTGAAGGCCAAGATCCAGGACAAGGAGGGCATCCCGCCTGATCAGCAGCGACTCATCTTTGCTGGGAAGCAGTTGGAAGATGGGCGTACGCTGGCTGATTACAACATTCAGAAGGAATCCACCCTTCATCTTGTTCTGCGCCTCCGAGGAGGGATGCAGATCTTTGTCAAGACACTAACTGGAAAGACCATCACGCTTGAGGTGGAGAGCTCTGACACCATTGATAATGTGAAGGCTAAGATCCAGGACAAGGAGGGCATTCCTCCGGATCAGCAGAGGCTTATCTTTGCTGGGAAGCAGCTGGAGGATGGGCGTACCTTAGCGGATTATAACATCCAAAAGGAGTCCACTCTTCATCTTGTCCTGCGTCTCCGTGGTGGTGGTGCTGCTAAGGCAGTTTGATGTCTCTGGCAACTCCAAAAGCATGGTTGCTCTTTCCAGATTGTGCTGGTGCTCTTCCTTTTGCGCCTGGTTAAGTTGCATCTTGAGCTACTGAGCTTGGTGTGCTACTCGTTCAGTCGTTTCTGTAGTATATGTGCTATTGTTTCGGTGCAAGTATGTACTATTTTGGTACTATTGTTAGGGTGTGAAACTGCTTGATACTCGTTCTTGTGTAACTGAATCCTATATGCTTTGTTATTCAACTGCGTTCTATTTTTACATCCCCACTGTTGAGCTTGCTATCCCCGTCTTGTCTGTGCCTCAGTGTTCTACAGCTTAAGCAATGCCACTGTTTTGTACTCTACGAAATCAGATCTCCATTAGAGCGATAAAACCGTTTCTCTCTTGGTTTTCAACGGTACTTTTAGCGTACTGGTTGCATATTCTGTATTTATATTTTATTATCTGAAAGGTTCTGGAATGCTTAGCATCTTTCACAAAGCTAAATCTCTTTGTCATTCCCTGACAAAGGAAGGTCCAACAAAGATTCAGGTTCCGCAGCTTAAGCGATGCCACTGTTTTGCACTGCCCCCAAATCAGATATTAGAGCTTCCCAAAATATAACCATTTTCGACATATTTTGTTTTAGTGTATAATAGGCTGCATATTCGGTTACTTTTTATCTGAAAGACTCTGAGATAGCTTAGCATCTTCTTTCACAAAGGTGACAAAGCTAAATCTCTTTGTCATTCCCTGAAAATGCTCTTGCAGAAGGAAGGCCCAACAAAGATCAGGTTTCAGATTAACTTCGTGATTCGCCATGCAGGGGCAGCAGGCTCGTGCCTGCGCTGAATAGATTTGCTTCTCAGACTACGTTTCTGTAAGTTGCCATACAGTATGAAACCGTGCATCTACGTTTCGTGGTCTTTGGTCGCAATTCAGCATGAAAGCGTCCACATTACTGTAGTTAGAAAACCTAATCAGTAAGACCAACTGGGATGCAATTATTCTCCGTAGGAAAATTAATCCGCACAACCAGCTCGAAAGGAACGCGGAGTAGGAACATTCCTTTTGCTGGATGTATAATCGTGTGGTGGCTGCACGTACTGTCAGAAAGATAGTAAGTAGTACTGTACAAGCCAATACTTATACGTCTCCCAATTTATGACACCGAATGTGATTTCTAGTGATTGAGGAGAAGACAGATTTTGGTACTCCTTCAGACCCATAATAATCTAAGATACATCTACATTAGCAAAGAGTATTATGGGTCAAAGGGAGTACGTACATTTGAGTGGATTTTTGAAAGGTTGGCTTTGACTAAAAAGAACTATATATGACCGTGGAATGTAAAATTATCGCTCATATTATTGTGACATGATTGTGACAGACGATATACGTTCATGATCAGCAAAACCGCAAGTATTGCATTATTATTGCTCGTTCAGTACTTGCTAGTTCAGTTACACGAAATGTGTACAGCACGCTGAAGTTTTCCTCTTGTTTTTTTCTTTCCGCTACAGATAATAAGTTCATCATACCAACTATACGACCCTTCGGAGGACGGGCTCCATCTAGCTTGTTTTTGAAATTTTTGATGATTGGCATTCTAAAGTTCTAAAAAATTCCGAACAAATCCTAGATATTGACAATAAAGTATTCTATAGCCCCGCAAAACCTTAAAGCGAAAAAGCTTGTATTTCGGCCTACACAAAAATAACACATCCGGACAAATCTGAACAATTTTGAATTTTTCGTTATTCACTATCTTAGATCCATAAATTTGTCATTTTTACACATCCCAGAATATAGAATATTTCAAATTGGTTTTTGCACAAAGGTAGAAGGTTGATTTTTTTTGAATTTTTAAACTTTAAAATGTTGATTTCAAATAATTCAAATAAAGAGCTCCTAGAGCCTGTTCTCCAAATTGACGTTCTCCGATACATTATACCTTATCTCACATTCTCTCACATTTCTCTTTCGGGAAAAGGAAATTAACATATTTTTCTCAACCATTCATTACTGGCCGTGTTCAACAATTATGTGTGGTGGCTTAATGGTGTGATCGGTTGCGTCTAAAACCACCATATACCCACAAGGACACATTTGATAATCCAGAACGGGGTTTCAATTATGACAGTGACTGCAACCTCTATTGGTTGTGTTATCTTCGTGGCATTGACCAAAATGGTTAGTCCACAGAGGCTCTACAAAATGTTTGTGGATCTAGACAAAGTTCGGGGATGATATTACAACCACTGTGATTCGGTAAAGTAAGGCTCAAAAAAATGTTGATGTCTACGCACGCGTCTGTTCTTGTACACAGTGTTGGGCCTCCAAGTGCAGAGGTTTGTAGAGCAGCAGCAAGTTTCCCTTAAGTGGATCACCCAAGGTTTATCGAACTCAGGGAGGAGGAGGTCAAAGCTATCCCTCTCAAGCAACCCTGCAATTACGATACAGAAAGTCTCTTGTGTCCCCAACACACCCAATGCACGTGTCAGATGTATAGGTGCACTAGTTCGGCGAAGAGATAGTGAAATACAAATAGTAGTGATGATTATAAGTAGAAAATATAATCTGAAATAAATATCTCTGCGAGCAAACATGTAACAAAACTGAATGTAAACGGTGTGCAATGCTTGAAAACAAGGCCTAGGGATCATACTTTCACTAGTGGACACACTCTCAACAAATATAACATAATTGAACCAATAGATACTAACTTCAATATGCAACTCAAAACAATTCTCCAATGGAAAACGAACACTAATCATGCGTAGGGCTACGAAGCACTCCTCAAAGTCCGTATTTCCTCAAACTAGATTGTCCCACACTATCACCATGAATGCACAAGATGGTTCCAACAAACACCAACAATTCATAGAGACATTAACCAAAAAAGACACACATGATGCGCACACTAGTCACCTTCACATCACGATACAAGGTATCTCTGGAGATTACAATCATAAAGCACGGGAGTAGCATAATATCTGAATAATAGCATCTACCAATTCAACTAGATACAAAGCTCATGATCACATAAAGATCACATCATGGGAGAGAGAGGTGAACCACATAGCTACCGGTAGAGCCCTCAGCCCCGGGGAGAACTACTCCCTCCTTATCATAGGAGACAACAACGGCGATGGAGATGGCGGTGAGGTCGATGGAGACGGCGGAGACGGCGATGGAGACCGATGGAGACGACTCCGGGGGCACTTCTCCGTCCCGGCAGGGTGCCGGAACAGAGACTTCTGTCCCCCGAAATTTGTCTTCGACAGCAGCGGCGCTGCGGAACTGTTCTGGGAAAAACGCCGATTGTTTTAGGGTTTTCCGTCGGGACGCTTCTTATAGGCGAAGGGGCATCGTCAGAGGTGGACCAGGGTGGCCTCACAATGGGATGGCACGGCCAAGGGCTGGGCCACGCCCCCCTGTTGTGTGGCCAGCCTCTGGCCCCTCTCCGGCTCCCGTTTGGTCCCCGTCCTTCGTCCGGGTAAAATAGAAGTTTCCAAACTTGTTTTGTCCAATTCTGAGAATATTTCCTGTGTAGCTTTTCTGAAAGACAAAAACAACAGAAAATAGGGAACTGGCACTGTGGCATCTTGTTAGTAGGTTAGTTCCGGAAATCGCATAAAAACGCCACGAAGTGTAACAAAACACAAGGCAAATGGTGTAAAAATAAGCATGGAACATCATAAATTATAGATACGTTTGAGACGTATCAAGCATCCCCAAGCTTAACTCCTGCTCGTCCTCGAGTAGGTAAGTGATAACAAAGAATAATTTTTGAGGTGACATGCACCATCACAATCTTGATCATCTAGGTAAAGCATTGAGCGCTGAGATCAAAGAACTTAAAACATGGGCATGAAAGACATAATCTTGATAGAAGAAACTTAGCAACCATGTTATAACATGAAAAAGAACACAAACAAAAGATCATGAATAATGAAACAATGAAAGTCAAACGTGTGTTCAAATCATATGGAAAACATAGCAAATGGTTTTCAGCTTGTCCCTCATGAAATAGCAACACATAAATGCATAGGACACCTTCAAGTTTAAGAGGGCGACTAGATACAAATAATTTAAGAACAAGCGAAACCATAATCATGAATCAATCAATGATAACTTTGGGACAATGCACATTATACTCAGAATGACAACTATGCTCTCTTAGAAGGTGCATAAAGGTAGAAGGTGGAGACTCAACATAAAAGTAAAAGAAAGGCCCTTCGCAGAGGGAAGCAGTGATTAAACATGTGCTAGAGCTTTTCATTTGTAAAACAGAGAGATAAAAATTAGGTTTTGAGAGGTGGTTGTTTTTGTCAACGACTGGCAATGGGGTTTGTACTATCTTCCATACAAAAATAAAGCAAGTTTTTGAGAGAGATTGGCATATTTGTGCTCTTTTATAAAGCTTGGCACTCCTCCCCACCTTTTTTTCTTTCTCAATCCATGGCTAACCGATTCCATCGGGTGCCCACCAACATTCACATACCATGGAGGAGTGCCTTTTTTTGGAATAAACAATATGGAAGATAGCAAATCCGACCACTACATCCCCATGAGCTGAAAATAGTGTCACAAAATGAGAAATATTTTGAAGGTTTTTTGAAAGGTAGCACATGAAAGTTTACTTGGAATGGCTTGCAAATACCATGCATATGAATTTATAGTGGACACATTAGAATAACTTGGTTTTTGGGAGTTGGATGGACGAGTAGAGCTCATACTCAGTACAAAATGAGGGCTAGCAAAAGACTGAGAGCGACCAACTAAGAGAGCAATAACGGCCATAATCATGCATAGTGACAAAGCAACATTAAAAGAATCATAAGATGGCATCAAAAGTCAAAAACTAAATAATCATAGAGGCTTATAGCGACTTTGTATGAGTCAAACATGTGTAAGCATGCGCCAAGTCAACCCAAATAAAGCATCAAGGAGAAAACCAAATTAATGCTTCCAAATAATAAAAACAACGCATGATTTTTTCAAAGGCTCAATAAGCAATCTCAGTCATTTGAGATAAGTCATGCTACAGCAAAAATCACTAAGCATACTATCAAAATGATATCAAGCATGACATGCAAAAGCCTAAGCCGCAGTCTAAATAAACTCCTTTTCGTACCACTTTTTTGCATGAAATTTTTTCTCTTTTCCAACACCATTCGAACCTTTTTTGAAACAACTCTTTTGATGAAAACCAACATGGACCAGAGGTCAAAATACACCTTGATACAAAGATAAAACAATATCTGAACAAAAATCAAGGTGAAAAACAAAAGCTAAACACAGTTTCAGAAAAAGAGACCACTCGTTGAACAATAAGAGTGAAAACTAGAGTGTTCTCGGCAAATGAAAGACGGAATAAGTCTCTCTCCGAAACAACATGATGTGATCAAACCATTGATTGCAGCAAATAAAACAAAAGAAAACTGAAAGCGAAAACAACTGACGCTCCAAGAAAAACGCATAGTGCATGAAGAAATAAAAATATAGTGTCTTGAAAGGTAACCTGATTTTTGCCGATGAAGAAGGGGTGCCTCGGGGGCATCCCCAAGCTTTGACGCTTGTACCTCTTGGATATTTCTTGGGGTGACATGGGCATCCCCAAGCTTGAGCTTTTTTCCATTCTTCATCTCATCTCATCATTCTCCAATCCCTACACTTGAAAACTTCCTTCATACAAAACTTGACACAATTCTATTAGCAACATTAGTGCAAGCATAATAATGAATCAACCCTTTTTGGTTCAGATTTCAACTCAAAACCACCACATATAAATCATATACTACTGTAGCAACTTCCCCGAAAGTTCCGTGATCAAAAGAACTAAAAAAGAAAGCGATCGAGAAGCAAACACAAATAGTGGCAGAAATCTGTCAAAACAGAATAGCTGACAAAGGTCGATTTTTTCGAGGGTTTTCTGTTGCTCAAATCAAAAAGTGTAAAACTGATGAAAGTTTGGATATAACCTAGGGCATATGCAAAAGAAATCTCAGGTCAAAAAGATATTCTGAGAATTTTCACGAATTTTTACGGTGCAGCACCGAAATCTGTTTTAGGACAGCAACATCTCCAAATCTTACCTCACTCAAATTAGAGGTTTCTCTTGGCACAAAAACGAAATAAAAAGGATAAGGAGCGGTTATTATAGTAGAATAACTTCCAAGACTCAAATAAAAGCAAAAGTACTGAAAGTAAAACAATGGGTTATCTCCCAAGAGTGCTTTTCTTTAACGCCTTTGAGCTAGACACAGTAATTTGCAAAGATGCACATGTAGGCGCCATAAAAGAGCTTAAGGCAAAGGCGCTATATAAGAACTTGAAGCAAGAGAGAGCATCAAAAATAAAATATAAAACATATTTAAATCTAAACCACTTCCTATGCATAGGAATCTTGTAAGAAAATAAATCAACGAGGCATATAGTAGCAAACATGGATAGATAAAACAAGTGCAACTTCAAGATTTGCAACATAGAGAGGGGAAACTCAATATTGTTGAGATCCATCAAACCATGTTTCCCTCTCTCATAGTAACTTTCAGTAGCATTATGAATAGAATTAACAATATAACCATCATATAAAACATCCCTATCATGAGCCACATGCATAAAAGAATTAATACTCCCCACCTGAACAATTGTAGTAGGAGCAGATTCAACAGAATAATTATTCTCATCACCATAATCATCAAAAATAGGAGGCATATTGTAATCATAACTAATTTTCTCCTCAATAGTAGGTGAACTGAAAATATTATACTCATCATCATAACCATCATAAACTAGAGGTTTAGTATCATCATAAGCGAGAGAACAGCTATTTTGCAAAGCATATTCATCAAACATATCATCATAGGAAGGAACATGGATAGTACTAATGGTACAACAATTATTAACCTTATAATTTTCAGAATTGGTACCAAAAAGATTTTTAATATCAAAAGTAGAGTGCTTTTCCCAATCATGATCACTAACATAGGTAACAGGCATGAGAACATCATCAAATTCAGAATTATAATAATCTATAATAGGAGCAACATGCTTAGGGGAAGATACCGTTTCCTCTCGCCTTTTACTCCTATTCTTCTTCTTCTTACTCTTCTTACTCTCTCCTTCAGGAGGGAGAGACTTGAAAGGCATTTTCTCCACATAATCTGGTTTACTGATAGAAACAACAGAAGAAACTTTGGAGGATTCCTCCGCTCTATTAATAAGATGGAAAAAATCTATCAGTCCTATCATAGCTTGGCAAAACATCATCTTTTATAAGATTTTGTATATAAGTATTTGCCGGGCAATCTTTAAGACAATAGAGAGGACAACCACGAAGGGTGCTATTAATATAGAAAACACTCATATCTACCAAAGAAGTCTTTCTAGATATCTCTTCACACCCCAAAAACAAAGTAAGCTCATCATGCTGATTGAGAGTAATCTTGTCATCACAATACAAACTTGCGGTACTCATTCGATTAGAAAGGTGACTATTAGGGCCTGAGCATTGAAAATTAAAATGACCCGTGTCATTGCAAAGTTCACAAAGAAAAGGATAAAGCTCGCAAACCTTTTGAAAGGATTGTATGAGCGACTAGAGGGGGGGGTGAATAGGAGCTACCCAAATTTTTACTTCTTTTCAAGTTAAGGCTAGACAAGAAGGTAAATTCTCTAGATGTGCTACTAAGTGAATTTACCTAGAGTGACAAGCAAGCTAGCAATAACAATATAAGTAAAGGTATGAGTAAAGGATAGAGGTAACCGCAATGGAGACACGAAGACACAAGGATGTATTCCCGTAGTTCCTTCCTTGTTACGGGAAGTACGTCTACGTTGGAGAGGTGTGGTGCCACAAAGGCCACCAACGCCACAAAGGCTCACCCTATTCTCCGGTGAACAAGCCACAAAGGCGAGTCCACGCTCCACTAAGCGATGCCCTTGAAGGCGGCACGACACCTTTACACAAAGTATTGGGGCAAGCTCCACAACTCAATTGGAGGCTCCCAATAGGCCCACCAAGCTCTTACACACAAAATTAAGCTTGGAGGACGGCTTCTTCTGGCTAGGAATCCGATGAACACACAAGTTACAAGCCCCTCAACAAAGAGAGGGGGGAAATCAAATCGCCTTGGTGGAGGTGAGGATCTAGGTCTTCTCCCTCAAATCCCAAAAGGGCTTTGAGTTCTATTGGCTAGGGAGAGAGATCTAGTGCTTTGAAGCTTTGGAACAATGGAGGAGAGAGAGTGGAAGCCGCAGCCCCTTCTTGAGGTAGAAGAAGGCTTTATATAGTCCTCCACGAAATGTAGCCGTTGCTGGACGACTAGGGCCGGAGTCTCTGGCCAGGAGGGCCAGAGTCTCCGCCCTAAGTGACTCCAAGGCCGGAGTCTCCGGCCAGAGACAAAAGTCTCCGGCCCAACTCAGGCCTGGTCACTGAATCGTCCGAGCCTTTAGCTAACCCCAACCCAGCCAGACAGACCGGAGTCTCCGGCCCCTGGGGACCGGAATCTCCGGCCTCAGCATGCCGACCCAGAGTCTCCGGCCAGAGACAGAAAGTCTCTGGCCCAACTCCGGATGGGCATCTGAAGCGTCCGACTTTGGAGATTGCCTGGGCGAGTCCCCTAGGCCGGAGTCTCCAGCCACCAGGGCCGGAGTCTCCGCCCTAGAAGAAGCAACAACAGCACTTCGTGAATCCCCTCTCCACCATTTCCACCTTCGCGAAGCACCCTACAAGACAACCAAGCCCTAACTCCACTACTGGACTACGGGCTCCGATCATTTCTTCCTTTTTGGGGTGAACCTCCGCGAGATCCTGAATCAACCTAGAAAATCTGCAGAACTTTAATAGCATGGTTAATTCACCAAATGTTGTTAACAAACACCAAAATACATTTAATAGGGAAATGCTCTTTCAATCTCCCCCTTTTTGGAGTTTGATGACAACATACGGATTTGCAAGATATAAGCACAATAAATTAAAATATATAGCCAAAGCTCCCCCTACTTGTGTGCACAACATCATTTGCATTTGAACATGAGTCCACACAAGTAAGGATCTTCACTCCCCCTATATATTTCACAATTATACCAAGAGCAAGTAATAATATATGAGACTAACCACAAGCATATAAGTAAGACTAACAAGATAGCACACATTAATAATAGTCTTACTAGCAATAGGAACTTAAGTCTCACAATAATACCGTACCACACACACGATAGTTCAACACTAAGATAGATGAGACACAACATGAAAGTCCATGAAGTTGTGTCTCGACCAAAGCAAATGAAATCCAAATCCAAATAAACCAACCCATGGCAAATCCCAACGAAGACATCCTAATAGAGCTACTTCTCCCCCTTTGGCATCGAGACACCAAAAAGGGAAAAGAGCGATGCTACACGCCCATGAGATCACTCATCGTCTTCATCCTCGGGCTCGTCCTCGGAACCGGCATTGAAGTCCTCATCTCCTTCTTCAATATCATCAGAAGCCATGGGCTTCTTGCCATGATGCACATTGGAGGTGCCAGAGGTGACCTCCTCAAAGGCTTGCCAGTCAGTCAGACCCTTGCTCCACTTGCCATAGGAGTGAGTGCCGGATGATGAAGAGGAAGGAGGTGATTCCACATTGCCCGGTTGAGACTTCCGAAACTCCTTGTGAAGAACTTGTTGATTGTCATTTATGTGCTTTTGAGCAATGTAGCTCTCATATTGCTTGTGACGGATGTCCACATTCATGCAAAGCACATTCCTTTGGAACCAATTGAGCTTCTTGTATTCTTGACCAAACTCATTGTTGGAGCAAGAGCCAACATTGCTAGCATACTTCATCCTTGGGCCCCTTCTAGTTGACACACCTTCGGCAAAGGCATCATCATCTTCACCTCTCACCGGTGCAAATGGTTCCTTGGAGTGACCGGTGGGTTCTTTGCGTTGAACCTTCACAATCTTGTGATTTACAAGGTTTGCCGTGAGAAGAGGAAGGTTGATTTGTTGAGCATGAATGAGCTTCATGACAAAGGGGGCATAAAGAGGAGTCTTCTTGTTGAGAATGCAATCATTGATTTCCTTGTGAATGAAATCCATCACATCAAGTGGCTCAACGTGTGCGGTCTCCCCTTTGCAATAGACTTCATGTGAGTAGGCCAAGAGATTCACTAAGGCCCCACGAATAGCATCAAAGTTACCGGCTTGAGGGGCAATGGAGGCCCGGAATATGCGGAGCAAGATGTTGGACCGTTTGGATAGCCCAAGGGTTCCTCCAATGACAATCTTCTTATCATCCCCGGTGTAGAGAGGAGCAAGCTTCTTCTTCTCATAGTACTCACCATCCACATGCATCCTCATGCCACTAGGAGTAGTAGCACCATGAAACTCATACCCAAGGAGAGCAGCAAAGTCCATGAAGTTGGAGTAACAAACCTCTTCTCCGGTCATCCAAGTCATGGGAATCTCCTCACCATCCCCAAATACCAAGGTAGCAAAGAACTTATGGACCAAAGTGATGTTGTAGGGCTCTTGAATCTTCATGAGTGGATGGAGCCCAAGCTTGTGAGTGATCCACACGGCCTCTCCGAAATATGCACTGTGCTTGGCAAAATGAGAGAAGTCCATGACCGTCTGAGGGCAAACCAGATACTTCTTGAGAGAAGCATAGAATTCCTTCATGATCAGCTCTTGCTCTTTGCGGACAAAGCAACGGTCACGAGAGTTGCGCGGGAGAGTGTACATGTCCCTCTTCCTTATCTCAACATATTCAGATGATGACAGCCCTTCCAAGGTCACAAGGCTATCGAACTTGATCTTCTTAGCTGTCTCAGCTCCTTCCTCCTCAGCCATCCTAGTCTTGAGCTTCTTAGCATCCCTAGCTTGCTGAGCAATGACAGACCTCTGAGCAAGAGCCCCTATGGCGGGATTGACAACCAACTTGTACTTGCTGTGAGCGGCCGGTTTCCGAGAACCACCTGCACCTGTGAATGAGTGAGGAAGATAGCAAGGTTGAGGTGACATGTCCTAGAATAAAAAAAGTAAGCAACTATGATGTGACTAGTGCACCCAGGCCTGATCTAGCCGGAGTCTCCGGGGACTCGGGCCGGAGTCTCCGGCCAAAGCCGGAGACTTTGCGTCCAGGCCGGAGTCTCCGGCCATGATACGTCTCAAACGTATCTATAATTTTTGATGCTCCATGCTTGTTTTTACACCATTTGCCTATTGTTTCGTTACACTTAGTGGCACTTTTATGCATTTTCCGGAACTAACCTATTAACGAAGTGCCACAGTGCCAGTTCCCTATTTTCTTCTGTTTTTGTGTTTCAGAGTGATACACAGGAAATATTCTCGGAATTGGACGAAACCACATCCTGAAGTCTTATTTTACCCGGAAGCTTCCAGAGATCCGAAGAGGAGTAGGAGGGGGCCACCAGGGCCCCACACGCAGGGGTGGCGCGGCCAGCCCCCTGGCCGCGCCGGGCCCGTGTGAGGGCGCCTGGCTCCTCCTCTGACAACACCCCTTCGCCTATAAAGACCCCCCGACGAGAAAAACCTAAGGGCCCGATCAGTTTTCCAGAACACATCGTGATCCGCCGCCGCCGTCGACCCAAAGATCGGGAGGGTCCAGAAGCTCTTCCCGGCACCCTGCCGAAGAGGGCAATCACCACCGGAGGTCTCCTTCATCGCCATGCTTGCCTCCGGAGCGATGAGTGAGTAGTCTACCTTGGACTATGGGTCCATAGCAGTAGCTAGATGGTTGTCTTCTCCACCATGTGCTTCATGTTTAGATCTCATGAGCTGCCTTACATGATTGAGATCACCGTTATGTAATTCTACATGTTTGGTTTGTTGGGATCCGATGAATATTGGTGTTTATGATTAAGTTGCTGTACTGAATTATATCTTTTGTTATCTCTATGTTGTTTATGATCTTGCATGCTCTCCGTTGTTAGTAGCTATCTTGGCCGAGTAGTTGCTAGTGACTCCAAGAGGGGGTATTTATGCTCGATAGTGGGTTCATGCCTCTATTTCACCTGGGGGAGTGACAGAAACATCTAAGATGGTAGATGTGTTGTTGCTACTAGGGAGAAAACAACATTCATATGCTCAAGGGCATATGCTTTGTTTACATTACACACTTTGCTTAATGCAATTATCTGTTGTTCGCAACTTAATACTTCTAGGGTGTTCGGATTGATATCCCCAGGAGTGGATTATTAGTCATAGATGCAGTTGGATGGCGGTCTATGTATTTTGTTGTAATGCCCAGAGTAAATCTCATAGTGATCTTCTTGACATATCATGTTATCTTTATTCTATCAATTGCCCAACTGTAATTTGTTTACCCAGCATGTGTTATTTTATCTATGGAGAGACACCACTAGTGAACTGTGGACCCCGGTCCTATTTCCATCATATTGCTATCACCTGTTTACTTTACTCGCACTGTTTACTTTACTCGCATACTATATTGTTTTCCACTCGATACGCTCATAACCTTTGTTTCAAGCAAACCGGTGAGATTGACAACCTCATCGCAAGTTGGGAACAAAGTATTTGTTTGTGTGTGTGCAGGTTCCGCATCACCTTCAGTCGTCATTGTCTCTCCTCTCCTGACCGACATTAAACCTTGGTTTCTTAACTGAGGGAAAACTCGCTGCTATACTCATCATACCTTCCTCTTGGGGTTCCCAACGGGCTGGTTATCCACCACGCACAAGGACAGTTTGCTCCCACATCAACTTGGAGTAGCAGCCTCTTTTCTGGCGCCGTTGCCGGGGAGGAAGAGAAGACTTCTGCGGGGAGAGTTTTTCGCACACACATTCTTTACTTTGTTATTGTTTTGCTTTACTTTATTATATTTTATCTGCATTGCTTTTTATCAAAAACCCAAAAAAATTAGAATCCTTGGTAGTTGTTATTTCTTTACTTTAGTTTATCATGTTGATCCCTAAGTACGTTCTGGAGGACCTCTCAGTAGGTAGTGGTTCGATTATTGGCAAAAGCAACATTGAGGAGTTCTTTAGTCACTTTAGTATGCATGAGGAAGTTGAGGAAAAGTCTTGGGTTGAGCTTGCTCCTAGTATTGAAGTTGCTTCTGTTTATTTAATTGACATGTTGGAAACTAGGTTTGCTAGTCTTAATCCTTTTATGCAATATATGTTCCTTAAGCTTCATGAAATTGAGGATCTCGAAAAGAAAGCTTTTATCTTGGAAACTTTGCGCATAGAATTTAAGGATGTCGTTATTGAAGCTAGGAAAGTTCTTAAACGTTTTAATAAACTCGGTTCACCTATAAAGGTTATTGATACTAATGATGAGGGAACCGAAATACCTATACCTTGCAAGCTTTTGGGATTGAATGAAGCTTTCGAAAATTATTTTGCCTGGATCTGTCCTGAAAATCTTTTTGATGAAAATAGTGTACCAAAGCATGATCACAAAGGGTCTTCTAAAACTTATGTGGATGAAATACAATGCCTTATTGATAAGACCTCTGCAGTTGATCTTAATGCTTCTTCTGATGTTACTTGATTCGCAATTTTCTGCGCCTAGCTCAAAGGCGTTAAAGAAAAGCACTCTTGGGAGATAACCCAATGTTTCTTTTCAGTACTTTTTCTTTTATTTGAGTCTTGGAAGTCATTACTACTGTAATGACCGTTCCTTATCTTGTTTATTTCGTTTTTGTGCCAAGAGAAGCCTCTAATTTGAGTGAGGTAAAGATTTGGGGATGTTGCTGTCCTAAAACTGTTTTCGGTGCTGCACCGTAAAAATTCGTGAAAATTCTCTGTTTATCTTTTAGACCTGAGATTTCTTGTGCATATGCCCCAGGTTATATCCAAACTTTTCTTAGTTCAACAATTTTTTATTTGAGCAACAGAAAATTCCTCAAAAATTCGACCTTTGTCAGCTGTTCAGTTTTGACAGATTTCTGCCAATATTTGTGTTTGCCACTTTATCGCTTTCTTTTGAGTTCTTTTGATCATGGAACTTTTGGGGAGGTTGCTACAGTAGTATTTGCTATATATGTGGTGGTTTTGAGTTGAAACCTGAAGCAAATAGAGATTGATTATATGTTATGCTTACACTAATGTTGCTAATAGAATTGTGTTTAGTTTTGTATGAAGAAAGTTTTCAAGTGTAGGGATTGGAGAATGATGAGATGAGTTGAAGAATGGACAAAAGCTCAAGCTTAGGGATGCTCATGCATCACCCCAAGAAATATCCAAGAAGTACAAGCGTCAAAGCTTGGGGATGCCCCCGAGGCACCCCTTCTTCATCGGCAAAAATCAGGTCACCTTTCAAAATACTATATTTTTATTGCTTCATGCACTATGTGTTTTTCTTGGAGCGTCAGTTGTTTTAGTGTTCTTAGTTGGTTTAGTTTGTTTGTTTGCTGCAATAAATGGTTGGACCCCAACAAATTTCTTTTGGAGAAGTTGCCTTGCTTTTCATTTGCGAAGAACGCTCGTTGATTTAATAAGAGAGAAAACGGAGTTGTTCATGTGTTCTTCTTTTTCTGCTACTGCTTTTGGTGTTCGTTTTTGCCTTGATTTGCGTTCAGACCTTGTCATATCTTTTCATCAAGGTGTATTTTTGCCTCTGATCTTTATTGGTTTTCATCAAAAGAGGTGTCTTTAAAAATTTCAAATGGTGTTGGAAAAGAGAAAAAGCTTTGTGCAAAATAGTGGTACAAGAAGGAGCTTGTGTAGACTGCGGCTTAGGCTTTTTCATGTCATGCTTGATGTCTTTTTGATAGTATGCTTAGTGGTTTTGCTGTAGCATGACTTGTCTCAAATAACTGAGATTGCTTAATGAGCCTTTGAAAAAATCATGCGTTGTTTTTATTGTATGGAAGCATTATTTTGTTTTCTCCTTGATGCTTTATTTGGGTTGACTTGGCGCATGCTCACACATGTTAGACTCTTACAAAGTTGCCAATAGCCTTCATGATCATTTAGTTTTTGACTTTTGATGCCATCTTATGCTTCTTTTAATGTCGCTTTGTCGCTTTGCATGATTATGGCCATTACTGCTCTCTTAGTTGGTCGCTCCCAGTCTTTTGCTAGCCCTCGCCTTGTACTGAGTATGAGCTCTACTCGTGCATCCAACTCCTAAAAGCCAAAGTTTTCCAAAGTGTCCACCATACATACCTACTAGCAATTTGCTATTCCAAGTAAATTTGACTTGCTTTTATTTTCTCTTCAAATTAAACTCTTACCAGTGTTATGCGAAATTCGGTTAGTAAAGCTCTCACGAACCGGAAGGCGCACTTTACTTTTTCCTGTTCTTAAAAATTTGACATTGTGGTATCTTATGTTGAGTTGTTATGCTTGCAAGTTGTAAGTTGGATTCTAGCCCAGCCATGCTGTCATGGGGCAAGCTTTCAACATTGCACTTCTTATTTGAGTTGATATCGTGATCTTTTGTTTATGGATGCCCGCGGTGTGAAATGAATTGGGAATCTTGTGGGGATCATGGAGTTTGTATATGTGTTAGGGAAACGCCGGGCCGCCAATCTAAGCCATGCATAATTCATGGTGGAAATTTGCAGCATACCCATGGTGAACATTCGACGACGCATCTCATAATAAAAAGCTAAACAAAAGGCAAATAAAAGAGATGTCGAGGTGTTCATTGTCTGCTTGTCCTGTCATTTTGGTGTGGGCTTGTTCCATGTCATCGGGCACGGAGGTACCCCATTGGCGGTTCTCAATGATATGCATATACTTACAATGACAAGAGCCTTGCTTGGGACTCTAAGTAAAGTAGCATGAGGTTTGGGTACTCGTATTCACGGGGCACGAGGTTTTCAACTTATGATTTATCAAGCATATGCATCATAATTGTTCTCGCATTAACTTTAACCATTCAAGATGCTTATGATGGGGGCAATGAGAGCTCAAAGCCGGTAAGTACCATAATTTTTGAAGGTTATAAAACTTGCAATCACTGCTTCCCTCTGCGAAGGGCCTTTTTTTACTTTTATGTTGAGTCACCACCTTCTTTCTTTATGCACCATTAAGAGAGCATAGTTGTCATTCTTAGTGTGATATGCATTGTCCCAAAGTTCATTGATTGATTCATATTGTTGGTTTCACTTGTTCTGAAATTATTTGTATCTAGTCGCCCTCTTAAACTTGAAGGTGTCCTATGCATTTATGTTTTGCTCTCTTTGAAGGACAAGCTAAAAACCATTTGTATGTTTTTCCTTATGATTTGAACACACATTTGACTTTCATTGTTTCCTTTTCATGATCTTTTGTTTGTGTTCATTTTCATGTTTACAACATGGTTGCTAAGTTCTTATTGTCATGATTATATCTTCATGCCCATGTTTTAAGTTCTTATGATCCCAGCTCACCAATGCTTACATATATGATCAAGATTGTGTAGGTGCATGTCACCTCAAAAATTATTCTTTTGTTATCACTTACCTACTCGAGGACGAGCGGGAGTTAAGCTTGGGGATGCTTGATACGTCTCAAACGTATCTATAATTTTTGATGCTCCATGCTTGTTTTTACACCATTTGCCTATTGTTTCGTTACACTTAGTGGCACTTTTATGCATTTTCCGGAACTAACCTATTAACGAAGTGCCACAGTGCCAGTTCCCTGTTTTCTTCTGTTTTTGTGTTTCAGAGTGATACACAGGAAATATTCTCGGAATTGGACGAAACCACATCCTGAAGTCTTATTTTACCCGGAAGCTTCCAGAGATCCGAAGAGGAGTAGGAGGGCGGCCACCAGGGCCCCACACGTAGGGGTGGCGCGGCCAGCCCCTGGCCGCGCCGGGCCCGCGTGAGGGCGCCTGGCTCCTCCTCTGACAACACCCCTTAGCCTATAAAGACCCCCCGACGAGAAAAACCTAAGGGCCCAATCAGTTTTCCAGAACACATCGCGATCCGCCGCCGCCGTCGACCCGAAGATCGGGAGGGTCCAGAAGCTCTTCCCGGCACCCTGCCAGAGAGGGGAATCGCCACTGGAGGTCTCCTTCATCGCCATGCTTGCCTCCGGAGCGATGAGTGAGTAGTCTACCTTGGACTATGGGTCCATAGCAGTAGCTAGATGGTTGTCTTCTCCACCATGTGCTTCATGTTTAGATCTCATGAGCTGCCTTACATGATTGAGATCACCGTTATGTAATTCTACATGTTTGATTTGTTGGGATCCGGTGAATATTGGTGTTTATGATTAAGTTGCTGTACTGAATTATATCTTTTGTTATCTCTATGTTGTTTATGATCTTGCATGCTCTCCGTTGTTAGTAGCTATCTTGGCCGAGTAGTTGCTAGTGACTCCAAGAGGGGGTATTTATGCTCGATAGTGGGTTCATGCCTCTATTTCACCTGGGGGAGTGACAGAAACATCTAAGATGGTAGATGTGTTGTTGCTACTAGGGAGAAAATAACATTCATATGCTCAAGGGCATATGCTTTGTTTACATTACACACTTTGCTTAATGCAATTATCTGTTGTTCGCAACTTAATACTTCTAGGGTGTTCGGATTGATATCCCCGAGAGTGGATTATTAGTCATAGATGCAGTTGGATGGCGGTCTATGTATTTTGTTGTAATGCCCAGAGTAAATCTCATAGTGATCTTCTTGACATATCACGTTATCTTTATTCTATCAATTGCCCAACTGTAATTTGTTTACCCAGCATGTGTTATTTTATCTATGGAGAGACACCACTAGTGAACTGTGGACCCCGGTCCTATTTCCATCATATTGCTATCACCTGTTTACTTTACTTGCACTGTTTACTTTACTCGCATACTATATTGTTTTCCACTCGATACGCTTATAACCTTTGTTTCAAGCAAACCGGTGAGATTGACAACCTCATCGCAAGTTGGGAACAAAGTATTTGTTTGTGTGTGTGCAGGTTCCGCATCACCTTCAGTCGTCATTGTCTCTCCTCTCCTGACCGACATTAAACCTTGGTTTCTTAACTGAGGGAAAACTCGCTGCTATACTCATCATACCTTCCTCTTGGGGTTCCCAACGGGCTGGTTATCCACCACGCACAAGGACAGTTTGCTCCCACATCAACTTGGAGTAGCAGGCCACAGGGGCCGGAGTCTCCGGTTGGATGCAGGAGCCCGAGCCTAGGAGACAACATTGAACAAATCGAGTGCAAAATCCACAATAAAGTTGCTAAGAAGATGATTGATAGCCACTAGAAGGTAGTACACCAATTCAAACTAAGGGAAACAAGCACATCTCATAGATCTAGAGAGAACTAGATGGAGGAGATGGAAGGCAAGTTTACCAGAGTCCATGGCACAAAATCGATCGGTGGGATTGATCCCACACCTCCAAGGAGTTGATTTGCCAGTGGCACGGCGGATCCCGAAGCTTGGAGAGGCTCCGGGGGGCGATCTAGGGCAATGGGGGCGGCAGGGGGAGAGCAGGGGCACGGGGGTGGATGGGGAAGAATGAACCGCTCTACCCCACCCCGTGCCCTTGTTATTGATTCGAAACTGCCCGGCCGGAGTCTCCGGTTCTTACCTCGGAGTCTCCGGCCCACCGGAGTCTCCGGGCTGTGAACCCCGGAGTCTCCGGCCCCATTGACAAGATCAGCATATATGGTGTAAAAAGGACATGTCATTTGGAGTTTTAGTAGGTTTGAGGATGAGATAGGCTTGGGATGGAAACAATGTCACTGTGTAGTACAAAATGCTCATGTTTGCAAACATGCAAATAAAATCAAATAAGACCAAACATGAGCATGTTCCCATAGAAAAAGAATAAGAAAATAAAATCAAATGGGAAACTCCTCCACTAAGGAGGTCGGTGACCAAAGGCCACCATGTATGAGTATATAGGTATGGCACCGCGAAGATATATCTTGGGCCCAAAACCTAGACTCATCGATTAAGCTCAAAATTGTCACAAATGATAAGATAGAACAATACGCTTACTATTGGCATTATGGGGGGAGGGATGGTCCAATCAATTAGGACCGTACTCCCCCTATTTCCATGCCCACATCTAGAACAACACACAAGTTAGAGTATGGGAGTAAATGCACTTAGCTCAAGCCACATTGCTTGAATCAATGATATTTAGTTCATGCCTCAATTCCCTGAATCTCGCTTCATCAAGAGGCTTCGTGAATATATCGGCAAGTTTCTCATTAGTGCCAACATAAGTAGATCAATATCTCCACGGTTGACATGATCCCGAATGAAATGATGACGAATCTCAATATGCTTCGTCTTGTTGTGTTGCACCGGGTTGTGAGCGATCTTGATTGCACTTTCATTATCACATAAAAGAGGCACTTTGTCAAAAATGACACCGTAATCCTTCAAAGTTTGCCTCATCCATAAAAGTTGTGCACAACAACTAGCCGCGGCTACATATTTGGCTTCGGTGGTAGAGAGGGACACACAATTTTGTTTCTTAGATGACAAACACACCAAAGACCTACCAAGAAATTGGCAAGCCCCGGAGGTTGATTTCCTTTCCACTTTGTCTCCCGCCCAATCCGAATCCGAGTAACCTACAAGATCAAAACTTGCTCCCTTTGGATACCAAAGACCAAAGTTAGGGGTATTCACTAAATATCGAAAGATTCTCTTGACCGCCACCAAGTGGCTTTCTTTTGGTGCGGCTTGAAAACGTGCACAAACTCCCACACTTAACATAATGTCCGGTCTAGATGCACAAAGGTAAAGCAAGGAACCAATCATAGATCTATAAAGTTTTTGATCCACTTCTTTACCATTAGGATCGAGATCAAGATTAAGCTTTGTTCGCATGGGAGTCTTTGCACCTTTGACTCCAATCATCTCGAACCTCTTGAGCATGTCTTGGGTATATTTGGCTTGGTTCACAAAAGTCCCTCCCTTCAATTGTTTGACTTCAAATCCAAGGAAGAACTCTAGCTCCCCCATCATAGACATCTCAAACTTATCGGTCATGAGCTTGGCAAACTCATTATTGAAAGCTTTGTTAGTAGAACCAAATATAATATCATCAACATATAATTGGCAAATGAAAAGCTCCCCATTGACCTTCTTAGTAAAAAGAGTGGGATCGATCACCCCAATTTCAAAACCACGATCAACCAATAACTCTTTAAGGTGCTCGTACCACGCACGTGGGGCTTGTTTGAGGCCATAGAGCGCCTTATCAAGTTTGTAAATGTGGTTAGGAAACTTAGGGTTTTCGAAGCCCGGGGGTTGCTTCACAAAGACCAATTCATTTAAGGGACCATTAAGAAATGCACTTTTAACATCCATTTGTTGAAGTTTAAAGTTATGATGTGATGCATATGCAAGTAAGATGCGAATGGATTCAAGACGGGCAACGGGAGCGGAAGTTTCACCAAAGTCAATACCCTCAACTTGGGAGAAACCTTGAGCCACCAATCTTGCCTTGTTACGAATGACAATGCCATTTGCATCTTGCTTGTTCTTGAAAATCCACTTGGTCCCAATGACATTACGGCAATCTTTAGGCCTTTCTACTAGAGTCCAAACTTTGTTGCGCTCGAAGTTGTTGAGTTCATCATGCATGGCATCAAGCCAATCCGGATCCTCAAGCACCTCATAAACTTTCTTGGGTTCTACACAAGAGACAAAAGCATGATGAGAGCTAAAGTTAGAAAGTTGCCCCCTTGTGGAGACACCTTTATGAACACTCCCAACAACATTTTCCAAGTATATGCTTCTTCGTCGAAGAATGGACTCAAGCTTCTTCTCACGGCGAGTGCGAGCCTCAAGAGGAGATTCTTGAGAGACTACTTGATCATCTTCATGATCACTGTTCTGGTCCTCGCCTTGACCAGGTGGATTGCCTTGATCATCAAGTGGCCCATAGCCACGGAATTCCGAAGGATCTTCATCAAGGCCTTGATCACCCCCGGAGACTCCGGTATCCATACACGGAGACTCCGGTATAGGCCAGAGAGTCCGGACCACAGGGGCTGGAGACTCCGGGCAAGACTGCTCGGTGGGATGATCTTGAGGTTGAGGGTGCGCAGCTTGTCTTTGGTCAATGTCCTGTGGGTGTTCAGCAGGTGAAGGCTCCACTTGTGTAGAGCATTGTCCTTCTCCTTCGGCCAAAAGGTGTCCCTCAATGGGCCGGAAGAATCCGACACCCATTCTTCTTATGGCTTGGGGAGGAATTTCGTCACCTACATCATGAACACCACTTTGTCCCACAAAGGAACCATTATCTTCATCGAACCTCACATTATAAGTCTCTATAACATGCCCGGTGGACTTGCTATAGATCCTATAGGAATGTGAGTCCGTGGAGTAACCAACAAAGATACCCTCTATAGCTTTAGAATCAAATTTTGACAAACGAACACCTTTCTTGAGATAGAAACACTTACAACCAAATACCCGGAAGTACATGATGTTGGGCTTTTGCCCGATAAGAATTTCATATGGAGTCTTGTTCAAGTTCTTGCGGAGATAAAGCCGGTTGGTGGCATGGCATGCGGTATTAATAGCTTCAGCCCAAAAGTTGTATGGAGACTTGAAATCCGCCAACATAGTTCTTGCCGCATCCATAAGAGTCCGGTTCTTCCTCTCGGCAACTCCATTTTGTTGCGGGGTATATGCAGCGGAATATTGATGTTTGATACCGGCATCACTAAGAAACTCATTTAGGGAGTAGTTCTTGAACTCGGTGCCATTGTCACTTCTTATAGTCAATATGGTGGTATTGAATTGACGCTCAACTTCGGTGGCAAAGTGTTTGACGGTTTGTTGGGTTTCACTCTTGAACTCAAAGAAATAAAACCAAGTATATCTTGAATAGTCATCGACAATCACCAAGCAATACTTCTTGCCACCAAGACTTGCATAAGTGGGAGGTCCAAAGAGATCCATGTGAAGGAGCTCCAAGCACCTCTTGGAAGAGATAATAGTCTTGCTCGGATGGCTTGTTTCATGCATCTTCCCTTCAATACATGCCCTACAAACACGATCTTTGGCAAAAGAAACATCCTTTAGTCCGAGTATGTGGCCGCCGGTGTAGAGGTTTTGCAAAGCTCTCATATTGACGTGGGCTAACCGGCGATGCCAAAGCCATCCCACGTCGGCCTTAGCAATTAGGCATATCGCGGCCGTAGTGGGTTTCTCCGAGAAGTCCACCACATACAAGCCATTTTCGACAGACCCAACAAAGGCAACCTTGAGAGACTTACTCCACATGACGACCACAATATCAACATCAAAATATGTGGCATAGCCCATAGTAGCAAGTTGATGAACGGAAAGTAAATTATAACCAATGGTTTCGACAAGCATGACATTCACTAGGGACACGTCCGGAGTGATCACCACCTTACCGAAACCAAGTACCTTAGAGGATGACTTATCACCATATGAGACCG
The DNA here is from genome assembly GCA_007115705.1 of Dactylis glomerata. Classification (NCBI taxonomy): domain Eukaryota; kingdom Viridiplantae; phylum Streptophyta; class Magnoliopsida; order Poales; family Poaceae; genus Dactylis; species Dactylis glomerata. Next base: position 2,702,253 of record QXEO01000225.1, on the reverse strand, counting down.
TGACATTTGAAGTATTTGGCTTTAGATCTTCCACAATATTTTTGCTTCCGATCATGTGGCTTGTGGCACCACTATCAATAATCCATTTTCCTCCTCCGAAAGCAATGTCCTACAAGAGATCAATTCTTGGTTTTAGGTCCCCATTTTTGGATGGGTCCCCTTTTGTTAGTCACAAGAATCTTAGGTACCCAAATAGCATATTCAAAGTAGCCATCAGAGGGACCAACATATTTAGCATAGACATCACCATAATAATCCCTAAGAAGAACATAATGAGGGTTATATTTTCCTATAAAATCATTATGAGTAGGGCCGGAGACTCCGGCCTTTGGGAGCGGAGACTCCGGGCTAGATGAACTAGCCGGAGACTCCGAACCCTTTGACCCAGAGACTCCGGTCACTTCGACCTTCTCCTCCTTCTCCTTTCCCTTGAGCTCCTCCCACTCCTCCTCTGTGTAACAAATATCAAAAGGGACATGAGGAGTAGGAGCAGCAGCAGGCTTTGACTTCTTCTTGTTCTTATTCTTATTCTTCTTCTTCTTCGAGGGCTTGGCCACCAAACCAAGATCCCCTTTATTTGAGGACTCGGCAACAAATCTGAGGCCCTCCTTTCCCTTGAACATTCTTTGATTGTTCAAGAGATCATTGAGATTCTTCTCTCCTTGAATGCAAGTAGCAAGGCCCTTAGCAAGATCGGCCTTCAACCTATTGTTCTCCATAATGATATCATTATGATCACAAATAGAGTTAGAAGAACAAGGAACTTCAATAACTTGCATTGGTGGGACTTTAGATTGTTCAATAGTTAGTTGAATTTGAAGTTGTTCACGAATCTTGGTGAGATGAGAGAATTTGCCTTCCAAAGCCTTGTGGGCTTCTTCAAGCTTCTCAAACTTCTCACGAAGATCATTATGACCAATGTCAAATTCAACTTTCTCCTTTTTAAGCAACTTGACCATAGCAAGAGCATGGTCACGTTCTTTAGTGAGTTTTGACAAGATTAGATTATGAGACTCTTCTAGTCCCAACAATTTCTCCTCTAAAGAGACTCTCAAGTTTTGCTCTTCTTCGAGCTCAATTGATAGAGAGCCAATATCATCGGCGGCTAATCTTTTCAACTCCTCCTTCTCCTTGATAGTGTCATGGGCATCACCAATTTCACACATTAGTGTCTCAAAGTATATCTTGGTTGGCCCCTTCATGTTAGCAATAAATTCATCACAAAAAACTAGTTCTTTCTTAATCTTAAGACTACTCACATCATCCATAGAAGTACAATCAGAATGAGATGATGAAGGAGTAGGTGATGAGGTTACCTCCGAGGCCTTGGCCATAAGACACTTGTGGGTGGTGATGATGGTGTTCTCATTTTGTGAGTTGAAGAGGGATGTAGGTGGAGTGGAGACAATGGCAATGGCGTCCACTTCTCCATTCTCTTCATCAACGAAGTCATCATCATCGGACCCGGAGTCATACTCCTCATGGACCACCAACACCCTTTCTCCTTTCTTCTTGTTGTCCTTGTTCCCATGCTTCTTGGATGGATAGAACTTTGATGACCGGCACTTGGGGATGAGTCGGCCTTCATTGTCCTCCTTGTTCTCATAAGGACATTCAGCGATGAAGTGCTTGATTCCTCCACAATTGTAGCAATGCCTCACTTTAGAGTCACCACCCTTCCTTGGAAAGGATTTGAACTTGGATCCCTTCGTCTTGTGCTTGTTGGCATCCCAAAAAGCATTTGCATTGAGAGCCAAGTGTTCATGGAGTGCAAACTTGAGATCTTTCGGAGACCAACACTCTTCTTCATATATTTCTTCTTCTCCTTCACCTTGCTTGGACACCACCTTGGCCTTGAGAGCAAGATTGTGAACTCCTTGTCCGGCAAGAACACGAGCTCTAGTCTCTTCCGCGTTCTTCTTCAAGATAGACAAGGCGGTGAACTCGCAAAGAACTTCATTTGAGGTCATACTCCCAAAATCCGGTCTTGAACGGATTATCTCGGACCGCATGGGTTCTCTTGGGTTGATGAAGGTAATGAACATACGCTTGATATAGTCATCACCATTGTCTTCGCACCCAAACCCGGTCAAGGCCGTTGCAAGAGCCAAGATCCTTTGATACATCTCATCGGGAGTCTCATTGTCACGCATAATGAAATCCCTCTCTTCACTCTTGAGCTCATCGAACTTGGAGGACCGAATACTCTCATTCCTAATGAAGAGCATAGTGAGATAGTCCCATACTTCCTTGGCGGTGCTCAAGTTGTTGATGTGTACCGCATGAGTATCCGGTACGGCTTGTTGAAGGAGATGCTTGGCGGTGGCATTGAGTTGCTCATCAACTTCTTCCCTTCCGGTCAAGTTGAGAGGATCATGAGGTGCAAAGCCATTTTGTATGACCCTCCACAAATGAGTAGAAGATCTAGAAATATGAGATTTCATTAGATCTTGCCATTTAATAAAATTGCAAGAATCAAGCTTAAGTGGAGATCCCATGTTGTTAATGTGTGGCATAGGATAATGGACCGGCGGAGGGGAGTAAGTGTTAGGGGGTGGAATGTAAGCACCCTTTGCCGGACCATCATTTTCCTTAGGAGGGTCACCTTTATTCTCGGCGGAGGTGGAGCCATTGTTAGGTGGCTTCACCTTAGCCAAGGAGAGTTCCACAATAGGTGTGGTGTTTGGGTCGGTGGGCCCGGAAGGTTTTCTTCCAAAATATTCCTCAAACATAGCCTTCATCTCCAATCTCATGGTGCTTTGCATTGTGTCCAAGGATGCCAAATGCTCCTCACGTGAGATTGAAGAGGAAGAGATAGATGGAGGAGTATCTTCGGGAGGAGTTTCTTTACTCTTATCCCCATCCATAGTTGCTCAAACTCTTAGGCAGTTAAGCCCGAATAAGAGACCACGCTCTGATACCAATTGAAAGGATCGTATGAGCGACTAGAGGGAGGGTGAATAGGAGCTACCCAAATTTTTACTTCTTTTCAAGTTAAGGCTAGACAAGAAGGTAAATTCTCTAGATGTGCTACTAAGTGAATTTACCTAGAGTGACTAGCAAGCTAGCAATAACAATATAAGTAAAGGTACGAGTAAAGGATAGAGGTAACCGCAATGGAGACACGAAGACACAAGGATGTATTCCCGTAGTTCCTTCCTTGTTACGGGAAGTACGTCTACGTTGGAGAGGTGTGGTGCCACAAAGGCCACCAACGCCAGAAAGGCTCACCCTATTCTCCGGTGAACAAGCCACAAAGGCGAGTCCACGCTCCACTAAGCGATGCCCTTGAAGGCGGCACGGCACCTTTACACAAAGTATTGGGGCAAGCTCCACAACTCAATTGGAGGCTCCCAATAGGCCCACCAAGCTCTTACACACAAAGTTAAGCTTGGAGGACGGCTTCTTCCGGCTAGGAATCCGATGAACACACAAGTTACAAGCCCCTCAACAAAGAGAGGGGGGAAATCAAATCGCCTTGGTGGAGGTGAGGATCTAGGTCTTCTCCCTCAAATCCCAAAAGGGCTTTGAGTTCTATTGGCTAGGGAGAGAGATCTAGTGCTTTGAAGCTTTGGAACAATGGAGGAGAGAGAGTGGAAGCCGCAGCCCCTTCTTGAGGTAGAAGAAGGCTTTATATAGTCCTCCACGAAATGTAGCCATTGCTGGATGACTAGGGCCGGAGTCTCCGGCCAGGAGGGCCGGAGTCTCCGCCCTAAGTGACTCCAGGGCCGGAGTCTCCGGCCAGAGACAAAAGTCTCCAGCCCAACTCCGGCCTGGTCACTGAATCGTCCGAGCCTTTAGCTAACCCTAACCCAGCCAGACAGACCGGAGTCTCCGGCCCCTGGGGACCGGAATCTCTGGCCTCAGCATGCCGACCCAGAGTCTCCGGCCAGAGACAGAAAGTCTCCGGCCCAACTCCGGACGGGCATCTGAAGCGTCCGACTTTGGAGATTGCCTGGGCGAGTCCCCTAGGCCGGAGTCTCCGGCCACCAGGGCCGGAGTCTCCACCGTAGAAGAAGCAACAGCAGCACTTCGTGAATCCCCTCTCCACCATTTCCACCTTCGCGAAGCACCCTACAAGACAACCAAGCCCTAACTCCACTACTGGACTACGGGCTCCGATCTTTTCTTCCTTTTTGGGGTGAACCTCCGCGAGATCCTGAATCAACCTAGAAAATCTGCAGAACTTTAATAGCATGGTTAATTCACCAAATGTTGTTAACAAACACCAAAATACATTTAATAGGGAAATGCTCTTTCACCTTTTCACCAAGTTCATCTAGAGCCTTGTGCCACATTCGGGTTTCTTCATTCCCGTGGTGGATACAATAATCTTCCTTGTTGTGACTCTGTTCACAAGGTCTATGTACTCCACAAAAATTAACATGCTTATAAGAAATAGGACTTTCAGAGGTTAGAGCATGTTTATTGCAATCATCAACAACAATATCACTTTCTATGCAAGTGTCTTTAAAAGGTTCATGATACACATCCCCATTTCCCTTAGGAACATTAATATGGGAAGCAAAGGCTCTAAAGCAATTAATCATAATTAGGGGATCAAGACCATATTTAGCACTAAGCTCTTGAGCAAAAGACTTAATGCAATCATACTCATAATTTATACCTGATCCTTTACCTTTGTCGCTATCCAAATCTTCAATATTGTTTTGAATTGTTTCAGGCAGATTCCACTTGACGTCAACATCCTTTCTTGTGAAACAACCATCAAAGCATGCATCTAGATAGTCCTTGTAATATCCTGAAAGCCTTGCAAAAAAATTATTAATAACAATATTATGGGGAAGATCATGAATAGGACATTTGAGCATTAGTGACTTCAATCTTCCCCACGCCTGGGCAATGCTTTCTCCCTCATGCAAATGAAAATTATAAATATAATTTCTATCTTTATAAACCTCACTAGAAGGATAGAATTTAGAATAAAAGAGAGGTATAATTTCCTCCCAATCAATAGGTCAGCCATCCTTTAGCGTCTTATACCATTCCGCAGCTCTGCCTTTCAATGATAAAGATAATAGCTTCTTCTTAACTCGGTTCATTGAAATACCTGCACACTTGAACAACTCGCATAATTCATATATAAAAAGCAAATGATCACCAGGATGGACAGTTCCATCTCCTAAATAGCAATTATTCATAGCACGTTTGACAATTTTCATAGGTATTTTAAAAGGATGAGGAGCACAAGCATCATAAGAATCATAACATATGGGAGATAAAATATCATCAGAGCAAACTTTCTCCACTAAAGCTGGGGAACTAAAAATATCATGCTTAACAAAACCAGCTTCCCCAAGCTTAGACTTTTTTATAGCATTAGCAATAACAGTGCTCAAAGCATTCATACTAACAACACTATTAGCATGCAAATTAAGCTCCAAAGGTTTTTCAATTTTCTCTTCAAATCTAAACTCGGGAAAAAGACTAAAGAACTCTTTACTTTCCATTAAGCCTAACTAGTGAAAATAAAAACAAGAAACAAAAAGATATAATTGCAGAATCTAAAGGAAATAACTTCGAGCACTCACACAGGAGGATGCGAGTACCTTTTACCTTATCTCCCCGGCAATGGCGCCAGAAAAGAGCTTGATGTCTACGCACGCGTCTGTTCTTGTAGACAGTGTTGGGCCTCCAAGTGCAGAGGTTTGTAGAGCAGCAACAAGTTTCCCTTAAGTGGATCACCCAAGGTTTATCGAACTTAGGGAGGAGGAGGTTAAAGCTATCCCTCTCAAGCAACCCTGCAATTACGATACAGAAAGTCTCTTGTGTCCCCAACACACCCAATGCACATGTCAGATGTATAGGTGCACTAGTTCGGCGAAGAGATAGTGAAATACAAGTAGTAGTGATGATTATAAGTAAAAATGTAATCTAAAATAAATATCGCTGCGAGCAAACATGTAACAAAACTGAATGTAAACGGTGTGCAATGCTTGGAAACAAGGCCTAGGGATCATACTTTCACTAGTGGACACACTCTCAACAAATATAACATAATTGAACCAATAGATACTAACTTCAATATGCAACTCAAAACAATTCTCCAATGGAAAACGAACACTAATCATGCGTAGGGCTACGAAGCACTCCTCAAAGTCAGTATTTCCCCAAACTAGATTATCCCACACTATCACCATGAACGCATTAGATGGTTCTAACAAACACCAACAATTCATAGAGACATTAACCAAAAAGACACACATGATGCGCACACTAGTCACCTTCACATCATGATACAAGGTATCTCCGGAGATTACAATCATAAAGCACGGGAGTAGCATAATATCTGAATAATAGCATCTACCAATTCAACTAGATACAAAGCTCATGATCACATAAAGATCACATCATGGGAGAGAGAGGTGAACCACATAGCTACCGGTAGAGCCCTCAGCCCCGGGGGAGAACTACTCCCTCCTCATCATAGGAGACAGCAACGGCGATGGAGATGGCGGTGAGGTCGATGGAGACGGCAGAGACGGTGATGGAGACCGATGGAGACGGCTCCGGGGGCACTTCCCCTTCCCGGCAGGGTGCCGGAACAGAGACTTATGTCCCCCAAAATTTTTCTTCAACGGCGGCGGCGCTGTGGAACTGTTCTGGGAAAAACACCGATTGTTTTAGGGTTTTCCGTCGGGAGGCTTCTTATAGGCGAAGGGGCGTCATCAGAGGTGGATTAGGGTGGCCTCACAATGGGTGGGCGCGGCCAGGGGCTGGGCCGCGCCCCCCTATTGTGTGGCCAGCCTTTGGCCCCTCTCCGGCTCCCGTTTGGTCCTTGTCCTTCGTCCGGGTAAAATAGGAGTTTTCAAACTTATTTCATCCAATTCCGAGAATATTTCCTATGTAGCTTTTCTGAAACACAAAAATAGCAGAAAACAGGAAACTGGAACTGTGGCATCTTGTTAGTAGGTTAGTTCCAAAAATCGCATAAAAACACCACGAAGTGTAATGAAACACAAGGCAAATGGTGTAAAAACAAGCATGGAGCATCAAAAATTATAGATACGTTTGAGATGTATCAAGACACCGATCTACATCTTCACCGAAGGAATTTCATTTTCCTATCCATTTGCTTGGGGAACTTGTGCCTAGTGGTTCCTTGGAATCCCTAGGTGTTGTAATTGTTGATTAATCTTGTCTTTGTGGTGTTTCAGTCTCCATGGCATTCTTGGGAGCCTCCAGTTGAGTTGTGGATACATGCCCCAAGCTCTGTGTAAGGGTTTCAGTCGATGCCCCAATACCACCGCTTAGTGGAAGCGTGCTAGCCTCCATGGCTTGCTCACCGAAGAACAAGGTGAGCCTTTGTGGCATTGGTGGACTTCGTGTCGCCAAACCTCTCCAACATAGACATACTTCCCCTCAAAAGGAAGGAACTACGGGAATGCATCCTTGTGTCTCCGGTCTCCGCTCTTCGGTTAATTCTTTCCCTTACTTGTATCTTGTTAGTTACTTGTTTACTTGCTTGCTTGTCACTTGTAGGAAATTCATCTAGTTGCACATCTAGTGAATTTACTTTGTGTCAAGCCATAAAATTGAAAAAGATTAAAAATTAACTTAGCGCCTATTCACCCCCCTCTAGTCGCCCGTATCGGTCCTTTCAGGGGCCAACATGGACCTAAGCTGGAACCCTAAAAAAACCCTAGGGGGCTCCAAACTTGGGGGGAGGGAGTTTTCTTCCCCCCTCTTTGGTCGCCTCCCTGGGACTTGGGGAGGGGCTAGGGCTGCCTACACCTAACCCTAGCCGGACACCACCCCATGCTTTCCTTCTTCCTCCTCGATAACTCCACGCGTAGGCGATGCCTTGTCCGTAGATCTTCTCCACCATAGACACCACGCTGTTGTGCTGCCAATCCCATCTACCTCTCCACCGTACTTGCTAGACCAAGGAGCAAGGAGACACCATTGTGATGCATGTGTGCTTAACTTGAAAGCGCTGCTCTCGTTGCGGTGTTGGATCGGATTGGATCTCGAAGAGTACAACTACATCGCCCATGGTATATACGCTTACCCATAGCGATCTACAAGGGTATGTGGATCTCGATCTCTATCTCATTACTAGAATCTCCTAGATTGGATTTTGGTTTTTTTGCTCTGGTAGGAAAAAATATTTTCCATGTTGTGAAACCATTCAAATCATATGAAAGAGGAACATGTAAAGGGACAATATAAATATAGGTTCAACCAGTAGTATGTGTGTGAAATGATAATAGTATGGATAAGACTAATAAAAATAAGCATTATAACTAAAAACATATTACTAACCATAACTAACAACATAGTATTAACCAAATAATTAACCATATGAGCATCATGTCTTAGAACACACGCAGAAGAAAGTAACAAAGCTCACAACCACATAGAAAATATGTTTACAGTTTCAAATAAGATGCATGCAAAACAAAAGTTTGTGGCTTAACACAATAAATGCAAACCCTACAACCTAAATAGAACTCGTCCTATTTGGCAACGGGATGCCAAAAAGATAAAAGAATGATACCCATAGGGGAGCTCATCACTCCTAGAATTCCTCATGTTTATCATCCTCATCTTCACCTTCACGGCTCAAGACTCTGGCAGATGTGCCTTCATCACCCTATTCCAAGGAAAACTTAGATTTCTCATCAAATTGAGTGACAATGGGACCCACTAGCAATGCTATCATGCCTAGAAGCCTCGTCAATTCCTTTTCCATTTTGACATAAAGCTTTGTATTCACATTATATCCATAATGGATGTGGTGAATATCCATTTGGAAGCAAAACACCTTGATGAGGGTTGGCCTCGGCAATGTCCTTGGATGAAGGACTTTGGATTGGCAGAAGAGGGTGTCAGATGAACTCGAAGGTAGAAACAGGCAAACAAGGTGAATCTAATTGTATTGAAGAGAAAAAACTTAGGGTTTACAAGTTCAATCTCAAATTGTCGTCCTGTCGGCTCCTCCTGGCCCCTTATATAGGTGGCCAGGTCTCAGAGTTCCCGTTGGGTGCGATACAAACTCAAAAACTATGTCAGTTTACATTGTAATTCCATATTTGAATCTTTAGTCTTTTGGCCCTATCTTGGGCAATAATCTACATGGGCCTTGACCCAAATATAGACCAGGGGTACCAATGCCATGGACCCTGGCAGGCGTACCCATGTCAGTAGCCCCCGATTCTACCCAAAATCTGTAATCTTCTAGTCGAATCTGCAATCTTTGGCTTCTCATATGATGCATTCTGACCTTTATTTTATTCAAGTGCATAACTTTTTTTTCTTTCCTAGCTATATAATTTTCAAGGGGATATTGGTAAATGAGCCAGGTGCTTCTAACGGATCAGGAACCAGTTAGTTGCCTGGGCAAACACTCAGAACCTACATCAAACTCGAGCACCTGGACTTGAATTTAGGATCTGGCGTAATTCAGCTTGTGCTGCTTTAGGACTTACAGAAGCATGAATTTCAGTTATTTTTAAGGGTACCTAGCGCGTCCGCCGGGATTTTCTTCCTATTGTGGATACATAAAATAACTAGCAGAGTGCATCCTTGTGCGCGTACTAGGCCATGCAAGACGGATCCTGGGGTCTTACATTCATGATCTTTGTGATCATGGCATACAGACATTTATCACGGCGGACGCGGACTAAGAATTTTAATTTCAAGCACCTTGTTTGGCGGTTAGAATACCCAAAATCGTCGGGTTCTTGATAATATTTGTAGATGCACAAGTGATCCTCCCGATGGGAGTAAATGTAAAGTTCATGTATCTAGTTTTTGCCACCGATAAAGGACTCAAGAGTTTACTCCTTGAAGTTTTCGTAGTTGGTTTTTTTCATCGGGTGCGCGATCAGTGCTCCCGATGGGAATAGCCCCCGAGGCTATGGTTGACAAGTTGTGGCCAAGCATAGTCTCAAGACTTTGCATGCTTTCAGACGCTTTATTTTACCTATAATAAAATATTCATAACATTACCTTATGATTTTTCTATCGGGTGCACGGTCAGCGCTCCCGATGGGAGTAGCCCCCGAGGCTACGATTGGGTGCTCGCAGCCAATTATAGGCTCAAAACATAATTCTTCGGGTTCATATTGAACTCATAAGTTTTCTTTCTCATAATCATGATGTCACTGCTGATGAAGATGATTTTTTGTTGAGTCCCATGGCATACATGCCAATTAGACGTGTCAGTTGTAGCTTGCAGGTCATCATGACGCATACATGTGACTCTTCGAGAATTGATTTGACTCTGCATTGACCAACCCACGTGGGGGAGGGTGGGGGGTGGCACAGTAACTGATGCCTAAAATTTGCGCGCGGTAGTGGGCAGCCATTTTTGCTTACCGCGCCATGTCGTGGCCCATAGTCCACTTGATTGACATTATTTAAGGAGAAAACCTTTTTACTTTAACCTTTCCTCATCATTTGCATCTGCCGCCGCCACAGCTTCTTCTTCCTTCCGCTCATTGTTCTTGCTCTCTCTCACCATAGCCTCAAGCTCCTTCTCGCTTGCCACCTCAATGCGGGCCAAGCGTGTAGCTCAGCGCCCTCTAATGTCGAACGCCACATCAAAGAAGGAGAAGTCCGCTGGCTGGGCAAGATCCGGTTTCACCACTGATGACATGAGAAAGTTCAAGAAGGCCGAGATGCTCTCGAAGGCCGTGGAGATCGCGATTCCCGGCGACGAGGTTGTCCCGCGCCCGAACGTCAGTTTCTGGGTACTTTTCATTTCTTTTCTCTACCGTGGTCTTTCTCTCCCTGTCCACGAATTTCTCTGTGGTCTTCTCTTTGTTTACGGTGTGCAGCTGCATCAGCTCATGCCCAATTCTATCTTGCACATCGCGTGTTTCATCACGCTATGCAAAGTTTCCTTAGCGTGGATCCCCATTGGGGCCTTGTGAAACACATCTTCTTCCTCTGCCGCAATGCCTCCAAAGATGAAATCCACGACAGCGGTGGTGCTATCATATCCATCGTCCTGAAGCTAGTTACTTCAACTTCAAGATGGAGGATTCTGTCCAAGGCGAACCAAATGGTTCTACATCAAGGACGAGAAGGCTTCAGAGGCACATCAGTTTGGATTGGCTCCTTTTGACACAAAGAAAGAGGTCAAAAAATGATGTCCTGGAACCAACTCCGTACTAATGTTGAACTCAAAGAATCTGAGCCTCTGATGACTCGAATCAGGGGATTGCAAGCGGAAGAGAAAAATGAGCTGTTGGGTGTGAAAATCATTACATACTTCCTTCGCCTTCGTGTCCAGCCGCTGCAGGCCAGAGCCTCCCAAAGGTGGAGCTACTCTGGTCTAAAGGATAAGTCGAGGGTCTCTGACCAAGAATTGCCTGAAGAGATTTTTGAGAAGCAGGTGTGGAGCTTGATGAAGCTGGCCAAAAAACATCGAATCCTTGTAGTCCTTGCTAAGCCCTATGACACGAGAAATCCACTGCCCTAGGTATTTTCCTTTGATTCATAATTTTCATATTTGTCATCTTCGATGTCTTCTAAACTTTCAAATTGCCAAACTATGCAGGTTCATGTCTTCCTTGCCTCTCTTCCTCTGTTGCCACAAGGGGGAGATACCCAAAGAATCTTCTTCAAATGATAAAGCCCCAGAGACTACCACAAGGCAGGACAGGGAAGAGATTGAGGAGGCAACAGAAAAAGAGATTCCACTAGCGTCTCTCCTCCATCGATAAACTCGCAAAATTCAGAGGAGCTGAGGAAGAGGAAGCGTGTCGAGGAGGATGAAGAATTCTTGGGTACATCCAAAATAGCGGATGTACCCCCACCAAAAATTGCAGCTACGGCGGCTGCTCCTGCAGCCGCCACTTTATGGGACTTGGCGCAGTCGGGCTCGTAATTTTTCTCTCTTTCTAGTTGACGTTGTCCTTCCTCCTTGCTGCTTTTCTTTGGCTACTGTCCTGTACTCCGATTTTACCTCTAAAATCACGCCAGTGAGGAAACTCCCGAAGGTAACACGAGGGTGCTGCCCCAGTCGCCAACAATTTCGTCAGTAGCCAAGACGCAGAGTCTGCTGAAGGAGCCAGCGGACTCGATGAAATTGGCTGAAACTGAGAAGAGCCCCCGAGGGCAGCCACAGAAAAAGCAAGCCAATATTACTATCGGGATGCATCGTTCAGCTCTGTCCCTAGATGACATAAGTATCTATTGTTTTCCTGTAAACTTGGATGCATGCTTCTTTCAGACATGTTTCCTGAAATTCGATCCCCTCGTTTTCTTGTTGCAGCCAACTGTCCAAGAGTACATGGGGTTGGCCACCCGATGTATTGACTTCCGCACTGAAGCTGATGAACTTCGGAATAAGTCTAGCTTTTCGTCTGTACTTTCTTTGAGTACTAATACTATGTGCTACTTCGTGACTTGATTTTTCGTGTAACAGGAGCACGTAGGCTCTCGAAGATACAAGCCAAGGAGCTGGAGTCCAAACTCATGGCTAGTACAAGGGCTCTTGAGGAGGCACATGCGCAAATTGCCGGCGCCGAAGCCATACACAAGAAAGAAGTCAAAGCCGTCATCAAAGCTGCCGAAAAAGCAGTGATGAAGGCTAAAGCTCAAATGGACAAAGCGGAAGATGCTTTGTCGAAGAAAGAGATAGAGCAAGCCACCCGAGAAGAAGGGGTTCGGCTACGCCTGGACAAGCTGTCTAACTCCCTTGGTAGTAAGTCCTTCCAAATTTTGGCTGAGTATCACACTATTTAGCATGATGTTTTCTTTTCCAGTAATGTGTTCTAATCCATAAGTTGACGATGCAGCTAGAAAATATTGGTGAAACTTTGTCACTACGAGAAGACTAGGAAGAAGATCCCTTGTTTGACCCCCTAGAAGTACTGGAGGCAAACTATGTGCTAGTCAAAGATGTACTCTTCCACACATGTAAAGCCCTCAGTCGACTCTTTGGGATTTTCTTCCCCAAGATGAAAAAGGAGGTGCCTGAGAAACTAGCAAAGGTTGTCGAGGTTTTCAATGCTGATGAAGACCCAAAAATTGACTTCCAACGGGATCCCCATGGTCGACACCAATTGACGAGGGTTGGCCTCAGTAGTGTCCTTGGATGAAGGACTTTGGATTGGCAGAAGAGGGCATCAGATGAACTCGAAGGTAGAAATGGGCAAACAAGGCAAATCTTATTGTATTGAAGAGACAAAACTTAGGGTTTACAAGTTTAATCTCAATGTGTCTAATACCTTTGATCTGGTTTTAGGATATAGGATAGCGGTACTTTTTACCTAGTAGACCTAGGTTTATCAAACTTGGGGATGTTATTGCTTGGTGCTAAAGGTTACACTATTTGGCGAGCACTTACTAGTTTGGTCATCTGTCTATTACCAGACCATTACTATATTGTTTTGTGTGTCGATGGATGGAGAATAGGCCATGGGCATAGGATTCGCCTGTAGCTATGCATGCAATAGGGGTAGAGATAATAATAAGCATGACATGTATCAAGACTATAAATAGTGTTAAATATTGTGGATGGCACGTCCATATAATCTACTAGTTTTAGTGAGCTACATCTGCTAGTAGACTTCTAGTCCTACTACTATCCCGCAGCAGTCCTGCCTAGGAAAGCAGTAATTAAGTAAAACAGACTAGAGAATTATGATTTGTGACATTGCCGTGATCCCAAGTGGATCTCATATCCTCTAATCTATTACCCCTTCTGTCATTGGGATTCTATCTAGAGGGTGAAGCACCACTCATACCTCCTCATTACCTTGATCAATCCTCGGATTTTAGGTACCTATCAAGACTCTGGATCAAGGCAACAAGATGATAAACAAGTGAAATATCACATTCATACTCAACACAACATCTCCATATAGATTATATCATACACATAATCGTTGCGAGGCTTCACTGAGCGCGCAGACCGTGAGGACTACTCACTCATAACGAGATCAAAGATAGAAAATATTGTATATATTGATTCAATAACAATATCAAATATCCTTACAATATTGTTAGTCATGGAGATCGAGATTACAAGTAGATGGCTATGGCTATGAGATGGAGAAATGGATGGCGATGATGGCGGCGGTTGGACTCCTTCTCCTTGGTGTGGTGATCTCTGTATCTCCTCTGCCGCTCCGTATCTTTGTTTGCGGCGCCTGGGGGTCAATTTATATAGAGGCTCCTTTATGAAAGTCACTAGGTTTCACGTGGTGAAGGCGGTGGCCATTGATATGGGCGCCGATACGGGCGGGTCCTGCCTGTATGGCTGCCCGTTAAACTCTCTAGAGGTCAGCAACGCGAGCCCTTTGACTTGGAGTATTGGAAACTCATCATTCTTCATTAATTCACCCAAATTTTGTCCATAAAGAGTGTATTCCTGAAAGGAAACATTTAAAGAGAAGATTTCCACCCTTGGTGGTACTTAGATGTTAATGGCAACGGACTGAGAGATATTTCTATCATTTTCATGACAAATATGAGATTTAAGCTTAGAGTATAGATGCTGGATTATGCAGCTATCAGTGACCTCCCGCCGGCTCCTCCTGGCCCCTTATATAGGTGGCCAGGTCTCAGAGTTCAGGTCGAGTGCGATACAAACTCAAAGGTTATGCCGATTTACATTGTAGATTCCATAATCAAATCTTTAGTCTTTTGGCTCCTATCTTGGGCCATAATCTAAATGGGCCTTGACCTGAATATAGACCAGGGGTACCAATGCCATGGACCCTGGCAGGAGTACCTATGTCACACCTTCAAAAATTTGGTGAGCGGGAAGTGAACTCAGGAGGAAGAGGGCACAAGCTTGGATTGCACAGGTGGGAGGAAGTGGACTTAGCTAGCCGACTCAGCCCCGCCATCACTTAACATTAGCAAGGTTAATGCCAAGAAATACATGGCATTGACCTAAGCAACTCACCGAGGTGTTGATCCCAAACACTCCAACGTCATTGGTCGTGACATTGAACTATTCCAAGTTAGCTAGTTAAATTAATGGAGGCTAGGTCGGCATTGTACATCAACACCGTTGAACGTGGTGTTGACATGCCTAATCACGACCCATTGGTCCCGGTTCATGGCATTCTGCAAAACAGACAAATCTGGTGAATATCTATGGGAGGTGATATTTTGGCAGAAGTTTAATCAGACTGTTAAGTTTTCACCCGTAAGCCAAAGGAACGAGGAACAAAGTTGCTATTCCCTTGAGATTTTGCAAAAGCGAAGTGCCTAAGACCGTGCACTATATGGAGGAAAAGCGAACCAAACAGATGCATTGTTTGGTTCACATAGTGGGGATGACACATGGTATCTGACAAGAAAAGGCGATCATCTTTGTCTTTTTAACATTTTTTTTAATGTTAGCAGGAGAACTGCTAAATTCAGTGAATAGATAGAAGATGATCCAGTTTATGAGGAAAACTGGACCCAAAAACCATACAGATGATGCAATTCAGCTTACAACGCACAACCACAAACACACACAACAAGGACTTGCCATGCCAAAACCCTTGCCAAAATGGCGAGAGATCGGGGCACAAAGCCACTAGACCACTTCACAACTGAAGCAAACATCTCGAGAAACAAAGCCCAACCACCAAGAAGCACATGTCAACGTACGGTCCACCCTTGACGCCTAGAAGAAGTAATGGCGAGTGGACGGCAGGTGACGAGGGTTAACTCGACAAATGTCCTAGATGAAGGACTTAGGATCGGGGAGATAGGGCGTCGGATGAACTCGAAGGTAAAGTTAGTTGAAATAGGTGTATATCGAAAGTAAACTTGGGTGTTCAACCTGGCTTGCTTTCAATCTGCCCTACACCGTCCCCTCCTGACCCCTATATATAGGTGGCCAGGTCTCGAGGATCGGGTAGGGTCCGATACAGATTACAAATATCGACATACGGTAATAACTCGTATTCGACTATCATTACAATTGGGCCTAGCCAAACGGGCCTCAGGGGTACTCAACTAACGGGCTCTATTAACTATACCCTTGTCAGCAGGACTTGAACAGACTTGGGGGAGTGTTGTTGAAGAGAAGCGACATCAGTGTAAATGGTGCCCTAGAGGCCCACGCTCCGGGTAGCGGCCATCCTGACTATGACTATTGTCTTGGGACTCCTCAAGCAACCTGAATAGTGCCTCCAGCGAGGGAGTGACGCCGTAGCGCCACCACTGTCTAACCCAGCAAGCTGGATCCAAGGTTTCCCCCATTGCTTAGGAAGGGGCACGACGAAGAGGGCACAGACGACGCCTTCAAGAAGGTGATGGCGCCCGCAAGCGTCGCCGTCGTCCGCAAACGCACGGGATTTCTCCCTGCCCAATCATCAGCCTCACCATCCACAAAACCCGGCCATAGTCAACCACTTGACACACCACCGAAGAGAAGCGAGCACTTATCACCGGCGCGGGAGGCAATGACCACATCAAGCATCATCGAGGCCAGCCCGACGTGCTGCAAGACCTTCCACAACCCTGCATTGGAGCCGACGATGCAACGCCCACCACAGTGGCGCCATTCTTCTCCCTCCAACCGCAACCACCTCACCCCACCGCATGCAGCAGCAACGCCGGCCTGCCAGCCCTCCTCCTCACACGGCCAGAGCACACGACGCCACCCGCCACTGCCTCCAGCCCAGCCGTGGCAAACGTGGCCTTCACAAACAGCCGACGCGCAGCAACACACCCCGACCGAGCTCAAACCAGAGGGGCCCGCGCGCTGCCATCCAAAGCCCAGATGGGCCCAGATCCGGCTCGAATCGAGCCCGCGCACCGCCGCCCACTCTCCTGAGCGCTAGCACAAGGTCCCTGCCGCCGCACTGTGCTACCGCAACAACCTCCTCGCCCTGGTCACCCTCCATCGCTGATCCGGCGCTCTTTCGGGCCGACGATCGCGCCAGCTTTTGCCACGCGCGAGTGCGCGCCGCCCACCTCCTCAGCATCCAGCCGCTGGCCAGGCTAGCGCGCACCAGCCAGCACCACCCCAGCCACCGCCCCTCCGCGCCCGCCGACGGGCCGCCTCCCACACTACGCGACCCCTACGACCACCCCTTCGCGAGTAGAGGAGGCGTTGGGGTCCGCCCTCCATGCCCCGCGCCGTTTGGCGACCGGGTGCCGCTACCACCGCCGGCGCCAGCGCCAGCAGCGGCCAGGGCAGCCCGGATCTGGCGCTCTTTCTTCTAGGTTTTGGGCCTCCGGAGCCGCCCGCGCGAGGCGATCCGGGAGGAGGAGACAACTTCAACGCAGATTTAAAAACAAAACAAAAAGTGAAAAGCGGTGGGGGAATACAGAGGGGCTCCCGGGTGCAACACACCCTGATATTTAAAATAATTTATGGGAACTCATGTCACCTTAACACTTACTCATGTAAATTTCCAAGAAACAATACTATGGTATGTGATCTACACAAAAAGATAACCTAAAACTTTGTTACACCGATTTGTCAATTTTGTATAGGTCACATATTTTTATATTATAGATTCAGATTTGGCATGTTCATAACTGGACATACTATCTCCAACCATGATTTATACCGAAATTTATTTTTAAATTCTAGTATCTTTTTCTAAGAAATGGGGGTGTGGTGCACCTGAGAGCCAAAAGTCCACGTTAAAAAGCGGTGCCCTTTTTAACGTTGAAGGGTCGAAAGGACCTGGAACTGCTCTATTGATCAGTGACATTAGATTTTACATAAAGGATCTTCACAGAACAAAATAACACAACTTGGTCCTAGGTTTTTGTAGGATCTTACAAAGATTTGCAAAAACGTAATCAACACGTTCATCTTGTTCGTCACCACCTGCACTGGAACACCTCAGATCACGGCGACCTCGCTGAGCACCAGGGAAGAAACCATTTGAACAAAGAGAGGTTTGCAGTGCAACATCGAGGAAGAGGGACCTCCACTCGAGAAGGTTGCAGACCCACACGAGCGCAGATTCTACACCGACGTATGGAGTGGCTGCCATCTTGGCCAAGGATCACAACAACCAAACTTTGCTGCCATGTAGGAACTCCATGGATGTAAAATTTTCTCCGGAGATGTAGATCATGCTGGCCTCCCTATGATCCTGCCACCGCGACGGCTCTCGAGGACAGTACCAACGAGATCTTGATCTCTACCACAACCTGCAATCTTACTGAAGAAGCATCAGCTCGATCTAGTCGCTATCAATTCCCGCCATGGATGCGAAGCAGAGAGAGGACCACACCAACTGCCGACGATGTTAGCATGTGCCAAGAGAAGCTTCAGACCGGCATAAAGGCAAAACGCAACCAAGGCAAACTACACCTACACTAGAGATTTACATGGAGGGGTTATTTGCCCACCTCAACAATGGTAAACACTTGGCTCACATGACATAGAGTAAATAAAAAAGAGATATTACTTTCAAGCGGTAAAAGTAAGCCAGCATGGATGGATTGCAAAACGATGCTCACATTGCAACAATTTAAGGGCGGTTCCAAAACCTGACACATTTTCATTTGAACTGAACCTACATAGTGATGTGCATGGTCCGAGGTGCAAACTTTGGTCTCTGATTAAAAAAGATGTTGCTGATACTTCCTCGGCTTCAAGGTTGGCATAGCCAATTACGTGCACTGGTCAGGTCGAATAATACAATGTGACTTCGGACCCACCGAAGAAACTGCTTGAACTGAGCAAGTGGTTAAATTAGCGTGGGTTACAGGCTTACAGACATGCCAAAGTGTTGATTAGCATTTCCCGGCCAATCGCAGGACACCTAAGAGCATCTCCAGCCATTAACCCGATGAGGCTCCTGGTAGCCTTTTTTTATCCGAACGACGAAAAAGGCTCAGTCGCGTCTCCGGTTCCTCGTTTTCCCCCGGATTTAGACCTTCATTCATCCGGCGAGCTCAGGCCATCCCCCCCCCCCCCCCCCCAGGCGCGCTCGGAGACTCCGGACGACAGAAAAGCGGGGACGGGCCCGCTCTGTCGGCGAGAAAACACGCGAACCCTACTATCTGGTCGCAAATCCCCCTCTCCCTCCCCTCGTTGCTCTGTCGCCGCCGGCACCACCCCTCGCTAATCCGTCGTCCGGTTGCCTGCACTCCGCCGTCCCTTCTCCCACCAGCTCCCACCAGCTTATATTCCGCCATCCGGCGTGCCGTCTGGCTATATTCCGCCGTCGGGCAACTCCTCCCGTCGCGCCTCGTCGACACGACCAACATGTGTTCGTCCATTTGCCTGGGGCATATGTTGATCCTAGCTTGCCTGTCGGGCTTGTATGCGGAGACGGCCATTGGTCGCCGTGGTGGGTCGGCACCAGGTCGCCGGAAGTGCAAGCCGAGGCAGCGAATGGAGGGCTACTGCATACTCTACACCGACTACTTCGCCGACTATCCATTGCACGATGAGGCTGTTTTTAGACGTCGTTTCAGGATGAGCCGGAAGCTTTTCCGAGCGTTTATTTGTAAAAATAAGCCAAATCTTGACAAACTTTATCAAATTTGCCGAACTGTAACGTTTATTTGTAAAAATCAGCCAAAAACACCGATCTCCGGGCGTCTACCTAGGGAGCCGGCTGGAAGTTCGGCGCTCCCCACGCCAAACTTTCGTCCAATCCGGCACTATTTAGTGCCGGATTTGACCGTGGGGAGCGCCAACGGCTGGAGATGCTCTAACCTGTAATTCACTCATTCGGATCTAGTAGTTTTTAGCAGAGCAGGGTGCAGGTCGCGTCAAGGCCCAAATATACTAGCCGGTACGTTGGATGTAGACCCCTCGCCGTCGCTGATGTACGGGCTCCGTTTTTGCATTTTTAGTTCGAGCATCTCCAGCCGTTGGCGCTCCCCATGGCCAAATCCAGCGCTAAATAGCGCCGGATTGGACCAAACTTTGGCGTGGGGAGCGCCGAACTTCCAGGCGGCTCTCCAGGTAGATGCCCGGAGATCGGCATTTTTGGCTTATTTTTACAAATAAACGTTACAGTTCGGCGAATTTGATAAAGTTTGCTAAGATTTGGCTTATTTTTACAAATAAACGTTATAGTTCAACAAAACAAGTAAATAATTTGACAAGTTTTCAAACAAATCAAATGAAAACTAGTTGGTGTTGCCTCGAAGCCTCCATATGTGCTCCACCAGATCATCCTGCAGTAGTTGATGCATTGTGGAGTCTCGAATCTCCTGATGCATAGCGATGAACACAGCCCACGATGCCGGCACCTGGTGATTAAGTTGTGCAAGAGGACCCTCTCTCTCATATGGTGCAGCTTGTTCGCTCAGAGGAACCAGATACTTTCGCTTATTCTCAATGAGAGTGGATTCAGTGCTCACCTGGGTACCTACACACCCCCTTTCAAATTTTTATTCAAGACATATTAACCCATTTTTAGTTTGTTTTCCTAGTAGAGCACAGGATTCTGGTGTACAAAAGTGGTTTTAGAATTTTGATTTGAATTTTTTTCATCAAAGTCAACTCAAAAATAGATTGTTCATTGACTTTTTGTTTTTTTGGGTTGACTTTGACCAAAAAAATTCATACAAAAAATTTGAAACCACTTTTACACAGCAGTATTTCGTGTTCTACTAGAAAACCAAGCTAAAATAGGTTAATATATATTGAATCAAAAGTTGAAGGAGGGGTGTGTAGGTACCCACGTGCACACCGTTTTGTTTTTGCATTCTCAATAATCATGTTGTGTAAACACACACAACAGTTGATCACCTTCCACATCTGATCTTTGGACCAACTCAAAGAGGGGAACCGGACTATAGCAAATCTCTGCTAGAGGACACCAAATGCACGCTCGACGTCCTTTTGACAACGTTCTTGTGCCTTGACAAACTCCACCTCCTTCGGGAGAATGGGGCTTGAGATAGTCTTCACAAATATTGCCCACTTTGGATAGGTACCGTCTGCAAGATAGTATCCCTTGTTGTAGTGCCGGCCATTGATCACAAAGTCAATCGGGGGAGCATGACCCTCAACAAGCTTGGAGAAGATCGGCGAGCACTGCAAGACATTGATGTCGTTGTTGGATCCCGGCATACCAAAGAAGGAGTGCCAAATCCAGAGATCATAGGTAGCCATTGCCTCAAGTATCACAGTGCAGCTTTTTTGTGACCCTTGTACATTTCCTGCCAGGAAAACAGATAGTTCTTCCATTTTTAATGCATGAAGTCAATGCTTTTAAGCATCCCCGGAAATCCTCAAGCTTCATTGAAAGCGAGGATCTGAGCAGTGTCTTGGACAGTGGGTGATCTCAAATAGATGTCCCCAAACACTGCTATCACCGCCCTACAGAACCGGTAGAAACAATCAAAGACGGTGGACTCCGCCATCCGAAGATAGTCATCGGTAGAATCACCAGGAGCTCCATATTCCAGCATCCGCATAGCCACCGTGCACTTTTGGAGGGCAAAAAACCCTGCCATGCCGGTGCAATCTAACTTACATCTGAAATAGGAGTCGTAGTCTCGAAGGGCATAGATAATTTTTAGAAAAAGCTTCCGGCTCATCCTGAAACGACGCCTAAAAACAGCCTCACCGTGCAATGGATTGTCGGCGAAGTAGTCGGCGTAGAGTATGCAGTAGCCCTCCATTCGCTGCCTTGGCTTGCACTTCCGGCGACCTGGTGCCGACCCACCACAGCGACCAATGGCCGTCTCCGCGTACAAGCCCGACATGCAAGCTAGGATCAACATATGCTCCTCGTCTTGGGCGGCGGCTGCCATCTCTTCTTTAAAAATCTCGGCGAACATCTGCTCCTCCTCGTCGTCCGAGTCCATGTCCGGCCAGGCAAATGGACGAACACCTGCCGGGCGTGTCAACGAGGCGCGACGGGAGGAGTTGCCCGACGGTGGAATATAGCCAGACGGCACGTCGGACGATGGAATATAGGCTGGTGGGAGGAGGGACGACGGAGTGCAGGCAACCTGCCGATGGATTGGCGAGGGGTGGTGCCGGCGGCGACAGAGCAACGAGGGGAGGGAAAGGGGGATTTACGACCAGATAGTAGGGTTCGCGTGTTCTCTCGCCGACAGAGCGGGCCCATCCCTACTTTTCTCTCGTCCGGAGTCCCCGAGCGCGCCCCGGGGGGCCGGGGATGGCATGGGCTCGCCGGATGGATGAAGGCTCAAATCCGAGGGAAAACGAGGAACCGGGGACGCTACTGGGCCATTTTTCGCCGTCCGGATAAAGAAAAAAAATGGTTGCCGGGGGCCTCGTCGGGTTCATGGCTGGAGATGCTCTTCCTCTCCGACTCTGACTCATATTGCTCTTTGTTAATATGGATATATCTACAATTAAATTATATCTAGATACATCTATATTAGCGAAGAGTAATATGATCAGAAGGAATATTATCTCTTTATTACTTTGATACACTACTAGAAGGTGTTTTTTGGAGGGAGGCCTTTAATTAAAAAACAAGTATGGCAGTATTTGATTGATATCCCAGTATGACAATATCCAGACCGGACAAGATTCAGATACGTATATACATACGCAGGACAGCGAGATTCCAGTCTTTATACGCATAGTAGTATCTTGCAACTACAACTTTCCTTTCTCGGTGTAAATGCTCGCAGATCAATATGAGCACGTCCAAGGAATCTGGACACATCACGCACGCACAGCTGGGAGACGCGCCCCAGGCTTTCAAACCCGCCCATATAAACGCACAGGCGCGCCGGACCTCTGCTCCCAAACCACGGCACAGTCCAGAGCACAGCCGCGCAGGCATAGTTACAGCTAGCGGCCATTAAACCGGCTCACGCGCGCGCAATGGGCGAGATAGCGGCGGACGAGCGCGGCCTCGCCGCCGGCAAGGAGGCGGCGGAAGAGGAGGAGACCTCCCCGATCGAGGAGGTCCGGCTGACGGTCCCCTCCGGCGACGACCCGACGTTGCCGGTGTGGACGTTCCGGATGTGGACCATCGGGCTCTTCTCCTGCGCGCTCATGAGCTTCCTCAACCAGTTCTTCTCCTACCGGACGGAGCCACTCATCGTCACCCAGATCACGGTGCAGGTGGCGTCGCTGCCCATCGGCCACTTCATGGCACGGGTGCTGCCGCGCCGGAGTTTCCCGATCCCCGCCGCGCTCGGCGGCGGGGAGTGGAGCCTCAACCCGGGGCCCTTCAACATCAAGGAGCACGTGCTCATCTCCATCTTCGCCAATGCCGGCTACGCCTTCGGCAACGGCAGCGCCTACGCCGTCGGGATCGTCGACATCATCCGCGTCTTCTACTTCCGCTCCATCTCCTTCCTCGCCGCCTGGCTCCTAATCATCACCACCCAGGTAGGACCGTAGGAGGAGTAGTCACGATTACGCAAGATTAATTTGCAAACTCTCAATTCGCTGTCAATTGCTGCAGGTGCTCGGGTACGGCTGGGCCGGGCTGATGCGCAAGTACGTGGTGGAGCCGGCGCACATGTGGTGGCCGACCACGCTCGTCCAGGTCTCGCTCTTCCGGTGAGCACCTCATCACACTCTATCTAGCCCAGTGATCCACTCCAGTGCTTGCCTTCTTCTTGCGTTTCTTATTACCGTGGATTTGGTCGGAATTTGGTTTCGTGTTCCGGAGACCGGCGAGCAAACCGTTTGCGTTCATAAAATTTCCCAAAGATTTCACCGTTTCTTGACGCCAGGCTGGGTTGGTTGGTTTGTCCCCTGGCAGTTGTAACTTTCCCTATGGCGCCTAGATAGAAACAGTAGGAGTACAACTGTCGAAGTAACTTTTTATAGTATCCTTTGCCCACGAAATTGATATAGATAGAAACTTAATAAAGTGACAAAACCCAGCAATAGAACCCAAAGCTTGGCCAGCTACTTTTTAAATGTTAACGACAATTTTTCTAGTTTTAAAACGTTAACAATTTTGCGAGGAAAACTAGAAACAAGTTGTGCACATCGTATTATCAGTCTCAACCAAACAATTCAGGTGTTAATTAATTGGCTTCAGATTGGAGAATCTGACCCGGCCGGGGCCGGGCAGGCCATCAATTAAAAATGAAAGGCGATATCAAATAATTTAAGGAGAAAATCTGAAGAACATGGCGAGACACTGACATGCATCTCAGTTGGATGGATGGCCTCTTTTCCTTTTCTTATTTTCTGTCTGATGATGGTCCTTTCGACGCTGACGATCAGAGAGACCTCACCATGAACATGGGTGATTGCATCCACTGGACTGATAGGTGGATAAGTTGCTGCTCCTGATGGAATCCCGAATTATTACGTTGCTCGATGCACTCTTGCAGAAAACTAGTGCAGAGTTGTGCAACTTGGGTTTTTAGTTGGTTTGGAATACTGTCTTCCCGCGCACCAAGGGCACGTTATGTTTTAAAACATGGGTTACACTGCTGCAAATGCAGACACGCTGTTGCTTTTCCCATCAGCTTTGGCAGGCGTTATCTAGCCGACTGATTAGGTGAAGAAAACTAATCATGTTATTGGTGGAAAGTACCTTCCAAGGACCTATTTCATTCAAAAGCAACAAGGGTGTGGGATAATATGATTGTGGGTCACACATACATATTAAGGTCTGCTCTGCTTGTAGGCAATCACAAAGCGCAAAGACTTCTCTTCCATCAACTTCTCGTATCTTAGGAATTTGGAATGAACGCAATTGTAGGGTCTTCCAAAACAAGCATGCGCCCTCTTCGGTCTTGTTAGAAAAATTTAAGTATGAATTGGAACATTGGGTGCTAGTGGATGCTAAGCGCTTGAGTAATTTTATCCTGGGAGAGTATGGTCTTTCTTGTAATAAGACTTCTACTATTTTTGTTAAAATCCTCTCTTAACTAATTGATAGGGGCAAAGCTTTTCCCCTGTTTTAAAATAATCCTATCTTATTCTCAAGACATGTTTAAGAAAGAATGAAATGTTTCATGCTTATAGCTAGTTAGACAGTTCAATTTGGGTTATTGTTAGGTCGGGTTCCTTTCAAAGAGGCTTAATATAGTTCATGCATTGTAGTAGAGATATGTACCCAAAAAAATGTGATTGCACATAGTAAAACCACATGAATTTTCCAAGACGTCAATCAATGTAAAAATTCTTGGGGAAATTGAGTACAACGAATTAAAAAGATAACCTATGTCTCACAAGGCTATAAAATCAGACAATCCACACTGCATAAATAGTTTAAGGATCACAATTATCGAAAGATTATATAAAAACCCATTTGAATTAAAGAGTCACAGTATTTTCATGAACTAACAAGAACAAAAGAGTCCATGCTTTTTTTCAGAATCAAGTTGCAGGCTTATTGACCAAGGCTGTCTTTGAACAAAATAGTGATGTCCAACTTTGGCTTTTTTATCACAGGGATATGAATCTACTAGTTAGGCCCCACCGGTCACTGCCACTTTGCCTGCTATGCCAAAATAGAATTCTCGGTGATGCAGTACAGGATCTTTCTTGTATGAACCATCAAAGGCCCCATCTTAAGCCAATTGGCACTAGTTTTCTTGTCTAAACCAACCTGCAACTCACCTACCATTCACACTAACCAATCCTGCGATATCTGACTCTAGCCAGACTGCGATTTAATATGCGGATACCTCCACTGATAGGCATCTTTGTCCCATCTTTTATCATCTAAAACCGCTCGACACAATCCATTTTCATCACCAAAACGAGACACCCCCAAAAATTGTAGCTTTGCATTTAGATGGGCAGCGTTCCGACGGCATCCTGCAGCTCGTTTGAGTACAGATAGCTTTCAGAAACAGTTGGGCCTCCGCTCGTCGTCAACCTATCTTCCGGCATCTTAGACTCATGATGATCAGCTCTCCATGCACGCATGACAGCAACTCGTCAAGACCAAATACTACTAGCAGCAGTAGCTTTCAAGACGGTTGACACGTCTCGGCACACCATAGATTATTCCATCGAGTCCACGAATCCCCCCACTGAAACGGAGGGCGACGGCTTGATCGCATGGCCGCGTTTCGTCCCCGTCGTCGGCGCCGGACAGACGAAAGGCCCTTGCCATAGGTGCATATCTGCGCCGGATTTGGCAGTCGGCCAATGCAGCCTTCAGAAGTTTGTGATGAAAAATTGGCGGCACACGGCGGGCGGGCGTGATGTGAACGCACACGAATGTGCTGATCGGGCTGCAGCGCCTAACGTGCACTGCACACTTTTGACTCTCTTCTGCTAGTTCTAGTAGGCCTCGAGGGCGACCTCTGCGTTGTTTGTTTGAAACTTGCGTGCAACTGGATGGATGGAGAAGACAATGGTGTTGTGCTCTCGTGGTCCAGGACTCCAAGTTGCCCACAAAAGACGCGCGTACTCTCGCACATGCTTGCGCGCCACCTTCCACTGATAAGAGAGCCGCTGCGTGCATATCCTGACAGTGAGTAAACAAAACAATCCATCGTGGCAACCAAATCAACTGTCATCGTGTCTGGTCGTAGTGTTTCATATCATACATAGTTCTCTTAGTTAATGTGGCTTACAGTTCTGAGTTATCTAACCAGGGATCGATGGATTACAGTCACATAAATCTAGGAAGACAGGGAGAATGATTTTGCAATATATTTCCACAATTTTCATCTTGAAATATACAGTATATATGGAAAATTTGCGCATCACGCAGTCTATGATTTGGCATTTTTGTAGGTAGAGTACCATACAATCAATGGTATGAACTGATGGCTGATGAATCGCTTTGTTTACATGCCAACCTTTTGAATCCATAGCAATGTGAAAGTCTCTAACAGCCGCTCTGAATGTACCAGGGCACTGCACGAGAAGGAGGAGTTCCCAAAGGGCTCGAGGCAGATGTCCCGCTCCAAGTTCTTCCTGGTGGCGCTCATCTGCAGCTTCGCGTGGTACGTCGTGCCGGGCTACCTCTTCCCAGCGCTCACCTCTATCTCATGGGTGTGCTGGGTCTTCTCCAAGTCCGTCACAGCGCAGCAACTAGGCTCCGGCCTACATGGCCTGGGTCTTGGGGCATTCACGCTCGACTGGACGGCGGTCTCCTCCTTCCTCTTCAGCCCGCTCATCTCGCCCTTCTTCGCCACCGCCAATATCGCCATCGGCTACGCCATCTTCATCTACGTGATTATACCCACAACTTACTGGGGAACCGACCTCTACAACGCCAAGACGTTCCCCATATTCTCTTCGCACTTGTTCATGAACAATGGATCCTTGTATGATATCACCAAAATTGTAGACAACCGGTTCCAGCTTGACAAGGACGCGTACGAAAAGCTCGGCACGGTAAACCTCAGTACCTTCTTTGCACTCTCCTATGGGCTCAGCTTCGCCACCATTGCAGCAACCATTACTCACGTCGCCATCTTCTACGGGAAGTAAGTTTACTCAACTCTCAACATGAATAGGCAGACACAGTTGTGATGATTACAAGGGGTTTCTGAATCAAGATACACAATTCACATCTGCAAATCCGTCACCAATGTGCAGGGAGATTTACCAACGGTTCCGAGCTTCGCAGCATGGGGAACCTGACATCCACACAAAGCTGATGAGGAAGTACGACGACATACCAGCATGGTGGTTCTACTCGCTGACGGTATTGTCAATGGCAGTGTCCCTCATCCTCTGCACCGTCCTCAATGACCAGGTGCAGCTCCCATGGTGGGGCCTCCTCTTCGCATGCGGCATGGCCTTCATCTTCACCCTCCCCATAAGCATCATTAGTGCAACCACAGCCCAGGCAAGTATATTTCTGAATGTTTATTGTATTCTCCATTTCTCTTGCATTTGATGAGTTCTTCAAGAAATGCTGACAATTTTTTGATGGACAGACACCTGGTCTGAATGTCATCACCGAGTACGCCATGGGGCTGATAATGCCCGGATACCCCATCGCCAATGTCTGCTTCAAGGTGTACGGATACATGAGCATGAACCAGGCGGTCGCTTTCCTCTCAGACTTCAAGCTCGGCCATTACATGAAGATACCTCCCAGATCAATGTTCATTGTTCAGGTAATTAAGCCACTAAATTTTCCCACCTTGTAAGCGAAGGAGTGACATGTAGGAACATAACCTGAACTTAGCACACTGTATTTATCCAGTTCGCCGGTACAATTGTGGCTGGGACAGTCAACCTCGGCGTGGCATGGTGGCTACTTGGCTCAATCCCGAACATCTGCCAGGACAAGGTGCTCGCACCAGACAGCCCATGGACATGCCCCGGTGACCGTGTCTTCTTTGATGCATCGGTTATCTGGGGCCTTGTTGGCCCGAGGCGCATCTTTGGGAAAGAGGGTAACTATGGAGCTATCAACTGGTTCTTTCTCATCGGCGCAGCAGGCCCTGTCATTGTGTACATCTTCCACAGGATATTCCCCAGACAGAAGTGGATACTAATGATAAACCTGCCAGTGCTCATCGGCGCTACAGCAAACATGCCACCAGCGACATCCGTGAACTACAACGCGTGGCTGGTCATTGGCACCTTTTTCAACTTCTTCGTGTTCCGGTACCGGAAGAAATGGTGGCAGAGGTACAACTACATCCTCTCAGCCGCGCTCGACGCAGGCGTCGCTTTCATGGCGGTGCTGCTGTACTTCACACTGACCATGGAGGACCGGTCAGTCAACTGGTGGGGCACGCTTGGTGAGCACTGTCCTCTGGCCACATGCCCCACCACTAAAGGGATAGACTTGAGTCTAGATCCAACTGAAACTAGGGTGTGCCCTGTGTTCTAAGCTAAATCTGTTTCATGCCTCAAGATACAGCTGCAAGATCAGTCATGATCCACTCCATTTATGTTAGTGTCATATTGTCATAGATTTCTATCGTACTCTCCGCCGAAAGAGAAAGAGGGAGAGCAAGCTCCTCCTATGTGTAAAGATTATAGTCAACCGAGCAAAGGCAAAAACTATGTGTGATATATATCAGTCATTTGGGTAACAGAAATGTGTGCTAGTTCCTGAATGCTACAATTATATATATGACGCTTGTTGCAACAATATCTCTGTGAACAGCACATGTCAAATTTATTGAAGAACAATAACACGAACTGTTCATCATCAACATCCACTGCTAAGTGGTTTCTTTTGGGTCTGGAATATATATTTATTTATGTTTTGCAGTGTATACATAGAGCAACAAATGGCACCAAATTTATGACGTCAAACTAGCAATTCGACAACACGAAGACGAACCAAATCTTACAATCGATTCGAGCATACCCGGTGAGATGAGATTAGGGCCACTCTCTACGGGAGGCGGCCGCGGTTGAGGATGCCGAGGGTGTGGCGCGCGGCGTCGAGGAGGTCCCGGATGTTGTGCAGCGACCTCTCCTCGGCGCCGAAGAGGAAGATGGCGCGGCACTCCGCCTTCTTAGCCAGCCGCGCCGCGTGCCCCAGCGGCAGCGCCGGCGAGTTGAGCGCCCGCAGGATCTGCCGGTACATCGACAGCACCACCGGCCGGTTCCGCGCCAGGTCCTCCGCCGTCGCCCAGATCAGCCCCCCGCCGGCCTTCGCCATCCTCCACCACCTCGCCTCGACTCGCCGGGGACACAGCCGTTTCGGTCTGGAACAAGACACGCTCGCTGTGGCTGTGGCTGTTGGCTGCTGGAGGCGGAGCCGTGCCGCCGGCAGGAAGCAACAGAACAGAGGCTACTTGTCATATGGATGGGCTGCTAGCCTTTAGCCCAAGAGCTAGCCCACAGCAGGCGGGCTCCTCTTATTTTTGTCTTAATGAATACGGCCCACTTGAGAAGCCCGAGAGATGACATCAAAATGGCTGACTGGGCTTTGGGGCCCAAATGTACGGCCCACGAAAGACAGCCACCTGACACCGCACGTGGCCACGTCGCCACCCTCCAAGTTTCCGCATCACCACCCATTCTCCGACGAAACCGGCGGCAAAATGCGCGCAACGGATCCATTCCCGTCGTCTTCTCCCTTGCCCCGTCCCCAATTCGAGTTCGTGATCGGAGTCCGGAGCCGTTTGGATCGTACCCGTGGAGGTGAGAATCATGTCCTCTTCCCCCACTTTCTTCATTCTTCGTTCCTATAGGAGTTTGAGCATTTGCGATCCGAATCTTCTTTCTCCTCTGTCGTGCCTTGGTATTTTTTTTATTGTATTGGGTGGCATGATCACGCACCGTGTTTGTTGTCTGCCGAGCTCTTCTTGCCATGTGAGGGGATCCGAAAATTAATGATGGAAATTCCCCTTTTGCAGAGGATGCATGTGTAGGATTCATATGCTCGTCCATTTTTATATCTAGGCATTTCAGATTTCCTATCAAGTGCATGTATATTTTGTGTTGATCCGCATGATGCATTATGGCATTAACTGCTACTATGAATAGAAATTAAACGGAGTGTTCTATTCATGAATCTTTCTTGTGTCTTGTAAATTATGAAGAGGACGAATTCTTCCCGTTAATTTCTTGAAACTTGTTCCATTTTGAGGCATTAACGGTTTCCTCCTCTGTTAGAGCTATTTGTGTGGGAAATTGGTCATCCGAATCATTTTTTACGTGAATCAGGATCATTTGCATTGGTGATCGAATCATCGAAGTACTTAGTAATCAGGAATAGAACTATATAATAGCACATGTCTATTGATGTTTTGTTAGACTTCAGAGTAATAATGTACAAATATTACAAATATTACAAGTTTCTGAATGCATAGTGTTTTAAGTTCTGACCTTATTTATGTTCTCCCTCCTTCCCCGGTTACTGTAAATATATGCAGAATGCATATTAGACGGGTGAGATTTCCACCTTGTATTGGAAATTAATGCGAATTTTTGACACATGAGACCACCTGCGCGAGTGAAATACCAGAAAAGACCACCTGCGAAAATTTTTGTCAAAAAAAACCCCCTACGAGTGGCGGCACCCCCTGGCCAGGCGACACGTGGCACGTGCCGCCTGGGCCAGTGGCGGCAGGCCCCTGCCGCCATTGCCATCGGCGGCACCCTGGTATGCGATAGATGGAGGTGAGGTGGCAGCACCATGCCGTCATCACCATTGGCGGCAGGTGACGTGGCAGCACCATGCCGCCACCACCATTGGCGGCAGGTGACGTGGCGTCACCATGCCGCCACCACCACTGGCGGCACCCTGGCATGCAGGGCCCACCTGGCCGACCGAAGCCTACGTGCCGCCGATGGCAACGGCGGCGTAGGGGGTCTTTTTTGACAAAATTTTTCGCAGGTGGTCTTTTTTGGCATTTCACTCGCGCAGGTGGTCTCATGTGTCAAAAATTCAATTAATGCAGCTTGTAGAATTTCAAGCATCATGTAACATTTCATGCTTCCATTTTTCTCTAATATATGACCGTTCAATCCATACTAGCATATATCAACTTAGTATCATATTGCAGGTTCTGTTTGTCCAGATAGCCCTAGAGTGCATTTAGCTCTTTCTTTTGACTGTTATGCTCGCTTGCTGTAGTACTTATGAAATTGGATGAAATCTTGAAAGACATCATTGTATGAGATGTACTGATCTGTATGATAATAGAAACAATGGGTGTTACCATATGTCGTCTTCCACTAAGTATTTATTTTCATAAAATTAATCTGTCGACTGGGTCTAGAAAATTCCAAATGATAACTCACTAATTGGTCTTTGTTTGGTTACTGAAGAAATAAGTATATTCTACACCGTTCTGTCTTGCTAGCTAAGGCAGTTAAAACTGGTAAATTATGCTGATTAATAAATCCATTCTGTTTGTTCCTTCAAGGCAAGCATGGCTAGCACAGTAAAAGTTCACAATGTCTCACTTCAAGCTTCAGAACGAGATATCAAGGAGTTCTTTTGCTTTTCTGGTGACATCATACATGTCGAAATGCAAGGGTTAGTTTCACATATTCCCATGATACAGCTGTTATCTTTAGACTTATTAGATGACATGTGTTATGTTAACTTAACAATGCTTTACAGTGCTGACGAGCGGTCTCAGTTTGCCTACATCACCTTCAAAAGTGACCAAGAAGCCCAGAGGGCTATGCTTCTGACTGTATGAGTTCTTACCTGTCAGCACAATCTTTGCAACTATTCAATGATAACGGCATACTCACGACATAATCAAGTTCAGTGTGCTGTAATATTCAGTTATTCATCCGACGCACTACTAGGAAGGTAGAATCTTAGCCGTGGCGTACACTTTTTTCCGTATGCCACAGCTACATAGCCATGGCGTACAAAATATTTGTACGCCACGGCTAAGGAAATGGGTTCACTTAAATATATTCTGAAGTGGGAAAAAGGAATGGGTTCGGTCTGCTCCTTAGGAATGGTCTGATGCTTCTGTTTATAATTTTGGATCGTCAACTCTATAGAACACCCTGCTAATATATGTTTTGTGTCGGAAACTGTGTCTTTTTAGTGTTTACACAGTGTTACCATCATGTGTTTGAATTCCGTTTCGTCATTTTCCTATAGTCATTGGTAAATAGTGTACAATTACACCCTCTGCTGTGTGATTTGTTTGTGCAGGGTGCGACTATAGTGGACATGGCTATCATCATCACCCCAGCCACTAATTACCAGATGCCAGCAGCTGTTTTAGCTGATATAGAGGTGGGATTATGCTAATTTCACATCTGTGATTTGTAAACTATTTCAGTAGTTTCAGAACTCCTGATACTGTTTTTGCACCGTCAGTCTAAAACTCCTAGGGCAATAGAATCTGCTCTTCAAAAGGCAGAGGATGTTGTTGGTTCCATGTTGGCCAAGGGATTTATCCTTGGCAAGGATGCGCTTGAAAAGGCAAAGACTTTTGATGAATCACATCAGCTCACATCGACAGCAACTGCTAAAGTATCTTCCATTGACAAGAGTCTGGGCCTAAGCGAGAAGATCAGCACCGGCACCTTAGTGGTAAATGAGAAAATGAAGGAAATGGATGAGAAGTACCAGGTTGCGGAGAAGACCAAGTCAGCATTAGTAGCTGCAGAACAGACCGTCTCTACTGCTGGTTCTGCGATCATGAGTAACAGATATATCCTCACAGGGACAGCATGGGTAACTGAGGCCTACAACAAGGTTGCAACAACGGCCACTGAAACCTACAACAAGGAAAAGATGATGGCTGATCAGGATAACCCGAAGCAGGATGTCGAACTATCAAAGAGTCATTTACATGAAAGTTCTGCAGAGGCTGGACAAGAGAGCAATTGTCAGGAAGGTGATCCTGCCAAGGCCCGCACTCTAGAAAGTACTGAAGCAGGACAAATGGCTGATCAGGAGGGTGAATGTCCAAGGACCAGCATGCCGCAAGATCCTGAAATGGGCAAAGGGGAACTGAAAAATCAGAATGATGAAACCGAAAAGGCCCAAGCGCAAGAAAACACTGAAATATGTGGTGAGGAGCATAAGCACCAGGAGGCTGAATTACCTAAAGCCAATGCACCTGAGAGTCTTCTGATGGCTGAGCATACTGAGCAAGAAAGCAAGCACCCAGACACTGAAGCTGCAAGCACCCATAATCCAGGCAGCCCTGTAACTATACCTGTCTGCAGTGGCACTGATGATGGCAACTCCTCCAAAGTAGCCTGAGACTACCCAGGGATTCATGTGATGATTTGTTTCATAGTGTGTTTGGGTATAGTTTGATTCAGCTCTTACTTTTGAATTTGCCATCATGCACACCTTTTTAAGGGTTAGTTATGAGAGACCTGAGAGATGATACAATTGCCATTGCTGTCTCTCTGGTGGTATATTCGTGCAGCTATAACTGAATTTTCGTGTCTTCTGTAGTTTGTTTTGTCAATCTACACTTGTTTATCCGTTGAAGGACAGTAATGCCAGAAGTTGTATTATTTGTACAAATTAACCATGGTGCCCGTTCATTTTCTAGATCCCGGCAGCGTGGTATATTTGCATTTGTTTTCTCTAGACTCTTCCTGCAGTGGCATTCTGCATCCAGATTCTGATTGTTCTAAAAGATTTTGAGTGTGAATATGTTACATCCAGATTATGCAGCACTGCGCTGTTAGATGAAGCGTGGATAAGACCATCTTTGTTGGGCCATCACTCTCCATCATACAGGAGTAGAGGACCATACATTGCTATTGGGGTTCTTTTGATTGTATCTACTCCACCAAGGTTCACATCAATGATCAACACAATGTATAAGCAGAGATCATTCTGTGACTCCTGACTATAATCCTATTTTCTCTTTAAGAGGCAGCCCCAACGATCAAGAGTACTGGTACCAAAGCAGGCATGGCAATCATACAATTCCAGATTTCATTACTGATGCACAGAGTACAATATAGGCAGCTGCATATTTGAGCTGCAGTAAAATTATATCGTCGGATTGAAAAGGGCAAAGGAACCACAAAATTTAAGGTGATACTAAGTTGAGGGAAGCCTATAGCATCTTGAGCCTCCGGTTGCCAGCCTTCCCTCCGCCGCCGCCGCCGCTAGCGCCACCGCCAAAGCTCGACATGTCTAAAAAGTCAAAGGCAAAAAAAAAAGGTCGTCAGAAGGGAATGAACCGACATCTGCATCCAGATCTGTGGAGAGGCTTGCTTGCGGAGGACGCTTACCGGAGGCGGAAGGGATGTGGGAGCAGAGGAAGAGGAGGAGGAAGCAGAGGAAGGTGAGCAGCGGGATGAGGTGGATGGAGCGCTCCGCCCGGCCGCCGGCCGCCTTCTCGGCCTTCCCCTCCGCGGGCTCCTCGGCCACCCACAGCGGGATCGCCTCCGTGGCGTCGCTGCCGTCGCCGCCGTCGTCGTGCTGCTGCTGCTTCGGCAGCGGCGAGAGGTTGAGCTGCCTGTGCATTTTCGGAGGGACGGGGCGGGGTGGGTGCGAGCGAGGTGGTGCGAAGCTTTCGCGTTTGGTTTGGGCTGAAGCTTTCTCGGGGGAGTTGACGGTGGGAAGGCGCTTAAATGCGGGGAGGAAGGAAGCAACGGCAGCGGGTGGTGCCTGGTTTGTTCGGTTTAATTTGGCATGGTTTGAATTACAAGCGAAGGAAAAGATGGGAGCAAATATCTGCGGAGGGGCTGCCTAACTCGGACGGAGCTGGTAGAAAAATACGGAGCCGACGATCGGTGGACACTGCACCGACGATTGGTGCCGAGTCAACTTGTGGGTTCCCGTCCCTGTCCCAATTTTTTTTTATCGAGACTGCAGCCGTTTCACAGCTGATACATGCGGACGGCGCAGCCACGCGGTTTCATGTGCACGCCGCCTACCTCCCGCCGGGAAGCGCATCCTATGTGTGTTTGACCTACCAAATGGCAGTAGATGGATCATTTCGTTTATTCCAGACCATTTCTCGGGACAGTTTTTTTTAACAATTTCTCAGGACAGTTTTTTAAAGCCATGTTTTATGTTTGGATCTTTTCTCAGAGATATGGAAGAGCTTTTTTTTTTAACAGGGCCGGGCGCAAGCACCCGAAAAGTTGCTGCATTAAAACTGGAGTACAACAAGACCCTAAAAAAATGAAAAATTACACGGGGGTCCTTGGAATAAGCACCGAGGCCCTCTGGGAAACTTGAGAAATCGATCAAGTCCCGGTCAACATCCTCCTTCAGATCGAAGCTCCGACGCCGGCCTGCGGCGACTCCACCGGGGACGAACCACTTGGGGCGAAGCTGCAGGGAGATCCAGCGCCAGAACCAGAGCAGCGGCGGAGCGGCAGCCCTACTGCCATGGATTCCAGCGCAAAGACGGAGCGAAACCGTCAATAATCACCGGAGAGAAGCTCCAAACGAGACCACCGCCGCGGGCTTCCGAAGCTCGGCATGACTAGCCACCACCAAGGCCGCCATAGGACGTCGAGGAAGAAGACCGAAGCAGCACGAACAGCACCAACATCAGGACGCAGACGAGGAGAAGAACCGCGCCTCTGCGGCGCCCCCTCGCCTCCACGACCGGCCGGGAGAAGAAGAGGACCGCGCCCTCCACTGCAACACCATCTCCCTCACCACCATGGCGGATGAGAAGACCGCTACAGCTCCAGCTCCACGCCTTTTGCTGGCTCCTAGGCCCTTTATTTGGGCTCGCCGTCGCCAGATCCAGCCCCCTCCATGGGCTCCGACCACCGGAGCGCCTCGAGGCGACGGATCAACGCCGGCCGACACCAAGTCCTAGCCAGAGACTTGGAGTCAACCCCGGGCAAGACGCCCAAAAGGCGGCGAGTATGCCGCAAAACCTAGCTAGAGAACCTAGACTACTTCGATGCCTCTCCTCTGTCACCTTCGGCCGCCATGGCTGTCGGAGGGGCTCGGGATCGGTCCGGCCACTCGAGATATATCAGGGGCTACTATAGCGAGCTCTCAGGGGAAGGAGGCGTGTGTGTTTTCTCTGTTTGGGGTCCTCAAGCCGGAAGAGCTTTTGTGAGCACAATCGACGCACACATAGGGACGGAGCCAGGAATTGAACATAGGGGGCGAGCCGTAAACCTAAAAAAATGTTATAGCATGTGACACGTATTAATTGATCTACTCGGGTGGAATTTTGCATTTTTACACTTTGGATCGTAGTGATGCCGCGACAACTTGCGCTTCCCGAACACTTGTTTTTTTTTGCAAACAAGCCTAGTTAGTCATCCAGTACAACATCATCCCCACCAGGTCCTTAAGCTTAAATTTATAAAAAAGAACTCTATTTTTTATTTTCCAAATTGCCCAAATCAAAGCAGTCACTCGCTAATAAGTTTCTAACTCTAAGGGCATGTATAATGGTGGAGAAGGCATGCCTTCTCTTAGCCCTCCACATCATCTATTGCTGCATCTTCACCGATATCATTTATATTTCCATCTTCCTGCACTTGGTTGCCCTCCACATCATCTAGAGAAAGCATAAGATATAACTTGTACAATGTATTATCTCTTATTGTTATCCCTAACAATTAATATGAAATAGTTATTTTTAGTAAGAAATTAATTGGTTAAGGGAAGACAGATGGTACAATGCATAAAATAGCCTTCTCTTATTTTGTAAAGGATCATCCCTTAGCTAAGGGAAGACAACCTTCTCTTTCTTATTTATCTCTCCTCCAACTAGGCCAAAATTCTACGTGGCACCTCTAAGAAAAGGCTGATATCACCCCATTGTACGTGCCCTAATAGGGAATCCTGAAATCCAACCTCCAACATCTAGAAAAACAATTAGGAGCATTTCCTAAACAGACAACATGTACCCACAAGTATCTAGTTAATGCATACTCAAACAACTGATGATTAATTGTTTCTTTACCCTCACAAGATATACATCTCGACTCTTTTCCTTTCCAACCTCTAAGAAGCAAATTGTTTTTATTCTAGATACTATTATGCGCTGTTAACCATAAAAACACATTAACCTTCACTGGCGCTCTAATAAACCACAATATCCTATGTGGCCACTTAACCGATGAAAGCTTCAAAGGCAGATACATAGATTGTACCGAGAAAGTCCCAGACTTGGTTAAAACCCACCTACGTGTGTCCTCTTCCTCTGATAATTCAATGGGCTCACCCCCCCCCCCTCCCTTTCGTCTAAATCTTACACTCCCAAATTTACCACTAACCACCTCTGCCACACTACAATTCTGACTCAAGGTCAAATATATATTCTAGGGAATGCTACCATCAAAGGTTTGTCACCTGTCCAGAGATCCTCCAAGAACCTAGTCCTACTCCCATTACCAACTTTATTTTTGCAAAATCTACATAAATCATCTTTAACATGCATTAAACCCTGCCAGATATGAGACTGGCCCGGCTTAGATTTACAATTGGATATAAATTTATCTCTAACATTTTTTTCCTAAGGATTTCCCGCCACACCCCTTACTCATTTCAAGCTTCCACAACCACTTACTTAACAAACATTTATTTATTACAGCTAAGTCCACCCCACCTAGACCCCCTTGTTCTCTAGGTTGGCAGATTTTATCCCAACTAACAAGATGATAGTTTTTTATTATCATCCTCTTCTAGCCAAAATAGTCGCTTCGTAAAGAAATTGAACTTTTTTCACGTCCTTTAGGTAACTCAAAATGACGAGGATAGAGATTCACTTGATAGATAGTTTTCTTTGGAGCAGATTAATGAAGTAGTGTTCCAAATGAAACATTAAATAAAGCCCTAGGGTTTGATGGTTTGCCTGCAAAGATGTATTAACGGTTTTGGAATCTAGTTTGTAGTGA
Source organism: Dactylis glomerata (assembly GCA_007115705.1). Taxonomy (NCBI): domain Eukaryota; kingdom Viridiplantae; phylum Streptophyta; class Magnoliopsida; order Poales; family Poaceae; genus Dactylis; species Dactylis glomerata. Next base: position 2,664,224 of record QXEO01000225.1, on the reverse strand, counting down.
CTTGCTCTTGATGTTTTATGAATTTTTCATGGTAGACTATACATAGCTAGCCTGAATTACAGTGTACTATAACTCTTCTTAAGAAAGTGGATGTTGATACTATACAACAGTATAGGCCCATCTGTTTAATAAATCTCCTTTTTAAATATTTTCACTAAGGTGTTAAATAATAGGGATACTGTGGTAGCTGATAAGGTAGTGTCACATTATAGATGGGATAGTAGTTTTACATGAGGTGATGCATGAGCTCCATAAAAGTAAACATGATGCAGTCCTTTTCAAAGTGGACTTTGAGAAGCCGTATGATAATATTAGCTAGAATTTTTTAGAAAAAGTAGTGGTTTAAAAAGGGTTCTCGATAAAGTTTATTAGCTGGGTAATGAAATCTGTATAGCATGGGGAAGTGGTTGTTAGGGTGAATGATATGGTAGGGCCCTACTTTGAATCAAAGAAGGCTTTGAGGCAAGGGGACCCTATGGCAGACGCTCAAACATACGTACATATACTCACCCTTATAAACGCACGCACACATACCTTACCTATATGAGCACCTCTGAGAGTCTGAGTCTGAAAGACTGATTCAGTGGGTCTTAAGGTTGATGAAGTCACCATAAGCGCTTCGCTATCAATGGGAACATCGCATCCCACTGAAAGAATATTTTGCCTTTATGAGACACCAAAGCGTCAAACCTAGGGTTTGATCCCTGGTTTGATCCTAGTGTGCTGGGGGTGCCACTGCCCTCCTAACCATCCAACGATAGGTTGTTTCTCTGGTTTTGCTTAAATCTTGTCTGAGTAATATTCCTTATTATATGCTTTCAATGTTTGAAGACTCATGTAGATGCATCAACGGAAAAATTTCTCGCTTCCACATAGACATATCAATCAACACAACATTTTTGTTGGTACAATATTTGGTGAAATAAGATAACACAAAGTTATGATAAAACAAGAGGTTTCATAAAAGTCATTTTGAATTCGCCAACCTAACTTCATCTTTTGCATCTATACCTTTCTCCATACAATTGGTGAGAAAATCATACACAACCAAGACTGCACAAGTTATACCTGTCTAAGTTCAAAGAATAGCTAGGTCTCACAAGTTTCAAAAGTCATAAGAGCCACCCCCAATGGAGCACATCGCAAAATGAGAGACTTTTTTTTGCAATTTCTTGGATGACTGTTGATATATTTTCATGCGATGCTCCCTAGTCAACTTTACTTCAATTTATTTTAAACATGTGCCAAAACATTGATAAACAAAACTTTAACTGAAATACACTTTGTACACCTGCGGAGCGGCGATCATGTAATATGGATAGTGTATCCGGTGCTAAAAAATGTGCATCTAATCACTGGAATGTGTGATATAAAATTGGACCGCATGACAAATCCACTTTGGGGATCCTTGCCAAAAATAAAACTAATAACGATACCTCTTGATTCACATACTTTCTGGATCCTAGACAAACATATTTATAATATATGTTTTATACGATACATAGATCTTGATATGAAACTTATAAATGCAATTTTTTACCTTGTTCATATAAATTGTAACTGCCATCAAAACATACAAGTTTAGATTAAGTTGCCATGCAATTCTTGGTTGGTTCAAAACCATTCGCTTAAAATATTAATTTAGTAGTTCATCATATTAAAAAATGGGAAATGGCAAACTAAGTTCTTAGACTTTAAGTTTTTAGTCAAGTTTAGGACTTTTGTCCCCATGTGACGTTAGTGTGATGGAAATTGACACTTGTTTAAAAAATCTTACACAAATCATGAAATGGTCCACGGCTCAGATTTTAAGATTACACTTGACCAAATTTAGAAAGATCGAGGATAACAGGACCACCTCACAGCCCGCATGCTACCCACAAATGCTACCGCAATGCCACACGAGTTTTTCTGCCTCAAGCAACAGGGTAAATCCTATTCGTTGTAGGAATGCGTCCACCCCCTCCCCCCCGCGTGGGGATGATACGTCTCTAACGTATCTATAATTTTTGATGCTCCATGCTTGTTTTTACACCATTTGCTTAGTGTTTCGTTACACTTCATGGCATTTTTATGCATTTTCTGGAACTAACCTATTAACGAGATGCCACAGTGCCAGTTCCCTATTTTCTGCTATTTTTGTGTTTCAAAAAAGTTACACAGGAAATATTCTCGGAATTGGACGAAACAAAAGCCAGACGTCCAGATATTTACTGAAGCTTCCAGAGAACCGAAGAGGAGACGTAGAGGAGCCACTGAGGGGCCACACCACCAGGGGGCGCGGCCTAGGGCTGGCCCGCGCCCACCTGTGGTGAGCCCCACCAGGTCCACTTCTGACGTCGCCCCTTCGCCTATAAAGACCCCCCGACGGGAAAAACCTAAGTACCCGATCACTTTTCCAGAATACATCGCGATGCGCCGCCGCCGTCGACCCGAGATCGGGAGGGTCCAGAAGCTCTTCCCGGCACCCTGCCGGAGAGGAGAATCGCCACCGGAGGTCTTCTTCATCGCCATGCTTGCCTCCGGCGTGATAAGTGAGTAGTCTACCTTGGACTATGGGTCCATAGCAGTAGCTAGATGGTTGTCTTCTCCACCATGTGCTTCATGTTTAGATCTCGTGAGCTGCCCTACATGATCGAGATCACCGTTATGTAATTCTACATGTTGTGTTTGTTGGGATTCGATGAATATTGGTGTTATGATTGAGTTGATGTGCTGAATATTATCTTATGTTATCTCTATGTTGTTTATGATCTTGCATGCTCTCCGTTGTTAGTAGCTATCTTGGCCGAGTAGTTGCTAGTGACTCCAAGAGGGGGTATTTATGCTCGATAGTGGGTTCATGCCTCTATTTAATCTAGGGGAGTGACAGAAACCTCTAAGGTTGTAGATGTGATGTTGCCATTAGGGAGAAAACAACATTCATATGCTCAAGGGCATATGCTTTGTTTACATTACACACTTTGCTTAATGCAGTTATCTGTTGTCCGCAACTTAATACTTGTGGAGTTCTCGGATTGATTCGCCACAAGTGAATTATTAGTCATAGATGCAGTTCGATGACGGTCTATGTATTTTGTTGTAATGCCCAGAGTAAATCTCATAGTGATCCTCTCGACATATGCACGTTGTCTTTATTCTATCAATTGTCCAACTGTAATTTGTTTACCCAGCATGTGTTATTTTATCTTATGGAGAGACATCACTAGTGAACTGTGGACCCTGGTCCTATTTCCTTTATATTGCTATCGCCTGTTTACTTTACTCGCACTGTTTACTTTACTCGCATATTACTATTGCTTTCCACTCGATACGCTCATTCCTTTGTTTCAAGCGAACCGTTGAGATTGACAACCTCATCGTCAGTTGGGAACAAAGTATTTCGTTGTGTTGTGTGCAGGTTCCACGTTGTCGCTCGCAAAGCAAAGCTTGGACGAGGCGCCCTATAAATTGTTCGGAGCTGTCGCGAAGCTAGCGGGCATCACCTTCAGTCGTTTGGCTTTTTCCTACTGGATTGATAACCTTGGTTTCATAACTGAGGGAAAACTTGCTGCTATATTCATCAAACCTTCTCTTGGGGTTTCCAACTGGCCGGTCATTTACTTCATCAATTACACGCCAACAAGTTTTCTGGCACCATCATCACCGCGCCATAAACAAGTTTTTTGCCGCCGTTGCCGAGGAAAAAGAAGACTTCTGCAAGGGGAGTTTCGCACGCACATCCTTTACTTTGTTTTAAGTTTTGCTTTTACTTTATTTTTACTTGCATCATTTTCTCAAAAACACAAAAAAAATAGTATCCTTTATAGTTGTTTTTACTTGTGTGCTTTTAGTTTTGCTAGAATGGCTACTCCTGAAAACACCAAGTTGTGTGACTTTACTAGCATGAATAATAGTGATTTTATCTGCACTCCTATTGCGCCACCTGCTCCTGCTGCAATTTTTTATGAGATTAAGCCTGCTTTGTTGAACCTTATTATGAAAGAGCAATTTTCTGGTGCTAGTACTGATGATGCTGCAGCTCATCTCAACAATTTTGTTGAGCTATGTGAGATGCAGAAATATAAGGATGTAGAAAGTGATATTATTAAGCTTAAGTTGTTTCCTTTTTCTTTGAGAGGAAAAGCTAAGGATTAGTTGCTTTCTTTACTTAAAAATAGTATTGATTCATGGGCTAAGTGTAAGGATGCTTTTATTGGTAGATACTATCCTCCTGCTAAGATTATAGCTTTGCGTAGCAATATTATGAAGTTTAGTCAGTTTGATAATGAACATGTTGCTCAAGCTTGGGAAAGAATGAAATCTATGATAAAGAATTGTCCCACTCATGGACTGACTACTTGGATGATTGTTCAAACTTTTTATGCAGGACTGAATTTTTCTTCAAGGAACCTACTTGATTCAGCTGCTGGAGGCACTTTCATGTCCCTTACCTTGGGCGCCGCAACCAAGCTTCTCGACAATATGATGGTAAACTATTCTGAATGGCACACCGAGAGAGCTCCACAAGGTAAGAAGGTAAATTCTGTTGAGGAAACCTCTTCCTTAAGTGATAAGATTGATGCTATAATGCTTATGCTTTCTAATGATAGGACTCATGTAGATCCTAATAATGTTCCTTTGGCCTCTTTGGTTGCTCAAGAAGAGCATGTTGATGTAAACTTCATTAGAAATAATAATTTCAACAACAATGCTTATAGGAACAATTTTGCTAGTAACAATTATAGGCTGTATCCTTCTACCAATGGTAATGGTTATGGTAACTCTTATGGTAATTCCTCCAACAACACTAGGGCCGCGCCCTCCGAGCTTGAGGTAATGCTTAAGGACTTCATCGGTAAGCAAAATGCTTTTAATAAGTCTGTTGAGGAAAAGTTAGGCAAAATTGATATTCTTGCTTCTAAATTTGATAGCCTTGCTCATGATGTTGAACTTCTGAAATTAAAAGTGTTGCCTAATGATGTGAAGGAGAATAATCCTTTTGCCACTGCTAATGCTATCCAAGTTAGAATTGATAAAAATGTTAGGATGCTAGCAGAATTGCATGCCAGGTGGGAAAGAGAAGATGAGATGGCTAGAAAAATAAAGGTATGTACCATTACTACCTCTAATGATGTTATTCCTAATGCTATCAATCCTCTTACTTTGATTGGTGTAGATAAAACTCCTACTCCTAGTGTTAAAAAGCCTAAAACAGCTAAAACTTTTTCTCAAAATAGTGCTAAAAATTTTGGAGTGTAGGAGATGATAGATCTATTTCCTTTAATGATTTTGATGTTGATGGCTACAATATATCTGAAGTTATTTTGTTCTTGCAAAATCTTGCTTTGACTCCTAATGCTAGTTCTTTAAATGTTGCTTTTACTAAGCATATTACCAATGCTCTCATGAAAATTAGGGATGAAAAGTTGAAGCAAAAAGCTTCTATTCCCAAGAAGTTAGAAGATGGTTGGGAACCCATCATTGATATGCATGTTAATGGTTTTGATTGCCATGCTTTATGTGATCTAGGTGCTAGTATTTCTATTATGCCTAGAAAGATTTATGACATGCTTAATTTACCACCGCTTGAAAAGTGTTATTATGATGTTCCTATTGCTGATGTTGCTAAGAAGAAACCTTTGGGAAGGATTAATGATGTTCTTATTATGGTTAACAATAACCTTGTTCCCATTGATTTTCTTGTCATGGATGTTGAATGCAATGCTTCATGTCCTATTATTTTGGGAAGACCCTTTCTTCGAACTGTAGGTGCCATCATTGATATGAGGGAAGGCACCATCAAATATCAATTTCCACTCAAGAAAGGTATGGAACACTTCCCTAGAAAGAGAAAGAAATTACTTTTTGACTCTATTCTTAGAGCAAATTATGAGCTTGATGCTTCATCACTTGATATTACTTGATTCGCACTTTCTGCGCCTAGCTCAAAGGCGTTAAAGAAAAGCACTCTTGGGAGATAACCCAATATTTTTACTTTCAGTACTTTTTCTTTTATTTGAGTCTTGGAAGTTATTACTACTGTAATAACCTCTCCTTATCCTTTTTATTTTGTTTTTGTGCCAAGAGAAGCCTCTAATTTGAGTGAGGTAAGATTTGGGGATGTTGCTGTCCTGAAACTGTTTTCGGTGCTGCACCATAAAAATTCGTGAAAATTTTCAGATTATCTTTTGGACCTGCGATTGCTTGTGCATATGACCCAGGTTATATCAAAACTTTCATTATTTTAACACTTTTTGATTTGAGCAACAGAAAACCCTCTAAAAATTCGACCTTTGTCAGCTGTTCTATTTTGACAGATTTCTGCCAATATTTGTGTTTGCCGCTTTATCGCTTTCTTTTTGAGTTCTTTTGTTCACGGACCTTTTGGGGAAGTTGCTACAGTAGTATATGCTTTATATGTGGTGGTTTTGAGTTGAAACCTGAAGCAAAAAAGGGTTGATTCATTGTTATGCTTACACTAATGTTGCTAATAGATTTGTGTTTAGTTTTGTATGAAGCAAGTTTTCAAGTGTAGGGATTGGAGAATGATGAGATGAGTTGAAGGATGGACAAAAGCTCAAGCTTGGGGATGCCCATGTCACCCCAAGAAATATCCAAGGAGTACAAGCATCAAAGCTTGGGGATCCCCCCGAGGCACCCCTTTCTTCATCGGCAAAAATCAGGTCACCTTTCAACACACTATATTTTTATTGCTTCATGCATTATGCATTTTTCTTGGAGCGTCAGTTTTTTTTAGTTTTCAGTTTTGTTTATTTTTGTTTGCTGCAATAAATGTTTGGACCCCAACAAATTTCTTTTGGAGAAGTTGTCTTGCTTTTCATTTGCCAAGAACACTGTTTTTCACTCTTATCATTTCAACGAGTGTTCTCTTTTTCTAGAACTGCGTTTAGCTTTCATTTTTCGCCTTGATTTTTGTTCAGATCTTGTTTTATCTTTGCATCAAGGTGTGTTTTTACCTCTGGTCCATGTTGGTTTTCATCAAAAGAGTTGTTTATAAAAAGTTCAAATGGTGTTGGAAAAGAGAAAAAGCTTTATGCAAAAAAGTAGTACAAGAAGGAGCTTGTGTAGACTGCGGCCTAGGATTTTGCATGTCGTGTTTGATGTCTTTTTGATTGTATGCTTAGTGGTTTTGTTGTAGCATGAATTGTCTCAAATGACTGAGATTGCTTAATGAGTCTTTGAAAAAATCATGCGTTGTTTTAATTATTTGGAAGCATTATTTTGGTTCTCTCCTTTGATGCTTTATTTGGGTTGACTTGGCGCATGCTCACACATGTTAGACTCATACAAAGTCGCCATAAGCCTCTATGATCATTTATTTTTTGACTTTTGATGCCATCTTATGCTTCTTTTAATGTCGCTTTGTCGCTATGCATGATTATGGCCGTTATTGCTCTCTTAGTTGGTCGCTCCCAGTCTTTTGCTAGCCTTCATTTTGTACTGAGTATGAGCTCTACTCGTGCATCCAACTCCTAAAAACCAAGTTTGCCATTGTGTCCACTATAAATTCCTATGCATGGTATTTGTAAGCCATTCCAAGTAAATTTTCATGTGCTACCTTTCAAAAACTTTCAACTACTTCTCGTTTTGTGCCACTGTTTTTAGCTCATGAGGACGTAGTGGTCGGAATTGCTATCTTCCATATTAAATTAAGTACCCCTCGACTAGGCAGCTTCATCTGGTCGTCATTAATTTTGCATGAGAGCTGGTCAGACCATTGCAATCTAATTTCTAAAAAGAAAAAAAAGCACTCCTCCAGGGTATGTGAATGTTGGTGGGCACCCGATGGAATCGGTTAGCCATGGTTTGAGAAAGGAAAAAAGGTGGGAAGGAGTGCCAAAGCTTTATAAAAGAGCACCAATGTGCCAAATTTTCAAAGAACTCGGAACCGCTCTCACTTGTTTATTATGGAAGATAGTAAGACCCCATTGCCAGTCGTTGACATGAAACAACCACCTCTCAAAACCCAATTTTTATCTCTCTGTTTTACAAATGAAAAGCTCTAGCACATGTTTAATCACTGCTTCCCTCCACGAAGGGCCTTTCTTTTACTTTTATGTTGAGTCACCACCTTCTACCTTTATGCACCGTCTAAGAGAGCATAGTTGTCATTCTGAGTATAATGTGCATTGTCCCAAAGTTTTCATTGATTGATTCATATTGTTGGTTTCACTTGTTCTCAAATTATTTGTATCTAGTCACCCTCTTAAACTTGAAGGTGTCCTATGCATTTATGTTTTGCTCTCTCATGAAGGACAAGCTGAAAACCATTTGTATATTTTTCCATATGATGTGAACACACGTTTGACTTTTATTGTTTCATTTTCATGATCTTTCATTTGTGTTCTTTTTCATGTTATAACATGGTTGCTAAGTTGCTTCTATCGAGATTATATCTTTCATGCCCATGTTTTAAGTTCTTTTGATCCCAGCGCACAACGCTTACATAGTTGATCAAGATTGTGTAGGTGCATGTCACCTCAAAAATTATTCTTTTATTATCACTTACCTACTCGAGGACGAGCAGGAGTTAAGCTTGGGGATGCTGATACGTCTCTAACGTATCTATAATTGTTGATGCTCCATGCTTGTTTTTACACCATTTGCTTATTGTTTCATTACACTTCATGGCATTTTTATGCATTTTCCGAAACTAACCTATTAACGAGATGCCACAGTGCCAGTTCCCTGTTTTCTACTGTTTTTTTGTTTCAGAAAAGTTACACAGGAAATATTCTCAGAATTGGACGAAACAAAAGCCAGACGTCCAAATATTTACCGAAGCTTCTAGAGAACCGAAGAGGAGACAGAGAGGAGCCACTGGGGGGCCACACCACCAGGGGGCGCAGCCCAGGGCTGGCCCGCGCCCACCTGCGGTGAGCCCCACCAGGTCCACTTCTGACACCGCCCCTTCGCCTATAAAGACCCCCCGGCGGGAAAAACTTAAGTACCCGATCACTTTTCCAGAATACATCGCGATCCGCCGCTGCCGTCGACCCGAGATCGGGAGGGTCCAGAAGCTCTTCCCGGCACCCTGCCCAAGAGGGGAATCGCCACCGGAGGTCTTGTTCATCGCCATGCTTGCCTCTGGTGCGATGAGTGAGTAGTCTACCTTGGACTATGGGTCCATAGCAGTAGCTAGATGGTTGTCTTCTCCACCATGTGCTTCATGTTTAGATCTCGTGAGCTGCCCTACATGATCGAGATCACCGTTATGTAATTCTACATGTTGTGTTTGTTGGGATCCGATGAATATTGGTGTTATGATTGAGTTGATGTGCTGAATATTATCTTATGCTATCTCTATGTTGTTTATGATCTTGCATGCTCTTCGTTGTTAGTAGCTATCTTGGCCGAGTAGTTGCTAGTGACTCCAAGAGGGGGTATTTATGCTCGATAGTGGGTTCATGCCTCTATTTAATCTAGGGGAGTGACATAAACCTCTAAGGTTGTAGATGTGCTGTTGCCATTAGGGAGAAAACAACATTCATATGCTCAAGGGCATATGCTCTATTTACATTACACACTTTGCTTAATGCAGTTATCTGTTGTTTGCAACTTAATACTTGTGGAGTTCTCGGATTGATTCGCCACAAGTGGATTATTAGTCATAGATGCAGTTGGATGACAGTCTATGTATTTTCTTGTAATGCCCAGAGTAAATCTCATAATGATCCTCTCGACATATGCATGTTGTCTTTATTCTATCAATTGCCCAGCATGTGTTATTTTATCTTATGGAGAGACACCACTAGTGAACTGTGGACTGATGGCACGGTGATGATGGTGCCAGAAAACTTGTTGGCGTTTGTTGATGAAGTAAAAATGACCGGCCAGTTGGAAACCCCAAGAGAAGGCTTGATGAATATAGCAGCAAGTTTTCCCTCAGTTATGAAACCAAGGTAGTCAATCCAGTTGGAGGGAGACAAACGACCGAAGGTGATGCCCGCTAGCTTCGCGACAGCTTCGGACAATTTATAGGCGCCTCATCCAAGCTTTGCTTTGCGAGCGGCAACGTGGAACCTGCACACAACACAACCAAATACTTTGTTCCCAACTTATGATGAGGTTGTCAATCTCACCGGTTTGCTTGAAACAAAGGGTATGAGCGTATCGAGTGGAAAGTGATAGTAGTATGCAAGTAAAGTAAACAGTGCGAGTAAAGTAAACAATGCGAGTAAAGTAAACAGGTGATAGCAATACAAAGGAAATAGGACCGGGGTCCACAGTTCACTAGTGGTGTCTCTCCATAAGATAAAATAACACATGCTGGGTAAACAAATTACAGTTGGGCAATTGATAGAATAAAGACAACGTGCATATATCGAGAGGATCACTATGAGATTTACTCTGGGCATTACAACAAGATACATAGACCGCCATCCAACTGCATCTATGACTAATAATCCACTTGTGGCGAATCAATCCGAGAACTCCACAAGTATTAAGTTGCGAACAACAGATAATTGCATTAAGCAAAGTGTGTAATGTAAACAAAGCATATGCCCTTGAGCATATGAATGTTGTTTTCCCCTAGTAGCAATAGCACATCTACAACCTTAGAGGTTTCTATCACTCCCCCAGATTAAATAGAGGCATGAACCCACTATCGAGCAAAAATACCCCCTCTTGGAGTCACTAGCAACTACTCGGCCAAGATAGCTACTAACAACGGAGAGCATGCAAGATCATAAACAACATAGAGATAACATAAGATGATATTCAGCACATCAACTCAATCATAACACCAATATTCATCGGATCCCAACAAACACAACATGTAGAATTACATAACGGTGATCTCGATCATGTAAAGCAGCTCACGAGATCTAAACATGAAGCACATGGTGGAGAAGACAACCATCTAGCTACTGCTATGGACCCATAGTCCAAGGTAGACTACTCACTCATTGCTCCGGAGGCAAGCATGGCGATGAAGAAGACCTCCAGTGGCGATTCCCCTCTCCGGCAAGGTGCCGGGAAGAGCTTCTGGACCCTCCCGATCTTCGGGTCGACGGCGGCGGCGAATCACGATGTGTTCTGGAAAAGTGATCAGGTATTTAGGTTTTTCCCGTCGGGGGGTCTTTATAGGCGAAGAGGCGGCGTCTGAAGTGGACCAGGGGGCCCACACCACAGGCCGGCATGGGCTAGGGGTGGGTCGCGCCCCCTGGTGGTGTGGCCACCCTCTGGTCCGGATCCGTCTCCTCTTAGGTGTTCTGGAAGCTCCGTGAAATATCTGGACGACTGGCTTTGGTTTCGTCCAATTCTGAGAATATTTCCTGTGTAACTTTTCTGAAACACAAAAATAGCAGAAAACAGGGAACTGGCACTGTGGCATCTCGTTCATAGGTTAGTTCCGGAAAATGCATAAAAATGCCACGAAGTGTAACGAAACACTAAACAAATGGTGTAAAAACAAGCATGGCGCATCAAAAATTATGGATACGTTGGAGACGTATCAGCATCCCCAAGCGTACTCCTGCTCGTCCTTGAGTAGGTAAGTGATAACAAAAGAAATAATTTTTGAGGTGACATGCACCTATACAATCTTGATCATCTATGTAAGCGTTGTGCGCTGGGATCAAAAGAACTTAAAACATGGGCATGAAAGATGTAATCTTGATAGAAGAAACTTAGCAACCATGTTATAACATGAAAATGAACACAAATGAAAGATCATGAAAATGAAACAATGAAGTCAAACGTGTGTTCAAATCATATGGAAAAACATACAAATGGTTTTCAGCTTGTCCCTCATGGAGTAGCAAAACATAAATGCATAGGACACCTTCAAGTTTAAGAGGGCGACTAGATACAAGTAATTTAAGAACAAGTGAAACCAACAATATGAATCAATCAATGAAAACTTTGGGACAATGCACATTATACTCAGAATGACAACTATGCTCTCTTAATGGTGCATAAAGATAGAAGGTGGTGACTCAACATAAAAGTAAAAGAAAGGCCCTTCGCGGAGGGAAGCAGTGATTGCAAGTTTTATAAACCTTTAAAAATTATGGTACTTACCGGCTTTGAGCTCTCATTGCCCCCATCATAAGCATCTTGAATGGTTAAAGTTAATGCGAGAACACTTATGCTGCATATGCTTGACAAATCATAAGTTGAAAACCTCATATCCCGTGAAATACGAATACCCAAACCTCATGCTACTTTACTTAGAGTCCCAAGCAAGCTCTTGTCATTGTAAGTATACACGTATCATCGAGAACCGCCAACGGGGTACCTCCATGCCTGATGACATGGAACAAGCCCACATCAAAATGACAGGACAAACAGACAATGAACACCTCGGCATCTCTTTTATTTACCATTGGTATAGCTTTTTATTGCGAGATGCGTAGTCGAATGTTCACTATGGGCATGCTATAAATTTTCACCATGAATTATGCATGGCTCAGATTAGTGGCCCAGGTGTTTCTCTAACACATATACAAACTCCATGATCCCGCAAGATTCCCAATTCATTTCACACCGCGAGTATCCATAAACAAAAGATCACGATATCGACTCAAATGAAAGATAGTGCAATGTTGAAAGCTTGCCCCATGACGGCATGGCTGGGCTAATTCCCAACTTACAACTTGCAAGCATAACAACTCAACATAAGAGACCACAATGTCAAAATTTTAAAATGAGAAAAGTAAAGTGTGCCATCCGGTTCGTGAGAGCTTTACTGACCAATTTTCGCATAACACCAAAAAGAGTTTAATTTGAAGGATAGATAAAAGCAAGTCAAATGTACTTTGGAATAGCAAATTGCTAATAGGTATGTATGGTGGACACAATGGCAAACTTGGTTTTTAGGAGTTGGATGCACGAGTAGAGCTCATACTCAGTACAAAATGAGGGCTAGCAAAAGACTGGGAGCGACCAACTAAGAGAGCAATAACGACCATAATCATGCAGAGCGACATTAAAAGAAGCATAAGATGGCATAAAAAGTAAAAAACTAAATGATCATAGAGGCAATGGCGACTTTGTATGAGTCAAACATGTGTGAGCATGCGCTAAGTGAACCCAAATAAAGCATCAAAGGAGAAAACCAAAATAATGCTTCCAAATAATTAAAACAACGCATGATTTTTTCAAAGGCTCATTTAGCAATCTCAGTCATTTGAGACAAGTCATGCTACAGAAAAACCACTAAGCATACTATCAAAAAGACATCAAGCACGACATGCAAAAGCCTAGGCCGCAGTCTACACAAGCTCCTTCTTGTACCACTTTTTTGCATAAAACTTTTTCTCTTTTCCAACACCATTCAAACTTTGTATAGCCAACTCTTTTGATGAAAACCAATAAGGACCAGAGGCAAAAATACACCTTGATAAAAGATATAACAAGATCTGAACACATATCAAGGCAAAAATCGAAAACTAAACGCAGTTCTAGAAAAAGACAACACTCGTGGAAACGAATAGAGTGAAAAAGGAGTGTTCTTGGCAAATGAAAAGCAAGGCAACTTCTCCAAAAGGAATTTGTTGGGGTCCAACCATTTATTGCAGCAAACAAAGTTAAACAAAACTGAAAACTAAAAACAACTGACGCTCTAAGAAAATATAGTGTAAGTAAACATAATGCATGAAGCAATAAAAATATAGTGTGTTGAAAGGTCACCTGATTTTTGCCGATGAAGAAGGGGTGCCTCGGGGGCATCCCCAAACTTTGACGCTTGTACTTCTTGGATATTTCTTGGAGTGACATGGTCATACCCAAACTTGAGATTTTGTCCATTCTTCAACTCATCTCATCATTCTCCAATCCCTACACTTGAAAACTTCCTTCATACAAAACTAAACACAAATCTATTAGCAACATTAGTGTAAGCATAACATTGAATAAACCCTTTTTGCTTCAGGTTTCAACCTAAAACCACCACATATAAATCATATACTACTGTAGCAACTTCCCCAAAAGTTCCGTAATCAAAAGAACTAAAAAAGAACGCGATAAAGCGGCAAACACAAATATTGGCAGAAATCTGTCAAAACTGAACAGCTGACAAAGGTCGAATTTTTGAGGGGTTTTGTGTTGCTCAAATCAAAAAGTGTTCAAATAACAAAAGTTTGGATATAACCTGGGGCATATGCACAAGAAATCTCAGGTCCAAAAGATATACAGAGAATTTTCACGAATTTTTACGGTGCAGCACCGAAAACAGTTTTAGGACAGCAACATCCCCAAATCTTACCTCACTCAAATTAGAGGCTTCTCTTGGCACAAAAACGAAATAAAAAAGGATAAGGAGAGGTCATTACAGTAGTAATAACTTCCAAGACTCAAATAAAAGAAAAAGAACTGAATGTAAAAACATTGGGTTATCTCCCAAGAGTGCTTTTCTTTAACGCCTTTGAGCTAGGCGCAGAAAATGCGAATCTAGTATTATCAAGAGAGGCATTAAGATCCATTGAAGAGGTCTTCTCAATAAGGCATTGTATTTCATCCACATAAGTTTTTGAAGACCCTTTATGATCATGCTTTGGTTCACTCAAATCACTAAAAAGATTTTTGGGACAGACCCAATCAAAATTATTTTCAAAAGCTTCATACAATCCCAAGAGTTTGCTAGGTATAGGTATTTCGGATCCCTCATTGTTTGTACTAACAACCTTTATAGGTGAACCAAGCTTATTAAAATGCTTAAGAACTTTCCTAGCTTCAATGGCAACATCTCTAAATTCTATACGCAGAGCTTCAAGGATAAAAGCTTTCTTTTTGGGATCCTGAATATCATGAAGCTTAAGAAACATGTATTGCATAAAAGGATTAAGGCTAGCAAACCTAGATTCTAACATGTGGATTAAATAAGCAGAAGCAACTTCATAACTAGGAGCAAGCTCAGCCAAAGACTTTTCCTCAACATCTTTATGCATACTAATATGATTAAAGAACTCCTCGATGTTACTTTTTCCAATAATTGAACCACTACCTACCGAGAGGTCCTCTAAAACGTACTTAGGGAACAACATAATGAACTAGAAGTAATAAAGTAACAACTATAAAGGAAACTAATTTTTTTTTGGGTTTTTGATAAAATGATGCAAGTAAAAATAATGTAAAAGCAAAACTTAAAACAAAGTAAAGGATGTGCATGCGAAACTCCCCTTGCAGAAGTCTTCTTCCTCCCCGGCAACGGAGCCAGAAAACTTGTTGATGGCGCGGTGATGATGGTGCCAGAAAACTTGTTGGCGTTTGTTGATGAAGTAAAAATGACCGGCCAGTTGGAAACCCCAAGAGAAGGTTTGATGAATATAGCAGCAAGTTTTCCCTCAGTTATGAAACCAAGGTAGTTGACGAGGGTTAAACTCGACAAATGTCCTAGATGAAGGACTTAGGATCGGGGAGACAGGGCGTCAGATGAACTCGAAGGTAAACTCAGTCAAACAAGGTGGCTATGAAAGTAAACGTGGGTGTAGAACTTGGCTTGCTTTCAATCTGGCCTACACCGTCCCCTCCTGGCCCCTATATATAGGTGGCCAGGTCTCAAGGATCGGGTAGGGTCTGATACAGATTACAATATCGACATACGGCAAGAACTCATATTTTGACTAGTATTACAATTGGGCCTAGCTTAACGGGCCTCAGGGGTACTCAACTGACAGACTCTATTATCTATACCCTTATCAGTAGCCTCCGAGATTCTACCAGAATCGTAGATTCGGGTTGAATCTCAGATCTTCTATTCTTCGACTTGATCAATTCTTTGACTTTTTCATGTCTTTAAATCTTCGACTTGGTCTTTCGACTTATCTTTATTTATAGCATAGTATCTCGTAAGGGGCTTTGATGAACAAGCCTGACACCTCTGACAGATCAAGAGGTCAGTTAACTGTCGGAACAGACACTTGCCACCTACTTCAAATTCAATCCCCTTGGACTCGAATTCGGGAAACCGGTCAAACCCATTCTTTTGCCGCATTTAGGACTTACAAAGAATGATTCTCAGTGGTTCTCAGGGTACCTAGTGCGTCCACCAGGATTTTTCTTCGTGTCATAGACACAGATACATACTAGCAGAGCACATCCATGTGCGTATACCGAGCCACACAGGACGGATCATGGGGTCTTACCATCGTGATATATTTCAACCACGGCATTCAAGTTTTGTCGTGATGACGCAACTCGAGAATCATACGTTGCAGCCTTGTTTGACTGTTCCAGCCTACAAAATATTCGGGTTATATAACCATGATTTATAAAAACCTCGCTCCCGATGGGAGTAATGTCATTTATGAATTCTTTCTTCACCTTCCTTGCTCCTACTCATGAATAAACATCATCGGATGTGCGCCCAGTGCTCCCGATGGGAGTAGCCCCCGATGCTATGGTCGAAAATTCATTTTTTCAAGTATAGGCTCAAATATAGTGTGCTCCATCTTTATACTTCAACTCAAAATAATTTGATAATAATATCATCGGGGGCGCGCTCAGTGCTCCCGATGGTAGTAGCCCCCGAGGCTATAGTCGAATGTTTTTCGGATATAGTCTCCAAAATTGACTCCTGTATTGTCGGCGCCAATCGTTTTTCTCTACTTTCTTGTCATTCTTTGTTCAAAAATCGCCATATTCAATATTTGTCGAGTATATGCTTCTGTCGAGTATACCATTGGTCTTGTATCTTCTTCATGATGCCAGTGGCCAAATTTATCTATACGTCACATAAACTGAGCGCGAACCATTTTATGGGTAACGCGGTAATTTTGTATTTTCCCTGCCCGTTAGTGGGCTGCCGCTTCCTCTCCTTACGCCATGTGTCAACCCACGTTCCTTCACCGAGAAGGTATATTAGGGCAGAGTGGGGATTTGTACTGTTTACCAGCTCTTTGTCTCCGCTGCCGCCACCATTGTCAATCTCTGCGCCCTGTTCTTCTCCTGCATAGCCCCCGAGCGCAGATTCGTAGATGCGCGTGAAGCACTTGGCGGCGAAGACAAGATGACCAAGGGTAAAGCGAACTCCGCAACGAGCTGGGTGCCCGCTACTCTCATGCAGAAGGAGTTGGATAAGGCCAAGGCGGACAGTCTCATTTCCAACAAGGACTCCATCATCTTCCCTATCACCGAGCGGATCCCCAAGCCCCCGAGCGGCTATCGGGTGATGTTCCTCGCTTTCCTTCTCTGCGGACTCTCTCTTCCTGCCCACGAATTCCTTCGTGGGCTTCTTTATGTTTACGGTGTGCAGCTTCACCAGCTCACACCAAATTCTATCCTCCATATTGCCTGTTTTGTGACCCTTTGCGAGTCGTTTCTGGGTGTCGAACCCCATTTTATGCTTTGGAGGTCCATCTTTCGGCTCCGCCCTAACGTTTCTTTATCACATAAGCCTGAACTGGGCGGGGCTGTCATCTCTGTGCGTGCCAAAGCTCAATATTTAGAATTTTCCATGTCTGCATCAGTCCAAGGTTGGAGGACCAAATGGTTCTACATCAAAGACCATAAAGCCTCCTCCGAAGATGAGTACGGCCTTGCCCCCTTTGATGCCTCCAAATAATTGAAGAAATTGGCATCGTGGGATTTGCCTCCCACAGATGCTGAGATGAAGGAAATCGCACCGCTGCTGGACCGCATCCAAGCTCTGAAAGGAGGTAGAGGAGGTGCTCTGTCGGGTATCCAACTCATGGCATTTTTTGTACAACGTCGGGTTCAACCCCTGCAGCACCGTCTCTCCAAGCTTTGGAGTTACTCTGGCTTGGTAGATTCTTCTTGAGTCTCTGGAAATCTAATTGAGAAGCAAGACATCGACAAGCGAGTCCGGAATCTGACCAAACTCACCAAGGATCACGCAGTTGCGGACTTGGCTGCCCATTATTTCGACTCCGAGCACCCTTTGCCCGAGGTATGTTTTCTTTGCGTTCTCGATTCTCATTTTTTCCATCATCTTCCTGCTGTCATTTAGCATGTCTCGATGATTTTACTGACTTACTTCTTTTGCAGGATCATCAGTTCCTTGTTTCACGCCCTTCCCTTCCAGAGGAGGGGCCTCTTCCGGCGGATCCGGCTTCTGCTGTTTCTGAAGCCCCCGAGGTTGAAGAAAATCAAGACGGAGATGATGTCGAAATATCAGAAGATGAGACGAGCTCGACGATGTCACCTCCTCCTGCACTTTCTGAAGATCTTGTTGTCGATAAGAAGAGAAAACGTGTCGAAGAGCTCGCTTCTTCGAGTACCTCCATCCAGAGAACTGCGGCCGGTGAAGCCCTTGTTCAAGAAGATGATCTAGAACTGTTCGACTTCATGGCATCGTAAATGTTCATTGTACTCTATTATTTTGTTGTGTTTGCTTTTTGCTCCTTTTTAGGTTGTATAAAACCTATTTCCTTTTGCTTTCTTTGCAGTGATGATGAGGACCCAAAGAGGGATGCTACCACTGCTCCTTTTGCTGAGGATATAAATGCTGGTGAACCTCCCATGCCAGAAGTTGAGCCGGCCATGAAATCTCCGAAGGCCTCCAGAGCTCCTATCAAGAAAATTCCCGTGTCCCGGAGCACCAAACGGTCGAAAAAATCGAAAGAAGCCGATGTTTCCCTCGAAGCCCATGAATCCGCGGACTCCCTTGATGATGTGAGTGTTTATCCTTCCTTATGTTTCTTGCATTACCCGCATACTCACGTGTTCCCTCCTTGACAGGCATTGATGAAGAAATTTGTCGCCCAGGGCAGTGAATGTGCTGAGTACTTGAAGGTTGCTAGAGCTTTCGAGGGTGAATTACTTTTCCTATCTTTGCTTATCTTGTATGCTTTTCTTTGCTTGTTGCTTGATCTTTTCTTTCCTCCTTGTTGTCCTGCAGCTGCTTTGGCGACAGCCAATGCTCGCATTTCATCGCTGGAAGCTGAACTCAGCGCTTCTCGGAAAGATTTTGATGCCGCGACTGCTGCCAAGGTCAGTGCTGAGAAGTCGAATAAATTAGCATTGGCCAAGGCGAAGAAGGCGGAGAAAGCCTTGGCTGATGCTAACAAGGAGCACCTCCAGCGGGAGCAAGCTATGGCTGAGCGTCTGAACACGATGCGTGCTGCTGCCAGAGGTATTTATTATACCTTTCTTCTTCTTCTGCTGCTGTTTTACTTTCCTTCTTTTACTCGCTGATATTTTTCTCTTCTGCTACTTTCTGTTCCCTTGGTTCTACAGAACGCTGATACGTCTCAAACGTATCCATAATTTTTGATGCTCCATGCTTGTTTTTACACCATTTGCTTACTGTTTCGTTACACTTCGTGGCACTTTTATGCATTTTCCGGAACTAAGCTACTAACAAGTTGCCACAGTGCCAGTTCCCTGTTTTCTGCTGTTTTTGTGTTTCAGAAAAGTTACATAGGAAATATTCTCAGAATTGGACGAAACCAAAGCCAGTCGCCCAGAATTTTACCGAAGCTTCCAGAGAACCGAAGAGGAGTTGGAGTGGGGCCACGAGGTGGCCTCACACCAGGGCGGCGCGGCCAGGGGCTGGGCCGTGCCCCCTATGTGTGAGACCGCCTCGGTCCACTTCTGACGATGCCCCTTCGCCTATAAAGACCCCCCGACAAGAAAAACCTAAGGGCCCGATCAGTTTTCCAGAACACATCGTGATCCGTCGCCGCCGTCGACCCGAAGATCGGGAGGGTCCAGAAGCTCTTCCTGGCACCCTGCTGGAGAGGGGAATTGCCACCGGAGGTCTTCTTCATCACCATGCTTGCCTCCGGAGCGATGAGTGAGTAGTCTACCTTGGACTATGGGTCCATAGCAGTAGCTAGATGGTTGTCTTCTCCACCATGTGCTTCATGTTTAGATCTCATGAGCTGCCCTACATGATTGAGATCACCGTTATGTAATTCTATATGTTTGGTTTGTTGGGATCCGATAAATATTGGTGTTATGCTTGAGTTGAAGTACTGAAATTTATCTTTTGTTATCTCTATGTTGTTTATGATCTTGCATGCTCTCCGTTGTTAGTAGCAATCTTGGCCGAGTAGTTGCTAGTGACTCCAAGAGGGGATATTTATGCTCGATAGTGGGTTCATGCCTCTATTTAATCTGGGGGAGTGATAGAAACCTCTAAGGTTGTAGATGTGCTGCTGCTACTAGGGGGAAAACAACATTCATATGCTCGAGGGCATATGCTTTGTTTACATTACACACTTTGCTTAATGCAATTATCTGTTGTTCGCAACTTAATACTCATGGGGTGTTCGGTCGATATCCCCGTGAGTGGATTATTAGTCATAGATGCAGTTGGATGGCGGTCTATGTATTTTGTTGTAATGCCCAGAGTAAATCTCATAGTGATCCTCTCATCATATGCACGTTGTCTTTATTCTATCAATTGCCCAACTGTAATTTGTTTACCCAGCTTGTATTATTTTATCTTATGGAGAGACACCGCTAGTGAACTGTGGACCCCGGTCCTATTTCCTTTATATTGCTATCACCTATTTACTTTACTTGCACTGTTTACTTTACTCGCATACTATTATCACTTTCCACTCGATACGCTCATAACCTTTGTTTACAGCAAACCTGTGAGATTGACAACCTCATCGCAAGTTGGGAACAAAGTATTTGGTTGTGTTGTGTGCAGGTTCCGCATTGCAGCTAGCAAGCAAAGCTTGGACGAGGCGCCCTATAAATTGTCCTGAGCTGTCGCAAGCTAGCAAGCATCACCTTCGGTCGTTTGTCTCCTTCCTACTGGATTGATAACCTTGGTTTCTTACTGAGGGAAAAACTTGTTGCTATATTCATCACACCTTGCTCTTGGGGTTTTGCAACTGGCCGGTCATTTTACTTCATCGACTCAGCTCCATCAAGCTTTTCTGGCGCCGTTGCCGGGAAGGAAGAAGACTTCTGCAAGGGGAGTTTTCACACGCACATCCTTTGATTTGTTTTAAGTTTTGCTTTACTTTATTTTTACTTGCATCATTTTATCAAAAACCCAAAAAAATTAGAATCCTTGATAGTTGTTTTTACTTGTCTGCTTTTAGTTTGCTAAAAAGGCTACTCCTGAAAACACCAAGTTGTGTGACTTTACTAGCACGAATAATAGTGATTTTATCTGCACTCCTATTGCGCCACCTGCTTCTGCTGCAAATTTTTATGAGATTAAGCCTGCTTTGTTGAACCTTGTTATGAAAGAGCAATTTTCTGGTGCTAGTACTGATGATGTTGCAGCTCATCTCAACAATTTTGTTGAGCTATGTGAGATGCAAAAGTATGAGAATGTTGATGGTGATATTATTAAGCTTAAGTTGTTTCCTTTTTCTTTGAGAGGAAAAGCTAAGGATTGGTTGCTGTCTTTGACTAAGAATAGTATTGATTCATGGGCTAAGTGTAAGGATGCTTTTATTGGTAGATACTATCCTCCTGCTAAGATTATAGCTTTGCGTAGCAATATTATGAAGTTTAGTCAATTTGATAATGAACATGTTGCTCAAGCTTGGGAAAGAATGAAAGCTATGATAAAGAATTGTCCCACTCATGGACTGACTACTTGGATGATTGTTCAAACTTTTTATGCAGGACTGAATTTTTCTTCGAGGTACCTACTTGATTCAGCTGCTGGAGGCACTTTTATGTCCCTTACCTTGGGCGCCGCAACAATGCTTCTCGATAATATGATGGTAAATTACTCTAAATGGCACACCGAGAGAGCTCCACAAGGTAAGAAGGTAAATTCTGTTGAGGAAACCTATTCCTTGAGTGATAAGATTGATGCTATTATGCTTATGCTTTCAAATGATAGGACTCATGTAGATCCTAATAATGTTCCTTTGGCCTCTTTGGTTGCTCAAGAAGAGCATGTTGATGTAAACTTCATTAGAAATAATAATTTCAACAACAACGCTTATAGGAACAATTTTGCTAGTAACAATTATAGGCCGTTTCCTTCTAATGGTGATAATAGCTATCTTGGTAGACCTAAAATGCCTAGTGAAGAAAGAATTTTTGAACTTGAAAAGGCTACCAAGAATTTTATGCAGGCGCAATATGAGCAGAATAGGGCTTTCACCAAGACTATGGAGGAGCAATCAGCTCTGTTGAGGACTATTAGTCATCAACTTGAAAATTTAAACAAGGCCATTCCCGAGTTACAAGCTAAGGTTTCCAAAGCTGAAACCGATATTTCATCTTTGTCTAATGTGCAATCTTCTTTGGTTAACAGAATGTCCGCTAAGCCTGATCCTTTTGCTACTGCTAATGCTATCCAAGTTAGAATTGATAAAAATGTTAGGATGCTAGCAGAATTGCATGCCAGGTGGGAAAGAGAAGATGAGATGGCTAGAGAAATGAAGGTATGTACCATTACTACCTCTAATGATGTTGCTCCTAATGCTAGCAATCCTCTTACTTTGGTGTAGAGAAAACTCCTACTCCTTGTGTTAAAAAGCCTAAAACTGCCAAAACTTTTTCTCAAAAGAGTGCTAATTTTTTTTGGAGTATAGGATATGATAGCTCTACTTCTTTCAATGATTTTGATGTTGATGGTTGAAATATATTTGAAGTTATTTTATTCTTGCAAAAGCTTGCTTTGACTCCCAATGCTAGTTCTTTAAATGTTGCTTTTACTAAGCATATTACCACTGCTCTCATGAAAATTAGGGATGAAAAGTTGAAGCAAAAAGCCTCTGTTCCCAAGAAATTAGAAGATGGTTGGGAACCCATCATTGATATGCATGTTAATGGTTTTGATTGCCATGCTTTATGTGATCTAGGTGCTAGTATTTCTATCATGCCTAGAAAGATCTATGATATGCTTGATTTACCACCACTTGAAAAGTGTTAGTATGATGTTCCTATTGCTGATGTTGCTAAGAAGAAACCTTTGGGAAGGATTAATGATGTTCTTATTGTGGTTAACAATAACATTGTTCCCGTTGATTTTCTTGTCATGGATGTTGAATGCCATCCTTCATGTCCTATTATTTTGGGAAGACCTTTTCTTCGAACTGTAGGTGCCATCATTGATATGAGGGAAGACACCATCAAATATCAATTTCCACTTAAGAAAGGTATGGAACACTTCCCTAGAAAGAGAAATAAATTAGTTTTTGACTCTATTCTTAGAGCAAATTATGAGCTTGATGCTTCATCACTTGATATTACTTGATTCGCAATTTTCTGCGCCTAGCTCAAAGGCGTTAAAGAAAAGCACTCTTGGGAGATAACCCAATGTTTTTACTTTTAGTTCTTTTTCTTTTATTTGAGTCTTGGAAGTTATTATTACTGTAATGATCTCTCCTTATCCTTTTTATTTCGTTTTTGTGCCAAGAGAAGCCTCTAATTTGAGTGAGGTAAGATTTGGGGATGTTGCTGTCCTGAAATAGTTTTCGGTGCTGCACCGTAAAAATTCGTGAAAATTCTCTGTATATCTTTTGGACCTGATATTTCTTGTGCATATGCCCCAGGTTATATCCAAACTTTCATTAGCTGAACACTTTTTGATTTGAGCAACAGAAAACCCCTCAAAAATTCGACCTTTGTCAGTTGTTCTGTTTTGACAGATTTCTGCCAATATTAATGTTTGCCGCTTTATCGCTTTCTTTTTGAGTTCTTTTGATCACGGAACTTTTGGGGAAGTTGCTACAGTAGTATATGCTTAATATGTGGTGGTTTTAGGTTGAAACCTGAAGCAAAAAGGGTTGATTATATGTTATGCTTAAACTAATGTTGCTAATAGATTTGTGTTTAGTTTTGTATGAAGGAAGTTTTCAAGTGTAGGGATCGGAGAGTGATGAGATGAGTTGAAGAATGGACAAAAGCTCAAGCTTGGGGATGCCCATGCATCACCCCAAGAAATATCCAAGAAGTACAAGCGTCAAAGCTTGGGGATGCCCCCGAGGCACCCCTTCTTCATCGGCAAAAATCAGGTCACCTTTCAAAACACTATATTTTTATTGCTTCATGCATTATGCATTTTTCTTGGAGTGTCAGTTGTTTTTAGTTTTCAGTTTAGTTTTGTTTTGTTTGCTGCAATAAATGTTTGGACCCCAACAAATTTCCTTTGGAGAAGTTGCCTTGCTTTTCATTTGCCAAGAACACTCCGTTTTTCATTCTTACAATTTCAACGAGTGTTCTTCTTTTTCTAGAACTGCGTTTAGCTTTCGGTTTTCGCCTTGATTTGTGTTCAGATCTTGCTATATCTTTTCATCAAGTTGTATTTTTGCCTCTGATATTTATTGGTTTTCATCAAAAGAGGTGTTTATAAATTTTTTGCATGGTGTTGGAAAAGAGAAAAAGCTTTATGCAAAAAAGTGGTACAAGAAGGAGCTTGTGTAGACTGCGGCTTAGGCTTTTGCATGTCGTGCTTGATGTCTTTTTGATGGTATGCTTAGTGATTTTTGTTGTAGCATGACTTGTCTCAAATAACTGAGATTGCTTAATGAACCTTTGAAAAAATCATGCGTTGTTTTTATTGTATGGAAGCATTATTTTGGTTTTCTCCTTGATGCTTTATTTGGGTTGACTTGGTGCATGCTCACACATGTTAGACTCTTACGAAGTCACCAATAGCCTCTATGATCATTTAGTTTTTGACTTTTGATGCCATCTTATGCTTCTTTTAATGTCGCTTTGTCACTTTGCATGATTATGGCCGTTATTGCTCTTTTAGTTGGTCACTCCCAGTATTTTGCTAGCCCTCGCCTTGTACTGAGTATGAGCTCTACTCGTGCATCCAACTGCTAAAAACCAAGTTTGTCAAAGTGTCCACCATACATACCTATTAGCAATTTGCTATTCCAAAGTACATTTGACTTGCTTTTATCTACTCTTCAAATTAAACTCTTACCAGTGTTATGCGAAAATTGGTCAGTAAAGCTCTCACGAACCGGAAGGCACACTTTATTTTTCTCGTTCTTAAAAATTTGACATTGTGGTCTCTTATGTTGAGTTGTTATGCTTGCAAGTTGTAAGTTGGAGACTAGCCCAACCATGCCGTCATGGGGCAAGCTTTCAACATTGCACTTCTTATTTGAGTTGATATCGTGATCTTTTGTTTATGGATGCTCGCGGTGTGAAATGAATTGGGAATCTTGCGGGATCATGGAGTTTGTATATGTGTTAGGGAAACGCCTGGGCCGCTAATCTAAGCCATGCATAATTCATGGTGGAAATTTACAGCATACCCATAGTGGACATTCGACGACGCATCTCAAAATAAAAAGCTAAACAAATGGTAAATAAAAGAGGTCTCGAGGTGTCCATTGTCTGCTTGTCCTGTCATTTTGATGTGGGCTTGTTCCATGTCATCGGGCATGGAGGTACCCCGTTGGTGGTTCTCGATGATACATATATACTTACAATGACACGAGCCTTGCTTGGGACTCTAAGTAAAGTAGCATGAGGTTTGGGTACTCGTATTCATGGGACACGAGGTTTTCAACTTATGATTTGTCAAGCATATGCATCATAATTATTCTCGCATTAACTTTAACCATTCAAGATGCTTATGATGGGGGCAATGAGAGCTCAAAGCCGGTAAGTACCATAATTTTTGAAGGTCTATAAAACTTGCAAACACTGCTTCCCTCCGCGAAGGGCCTTTCTTTTACTTTTATGTTGAGTCACCACCTTCTATCTTTATGCACCATTAAGAGAGCATAGTTGTCATTCTTAGTATAATGTGCATGTTCCAAAGTTTTCATTGATTGATTCATATTGTTGGTTTCACTTGTTCTCAAATTATTTGTATCTAGTCGCCCTCTTAAACTTGAAGGTGTCCTATGCATTTATGTTTTGCTCTCCATGAAGGACAAGCTGAAAACCATTTGTATGTTTTTCCTTATGATTTGAACACACGTTTGACTTTCATTGTTTCATTTTCATGATCTTTTGTTTGTGTTCATTTTAATGTTATACATGGTTGCTAAGTTTCTTCTATCAAGATTATGTCTTTCATGCCCATGTTTTAAGTTCTTTTGATCCCAGCGCATAACGCTTACATACATGATCAAGATTGTGTAGGTGCATGTCACCTCAAAAATTATTTCTTTTGTTATCACTTACCTACTCGAGGATGAGCAGGAGTTAAGCTTGGGGATGCAGATACATCTCAAACGTATCCATAATTTTTGATGCTCCATGCTTGTTTTTACACCATTTGCTTAGTGTTTCGTTACACTTCGTGGCACTTTTATGCATTTTCCGGAACTAACCTACTAACAAGTTGCCACAGTGCCAATTCCCTGTTTTCTGCTGTTTTTGTGTTTCAGAAAAGTTACACAGGAAATATTCTCGGAATTGGACGAAACCAAAGCCAGTCACCCAGAATTTTACCGAAGCTTCTAGAGAACCGAAGAGGAGTTGGAGTGGGGCCATGAGGTGGCCTCACACCAGGGCGGCGCGGCCAGGGGCTGGGCCGCGCCCCCTATGTGTGAGACTGCCTCGGTCCACTTCTGACGATGCCCCTTCGCCTATAAAGACCCCCCGACGAGAAAAACCTAAGGGCCTGATCAGTTTTCCAGAACACATCGCGATCCACCACCGCCGTCGACCCGAAGATCGAGAGGGTCCAGAAGCTCTTCCCAGCACCCTGCCGGAGAGGGGAATCGCCACCGGAGGTCTTCTTCATCACCATGCTTGCCTCCGGAGCGATGAGTGAGTAGTCTACCTTGGACTATGGGTCCATAGCAGTAGCTAGATGGTTGTCTTCTCCACCATGTGCTTCATGTTTAGATCTCATGAGCTGCCCTACATGATTGAGATCACCGTTATGTAATTCTACATGTTTGGTTTGTTGGGATCCGATGAATATTGGTGTTATACTTGAGTTGAAGTACTGAAATTTATCTTTTGTTATCTCTATGTTGTTTATGATCTTGCATGCTCTCCGTTGTTAGTAGCTATCTTGGCCGAGTAGTTGCTAGTGACTCCAAGAGGGGGTATTTATGCTCGATAGTGGGTTCATGCCTCTATTTAATCTGGGGGAGTGACAGAAACCTCTAAGGTTGTAGATGTGCTGTTGCTACTAGGGGAAAACAACATTCATATGCTCAAGGGCATATGCTTTGTTTACATTACAAACTTTGCTCAATGCAATTATCTGTTGTTCGCAACTTAATACTCATGGGGTGTTCGGACGATATCCCCGTGAGTGGATTATTAGTCATAGATGCAGTTGGATGGTGGTCTATGTATTTTGTTGTAATGCCCAGAGTAAATCTCATAGTGATCCTCTCATCATATGCATGTTGTCTTTATTCTATCAATTGCCCAACTGTAATTTGTTTACCCAGCTCGTATTATTTTATCTTATGGAGAGACACCGCTAGTGAACTGTGGACCCCGGTCCTATTTCCTTTATATTGCTATCAACTGTTTACTTTACTCGCACTGTTTACTTTACTCGCATACTATTATCACTTTCCACTCGATACGCTCATACCCTTTGTTTACAGCAAACCGGTGAGATTGACAACCTCATCGCAACTTGGGAACAAAGTATTTGGTTGTGTTGTGTGCAGGTTCCGCATTGCAGCTAGCAAGCAAAGCTTGGACGAGGCGCCCTATAAATTGTACTGAGCTGTCACAAGCTAGCAAGCATTGTCGTCGTGGTGAAACAACATATGCCATGGGATGGCTTAAATGGGGGCTGAACTAGATGCTGGTGGAATCGAGAGAGGGGAACGAGCTTAGAAGCATGACAGAAAGGAACAAAGATCTACCCAGGTTTGGGGTTCTCGTAAGGAGATAACACCCCTACTCCTGCTCTACTGGTTGTATATTTGGATTGATGGAGTACACAAGAATGGGGCTTCCAAGCTCTCTGTGAGAGGAGGAAGATGAACTATCAACTGAGAGACTAAGGAATGACCAACCCTTGGCTAGGGCTCCCTGTGCCACCTTATATAGTGGTGACCAGGGTTACAACGGTCACATATATGCATATGTCACTGGCTATAGTCCAAATAGGACAAGGTGACGATGGCTGCCACCCTTGACTTTGCCCCTGATTGCTCTCGATGGGACTCACCATCATGTACCTTGTACTTGCTTCCACTGTGACCTTAGCACTATGAGGTAAGGACTGTACTTTAGCACAGTGATAGTTGTTAGACCACCACTGTGCACCCTGTCACCATGATCCTCCTCCATACTTGGATGTTTCCTTCCTTGATTGTTGGGATATGACCCCTTGGTTGACTTCTGTATCCCGGATATAGCCGTTGGCCATATCCTGGACCTATATGCCGGACCAACGACCCCCTGCTTGGGTAGTCCGGCCTCCCCTGTCCCTGCATAATATACCAACAAAGTCATGCCGACATATCTATACATACGCCGGCATACCTCTCCAAGTATCCCGGCTATGCCGGTATATTCGAACACACGCCGGGATACGCCTTATATGTCGGTCTGGCCGATACTCTTATATTCCGGCCAGACCCAACTTTGGTCAACCATCACCAAGTCAACCTTATTCCTTATATCTTTCTAGTCTCTTGACCCTATCGGGGGTCATCCCCCCGACACTAGTCCCCGAAGCTGTCGAGGTCCCCCAGTCTTAACTGAGGGGCCTTGGCTGGTTCAACATACCATTTCTTCTATTATATCCTGGCTCTTGGTTTTACGCCGGCGATCAAATTATATGCTGGACCTCCTCGCATATACCGGTTCCTGTTCCTTCTCCAAAAATTAATCCAGCCGGTCCCGAAGGTATTCCGGACAAGATTCGTTTCACGCACTGTCGCGCCGGCACATAGCCAAAACTTCCTCGAGAAGCCACGCCCGACAGTTTCCCTTGAAACTTGCTACTGCTCTGCCACTGCGAACGGTCACATGAAGTGATGGTTCATAGCGCATTTAATCTCTGCCATCATTGCCTAGTGGCACGGTTACAGGAACCGCCGCCCTACTCCGTGCCACCACGTAGCGACCTTCCGCAGAAACGGTCGGGGTAGTGGAGCACTTACCACGACCCTGGTCCCGCGGTATAAATATGGGGGCGGGGGTTAACTTGCTCTTTTTACCCTACATCGTCTTCTTCTTCCTCTGCTCCTCTGCCTCTTGCGCTCCTTCGCCGGACCAAGGACCAGAGAACGAACACCGCCGTCGACTTGCTTCACGCCAGTGCTGGTGCTCGCTGACGTCCGTCATCTCCGCCCTTGACGCCGCCGTCGCTGCTCCTCTCCTGGACATTACTGGGGGAGATTGGATCTCTGTCTGCAAGCTCGCCGCCGTTCCATCGCCGCCGGCCAAGCTTCGGTAAGTTCTTCCTTCTCTGTTCTTTCTCCTTCATGCTTCTTTGTAGCTATGCCATGGTAATCTTACTTGCTTAGATCTGCGGTAGTTCCTCTGCTTGATATCTTTCTGATTCGATTAGCATTGCTAGCAATGTTCCTTAGTAGTTCACAGGTGTTCTTCCCGTAGGAATTTATCCATGATTATTTCTGATTTTAACTGCGATGGTAGATCCTCTTTTCCTGCTAACTTCTGTGAGAGTGGTATGCCGGAGAGACTAACCTCCCTCTTTACCCTGCTTCTGATAGGACTAAGATCACGGGACTCCGGCTCTCACGCCCTGTCCTGGCCACCAAGATGGCTTCATCCAGCATGACGGCCACCTCTGCTTCGGAGGAGGATAACTCGGCCCAGCTCCAAGGACGCTCCGGCTGGGAGGGGTCGGAGGTGACCCCGGCCAACATATCTTGGGTCACTACCACCAGACGAGTCCCAGACGGCGTCGCATGCCGGCTACCGGCGGGAGAGACCGTGCCGGCACCTGAACCCGGCGAACGCGTCATGTTCATCACCCACTTCGAGCGGGGCTTTGGTCTGCCGGCGTCAGACTTCTTTCGGGACTTCCTCGACACTTATGACTTGCAGCCTCATCATATCCCGGTGAATGCAGTGATGATCTTATCTGCCTTCGCCGCTTTCTGCGAAGGCTTCGCCGGCATAGAAGCCTTTACCCAAGCTTGGGCGAAGTATTTCCAACTGCGGAAATAAGTTATCCAAGAGCCCCGGTCCAAGGACGACCCGCCGGAAACGGCTCAGGAGAAGAAGGACCGCCCCATGACTCAATGCGGCGCGGCCACCATAATGTCCCGGAAGGGCTCAGACTTCCCCAAGATAGAGCTGCTAGAGTCCTGCAAGAAGTGGCAAAAGAGCTTCTTCTACGTCAAGAATACCACGGATGTTGATCTGCTCAACCTGCCGCCATTCGTGGACGAGCCACCCTTGGAGATGAAGAACTGGACCTATAACCCGAAGACCACCGTGATGCCGGTTAACGCCCTCCACCGGGTTAAGGGCGAGCTGCGGGATGCCGGCCTCACTCCTCAGGACATAGTGGCTTGCTTTATCAGCCGGCGCGTCTCTCCTCTGCAGCGCCAGTCCCACAAAATATGTCAGATGAGCGGGCCCATGGACCCCACCCGACACTCTACACACGAGCTGACTCCGGCCGACATCCTACGGCGGATTAAGGACATCTGCAAGTCCTCTCAAGCCACCTTTGCCTGGGGGCTTGAACCATACAGCCGGGATCGCCCCGCCCCGACGGTAAATCCCTTTGGCCGATATATAAGCTCTTGCCCGGCATATAGATACCTAAGCCGACACATTTCTATTTACCAACACTTATCATGCTTGGTCCGAGATACTGTTATTTGTCGACATACTCCTGCTTCTGATCAATTGACTTTGTCCTTATGCAGAAATTTAGCTTCCAGAAGATGGAGAATTCCCGGATCAAGATTTCGGCAGACCGCATTGCCGCGGACGTTGAAGATCCGGATCACTGGGACAAGCTACCCAGGAACACCCGTGCTGCTTCTGCCGCGGGTAAGGCCTATTCATCCCGGCATTCTACTCAAGACCGGAATGAGGATGATTCTGACGAGGAGATCCTGATGTATTATGACCCAATGCCACTTGCATATGCCTTTCCTACCACACCTCTTGCTTATGCTATGCCGTCCTCAGCTATCCCGGATGATATGGTTGTCGACGCCGCCCCTCTGAACCAGGGACCTCCTTCCACTGGCGGACATGCCAGCCAGAAGCGAGGCGTGAAGCCCCAGCCCGACACACCCCAGCAACCAAAAAGGCAGAAGGTTGGTGTGCCCCAACCTAAAAGGCAAAGACCCGTCGCCTCGGGGTAAGTTTCTTCCCTTTATATTACTTCTGACATATTTCTCCTTTCGATTATTAACTTGGTGTTTTCTCTCTTTCAGGGCTCCTCTTGCGCCAAAACATGCCTCCAGCTCGAGTGCCAGCCCTAACGTTGATAAACCGGCGGCCGCAGCGCACCCCAACATACCGTCTGCCAGTCACACCACCTCTCCGGCGCCGGCATCTTTGCCTGCGTCGGAAAAGGCCTCTTCCCCGGTGAAGGATGATCCTCCGCCGGAATAAGATAATTCTGTCCCCGAAGTCCACATGGACTCGGGGGCTCAACAGGATACCTCTGACACCGGCGCGCCCGCAAGCGGCGCCGGAACTGCTGAAGACACCGGCGCAGGCGACATGAGCGCCAGCATAGATAAAGGAAAGGGCCCCGCAGTACCAGAAGTCCGAATTAACCCAACACCAGCTTCTGCCGGACAAGCTGCACCGGCCGCACCGGAACAACCAACCCGTAAGACTCCAACAGCTGAGAAGACCACCGCCCCAACCAAGACCTCTGTCCCGGCCAAGACCGGCACACTCAAGATCCACCAGATCATCAAGACCGCAGCATCTCCTGCTACTTCCGCACCGGCATCTGCTAAGCCCGCGCCCTCTGCGATGACACTCCACTATGGCAAGGCCGCAACCCGACCCAACTTCTTTGAGACGCCGGAACTTGAGGGCCGCGTCTCCCTACTGACAAAAAGTGACAAGAGCCTTGGATCTCTTAAGGAGCACTGCATCAAGTGGAATGACGCTGACTATATGGACACTGCTAGCTCCAGGAAGAAGAAATTGGCTGAAGCTTCGGCCACTGGCAACCCTGCTGCTATACTGGCTACCAAGCCCATTCCTATTGCCAGCGAGCTCCTCAGCATCCAGCAGAGACTTCACCTTCTGGCCGACGCCACCAGCGTAAGTGTTCTTCTTATACATATCCCCAGTCCCCGAAAATGTCGGGTGTCCGGGATATGGACATCCGAGATTTTCAATTACCCACTTAGCTTTTTTCCAATCCAATTATCTGACATATAAGCTCGCTCCGAGCTTCAAATCCTAGTCACCGAGGGCCAGGATAGGTGCGCAGCACCTGTGTCGGGTCTTCAAAAAACTCAATCCTGATATAACTTTCAAATCTACTTGACCGACATATAAGCTCGATTCGAGCTTCAAATCCTAGTCACCGAGGGCCAGGATAGGTGCGCAGCACCTGTGCCGGGTCTTCAAAAAATGAACACTTGGTAGAATTTTACCCCTAACTGATATGCTAGATTTCTTTCATAACACTTCAAATCCTAATATTTTTGTAGCGCATGAACAACACACGCGCCGACCTGTACCATGATCTGGTCTGTGAACACCGGAAGTTATCCGACGAACACAGCAAACTTCGGCTGAAACTGACCCAGAAAGGTAAACTCAGCCGACATACTATTATATGCCGGATTATTCTCCTCTTCTTTACTTCTCAATACACCTCTTGCCGGCACACCTTAATATGCCGACACATAACCTTTTACCGACATTTTGCAGCTGCTGCTGAAGAACAAGTCACCGAGCTTCTCAAGAGGGTGAAGGAGCTCACAGGTATGCCGAATCCTGCTAATCTCCGAATAAACACTTTGTACTTTAAATCCTTCAAATTCTTTCTTATTCCTCTAACTTCAAATCCTTTTGACTTCGAATCCTTGCAGATGAAAAGGCTGCACTGGAAGCACGCCACCAGGACTGTACGCCCTCAGTGGATGTGGCCAAGCAGTTGGACGACCGGGATGCCGCCCACAAAGCTGAGGTGGAGCAGTTGAAGGGCCGGGTTGCTGAGTTTCTGGAGGAGAAGGAACAGAGGGAGGGCCAACTTAAGAAAGCCCAGGGGCTGCTTGTCACTTCAGAGACCGATGCATCCAATGCCCACGCAGAACTGGATGGCTTAAAGGAGCAGGCCACCAAATGGGAAGTTGCCATTGCCCAGCTCAATGCCGAACTCGCCAGTAAGCTTCAAATCCTTTTCCTCTTATCCTTCCCGACACATCTTGTCTGACACACCATGATCTTTTCCGACATAACCTTTACGCCGATATATACTCCTGTTGCTAGCATACTCTCTATTTTTCAGACATGTTTCCTGCTTCCGTCGAAGACGTTGAGAAGGCTTTGCAGGTGGATCGGGTGAACCGGAATGTTCCGGTTCACTCGCCCAACTAGGACATGTCAGAACAGCTGGTCGCCCTGCAAGCCCGGAAGAACGCCATGACATCCTATACTGAAGATCTTTTCCTTGGTGCCCAGGAGGCACACTCTGCCCTCTGGCCGGGACAAAGGACGCCCACTGACCCTGTTGATCTCGGCAATGATCTGCAGCTTTCCAAGGTTCGCCTCAGGCAATGGCGAGATTTTGGCGCAAGGGTGGGAGCTGATGAAGATCTCACCTACTTCCTCTCATGGTATGAAAAGGCTAACTTGGAGACTCCGCGCACCGTGCGTGAAGGATCTATCTGGACCACGGATCCGGAACATATCCGGCGTCGGCAGGAATTGGCCCACAGCTATGTGGATTATGCTGACACCGAAGCCTTTGTCCGGGACATCCACGAGCTGGAGAAGGAGGCCGATGCTGAGGACGTCGAGGGCTCAGACTCCAGCCAGGACGAGGAAGACACCAACACCGAAGCTCCGGAGCAGGGATCTGCTCTGGCCGGAGGCGATGGTTCTATTCCCTTTGCTGGATCTGGCACTCCTGAAGCCGACATCTCCACTGCCACAGCTCCACCTGCCGGCGGCTCTGCCTCCACTCCTGCCTCTTGAACTTTGCATCAAAAACTTTAAGCTTTATCAGATCCCCGGTATGCCGGGTGCAGTTGTAAGATATAAGATTATTTCCCTTTGGTTTGCTACCTGAACAAGTTTTAATTCGGTTTGCTTGTTTATGAATGCCGGATCATCTTTTGGCTAAGTCACCGAGTTTGTTTTCCTGTTTCCTTAACTCCATAACCTTGGCTACTTGTCTACCTTATTTGGCTTTTGACTTATGAGTCTCAAGGTTGCTTTATTAAACATACAGTACTTAAACTTTGAAACTTAGACTTCAAATCATCCGATACTACAAATTTTTACTTTTGAAATAACAAAAAATGTCGGTTCGCTTGCTTTATCTTTCCTTAGCCGTTTTTCATGTGTAGACAATCTCCGACATCTACTCTTGCTAGCCATGAAGCCGGGTTTCGGACAGCAGCTAAGTCGAAGAGCGGCCTTTGGTGTCGACACATTACTAGGCCGACATAGGAAATATTCAAATCAAGCCAGCCGACATATAATTGAAAAACTGAATATAGACAACGATATATACCGGAGGCAGTGCCCGAACTTCTCGGGATGCCGACATTTCATTCATTAGTCTTGTGCCGGCACACAAAGCAAAATGGAAATACAGACATTATGCTGCTCAGTAGTAAAAGGGACGGAGTAGGGCTATGTTCCATGGTCGCTTGGTTTCTTCTCTGGACCTGTCCACCTTGTCCTTCTTAGGGGCCTGCACATCTATAAGATAGTAGGCATCATTGTGCAGAGCTCTGCTCACAATGAACGGCCCCTCCCACGGAGGAGTTAGCTTATGCCGGCCTGCTGTGCCTTGCTTTAACCGGAGCACTAGATCTCCCTCTTGGAACCTCCTTGGATTCACCTTCTGTGCATGATAGCATCTGAGGTTCTGCTGATATACTGCTGTTATTGACAATGTTATCTCTCTTGCTTCTTCTAGCAGATCAACATCATTTTCTTTGGCTTCTTTAGCCTCTTCCTCAGTATATAGCACCACTCTTGGTGCATCATGTATTACATCTGTTGGAAGCATAGCTTCTGCTCCATACACAAGGAAAAATGGCGTATAACCTGTTGACCTATTCGGAGTTGTCCTCAGGCTCCAAAGTACTGCCGGCAATTCATCTAGCCAACATCCCGGAGTTTTCTCCAATGGCTCTATCAACCGGGGTTTTATGCCGGATAACACTAGTCCATTTGACCTCTCCACTTGGCCATTGGCGCAAGGGTGAGCGACCGACGCAATGTCTAGCCGGATTCCCACCTCCTCACAATATCTGGCAAATGGCCCTTGGGCAAAGTTCGACCCGTTGTCAGTGATGATGCTATGAGGAACACCATATCTCAAGATTATATCTTTTAAGAACTTCACTGCTGTGTGACCATCACACTTG
This sequence comes from Dactylis glomerata, assembly GCA_007115705.1. Taxonomy (NCBI): domain Eukaryota; kingdom Viridiplantae; phylum Streptophyta; class Magnoliopsida; order Poales; family Poaceae; genus Dactylis; species Dactylis glomerata. The sequence goes on along the minus strand of QXEO01000225.1, from coordinate 2,628,918 downwards.
CTTATATATGGGCTTCACTTCAATCCACTTGGTGAACTTATCCACCATGACCAAAATATGGGTCATCTTTCCCCTTGCCGGCTTAAATGCCCCGACCATATCCAGGCCCCAAACAGCAAAGGGCTAGGTTATCGGGATAGTCTTCAACGCTGATGCCAGCTGATGAATCTGGTGAGCATATATCTGACACCCATTGCATTTCCGGACCAAGTCTTCTGCCTCTTGCAGTGCCGTCGGCCAGTAAAACCCATACTGGATTACTTTCGCCACTAATGCTCTGGATGAAGCGTGGTGACCACACTCCCCCTGATGAATTTCCCGGAGCATCTCCAGGCCTTCAGCAGATTCAACACATCTCTGCAACACTCCGGTGGCACTTCTCTTGTATATTTCCTTGTTTATGATGGTATATCCTTTGGATCTCCTTGTAACCCGGCGTGCCTCGGTTTCATCCGCCGGCACTTGACCATCCACCAAGAAATCCATGATAGGACGCGCCCATGAGGGCACTTCCCTGACAGTGAACACTGCCTGATCTATCTCCATCATTTCGACCGATACATAATCGATCTCCATGGGCCACGAAGTCCCTGGGACTGAGGGATCAGTCCCCGGGTATACCGGCACAACCTCTTGGTACATTTTGCCTTTGCCTTTATCTCTGCTCCGGAATACTGCACTCACTGCATATGTCGGCCCAGTCCCCGGGACTGAGAGAGCAGTCCCCGGGTTATCTGAACTGGCTCCGGCATCTATCTCCATCAGAACTGCATCCTCTGGGCTTGGTGGAACATATATGGACGATGACTCCGGCGAGGGCTTAATTGATGGCTTCCTTAAATGTTCCAGTGAAATGCCGGGCGGAATTGAATCTCTGGAAGATCCCAGCTTGGACAACGTATCGGCCGCTTCGTTCTGAGCCCAGGGAATATGCCAGAACTCACAACCTTCAAAGTAACCACTCAACTGCTGCACCAGGAAATGGTAGGATCCCATGTTTGCATCATGCGCATCCCATATGCCGGAGCACTGCTAAATCACCAAATCCGAATCACCGAAACACATGATCCGGTGAATGCCTATGTCCTTAGACACCTTTAGGCCATGCACAAGTGCCTCATACTCCGCCACATTATTTGATGCTGCAAAATGAATCTGCAGAACATATCTTAATTGGTCATTCTTGGGTGAACTGAGAACTATGCCGGCACCCAAGCCGTGGATTGTCTTGGACCCATCGAAATGCATTCTCCAATAATTTGCATCTGGCAATGGTGGCTCATATTGTATCTCTGCCCAGTCAATGAAGAAATCAGCCAACACCTGTGACTTGATTGTATCCCTCTTATCATACTGAGGTGTATATGGTGACAACTCTATTGCCCACTTGGCTATCCGGCCACTGGCATCTTTGTTGCTTATAATCTCCGAGATAGGGGCCTCGGCCACTACCCGGATTGGATGCTCCTGGAAGTAATGCTTGAGCTTCTTGGCCGCCATATAGACACCATACATCATCTTCTGATAGTGTGGGTAGTTTTGCTTCGAGGTGGAAAGGACTTCACTCAAATAATATACCGGCCGCTGCACGATCTTGCCTCCCTCTTCTCGCTCCACTACCACCACTGCACTGACAACTCTGTTGGTCGCCGCTATATAGAGCAACATTGGTTCCCTGGGCATCAGAGATGCTAACACCGGCGCTGTCAACAACATCTATTTCAACTCCTTGAAAGCTGCATCTGCTTGCGTCGTCCAGACAAATGTGTCGAACTTCTTCATCAACTGATATAACGGCAAAGCTTTCTCTCCCAGCCGGCTTATGAAACGGCTCAAGGACGCAAGGCATCCTGTGAACTTCTGTACTTCCTTGAGATTTGTCGGTGGCTTCATTCTCTCTATGGCACGAATCTTGCCGGGATTTACCTCAATACCCTGGCTGGAAACCAGGAAACTGAGTAACTTGCCTGCCGGCACACCGAAGGTGCACTTAGCCGGATTCAACTTCATCCGGAATCTCCTCAGATTTGCAAAGGTTTCCCGGAGGTCATCTATGAGAATCTTGCTCTCCTTGGTCTTTATGACGACATCATCGACATATACCTACACATTTTTATCTATTTGGTCATGCAAACACTTTTGCATACACCTCTGGTAAGTTGCGCCGGCATTTCTTAAACCGAAGGGCATAGTGAGATAGCAATAAGCCCCGTACGGGGTAATAAAGGATGTCTTTATTTGATCCGGTTCATACAAAAGGATCTAGTGGAAACCAGAATAGGCATCTACAAATGATAATAGTTCACATCCAGCTGTGGAATCAATCACTTGATTGATCCGAGGGAGCGGGAATGGATCTTTAGGACATGCCTTGTTCAAGTTGGTGTAATCAACACACATCTGCCATACTTTCACTATGGCGGGCTCATCCTTCTTCTTTTCCACCAAAACCGGATTAGACACCCAATCCGGATGCAGTACTTCCTTGATAAAGCCGGCAGCTAAGAGCCTGGCCACTTCCTCCCAAATCGCTTTCCTCCTCTCATCTGCATTCCACCGGAGCGGTTGCTTCACCGGCTTTGCATCCGGCCTTACATGCAGTGCGTGCTCAGCCAGCTCCCTCGGCACACCTTGCAGGTCTGAAGTAGACCATGCAAAGATATCCCGATTCTCATGGAGGAAGCTGATGAGCTCGCTTTCCTATTTGGGATTCAAACCTGCACCGATGAGAGCGTAGCGCTCCAGGAAAACCTCATCCAGAGGTACCTTCTTGACTTCCTTGCCCACTTGAAAAGAAGCACTGCCACCTGGGTTTGTCATGCCCGGCATAGATTTGTCGGTCGCGACCGTTTCAGCAATTTCCACTGCTCGCTTGAGCCTCTTCTTCTCCTCTGCAATGATCAGAGTCTCGGCCAGATTAGATCCGGCTGTAGCACACGCCATCGAGCGTTTGTAATCACCAACGATGGTAATCACTCCTCTAGACCCCGGCATCTTCATCTTCAGATATGCCACATGAGTAGAGGCCATGAACTTTGCCAACGCCGGCCTACCCAGCAACGCATGGTAAGGACTATCTAGATCCACCACCTCAAACATGAGGTTCTCCACCCGGCAATTATCCCGGTTGCCAAACATGACATCTATCCGGATTTTGCCCATTGGCGCACAAGAGAGTCCCGGCACAATGCCGTGGAATGTTGTCCTGCTCGGCTCCAGCATATTATCCTTGATGCCCAACTTCTGCATCATATCACGGTACATGATGTTGATGCTGCTTCCATTGTCAATGAGGACCTTGCTGAACCTCACATTGTTTGCCGGCCCGACGAATGTCGGATCCATCACCAGAGCATATCCGCCAGGGTTTGGCATGATCTTGGGGTGATCTGCCCTATCCCAGCCAATGGCCTGGTCAGACCAGTACATCAACTTCAGGACTGCCGACATAATGGCATTAACCTCCAAACTCTGCCGGTACAAACTCTGCTTGTCCGTTCTTTCGGTCTCAAAGACCATGTAGCTCTAATCGTGCTCCTTGTATTCATTCCGGCCCGCTCCTGGGCCTCCGGCACAGTACGCCGGATTATAGCTCTGGTCTACTTGATTTACGCCAGCATTTCCGGCATTGCTCTGGTTTCCGGGATTAACCAGCCTGGGCGGGACTGCAACTGTATTTGCACCTGTCAACGGCGATGGAGCTGCCGGGATAGGTGGTCTTGCCGGCCCAAAAGGACCTGCACGACCCACCAATATGTTGTCCAGCCATGAACAATTTCTGGTCAAATGATTCGCCGGCTTACCCGGCTGGAATGTGTGAAACACACAAGGCTTGTCCATGGCCAAACCCACTATATACTTTGGCCATTGCTTCTTTTGGCCAGCGCCGCCGCCGGCATTCTTGTTGATCCAGACATTCTTTTTCTGGAAGGGCTGCGCTTGCTGCTGCGGTTGTTGCTGCTGCTGCTGCTAAGGCTGCTGATAGCCCTCATATCTCGGACGCTGGCTACTGCCGGCGCCCCCTTGCTCTTCCTCCATGGCCGCTACTTGTGCCGAGCCATACCGATAATCCGGCCGGTCATCTCTCCTTTTGTTACGGTTATCAGGGCGATAGAACTGCCCCGGTCTCCCGGCGTTGTTATTGTTCCGCTGGGTCTGCCCTGTCCTTGTGAATCAAGGGTGGGCTGCATGGGATCTCCCAATGCATAACTGTCGGCAATCTTGATTGTTTCGGCCAATGTGGCCGGCATCTCCCTCTGAAGCTTTTGCCACAACATGGTGCCATGCCGGCACCCATGAGCGAACCACATGATGGCCTGCTGCTCCACAACTCCTTCGTAGGAATTGCGCAACGTGCACCACCTGGTCAGGTAGTCACGATCGGTCTCATATTCTCCTTGCCGACAGCTAGCTAGTTGCTGCGGGCGGTTGGGTCTCTTGTAAGTACTGGTGAAGTTTGACACAAACTGCTCTTCGAAATCAACCCAGCCGTTGATACTTCCGGCCGACAGATTATTCAGCCATATCCTGGCTGGTCCTTCAAGCATCTGCGGCACATATCATACCGCCCATCTGAGGTTTCCTCCGGCGATGTTCACCGCAGTGGAGTAGTCCTCCAACCAATCTTCCGGCTTTGTACTGCCATTATATGTTCTCGCGCCACGCGCGAGCTGAAAACAGTAAGGTACCGGCTCACCCATAATCCGGGGTCCAAAGCACATAGGACCCGGAGCTCCTTGTCTCTCCACCAATTCTAACTGGTGAATTCTGTCCAGCTTGAAGCGTGCATCATTTGCGGCCAAGGACCAAGGTCCGAGCCGGGACGCGATTGGGCCCGCAATCATCTTTTGCTGCTGCTGCTCCGGCTGGTACTGCTCATTCGGCTGGCCTTGCTGATACTGCTGTTGCTGATATCCTGTCCTGGCAATGGCAGAATTCCCATCATCTTCCCGATGTCTCGGCTGACCTGCGCCTTGGTGCTGCGCCGCGCCTCCGGCGCCCTGCTGCTGACGCCGTGCTGCACTGTTACTCTGGCCACCACCGGCCGAGCCTGCTCCTTGCCCGGTCGGCACATCCTGGCCGACCTTCTTGCTGCCGACATTCTTGTCAGCTTGACCGGCACTCTTCTGAACTATCGCTTGTTTTCCGGTGACTGCCGAATCATACACCAGGATCTGCTTGTCCCGGCAGCCAGAGGTCACACTTCCGGCACGCCGGGCGCTTGGATGCGGGGACGAAGCTTGGCCCTTCGACTTCACGCCGGCACCTCCTGCCGACATAATGTACTGGGATGCACCGGCACCTGGGTTTGCCTTCTTAAAGGCCTCCTGCTGCTTGGTAGCTTCAGACAAAAGATGGTTAAGCCGAGCTTGCTGCTCACGCAGTGCTTTGCCGGATAAATTAGATAAGTCCTTAGCTACCTCCGCTACTGCTCTAAGGTTCTTCACTGGTGAGCTATAGATTGCTCTAGGTACAGTACTAGTAGCACTATGACTCTTATCTCTAGCACCTTTATCTAGCTCAGTGTTAAGATCTCTACCTCTAGTTCTATTTTCCTCTATCCGGCTAGGCCGGGTTACCTCAGGAGTAAAACCATGGGCTGCCTCATACTCACGGAGTTGCCGATTAAACCGTTCACGCTCCTGATGCATGGCCAGGGCCTCGTCGACGAGGGCCTGGCGAGATCCCTCCAGAATCTCCTTCGTCTGCTCCGGATCATCACCGGATCGCACCAGCTCAAGAAGCCGATCGATGATGGGGAGAAGCACCTGGCCCCTAGCCGGCACCTCGGAAGTGCCGGCCAGGTTCTCTGCACGCTCCAACGGAGGACGCGCCGACCTCTTGGCCTTTAGCGACTCCGGGGGAGTATCCGCTGCTACTGCTTTGCCGGCACCACCTGCCGACGGCACGGATGTGCCGGCCATCATCACCTCTGCCGACTCTACTGGGCGAGCGCTACGCCCAGCGTGAGCCAGCAGATGCGACGGAGGATCCGACGCCACCAGCTCCTTCTTCCTGCAAACCCTCTCAGTCCCCACGTACACCTCGTGAGAACCGAAAGACATGATCCGGCCATCCTTGGGGAACGGTCAGCCGCCAAGATATCCGGCGTTGTCACTGATGAAGCTGAGCGAGCCTAGCCTCTGGACAAGACCAGAAACCACACGCACCCCTGATGCCGCTATCATGGACCCCGTCCAAATAAAGACTCCGCCCAACATATCGATCTGCCCCACGGTGGGCGCCAAATGTTGTCGTGGTGAAACAACATATGCCATGGGATGGCTTAAATGGGGGCCGAACTAGATGCTGGTGGATTCAGGAGAGGGGAACGAGCTAAGAATCACGACAGAAAGGAACAAAGATCTACCCAGGTTCGGGGCTCTCGTAAGGAGATAACACCCCTACTCCTGCTCTACTGGTTGTATATTTGGATCGATGGAGTACATAACAATGGGGCTTCCAAGCTCTCTGTGAGAGGAGGAAGATGAACTATCAACTGAGAGACTAAGGAATGACCAACCCTTGGCTAGGGCTCCCTGTGCCACCTTATATAGTGGTGACCAGGGTTACAACGGTCACATATATGCATATGTCACTGGCTATAGTCCAAATAGGACAAGGTGACGATGGCTGCCGCCCTTGACTTTGCCCCTGATTGCTCTCGATGGGACTCACCATCTTGTACCTTGTACTTGCTTCCACTGTGACCTTACCACTGTGAGGTAAGGACTGTACTTTAGCACAGTGATAGTTGTTAGACCACCACTGTGCACCCTGTCACCATGATCCTCCTCCATACTTGGATGTTTTCCTTCCTTGATTGTAGGGATATGACCCCTTGGTTGACTTCTGTATCCTGGATATAGCCGTTGGCCATATCCTGGACCTATATGCTAGACCAACGACCCCCTGCTTGGGTAATCCGGCCTCCCCTGTCCCTGCATAATATACCAACAAAGTCAGGCCGGCATATCTATACATACGCCGGCATACCTCTCCAAGTATCCCGGCTATGCCGGTATATCCGAACACACGCCGGGATACGCCTTATATGCCGGTCTGGCCGATACTCTTATATTCCGGCCAGACCCAACTTTGGTCAACCATCACCAAGTCAACCTTATTCCTTATATCTTTCTAGTCTCTTGACCCTATCGGGGGTCATCCCCCCGACAAGCATCACCTTCGATCGTTTGTCTCCCTCCTACTGGATTGATAACCTTGGTTTCTTACTGAGGGAAAAACTTGCTGCTATATTCATCACACCTTGCTCTTGGGGTTTTCCAACTAGCCGATCATTTTGCTTCATCGACTCGGCTCCATCAAACGCACCAAGGTGTCTTCATCGACTTTGCAACCAGACAATGATCCTCTCATGGCTGCGGTTGGCTTACTTGAAGCGAATTGGATATCTGTCCAGGAAATCTACGAGTTAGTTAACCGCGTTCTTACGCGGATTTTTGTTGGGTTATGGCCCAAGCAGAAGGCAAAAGTTCCAAACAATGATGTGAAGAAACTCGCCCAAGCCTTCGACACTACTGAAGACCCCATCCTTCAAATTAAAGGTCTTTCTTTGAAGCGAAGTGCCGAGGGGGCCATTGCATTTTCATATGCACATGGCACGGAGTTTGACTGGGAGAAGGTTGGCTCTTCCCACGGCCGCACCCGCTCGGAGCTGAAGACTTTCTTTGAGAAGGCGAAGAAGTTTGCGCCCGCCATCGTGGCGATGATTTCTCCTTCGGTGGCTTCTGCGGCTTCTCCTGCGCTAGCTCCTTTGATTCCAGCGACTAATGAATCCGCGCCTCCTCCAACTACTGGTGCTGCTGCTGCCATGCCTTCCTCTGCCACGGAGCAGGACGCTGAGGTGGCGTAGACTTAGTCTTCCTGTTGTATTTTTAATCTCTTTTGTTGTAATGAACTTCTAGTTTGTGCTTGGCCTGAGAACTTGTCAAAAGGCTTTTGTACTCGTTTGTAGATATCTTTTCTAATATAAAATGTTTGAATGATGTTCCTGAGACGTGTCTTTTCTTCGGATTGATTTTAGCCTTTGCTTGTTGGTGAATCGTCGGGTTATGATCGAGCTCCATCCCCTGATGATATATTCGCTTCGGGGATTTCCTCGCATCCTCGACCTCCCTGTCGATGTGAGGAATATTCTTTCAGAGTTGCGGACCTTGAGAGCCTCCTATCCTTTATGAAATGCCAGGCACAAGTTGCCCTGGACAAGGCTAGTAAGTCCCATGATTTGACGAAGCAAGTGTCCAATCTTCAAGATGAAGTTTCGAGTCTAGTAGCGAGAATCGCACATTTTGAGGAATGCGAATCTTTTCTGATTGGTATCATCGAATCTGTTTGCGAGATGCTGCTGTGTAAGTCTTTGGGGATCCTTTTCTCTTTGTTTTTCCTCTTATCTTCTGTGTGCTAATTTTTGCTTGAACTGCAGGTACCTGCCTTGATCTTGTTGGCGAATCAAATCGAGTTACTGAGCGGATTACTGCTCTTCAAAATGCTGCTCAAGGAACCGAAAGCTTATGGTCCAATCCCCGTCGTTGTCACGCTATCATGCTTCTTCAGGATCATGCACAGTACATCGGCGAAGCTGTTGATGGTTGTCATAACGCCCTGACAACCATGTACTCTGTCATGTTGCCTCGTAACCCTATGCCGAGGGATTTTAGATAGCTACTCAAGACTTTCCGGACGAGCCAGCGAGTCCATCTCCTTATAAAGCTGAATTTGATTGCTGGTGCTAATTTCGCTCTTGGATGGATGCGAAAGTGGAATCCAAGACTTAATTTTGACCGCATGTCTCAGAGTTTGCCTCCAGGACGAATTACGGTTGGTATTCACATGGATGCAACGCTGGAACCAGCGAGGAGAATTATCTCAAGGCTATTGCAAGAGGACGCTAGGTTTTTCCAGGAGTATCATTACTTGAATCCTTTTGGAGTCGATGACTCAGAACCACCTGCACCGTGATTTTGATGTATATAGTTATTGTACCGCGAGAGTGATTTTTCCCTGAGTTGTTACTTCAAGGGAAATTTTGGTATTCAAGATGTTTGGTTTGTTTTGGTGTTTGCCGCTTTTAGATATGTAAGCTCAGATATGAGGAGCTTGTCTTTATTATACTTATAAGATACATGGGGTGACCCAAGAGATCCGGCCTGTGACCTGTGTTCTGGATCTAGAGGGCATTGCCCTAGGATAACTTGTGGCTTTTACAGCCTTTTTCTTCTACCCTACTTTGGTGCTCTCGACACTTATGCCCCCGTGGCCTTCTCTTCTTCCCTTGTAGTTTTGTCTTCTCCTGATGCTTCTACTGGTGCCTTCTTCATCTCTGGTTCCGCGGGACGTCCTTCGGGTAACTTGTCGACTTCTGTAGTCGCGCTTTTCGCTTTCTCTTTGGGTTCTCCATAGTTGGCTATCATGCCAAAGTTTTGTGCCATCTTGTGGAACTCCTTGTCGCATAGGTCTGATACCTCGAAGCTTCCTTTTACTGTGATAATTCCTTTGGGTCCCCACGGTCGGCGCCAATTGACGAGGGTTAAACTCGACAAATGTCCTAGATGAAGGACTTAGGATCGGGGAGACAGGGCGTCGGATGAAATCAAAGGTAAACTCAGTCAAACAAGGTGGCTATGAAAGTAAACATGGGTGTAGAACTTGGCTTGCTTTCAATCTGGCCTACACCGTCCCCTCCTGGCCCCTATATATAGGTGGCCTGGTCTCGAGGATCGGGTAGGGTCCGATACAGATTACAATATCGACATACGGCAAGAACTCGTATTTCGACTAGTATTACAATTGGGCCTAGCTTAACGGGCCTCAGGGGTACTCAACTGACGGGCTCTATTATCTATACCCTTGTCAGTAGTCAATCCAGTAGGAGGGAGACAAACGACCGAAGGTGATGCCCGCTAGCTTCGCGACAGCTCCGGACAATTTATAGGGCGCCTCGCCCAAGCTTTGCTTTCCGAGCGGCAACGTGGAACCTGCACACAACACAACCAAATACTTTGTTCCCAACTTACGATGAGGTTGTCAATCTCACCGGTTTGCTTGAAACAAAGGGTATGAGCGTATCGAGTGGAAAGTGATAATAGTATGCGAGTAAAGTAAACAGTGTGAGTAAAGTAAACAGTGTGAGTAAAGTAAACAGGTGATAGCAATACAAAGGAAATAGGACTAGGGTCCACAGTTCACTAGTGGTGTCTCTCCATAAGATAAAATAACACATGCTGGGTAAACAAATTACAGTTGGGCAATTGATAGAATAAAGACAATGTGCATATGTCGAGAGGATCACTATGAGATTTACTTTGGGCATTACAATAAGATACATAGACCGCCATCCAACTGCATCTATGACTAATAATCCACTTGTGGCGAATCAATCCGAGAACTCCACAAGTATTAAGTTGCGAACAACAGATAATTATATTAAGCAAAGTGTGTAATGTAAACAAAGCATATGCCCTTGAGTATATGAATATTGTTTTCTCCCTAGTAGCAACAGCACATCTACAACCTTAGAGGTTTCTGTCACTCCCCCAGATTAAATAGAGGCATGAACCCACTATCGAGCAAAAATACCCCCTCTTGGAGTCACTAGCAACTACTCGGCCAAGATAGCTACTAACAACGGAGAGCATGCAAGATCACAAACAACATAGAGATAACATAAGATAATATTCAGCACATCAACTCAATCATAACACCAATATTCATCGGATCCCAACAAACACAACATGTAGAATTACATAACGGTGATCTCGATCATGTAAAGCAGCTCACGAGATCTAAACATGAAGCACATGGTGGAGAAGACAACCATCTAGCTACTGCTATGGACCCATAGTCCAAGGTATACTACTCACTCATCGCTCCAGAGGCAAGCATGGCGATGAAGAAGACCTCCGGTGGTGATTCCCCTCTCCGGCAGGGTGCTGGGGAGAGTTTCTGGACCCTCCCGATCTTCGGGTCGACGGCGGCGGTGGATCTCGATGTGTTCTGGAAAAGTGATCAGGTATTTAGGTTTTTCCCGTCAGGGGGTCTTTATAGGCGAAGAGGCGGCGTCTGAAGTGGACCAAGGAGGCCACACCACAGGCCGGCGCGGGCTAGGGGTGGGCCACGCCCCCTGGTGGCGTGGCCACCCTCTGGTCTGGCTCCGTCTCCTCTTTGGTGTTCTGGAAGCTCCGTGAAATATCTGGACGACTGGCTTTCGTTTCGTCCAATTCCGAGAATATTTTCTGTGTAACTTTTCTGAAACATAAAAACAGCAAAAAAAGGGAACTGGCACTGTGGCATCTCGTTAATAGGTTAGTTCCGAAAAATGTATAAAAATACCACGAAGTGTAACAAAACACTAAATAAATGGTGTAAAAACAAGCATGGAGCATCAAAAATTATGGATACGTTGGAGACGTATCATGGATCCCGGTCCTATTTCCTTTATATTGCTATCGCCTGTTTACTTTACTCGCACTGTTTACTTTACTCGCATATTACTATTGCTTTCCACTCGATACGCTCATTCCTTTGTTTCAAGCGAACCGGTGAGATTGACAACCTCATCGTAAGTTGGGAACAAAGTATTTGATTGTGTTGTGTGCAGGTTCCACGTTGTCGCTCGCAAAGCAAAGCTTAGACGAGGCGCCCTATAAATTGTCCGGATTTGTCGCGAAGCTAGCGGGCATCACCTTCAGTCGTTTGGTTTTTTCCTACTGGATTAATAACCTTGGTTTCATAACTGAGGGAAAACTTGCTGATATATTCATCAAACCTTCTCTTGGGGTTTCCAACTGGCCGATCATTTACTTCATCAACTACACGCCAACAAGTTTTCTGGCACCATCATCACCGCGCCATCAGGGGGTTGGCGATCGGGTAGTGACCCGTTAGCTTGGCTGTAGCAATGTAGATCTATGGGTTTTTTTGGTTTCTTTTTTTTTCTTCAGTTTTATTTGCTTGTTCTATTATTTTTATTTTATTTATTTTTATCTCCTTCTCTTTTTTCCAAATTTGTTTGAAAATTCTAGGAAATTTTCAAATTTTCAAATTTTGAACATTTTACATTTGAATATTTTTCGAATTTGAACCTTTTTAAATTTTGGACATTTATTGTCATTTTTTAAAAATCTGATTTTTTTTCAAACTGAACAACTTTTTTGCTTAAAAACCTGAAGTTTTTTAAATCTAAATTTTCTCAAACAAAAATTTAAAATTTAAAACAAAAAATTAGAAAAAGAAAAATCTGGAAAAGATGCATTAACTGGGCCTGCCCATCAAGAGGGCGGACACTGGCGGGAAATAGGTGCACGCAATAAACGGCCCAAGACTATCTACTCCCAGAATTATACAGCAAAACGGCCCGTCCCAATAATGGTCCGGTCGGCGCTTTTGCGAAATCCACCAGCCTTCCCAGCTTCAAGATGCTAATTTCTTCACAAGTAGAGTGCCAAGTTCCCACTTCCCAGGTACTGGTAACTGGTTAAGTTGCGGCTGTAATCTGTAACACGAAAGACACACACCTTTTCGCAATGTAACGCAAGAAAAAGCGCCCGTTTACACCTTTTTTCACTGTGAAAAAAGCCTTGAAAGAGAGCGTCTCAATAGGAAAAAAAAGCCTTGAAAGAGAAACAAAGTTCTGCCTCTGAAGTGCTTGTGGCAGCAACCGCGTGTGAGATAATGTGCGCAATCATGTCTGTCCCCTCCGTTTTGAGGGCTGAGGGCTCCGTTTCGTCAGTACGTACGCTTGGCTTACAACAGCAGCAATTCATCCGTCCAACACACACACACTCACAAAAAAAAACACACACACACACACACTCACACTTCAGTACGACCAGGCGAAATTGAAAGTCTCCTTGGACTTTATCAGGGTCAGATCACTCTTACCTAATTCGACCGATACTAGTAACTGCTAGAGCCTAGCTAGGTGGTTGAAGAGAGAAGGGCTGGCCTGTTGTTCAAACGCTGCACGAGCTAGACAATCTTACCGCAACATTTCTGCCCGATAAAGTAAAATGAGTGCTTCTTTGTTTTTCAAGAGAAAGGCCTACCGGACCATAGTTTTATAGAAGACATATATTCAAGTATAAAACTACCAGAACGTGCTGTCAACAACGAGAGTAGTACAGACTTCACACCATGTAGCCACCATGAACATTAAAACTAAAACGCAAAAAGATTTTTGTCCTAAACTGAACAACAAAGCCATGTCTCGGCCAATGCCGCTAGCCTCCGAACAACACCAACTCCAATTGGATTTCCCTTGTCGACACATCATCCATCCTTGAGGCTGAAAGGGGGATGAAAACAACGAACACTGGAGGAGCGCAAAAAAGCATGGAAGGAGCGTGAAATGACTGTTTGAAGACTTCATTTTCAAGATGGTAGCTAAATTTACTATGCTAGTTTAGTATATTTATTTATTGACACATACGGTCGAAGGATGTAAGTCATATAATTCTAATAATTACATTGATATTGACTCACAACAACAAAATCAACATAAGAAACATAGCCTATGAGTCATTACAGTGTAAGGACATAAAAAATACGTATTTTACATCATATTCTCTATGTCCAATAAACAAAAGTTTACGTCATCTTGTGCTCTTCTCGAATTCCGAGGTAAGAAAAAAATCTGCTGACGTAAAAATCGTGTACTCCCTAAATAGTGTAGAATAACTATTCTGCATCCCGAGATCAAATAACACATCCAATTTAATACTATACGTATTTGATATTATAGATACCAACACAGTCTCCAGAAACGCAATCAGATTTTTTTTTTGAAACGGGGCAAAAGCTTTTCCCTATTTAATTTGATTTAAAATAAATCTAGGCTTTAATCAATTTGGAATAGGGAGAGTACTCGACAAGCTCACATTTCCCAACTGCAGATTGCAGTGTGTATGGAGTATGGAACATCTCGCATGTATATAGACGGATCATTCACATTTTTCCGACGAAATGGTGTGGCTTTCAACACCGTCCAGTCCCTATCCAAAGCAAATGCTTCCAAGTGTGGCACAAGCTAGTACAGCTGTAGTATCTGAACTTAAGCACCAACTCACACCCCACTCACATCACACACACACGCACCCCACTAGTGCTCAAGCTAGTCCTAGAGCTATAATACCGCGCGCACTTTTCCTGATTCTAGCGCTGGGGTGAACAAGCGCGAGAGACTAGACGGGTAACTCCCGTTGTGAGAATACCCTAAATTCGCTCCCGCTGGAAGTCGAACTCGGGTGGGCAGGCTGGCCACTGCTGTCACGTTTTTATAGGCCGGGTCCCGCTGGAATTAGCCATGCGTCGAATTGGTAGGCTTTCTCCTTCACATCACTGTACATATTGCTCAGCGTCTTGCACTGTTGCACAGTTCAGGGAAACCAATCAGGAGTTCAGGATACTAGCTTTAAGTAAAGCACGACCACCCTGGCGAAGATATGTTTCCGATCACTCCTACGTACCTAGTACTATCCAAGTGATGTTCCAGCTAACTTGTCTCAAGACCCGTTAGCACTCCTTTCGAATTAATTAAAATTCTGAGTTTAATTAACTTAGTTTACAGTAAAATAAGGGGTCTCACTCCCCTTTCCAAAAAAAGTCAAAAAAGAAATATGCTAATATCTATAATTTCAAATATCTACAATTTAAAGATATATTCTAGGATATGAATGAAGTTAATTTAGCATTGTAAATTTGGTTAAGTTGGTTATGTGGTATATATCACAAGTAAAAAAATCTGTTTTTAAAAAGTTGGAGCGTTTGCCGTTATTTGGTCTCTATGGTTATATCGAATGATCTTGTTTCTCATGGTAAAAATTCTATTATACTCATTAGCTCAGCGAGATCTGTTGGAGCAAGCGGTGGGGGAAATATTTTTTCCTGATGGATGACAATGTGGTATACGGATCGATCCCCATCGCCTTAAGCGTTTTTACAAGTTACCATTATACTTGTATTCGCATAGAAGAACTCCATCAATTTTTGGCACACGCCATGGCTCGAAGGAATGAAGCCTAAGGACATTCAAGCTTTTGGCACACGCCATGGCTCGAAGGAATGAAGCCTAATCTCAATTGGGGATGGGCGCATTGCAAGCTTTTGGCACACGCCTTGGCTCGAAGGAATGAAGCCTAATCTCAATTGGGGATGGGCGCATTGCAAGCTTTTGGCACACGCCATGGCTCGAAGGAATGAAGCCTAAGGACATTCCACCATCAATTTTTGCAATCTTTAAAAGGAAAAACTTCACGGTCAACAAAGGCATGAACCAAGACTTTTGGATTTCCAAAATAAAGACAAATGAAGGAATAACTTTGCAACATCTCACCGAGTTTGTGGATCTATGGACAAGGGTTAATGAGGTGCATCTTGTGGAAGGCACCGCGGATAACATCACTTGGAAGCTCTCCAACTCGGGCTCATACACGACGGCTTCGGCATACAAGGATCAATTTGAAGGGATGACAAACTCATATTTGTTGGATGCGATATGGAAGAATTGGGCGCCCCCAAAGTTCAAGCTTTTCGCTTGGCAAATCTTGCAAAACCGCGAGTGGACGACGGACCGGCTTCAAAAGAGAGGGTGGGCGAATTGTGATGTTTGCCAATTGTGTAGGAGAGAGCAAGAAACCGCGGCACACATTCTTTTCAAGTGCCGCTACTCCTTGAGAATTTGGAATGCCCTTCTTGCTTGGCTTGGAATCAATACCATTGACCCCTCTTCTTGGGGAGTTATGGACACGGTCAAAGATTGGTGGCTAAGTTTCATCTACCCCAATGGCATCAAAAGAAAGTCTTTCGCTTCCCTCATCATGCTTGCATTGAGAGAGATTTGGTTGGAGCGCAACACGAGAGTCTTCCAGAGGATCTCCTCCTTGCCAAACCTCGTTGTTCATAGAATTAAAGGAGAGGCCGCTCTTTGGAGCTTGGCGGGTGCTAAGCACTTGGGGTCCTTGATGCCGCGAGAGTAATTTATATGGTTTGCCGGGCTTTTGCCTTGGCTTGTAACAAACTCTAAACTTCTTCTTAATTAATGAATGGGGCAAAGCTTTTGCCCCTTTTTCCTTCAAAAAAATTATACTTGTATTGCACCATTTTGTATCCAATGATTTTGCTGCCGTGTGCATCCTAACTATTTAGAGGCCGGGTGTGAGTTTCTATGAATTTATGAGTTTAATAAAGTTATCTTTATAAAAAATGTGTCTGATCACCTATATGTACCCTTTTTTGAGATAACAACTGATGGTATTTCAACAATGGCGAAATCGATTACAAACGACTCCACAAAAAAAAGAAAAATACAATATGGTCCTAGATTTTTGCAAGAATGACCTCACACCGTACTTCGAAAGCACGATCAAGCCCATCGTCCTCATCGTCACCAACCAAGTACAGGTACCGGACCCAGAAGTAGCTCATCTTTAGACACCATCGAGTCACTGCCGCCACTATCGCCACAATGGGATTTGAACACCGCAAGAGTGCCCACCCTGAGGGGTGAGAGCTAAGATCTTTTTCCATAACATCAGGCAGGCAGGAGATGGAGAATACCAAGCAGTACCTCCAATCCAAGATCCCCGAGCAGTAGGTCCCAACCACCGACGTCACGTCGAGCTGCATCCGCCCGTCGCCACCATGGCCGGCCAGAAGAAGCTTCATGCCGCGACAGTCGCATCTAAAAAAAAGACCATAAACAACCCTAACGAGGAAGATGGTGGTGCCATCCCCTTCCAATCCCTCGCCACCACGGCCGGCCAAGGGAAAGGCAACAGCATCAGCAACCCTCTGACACCTGAATAGACTCCAGAAACTCCACGGCCACGTCGAAAGACGATCGCGCCTCGAGAACCCACCCTCCCCAGATCCGCAGATCTGAGAGGAAACCAGGCCAGCAGCTCGCCGACGCCGCCACAAGTGGCCTTGCTGAGACAGGGATCGAGCTATGGCTCTCTTATTCTGACGCGATGCCGCCCCCACCATCTTGACGACGTCCCCCGAAGCCCTACTAGGATCCAAGCCGAACTGCTACCCGGCACAGCTGGAGAAGGTCCCCCTCCGCCGCCACGCCCGGGGCTTTGCCCGGTGGCGCCACCGGCGGCGGCGGCGGGAGGGGGCTGGTGGTGTTGTGGCGGCTAGGGTTGGGGGCGGGAGGGGGCTATCGCTGGACTGTTGTATATTTGTTGTTAGAAATTCTGTTTTCGTTTCTACTTTTCCATATCACCTATATGTACCTAGTACTATATCCAAGTGATGCTCCAATTATTCTAGTCAGTCGTCCCGGTTGGTGGCTCCCTTCCAAATTAATTGAAATTAGGAGTTTAACTTAGTCTACAGAGAAATAAGGGGTCTCACTTCTCTTATCGAAAGAATCCTATCTATATAGAATGTGAAAATAAATTTTACGATGCCAATGAATAGCATTGTAGATTTTGTTAAACTTAAAATATTTTTTAAACGAGACAAAAACTTTACCCTATTCAATTAATTAAGAAGGAAGAAGTTTAATTAATGATAAAACTATAACTTCAATTAATTTGGTATGAAGGGAGAAAGACTGAGACACGTCAAAGCTTAATGTCACACTATACAGCAAATCTTCGCTAATATGGATATATCTACCACTAAAGTGTATCTAGATACATCTATATTAGCAAAAAAGTAATATAGATCGGATGATAAATTATGTGGCCTTATACTATTATACTCTAATCCAAGACTTATTAAATTTAGGACGTCGTACTTCGTGTCATGACTCATGATAATTTATTAAGTAAGCACATGCGATTTTTGGAAGAAATTTAGTCTTACGATAAAAGGCGACGTCTTGCACTCTTGAGGTATATACAATGACAACCGACGCCGACGGACTGGTTATTGCTATGAAATCCCAATGCATGGGACAGGAGGATCTGAATGATTTGTTGTTTAGCATGCTTTGCACACCACTAGCTAGTCGGTGCAGAAAAAGGCACTTTCAGTTAGTATTATTTTTCATGCTTGTGTGTCTAGCTAGCAATAATTTTGTTTTAGCAAGTAACTTGCCACAAAATCGATCATGCAAAACACGGTATCGAGCAGCGGTCACACTAATTAACACGTTCTTATGATCATTTTCCTCTTCGAAAAAATCACATTCTTGTTTCATCATGGGAGTTTAGGGACTACTGTTATTATTACACTGATTACATTTTGGTAGCTTCCTTGATATCTCGTTAGGTCGTTCCGTCAGTTTTTCAGAATCGATAGTCCGTTTCACTTCAGTACGTAGTTTCACTAGTAGAAAATTAACCTAATATTCACAGCATTAGTTCCGGTTGTATACCGAACCGAGACTAATGCTTGTGGACCAACGGCTATTTTCAGACCGCAGGGGCGTGCACTCTTTAGTCCCAGTTTGTTTGCTACCTTTAATCTCGGTTAGAGGCACCAACCGAGACTAAAGGGTTTAGGATCGAATCCGGTCATTATCAGGCTCATTAGTTCCGGTTGGTGTCTCCAACCGGGACTAAAGGTCCCGGTTGGTTTCCCCAACCGGGACTAAAGCACCCCCCCCCCCTTAGTCCCGGTTGAAGACACCAACCGGGACTAATGATTTTCTTATAAAAATCTTCTTCCCCTTCTTCCCGAGCCAGCCATTTCTCTCCAAGTGTTCTTCACCAAGCTCGAGCTAGCCATTTGTCTCCACGATTTCTCTCCATGATTTGTCAAAATTTAGCGGCGCCACTTCTATCCAAGTATTCTAGAAGGTTAGCAACTTAGAGCTTTCATCTTTCATTGCTAATTTAGCTCATTTCATGCTCTAGAAGTAGGGGGATTTGTGGATTTATTTTGGAAGCAATTATGTGGGTTTTTATTTAATTATGTGTAGAAGTAGATGGAGATAGAGATAGAAATTAAAATAGAAATAAAAAATAAAAAATAGAAATAGAAATAGTTAAATAAGGAAGATGACTATACACCATCCCAATATGAGTTAAATAAGGAAGATGACTATACACGCACATTTAAGAAGCAAATTGAGAAAAGAGACGTTCCCCAGCTCAGAAAACAGGCGAAACCATCGATCGCCCCCTCAAGGTGTTATCCGAAGACGTTCCCCAGCAGCAGCAGCAACAAGCAAATATGGATGAAGTTGCGTTACTAGTGGCCCAAATGGGTGTGACAGTTGCTGACTTGCTAGGCGGCGCAGACTTACCCAAGGCTATTGTAGCACGAAAATGTGTCCATGGGCAGCCTTTGGTAAGCAAAGAGAGGTATCGTGATCTGTCAACACATATGCAGAATTTGCATGACTGGTACATGCTTGCCTCGAAGGATGGGCAAACAATGCTCATGGCAAAAGTCACAGAGGAGTATTACTTCTGTGTAGACGAGATCTATATTGAGTTTTTAGAATTGTTTCAGTCAATGAATCAAGATGCCCTCGACAAATCTCTCATTAGTAAGTTTTTCAATTCATTCTCTATAAGTTGTTCAATTCTTTCAGTTCATTGACCTGTAATTATCCTCATTATATCCTTTTGTACTCCATTATGCAGATGAAGAACCTGGAATGTATAAGAAAGAGAAGCTTTGTTGGGTTCATTGACCCAGATAAAGTTCATACACATACGCTATAGACGAAACCCGTGGAAACGGCGCATAACTTGCTAAGGTTTTTAAAGGAGCAACATTTATGTGACCAAATACTGTCTCCTTACAACTTCGGATGAGAATCTTACTCTCTTGTACACATTCACATTAGCTTACTCGATGTTAAGTGTAATTAATGAGTTACTGATATCTATATATAAACATGTGCAGATTCCACTGGATTCTGCTAAACATTGAAGTTGACCGTGGAAGAGTTCAAGTTATGGACCCATTAAAGAGAGACATGGAAAGTTCCGCGACATGCAGGATATTATCCATAAGTAATTTCAATCATTTTTGCACTATATCGGTGTCTTTCGTTGATTTCCTGAGATATCAGGTAATTAATAACTCATTAATTTATTTTCTTTCCTGGACAGTGTTTGGGAATGGTTCAAAGGGGTGGTTAGGGGACAATGGCGTGAGCGGCTGAGTTTTACTCCGTTCGAGGTAAGTAGTACGAGCTAGGTCCGCGCATCTCTTTATTTCTAGTTTCAATACAATTATGATGCTTGATTATTATTTTAATTGAATTCTATTCTCGTAAAGTGCGCGCAGTAGCCACATGGGACAAATTTATGTGGATACTACGTTTGCGAGTTCATTCGCACATTTACCACTGAGCACATGACATTAGAAGTAAGCAATATATTCACAACTTTATTTTTATTACCATTAATTGTGTTGAGTTTCATTCATAATTTTTGTTATGATGATTGATATATTCATATTGAGCTCCTTTTTTATAGGATGATAGCATACAGGAGAAGCTCCTACCACAGCAATGCCTACTAGCAATTCAAAAGGAATTGGTGGGATTTTTGACTAAATGAAAGATTTAATATAAATAGACGGACATGATCTTCATGTAATTTTAATGATCTCCATGTAATCGAAAAGACGGACTCTAGTCCTGGTAATTGTGATCTCCACGTAACTAACCAAATTGTATATATTTATATGCTCGTAAGACAAATTATCTTATATATGCATGCATGAACGTATACAGTATATAGTAGCATATAATATATGATTTTTTTTTTAAAAT
Source organism: Dactylis glomerata (assembly GCA_007115705.1). NCBI lineage: Eukaryota > Viridiplantae > Streptophyta > Magnoliopsida > Poales > Poaceae > Dactylis > Dactylis glomerata. The sequence continues at coordinate 2,608,214 of QXEO01000225.1, read as the reverse complement.
AAACAAAAATAAATAGAAAAATACAAAATGAATTCTCTACCACGACACAAAGAGTGTCCAAAATGCTGCCGCGGCATCGACTCTTTAGTCCCGACCGGTATTACGGACCGGGACTAAAGGTGCTCCACCCGACGCGCTAGCAGCGGCCATATGGAGCCCATTCGATCCCGGTTCGTAATTAAACCGGGACTAAAGGGAGGGGCTTCAGTCCTGGTTACGCACTCGGACTAAAACCCCGCACCAACCAGGACTAGTGTTTTTTCCATCCACTTTTTGCACGAACCTGTATGTTCCATTTCCAGGGGCAAGAAATTGTATCATTTGTTTGCGTATGGTGCCATGGTGGCACCTTGCCTGTTATTGTGACCATCGGCTTGTTACGCACGAGTCGTTATGCATGAGGCCAGCTCTTGGTTAAACTCAGGAAAGCCGCAAGTCATCGAAGCAGACTTAGGCTACTAACTCATGCCAAGAACAGTCAAAGATGCGGTTTCTTTTCAACAGAGTTAACTAGTCCAATGCGAGGACCTGCATCTCGATCGGTTCGGTGCATCTGGAGATTCCGAAGGTAGCCGAGCTGCCGAACCAGAGTCTCAGTTTTCAGCTAGAACCGGGGCCATAGATTATCTACTCTTGCTTCTGGAACTGCGTTTTTCCTTGGGGTTCACCTTTGTTTACTCGTTTAACTCTGACTATGCCTTGCGTAGAGTGCCAAGAATTGACTTCACTGAAAACGAACGTCACACCGAACCGATGTGTGAACGTATCCTTGAAGGATTCAATTGAACATGTGCTGCCTTTGTCATTCTCGAATCGATATTGAGTCGCTTGCATGGCAGCTTCTCCTGTAAGTACTAGCTATCTACCCATTTCTGGATTTAGTCCACAAAATTCACATTTTTACGAGGCATGGCCTGATTTTCAATCATACTTCCTCCGACCGCTATTACCTATCGCTAATATAGATATATCAAGATATATTTTAGTATATAAATATATTCATACTAGGGACAAGCTAGTAATAGTGGTTGGCCAGAGGGAGTATCATAGTTGCTTTGCCAATAAATTATACACAACTGGTAGTATGGTTAACTAGCACTGAAAACAAAATGTTTTTTCAAGAGTACGCCAAAGGCTTAACACATCTTTATAGAAGGCGGAATTTTATTACAAGACAACTACTACTCATTGCAAACAACGAGCGTAGTACAAACTTCACACCTTAAATTGTTCATCCTTCCTTTGGATCGAAAGGTCTGCAAACAAAGTTGGAGGTTTTAGGTTAGAAAGAAAAGTATCCTTTGGTTGCCTCACCTATTACTCTGGTCTACTTTTAGTCGTTAACCTAAAGTCGGCATATTGGACCCTTAACTTCCAACACAAAACTCGTATGTCCGGTGAAGTGGAGGCAATTTTAATATTTAGCGAGTCAGTTAACAATTTTTATTTTTGGAAAATGAAACATAAAAATTATAAACCATAAGGTAAAAATTGAGAAAAAAGACAAATCAAAATGGCAAGGATGATAATTTATAGAAGACTACATTTTACAAAAGGAACCTACAGAACCTATAACTGCATTTAAGTTTGAAATACAAAACTCACAAATAGTTTTCAAAAAATCATGAAGATAAGCATATTGCTGGATAAATAAAAAATTATATTAACTATTTTTAGTATGTTTCTCAATTTTCTTGTCTTTGCTAAGATATTTCCAATTTTATTTTCCTTTGATAAACTCTAAATTTAAATTTTGTTTAGGTTCATAATATATTGTAAAACTGTTTCCTCATATACTGAGGCATGATACCAGCCAGTGCTTTAGTTTTTTGGATTTTTTTGTGCTTACTAGTTTGGCAAAAGTGCCAACTTACTTTTTTTGAGAGCAACCATGTATTTTACTATTAAATGAAGATCAAGTTACACGAATAAATAAACGTGGAAACTAAAAGACAAAGACTTAGGGTTGCACTTATACTCAACAAATAGTTGAAATTGGTCGAGGACGACAAACCGTATTCCAGTTCTAGAAGCTGAGTTCAAGCGGAAAACTGGGGACACAAAACCTTATTGCATTGGTTGGAATTTTACTACACATGTTCAATTCAAACACATAACCATCATGTAATGACATGTCCAACTGTAACAAGTACACATATTTGTCACATGTCTAACAATTATGCATGTTCAATCCATATAATTTCACACATACTAATGGTCAAGTTAGTAAGATGTCAATTGCATGCAAACAACTTTATAGTATGTGTTATGTTTGTGGATAGAGAAAGTATTGTATGAATGTAGCAACATAAAAATATGGTGGGTGCAAAATAAGGTGTTGAATAGTGTTTCTATAATACTAAAATATATTTTATGATGAATCTAATGGAACTCAGGTGTTGTTTTAGATGTTGATAAACTTTTTTATAAACTTGTACGTACTTAAAGTAGTTTGACTTTGGACACATCTAAAAACATATGATGAGCTGAGATATTTTTTTTGGAGCAGTCATTGGTGGAGAATTGTTTTGATGAAACCTCATGAGAAGGCGGGGATACTCTCACAATTGTAGAAAGATAAAGAGCATTGATCAAGTTTAGGAGAGAAACCAAAATAGAAACCATATAAAAAATGGTGGGGAAACTAAAAATAAAAACTACAACTCCTCAGCCACACTACCTAGCTAGAATAATTCCAATGCACTGACAAATGAAGCAAACACACAACACTAAGAACTACACCCACGGAATCCCCGATGCCATAGTGAAGACACATCAAGAATTGATTCGAGTTTTGGCCTTGCCTTTTGAACACACCTCAATCCACCAGTATCCAACCAAAACCAACACAACCGGGAGATCCAATCAGATCTTATCGCCAAACTGGCACCTCCAAGGAGGAAAACAATGTCAAAAAATATCACCTCCATTAGATCAAGCTAACTAGATTCAAGTTTTAACTGGATGAGACCCCGATGGTTGGGAGCGGCTCGGGCATTCCGGACAATGCCTAAGAACACCATATTATCGAGTACCAAAAAAATCAGGCATGGATTTTGTATGGAGCACCATGACCCCCACAAGCAACAAACTTTCCTGAAGCATTCAATGTGCAATATGTCAACATATCTAGGAAGCTGAAATGCTTAACGAAGCACCAACAACCACACCACTGTTGTGCACATGTGCAATAGCACCATGCCAAATCCACCGCCTGAAACCACTGCTCTGGCATCCACGATCCTAGAGCGTCGCTCCACCACCCACATGACCAAAGCATGTTAAAGGGGCATTTCTCTCCCTAAATATGTATTAGTGACAACATGATTAGCTGATTATCTATGTGCATGAGAATTATAGGCATATTCAAAGATGGTACAACATGATGTAAGGCCCCTCAAAGTGAAAAGATAAAAGAGAGGGTTCCCTAGTGCTCTTCATTTACTTGAGTCGTTAGAAAAATGTACTCTTGATGACACTAAGCAATGTGCCACTTTGTTGGGACTGCAAGTGCAGAGTGTTGTAGCAAGAGTAATTTTACCCACAAGGATGACTCGGGGTTAATATCGAGATCTCGAGGAACAGTCAAAAAATCTCTCTTCATTCTCGTCAGGCAACCTGCAAAACAAACTCCTTGTCTTGCATCCCCAACTCCACCGAGTGGTTGTCATGCACAAGGTTTTGGAATAAGTACAACAAATAAAATAAACTAACAAAAAGTAAATAATAGAGAATAAACTAATGCTGTAAATAAAGATGTTTTTGGGTTTTTGATGTAATTGCAAAAAGGTAAAAGATATTTTTATATTTTCGGATTTAATTATAACTAAAAATAAAAGGACACGTGGAAGCGTTGGAAAGGTGTTTCTTATGGTTAAAATTGAACCAGGGTTCATGGGTTCACTTGTCTACTCTCTCATAAAGGTGTGGTGGAATTAAGCGCAAGATAGATGACCAAAACAACGACATGAGTTTATAATATTACTTGATAATATTCATATGGGCATAACGTCCTAACGTAAAGATGATACTACACATCTTACTTATACTCCACTAGAAAGGAATAACCTTCAAGCAATCTAGTATTAAGAATTAACAGAGTATAGCCTTAGGTAATTTGATATGATGGTGAACAAATATGTTACCACTTGGACATATTACGATGGAACGAAGTCTATGAATATGAACTTAGGATTCTCAGCTGTCACTAAGAATTATAGCGCATGCATTCTTTTTATCCCTAGTGAGATAACTACGGAATTGGTAAACACCATAGCAGGTCATGAAATTGTTGTCACAATTCACTACTACTACCAAGTTACTCCATCAAATACACACCATCCCCTCATGCTCTCGCATACTAGTTGGATCAGAATAAGTAATAAAGAACAAGGTAATAATATGCATCTACTCATACATCAAGAACATAATAAAGAATCACATCTCATAGATCATCCAATAAAATAAGGATCCATCATATAGGAATTACATAATATGGCCACAATCATGTTGGGCATCTCATATGTCATCTAAACATCATAGCACAAGATAGAGATAGAACAAGCTACTGCCACAAGCCCATAGTACAGAGGTGGACTACTCCCTCTTCATCATGGTGGCGGTGTTGGTGATGTTGGTGAGGTTGGAGAAGCAACCGGGGTGACTTTGGCAGTGTTTCCCCATCCAATCTTCACAGGAATAATCTCTGTTTCGTATTTTTGTGTTTCTCTGCCTCCTCCTCGTGAGAACGCTTGGGGGGGGGGTATATATATAGGACTTTTTAGTTCAAGCTGAGCAATCTAGAGTAAAGACGAATGACATTGGAGGCATGAGCGCCAAACCCTAAACCCTATGCTCTTTTGGGCCCTGGTGGCCCACTCGTGTGCTTTTTGTCCTTAGCTTGCTTCTTATGTAAAAATATTCACGCAATAAAAATCTTCAGTGAATTTGAGTTCCAGAAGGTCTTGAAACGACAAAAATACACACAACAGGTGTTTCCTATTCTGCAGGGTTACAACCAAAATAATGGGGATTGATGGAAAATCCCCATAAATCAATACAAAACATGATTATAACATCACATATCATCTAAATATGTTGGAATATGCATAAACTACAAAGTTCATGCATGAATTTTGCAGGCATCAACCATCAAGTGTGGGTCCATTTTGGAAGGTATAGGTGGAATCAAATCATGTACACAACCCCACAAAATGCACCCTAAGCCTTCACATTGTTGAGATCACCCCCATACAAAAATGTTGGTTGCTAATATGTCAGAAACGTACCTATGAACTTTGCAGTTTATTATATCAATACCCCATATATTTGCATCATAATGATAGTTTCTACCAATAAAAATATTGATTTAAAAAATTTCCCATGAAATCCTCGTTCTTTGGTTTTTAACTCTATGAAGCAGGATTTATTGTATATTTGTATTCATGTATTTTTTTCAGGAACCTTCCTGAAAACAAATGGATATGGAATTTTCACATCAAATTTTATGGAAAAGAAGCAATTTGGCACGAAGATCAAGACAAAAGGCACGTAGAGGCCTAGAACACCTCCATGATGCCCCTAGTAAAGGTACGTGTGCCGCGGGGTGGTCCTAGAGCCTCAAATGTTTGGTCGCACTGATTCATTTGTGTACGCCTTCATTTAACCCTATAACTATCTAGGTATATCCTGGATTTGCTACTTGTACATGGGAGGCGGCAAAAACAACAAAACCTTGAAACGGTGACATAAACTTTGTCGGCGTCCAAGATTGGAGGGGAAGCACCGCCAGAGCAACACCTCCAATGTCTTTACCATCTCCATCATAATAAGAAGGGAGTAGATGAATTCTGGACTATGATTTTATGACAGTAGTTTCATCTACCTATCTTGATGTACTATAATATTTATAATCATATGAGCTGCCTACATTATTTTGGTCATCATTGTAAATGCTTTATTATGGTTGATCTTTAGTTTACGTGATAAGTTATGAGATGCATATTTTAGATTATATGATGTATTGGTAGATGCATATTATTATTTCTTTTATCTGTAGATTTTCTAACAAAACAATATGCCAGGGCGTGAGATGGGAATGTGTGCATTATAAAAATAAACTGGTAGTACCAATGGATAGTGAAATAATATTTGGGAACTACTTTGATTTTACATTGTGCAAGAGCTTCTATGCACTGGGTTTGTACTTTATGTTTTTTACCTTTCTATGTTTGCCTCACTAGGGAGAATAGGCTATTGTGCTCTTTGTTCATCTAGTGACAGAAAAGATGATCTCGTTTTTTCGAGGTACTTCACGGGCGATCCAACATCATGTCACGTAACTTAATGCAATACTCTATGCAACCATGAAAATGTTGTCACTTAATTTCTAGTATGTGGAATTACCTAATATCATAGGAGTTTTAGAGAGATATGTTGCACTGTCTCTATTTTAAGACGTGATGTCTGCACGAATGCGTATCTAACACATTCTACAAAGAAAGTATACATATATTGATAACTTCCTTTATAGTGGTATATTAGCACCACCATGCTTATGAGAAAGTATATATATTGATAACTTTGTTTAGGCCTTGTTTACTTCTAGGGTATTTGAGGGGATTATCCCATATCCATGATTATCCCCGATAGGTTGTTTACTAGGCCGTGTTTTGAAGGGATAATTCTAAGATATCCCCACACATCTTCTCCATATTAGTGTATTTTTTGGCTAGATTAAAACTCTCCCTCATGGTAGAGTATTTTTGGGAAGGGAATTTGAGGGGATTGGAGAGTATTGGGTGAACACGAAATCCCCCCCATATCCCCACATCTTTTGGGGGGTCAAAATACCAGAGATGTAAACAAGCCCTTATAGTGCTATAGTGGGTTTTCAATCTTTTAGAATCCTTTCTTCTTCATTGTAAGTACCAAAGAGATTAATCATAACTTGCGATGTTTCACTAGGAGGTAAAACTTTCTAACTACCCCCAACTGCAAGATCTAAAGCATGCTTCCGCCAGCCTTTACAACCGAAATAAAAATTCATAAGAAGTCTAGCTTCACTACAAGGATTAGTTTCAGCAGTGTGCGTAGCTTTGATCCTATACCAAGCATCTTTCAGAGATTCTCCCTAAATTTGTTCAAAAGTTAAAGTATCAAAAACAGGGAAATCAGAAATCTTGTTTATAGGAACAAAAACATTTTTGCCTTACTATCCTTCTCCATAACGACAAGAAAACAAGAACTGCAAGAGACACTATTGCAAAGTCTAAAGCAAAATAAAAGCTCACAAAGGTGAACAACCTCCTGCTGCTTCCTCGGCAACAGTGCCAGAAAACGTTCTTGATGGCAACAACTTTATTCTTTAAAATGCCACTCATTGGGACTCCAAGCGCAGAGTGATTCAGCAAGAGAACTTTTTCCCACAAGGGTGACTTGGGATAATTATCGAACTATCGGGGAAGCATGAGGTTAGTTCCTTATCCACACTCTTCAAACAACACAACAGTAAACAAACATCTTTGCATCCCCAACTAACGGTGGTGGTTGTCGGGCACCAACAGCTCACAAGTTTTCAAAACCAAAGTAAACAAAGTAAGTAACAAGGTTTTTGTGATTTTCAGGTTTAAGGTATTGAAAGTAAAACAACAGAAAGTAACTAGAGAACTTCTTATCGCTAAAATCTGGACTGAGGATCATGGTTTCACTTGATCTCTCTCTCTCTCTCATAAACATGGTAGTAATAAAGCACAAACAACAAGAGCATGCAAACACTTAAGATGTGATTGATAGGCATAAATATGGGCATCACGTCCAAACATATAATTGATATAAAATCAATTCCATAACACTCCTTTGACAAGGGAGTCAACCTCAAGTCAAATAAGACATAATAGAGTATTGCATAAAGAATGGTAACATGATCTTGAAAACACATGTACATCCTTGCAAGCAAGGCATCCTTTCTGTCACTGGATGTTTGTGCAAGGTAATCCTTTCTACCTAGTGAGACAATCATAGAAAGGTAAAACCATAGCAGCTCAGATATTTCTATCACTTCCCCAAACCAACTATAGGATTGCTCCAACTAATGCACACATCCCCCACACGCGCCCTAGCATACTAGTTTGATCAGGAAAAGCACCAAAGAATAGGGTAACACATACATCTACTCATACATCAAGAACATACATCTACTCATACATCAAGAGCATCTCATAAATCATCTCACGAACATAAGATCCACCATAGGGGTAATAAAAATATGGTCAAATCATGATAAGCAGCTCATGTGACTCTAATCTATGAAGCACGAGAGAGAGTTTGATACAATTTACTTCCACAATCCCATAGTCCAGGGGTGAACTACTCCCTCTTCATCATGTTGTTGAAGGAGATGGTGTCGATGGTGTTGAAGGGGCATCCGGGAGCAGCTCCAGCAGCAGCTCCCCTCCTATCCTCGTAGTCTGCAGATCTGTTTCATGTATTTTGTGTTTCTCCACTGCCCCGTCGTGAAATGACCTGATGGGTCCTTTATATAGTCGGTTTTAGGTCAAGACAAGTCCGTGGAGACCAAGATTGCATTGAAAGGACGCATGGGGGAGATGGGCCCCACCATGTGGGCAGCATGTGGGCCTGCATGGTTCCCTCTCTTTTTTCCTTGTTGCGTTCCATGTTGACTTCTTCTTCTCATGGTATTCTAAATCCCGAAAAATAACGTGGAAACAAGATTGGGTCCGTTTGACATCCGGAAGGTCCCTGATAGTAAAAAAAACATGCAAAAAACAAGAAAATCTGCTTTGCTGTGTTAAAACCAAATGAAAGGGAGTCGTTCAGAAAATCCCCATAATCAATGGAAAACATGTCCAGGTCCTTATAAAACTATAAAATAACTAAGAATGTGAATTAATAAACTACAAAGATCATGGATGCATTTTACTTGCATCGAACGCATGGAGGATGCTAGCTCTTCTTCATGTTGGTGTAAGCTCCCTCTCAAAAACCCTTGGTAAGCTCGTTTAGCCCTGTCACTCTCTTCTTTTGTTTGCAATCCTGGGGAGGGGAGCAGTGGAAGGGGGAGATGGATCTTCCAACTCTCTTGGTTGTATTTGAGGTCATCATCGGTGGCCTCTGTTGTGGATCCTTGGCATGTGTTGCAACTCATGTTTTCTTGTGGAGGGAGTGGCGGAGATCGCCGGTGGAATTCCTTGCCCCCGAATCCTCTAACCAAAGGGCGATCATCTCAATGTTTCCTCTTAGCCTGTAGATGGCTTTAAGATCAAGAGGCAATTCATATCCATGGTAGCATCCATGTCATTGACATCCTCGGGGTGCAGGAGGCGATGGTGTGCTACCTCCATCACTCCAAGTGGTTTCATCCCCTATGGCGATGGAGATGGTCAAAGAAGATGCTTGTGTTTTCATTCCTAGGACTAGTTTGTAATTTTTACTACCAATAGGAGACATGCTAAACACCGTTGATCACATTTGCGATAGGTACCAGGTTTAGTGAGTCAAACTGTCAGTTTTATATATTGCCGGTTCGTATTTCTAGATTACATTGGGGAAATGTGGAGCTTGGGAATGGTGCTGACCTAGTTGTGGCATTGTGAGATAATAAGTTTTGAAGAGTTTGATGAAAAATCTAGACCTGCATATTTTGGGATGGATCCCTAATACGTGCATTTTATATCATCTTTTTATTAGTTCATATTGTCATATTGAAATGTTATTTGCATTGTTATATTATTGTTTTTGCATGTTTTAGATGATCTATGGGACTTTCTTACAAAGTCCCTATTTGTGGCATTTAATTTCTGGGAGCCAGAAAACTCCATTTTTCCATGTTTTTGATGTTTCAGGACCTTCTAGATACCAAATGAACCGGGGGAAAATGCACATCCATTATTTTTCTAGGAGAAAGACCGTGGGAGAAAGAACCAGAAGAGAGGAGCCACGAGGGCCGAATGGGCATGGCCCACGCGGCCAAGGAATCTAGCCACGTGGGGCCTACCTGTTTGCACCTTGGGCCCCGTTTTGACCTCCCCTTTTGACCACGCCTTCGTCTCGCTAGAAAAAGGGGTCGCCCTATTTTTCTCGAGATTTATCGAGGTCGCGGCGGTGGCGAACTTCCAGAGGGGTCAGATCCTGCCGCTCTAGAGCCTTGGAGAAGAGGGAAATTGCTGCCATCTTCACCACCTCTCCTCCTTGGCATAGGGGGAGGCCTCTCCATCACCATCACCAAGATCAGTACCATCTCCATCATCATCACCATGATCCACTTCGACCCCCTCATGGTTTGAGAGTTATCAATCTCTAGATATTGTTTAAGTGTGGCTATTCATGCTTGTGAGTGGGCACTTGTCTTTATTTTGTGGAGAGATAATTATTTCAGATTGTGTTGTACCCTTTATGCCACTGATTATGATCATGTTCTCATGTTGTGAGTAGTTCCCCATGTTCCTGAGGGCATAGGATGAACTGGCTATGATTTTTATATAACATGTGCTGGTATTTGGTCTAGTGTTTATCTTTTATGTTGTTCTATGATGGTGGTGTCCGAATGTTGACTGCACACTACTTCACCTTTATGGGCTCATAGGACAGCACCGTAGTGCAGTGGAGGGGGATAGTACTTTGGGGTAAAGACACCTTAGTCAAATACATGAAATTGTATTATGGGGGATTAATAACGGGGACCTTGGAGTTTAAAGCTATGGTGGTACTTTTGTCTTAATAATTCTTGTGTGCTCATTTGCATGGCTATGAGATCCATCATAAGGGGTTTAGTTCATTTATGTGGCTGCACCTATTTACGGCTCCGTCTGAAAACATGAAAACTAGACAAGATATGCAATGTGTTGTTTTAGAAATCTTAATGCCAATTAAATCCATGCCGCCCTTGGGAACATTTTCCTTCTATAATACACACACCACTCACTTGAGATCATCCTCTTGTTGCATAGAGGATTGGGCTTTCTCTCTCTAAGAGCTTTTACTTATTGCATTTTACTTTCAGCAGTTATTTACTTGAAACTTTATACCCAAAAATCCCCAAAAACTTTTATCACTTTTATTGTTTTGTTTACCAAGCATTCTAACCAGTACCCTCAGCTCCTCGTGGGTTCAACAACCTTTTCTATTCGAAAGGTACTACAATTGATCTCCTGCACTTGAGAGTCATCAAGATACTTTTCTGGCACCGTTGTCGGGGAGTGTTGTGCTATTGGTGAGAAGTCTGGTAAGGAAACTTGAAAATTTATTATTATTTACTGCTTTATTTTGTTATTACTATGGCTCTACAGGGACGATCTCCTCTGGGTCTGGCTTTATATGAAAGTGCTTATATTTCTATGATCAAAGTGGTGGAAGCTCCAGTGCCTAAAGTGGGATATAAAATTCCCACTGGCATGTTAGGAGAGTTATGGAACATTGTTTTAATGGAGATGGAAGCAAATCTGCGAAGGAACATGTGGAAATGATAAATGATATATGCTCCTTATTTAGAATTCTTGGCATTTCTAAAGATGAGGTAAGAAGGAAATTACTATATTTGTCTTTATCTGGGAATGCTCGTGAATGGTACAAGACATTGAATAAAGAAGTCGCCGCTAAATGGGGTAGCTTGATGAAGGTTTTCTTTCTTAAATTTTTCACTCCTAAAGAAGCTTATGAGAATTGCTGTTATATATTTATTTTTTGGCCTCATGTGGGAGAGAGTATTAACAAAGCTTGGGGGAGATTAAAGGAACTCATTCGCAAGAACACTTGTCATGATCTTTCAAGGAAAATTATATTGATAAATTTCGATGTGAGGCTGCCCAAGCAGCAAAAAGAATATCTGGATAACTCATTTGGAGGGAGTTTTACTAATAATTATGAAGAAGAAGCATGGAACTTATCTAAGACTATTTTTGAGAATACTGGCAATTGGGATCTCGACAAAGGTAACAAACCACATTTAGAATATGAATATTCATGTGTAGAAAATTTCTCTACTTCTACTGTGTTTGAGCATCTCAGTGACAAATTTGGTCTTGATCCTTATGTATTAGTTGAAATAGCTAAATCTTTTGCTGGTCATATTGGTGTTCCCAAAAGTGGATTTGAAGTTTATGTTGAACCTGTTAAGCATTCTATTGTTGTTCCTAAAGTTATTAAATAGGTAGATCAAGTATCATCTTTTAAGATTAAAGAGTACATTGAAACACCTCCATATCCTAACAAAGTCAAGAAGAATTTACTTATTGTTGTTGCTAACAAAAGTAAGAAAAGATGCTTTGAATCTTATGAACAAGTGGATGTGGATCGACATATTTCAGTTATTAAACAATTAAATGAAGAAGATCTTGTCGATGTGTATTTATGCGAGGATGTGATGTCTACACACGCTTCTATTCTTGTAGACAGTGTTGGGCCTCCAAGTGCAGAGGTTTGTAGAACAGCAGCAAGTTTCCCTTAAGTGGATCACCCAAGGTTTATCGAACTCAGGGAGGTTAGAGGTCAAAGCTATCCCTCTCAAGCAACCCTGCAATTACGATACAGAAAGTCTCTTGTGTCCCCAACACACCCAATACACTTGTCAAATGTATAGGTGCACTAGTTCGGCGAAGAGATAGTGAAATACAAGTGGTATAGATGATTATAAGTAGTAAATACAATCTGGAATAAAAATCGCTGTGAGCAAATATGTAACAAAACAGCAAGTAAACGGTGTGCAATGCTTGGAAACAAGGCCTATGGATCATACTTTCACTAGTGGACACACTCCCAACAATATAACATGATTGAACAAATAAACAACTTCTCTCCACTATGGTACTCTGAATTACTCTCCTATTGAATAACACTAATCATTGCGTAGTGGCTACAGAAGCACCCCTTAAAGTTCATCAAGTACTTGACAAACACCACTCATAGAGATATCCAAATCAAAGCACAACTCAAGATAGATATTATTGCAACTTAAACCAAGTACTAACACGGTGCACACACTATCAACATTACACCATGAAAGGAGGAATAGATCACTTCAATACTATCATAGTAATAATTATTCTCATAATCCACAAGAGATCACAATCATAGCCTAAACCAAGTACCACCATGATGCACGCACTGTCACCGTTACACCATGGCAGGAGGAATAGATTACTTTAATAACACACTAGAGTACACATAATATCTGAATAATAACATCTAATTGTTCAACATGATACAAAGCTCACGATCACATAAAGATCACATCATGGGAGAGAGAGGTGAACCACATAGCTACCGGTAGAGCCCTCAGCCCCGGGGATGAACTACTCCCTCCTCATCATAGGAGACAGCAAGGTTGATGGAGATTGCGGTTAGGTCGATGGAGACGGTGGAGACGGCGATGGAGACCAATGGAGATGGCTCCGGGGGCACTTCCCCGTCCCGGCAGGGTGCCGGAACAGAGACTTCTGTCCCCCGAAATTCATCGACGGTGGCGGCGGAGCTGCAGAACTGCTTCTGGAAAATTGCCGACTCCCTTAGGGTTTTCCATCCCGAGGCTTCTTATAGGCGAAGGGGCGATGTCAGAAGTGGGGCGAGGGCCCCTCACCCTATGGCGGCGCGGCCAGGCCCCTGGCCGCGCGAGCCACGTGTGAGGGGGCCTGGTGGCCCCTCTCCTACTCTCATTCGGATCTCTGGAAGCTTCCGGGTAAAATAAGACTTCAGGAACTTGTTTCGTCCAATTCCGAGAATATTTCCTGTGTATCACTTCTGAAACACAAAAACAGCAGAAAACAGGGAACTGGCACTGTGGCAACTTGTTAATAGGTTAGTTCCGGAAAATGCATAAAAGTGCCACGAAGTGTAACGAAACAATAGGCAAATGGTGTAAAAACAAGCATGGAGCATCAAAAATTATAGATACGTTGGAGACGTATCAGCATCCCCAAGCTTAACTCCTGCTCGTCCTCGAGTAGGTAAGTGATAACAAAAGAAATAATTTTTGAGGTGACATGCACCTACACAATCTTGATCATATATGTAAGCATTGTGAGCTAGGATCATAAGAACTTAAAACATGGGCATGAAAGATATAATCTTGACAATAAGAACTTAGCAACCATGTTGTAAACATGCAGATGAACACAAACAAAAGATCATGAAAATGAAACAATGAAAGTCAAACGTGTGTTCAAATCATAAGGAAAAACATACAAATGGTTTTCAGCTTGTCCTTCATGGAGAGCAAAACATAAATGCATAGGACACCTTCAAGTTTAAGAGGGCGAATAGATACAAATAATTTAAGAACAAGTGAAACCATGATCATGAATCAATCAATGAAAACTTTGGGACAATGCACATTATACTCAGAATGACAACTATGCTCTCTTAATGGTGCATAAAGATAGAAGGTGGTGACTCAACATAAAAGTAAAAGAAAGGCCCTTCGCGGAGGGAAGCAGTGATTAAACATGTGCTAGAGCTTTTCATTTGTAAAACATAGAGATAAAACTTGAGTTTTGAGAGGTGGTTGCTTTTGTCAATGACTAGCAATGGGGTTCTTACTATCTTCCATACAAAAATAAAGCAAGTTTTTGAGAGAGAGATTGGCACTTTTGTGCTCTTTTATAAAGCTTGGCACTCCTCCCCACCTTTTTTTCCTTTCTCAAACCATGGCTAACCGATTCCATCGGATGCCCACCAACATTCACATTCCATGGAGGAGTGCCTTTTTTTCTTTCTTTTTTTCTCTTTTTTTTTTCTTTTTGGAATAAGCAATATGGAAGATAGCAAATCCGACCACTACGTCCCCATGAGCTAAAAACAGTGTCACAAAACGAGAAGTGTTTTGAAGGTTTTTTTGAAAGGTAGCACATGAAAATTTACTTGGAATGGCTTACAAATACCATGCACAGGAATTTATAGTGGACACAATGGCAAACTTGGTTTTTAGGAGTTGGATGCACGAGTAGAGCTCATACTCAGTACAAGGCGAGGGCTAGCAAAAGACTGGGAGCGACCAACTAAGAGAGCAATAACGGCCATAATCATGCAAAGCGACAAAGCAACATTAAAAGAAGCATAAGATGGCATCAAAAGTCAAAAACTAAATGATCATAGAGGCTATGGCGACTTTGTATGAGTCAAACATGTGTGAGCATGCACCAAGTCAACCCAAATAAAGCATCAAGGAGAAAACCAAATAAATGCTTCCATATAATAAAAACAACGCATGATTTTTTCAAAGGCTCATTAAGCAATCTCAGTCATTTGAGACAAGTCATGCTACAGCAAAACCACTAAGCATACTATCAAAAATACATCAAGCATGACATGAAAAAGCCTAAGCCGCAGTCTACACAAGCTCCTTCTTGTACCACTTTTTTGCATAAAGCTTTTTCTCTTTTCCAACACCATTCAAACTTTTTTAATCCAACTCTTTTGAGGAAAACCAACATGGTCCAGAGGCAAAAATACACCTTGATAAATAAATATAAGAAGATCTGAACGCAAATCAAGGCGAAAATGAAAACCAAAAGTAGTAGCAGAAAAAAGAGAACACTCATTGAAACGATAAGAGTGAAAAACAGAGTGTTCTTGGCAAATGAAAAACGAAGTTCATCTCCCTCCAAAAGAAACATGATGTGATCTAACCATTTATTGCAGCAAACAAAACTCAACTAATAATGAAAACTAAAACAACTGACGCTCCAAGAAAAACACATAGTGCATGAAGCAATAAAAATATAGTGTTTTGAAAGGTGACCTGATTTTTGCCGATGAAGAAGGGGTGCCTCGGGGGCATCCCCAAGCTTTGATGCTTGTACTTCTTGGATATTTCTTGGGGTGATGCATGGGCATCCCCAAGCTTGAGCTTTTGTCCATTCTTCAACTCATCTCATCACTCTCCAATCCCTACACTTGAAAACTTCCTTCATACAAAACTAAACACAAATCTATTAGCAACATTAGTGTAGGCATAACATATAATCAACCTCTTTTTGCTTTAGGTTTCAACCCAAAACCACCACATATATAGCAAATACTACTGTAGCAACTTCCCAAAAAGTTTCATGATCAAAAGAACTCAAAAGAAAGCGATAAAGTGGCAAACACAAATATTGGCAGAAATCTGTCAAAACTGAACAGCTGACAAAGGTCGAATTTTTGAGGGGTTTTCTGTTGCTCAAATCAAAAAGTGTTCAAATAACAAAAGTTTGGATATAACCTGGGGCATATGCACAAGAAATCGCAGGTCCAAAAGATATACAGAGAATTTTCACGAATTTTTACGGTGCAGCACCGAAAACTGTTTCAGGACAGCAACATCCCCAAATCTTACCTCACTCAAATTAGAGGCTTCTCTTGGCACAACAACGAAATAAAAAGGATAAGGAGCGGTTATTACAGTAGTAATAACTTCCAAGAATCAAATAAAAGAAAAATTACTGAATGTAAAAACATTGGGTTATCTCCCAAGAGTGCTTTTCTTTAACGCCTTTGAGCTAGGCGCAGTAATTTGCAAAGATGCTCATGTGGGCGCCATATAAGAGCTTGAGGCAAAGGCGCCATATAGGAACTTAAAGCAATAGAGAGCATCAAAAAGCAAATGTGAAAGACATTTATATCTGAACCACTTCCTATGAAAAATAGTCTTGTAGAAAAACAAGTCATGAAAGCGCAAAGCAAAAAGCATAGGAAGGCAAAACAAGTACAACTTCAAGAATTGCAACATAAAGAGGGGAAACTCAATATTGTTGAGATCCATCAAACCATGTTTCCCTCTCTCATAATAACTTTCAGTAGCATCATGAATAGAACTAACAATATAACTATCACATAAGGCATCCTTATCATGAGCCACATGCATAAAAGAATTAATACTCACCACAGGAACAATAGTAGTAGGAGCAGATTCAACAGAATAATTATTCTCATCACCATAATCATTATAAATAGGTGGCATATTGTAATCATAACTAATTTTATCCTCAATAGTAGGTGAACTGAAAATATTATACTCATCATCATAGCCATCACAAACTAGAGGTTTAGTATCATCACAAGCTAGAGAGCAACTATTTCGCAAAACATATTCTTCAAACATATCATCATAAGAAGGAACATCATATAGGGGAGATAAAATATCATCAGAGCAAACTTTCTCCTCTAAAGCTGGGGAACTAAAAATATCATGCTTAACAAAACCAGCTTCCCCAAACTTAGACTTTTCTATAGTATTAGCAACAACGGTATTCAAAGCATTCGTACTAATAACATTGCTATGCGAAATAAGATCCAAAGGTTTTTCAATTTTCTCTTCAAACACTTCATATCTAAACTCAGGAAAAAGACTAAAGAACTCATTGTTTTCCATTAAGCCTAACTAGTGAAAATAAAAACAAGAAATAAAAAGATGTAATTGCAGAATCTAAAGGAAATAACTCCGAGCACTCTCACAGGAGGATGCGAGTACCTTTTACCTTACCTCCCCGGCAACGGCGCCAGAAAAGAGCTTGATGTCTACACACGCTTCTGTTCTTGTAGACAGTGTTGGGCCTCCAAGTGCAGAGGTTTGTAGAACAGCAGCAAGTTTCCCTTAAGTGGATCACCCAAGGTTTATCGAACTCAGGGAGGTTAGAGGTCAAAGCTATCCCTCTCAAGCAACCCTGCAATTACGATACAGAAAGTCTCTTGTGTCCCCAACACACCCAATACACTTGTCAAATGTATAGGTGCACTAGTTCGGCGAAGAGATAGTGAAATACAAGTGGTATAGATGATTATAAGTAGTAAATACAATCTGGAATAAAAATCGCTACGAGCAAATATGTAACAAAACAACAAGTAAACAGTGTGCAATGCTTGGAAACAAGGCCTAGGGATCATACTTTCACTAGTGGACACACTCCCAACAATATAACATGATTGAACAAATAAACAACTTCTCTCCACTATGGTACTCTGAATTACTCTCCTATTGAATAACACTAATCATTGCGTAGTGGCTACAGAAGCACCCCTTAAAGTTTATCAAGTACTTGACAAACACCACTCATAGAGATATCCAAATCAAAGCACAACTCAAGATAGATATTATTGCAACTTAAACCAAGTACTAACACGGTGCACACACTGTCAACATTACACCATGAAAGGAGGAATAGATCACTTCAATACTATCATAGTAATAATTATTCTCATAATCCACAAGAGATCACAATCATAGCCTAAACCAAGTACCACCATGATGCACGCACTGTCACCGTTACACCATGGCAGGAGGAATAGATTACTTTAATAACACACTAGAGTACACATAATATCTGAATAATAACATCTACTTGTTCAACATGATACAAAGCTCACGATCACATAAAGATCACATCATGGGAGAGAGAGAGGTGAACCACATAGCTACCGGTAGAGCCCTCAGCCCCGGGGATGAACTACTCCCTCCTCATCATAGGAGACAGCAAGATTGATGGAGATGGCGGTGAGGTCGATGGAGACGGCGGAGACGGCGATGGAGACCAATGGAGATGGCTCCGGGGGCACTTCCCCATCCCGGCAGGGTGCCGGAACAGAGACTTCTGTCCCCCGAAATTCATCGACGGTGGTGGCGGAGCTGCGGAACTGCTTCTGGAAAATTGCCGACTCCCTTAGGGTTTTCCGTCCCGAGGCTTCTTATAGGCGAAGGGGCGATGTCAGAAGTGGGGTCAGGGCCCCTCACCCTATGGCGGCGCGGCCAGGCCCCTGGCCGCGCGAGCCACGTGTGAGGGGGCCTGGTGGCCCCTCTCATACTCTCCTTCGGATCTCTGGAAGCTTCCGGGTAAAATAAGACTTCAGGAACTTGTTTCATCCAATTCCGAGAATATTTCCTGTGTATCACTTCTGAAACACAAAAACAGCAAAAAACAGGGAACTGGCACTGTGGCAACTTGTTAATAGGTTAGTTCCGGAAAATGCATAAAAGTGCCACGAAGTGTAACGAAACAATAGGCAAATGGTGTAAAAACAAGCATGGAGCATCAAAAATTATAGATACGTTGGAGACGTATCAGGATGCTACAAAGATAATAAAAGGGGAGTCTGCTAGAGTTGGTAAACCCATTATACCATGTGCTATTGGGACTTCTTGTTATCATGGACTATGTGATATTGGATCGAGTATAAGTGTCATACCATATTCCCTCTATCTGGAAATCAAGCCTGATATTGATCCCATTGTCATAGAAGGCAGGTATGACCATCCAACTAGCTAATAAATATTATATTAACCCTCTTGGAATTGTTAAAGATGTTGAAGTACTAGTAGAGAAAATTAAGTACCCAGCATATTTTGTGGTACTTGGTTGTGCTCAAGATTCGTTTTATCCTAATTTTTGGTAGACCTTTCTTACATACTGTTGGAGCTGAAATTAATTTACTTCATGAAAAAGTGTTTATTAAATGTGCTGGAGAAAAACTTGAGTTTAACTTTTCTAAATTTTATGATAAGCATGTTATGAAGGAACCATTTGCCAAAGATATAATTGAGACTCTTGCTTGTGTAGATGTCGCTTCATCAGACGTGGTGGAATGATATATACTCAACCAAGATGAACCATTTAGTAAAGAGGAAAAATATGCTTTAGAACAAATTCTGTCACAACAGCGACCTCAATTACAATTGCATATTCCACCAGATGATTTAGGGGAGTTACCACTGCCTAAAGGAGATCCTAGTTTTGAACAAAAACCTTTACCGCAAGAGTTGAAATATGCATACCTGGATGAAAAGAATATATATCCTGTTATTATTAGTGCTAACCTTTCAGCTGAGGAAGAGGAGAAATTACTGGAAGTGTTGAAAGCTCACCGAGCAGCCATTGGATATTCTCTTGATGATCTTAAAGATATAAGGCCCGCTTTATGCATGCATAAAATTAATTTAGAAGAAGATGCAAAGCCTGTCGTGGATTTTCAATGTCGTCTTCATCCAAAAATGAAAGAAGTGGTAAGGAAAGAGGTAATTCAACTCTTGGAAGCTAGAATCATTTATTCTATCGCTGATAGTAAGTGGGTTAGTACTGTTCATTGTGTTCCTAAGAAAGGTGGGATGACTGTGGTTCCAAATGATGAAGATGAACTTGTTGCTCAACGCACTATTGTTGGGTAGAGAATTTGTATTGATTTTAGAGAACTAAATAAGGCCACTCGTAAAGATCATTACCCATTACCATTTATTGATCAAATGCTAGAAAGGTTGTCTAAACATTCTCATTTCTGCTACTTAGATGGTTACTCGGGTTTCTCACAGATTCCTGTGCATAAAGATGACCAAGAAAAGACAACTTTTACTTGCCCATTTGGTACTTTTGCTTATAGGAGAATGCCATTCAGTTTATGCAATGCCCCTACTAATTTTCAAAGATGCATGAATGCCATATTTGCTGATTATATTGAAAAGATAATGGAAATCTTCATGGATGATTTTTCTGTCTATGGTACTTCTTTCGATAATTGCTTGTTAAACCTTAACAAAGTTTTGCAGCGGTGTGAGGACCAACATTTAGTTCTGAACTGAGAGAAGTGCCATTTTATGGTCACAGAGGGTGTTGTTCTTAGACACTGATACGTCTCCAACGTATCCATAATTTTTGATGCTCCATGCTTGTTTTTACACCATTTGCTTAGTGTTTTGTTACACTTCGTGGCACTTTTATGCATTTTCCGGAACTAACCTACTAACAAGTCGTCATAGTGCCAGTTCCCTGTTTTCTGCTGTTTTTGTGTTTCAGAAAAGTTACACAGGAAATATTCTTGGAATTGGACGAAACCAAAGCCAGTCGCCCAGAATTTCACCGAAGCTTCCAGAGAACCGAAGAGGAGACGGAGTGGGGCAACGAGGTGCCCACACACTAGGGCGGCGCGGCCCAGGGGTAGGCCGCGCCCCCTATGTGTGAGACCACCTCGGTCCACTTCTGACGATGCCCCTTCGCCTATAAAGACCCCCGACGGGAAAAACCTAAATACCCGATCACTTTTCTAGAACACATCGCGATCCGCCACCGCCGCCATCGACCCAAAGATCAGGAGGGTCCAGAAGCTCTTCCCGGCACCCTGCCGGAGAGGGGAATCGCCACCGGAGGTCTTCTTCATCGCCATGCTTGTCTCCGGAGCGATGAGTGAGTAGTCTACCTTGGACTATGGGTCCATAGCAGTAGCTAGATGGTTGTCTTCTCCACGATGTGCTTCATGTTTAGATCTCATGAGCTGCCCTACAAGATTAAGATCACCGTTATGTAATTCTACATGTTTGGTTTGTTTGGATCCGATGAATATTGGTGTTATGCTTGAGTTGATGTACTGAAATTTATCTTATGTTATCTCTATGTTGTTTATGATCTTGCATGCTCTCCGTTGTTAGTAGCTATCTTGGCCAAGTAGTTGCTAGTGACTCCAAGAGGGGGTATTTATGCTCGATACTGGGTTCATGCCTCTATTTAATCTGGGGGAGTGACAGAAACCTCTAAGGTTGTAGATGTGCTGTTGCTACTAGGGGGAAAACAACATTCATATGCTCGAGGGCATATGCTTTGTTTACATTACACACTTTGCTTAATGCAATTATCTGTTGTTCGCAACTTAATACTTGTGGAGTTCTCGGATTGATTTGCCATAAGTGGATTATTAGTCATAGATGCAGTTGGATGGCGGTCTATGTATCTTGTTGTAATGCCCAGAGTAAATTTCATAGTGATCCTCTCATCATATGCACGTTGTCTTTATTCTATCAATTGTCCAACTGTAATTTATTTACCCAGCATGTATTATTTTATCTTATGGAGAGACACCACTAGTGAACTATGGACCCCGTCCTATTTCCTTTATATTGCTATCACCTGTTTACTTTACTCGCACTATTTACTTTACTCGCATACTATTATCACTTTCCACTCGATACGCTCATACCCTTTGTTTCAAGCAAACCGGTGAGATTGACAACCTCATCGTAAGTTGGGAACAAAGTACTTGGTTGTGTTGTGTGCAGGTTCCACGTTGCCGCTCGCAAAGCAAAGCTTGGACGAGGCGCCCTATAAATTGTCCAGAGCTGTCGCACGCTAGTGGGCAGCACCTTCAGTCATTTGGCTCTTTCCTCTCCTGAACGATAAGCCTTGGTTTCTTACTGAGGGAAAATCTTGCTGCTATATTCATCACACCTTCCTCTTGGGGTTCCCAACTGGCCGGTCATTTACTCGGCATCAAGCATATTTTCTGGCGCCGTTGCCGGGGAGGAAGAAGACTTCTGCAAGGGGAGTTTTTCGCACGCACATCCTTTACTTTGTTTTAAGTTTTGCTTTACTTTATTTTTACTTGCATCGTTTTATCAAAACCCAAAAAAATTAGAATCCTTTGTAGTTGTTTTTACTTGTCTGCTTTTAGGTTGCTAGAATAGCTACTCCTGAAAACACCAAGTTGTGTGACTTTACTAGCACGAACAATAGTGATTTTATCTGCACTCCTATTGCGCCACCTGCTCCTGCTACAAATTTTTATGAGATTAAGCCTGCTTTGTTGAACCTTGTTATGATAGAGCAATTTTCTGGTGCTGGTACTGATGATGCTGTAGCTCATCTCAACAATTTTGTTGAGCTATGTGAGATGCAGAAATATAAGGATGTTGAAAGTGATATTATTAAGCTTAAGTTGTTTCCTTTTTCTTTGAGAGGAAAAGCTAAGGATTGGTTGCTATCTTTGCCTAAAAATAGTATTGATTCATGGGATAAGTGTAAGGATGCTTTTATTGTTAGATACTATCCTCCTGCTAAGATTATAGCTTTGCATAGCAATATTATGAAGTTTAGTCAGTTTAATAATGAACATGTTGCTCAAGCTTGGGAAATAATGAAATCTATGATAAAGAATTGTCCCACTCATGGACTGACTACTTGGATGATTGTTCAAACTTTTTATGCAGGACTGAATTTTTCTTTGAGGAACCTACTTGATTCAGCTGCTGGAGGCACTTTTATGTCCCTTACCTTGGGCGCCGCAACAAAGCTTCTCGACAATATGATGGTAAATTATTCTGAATGGCACACTGAGAGAGCTTCACAAGGTAAGAAGGTAAATTCTATTGAGGAAACCTCTTCCTTGAGTGATAAGATTGATGCTATTATGCTTATGCTTTCTAATGATAGGACTCATGTAGATCCTAATAATGTTCCTTTGGCCTCTTTGGTTGCTCAAGAAGAGCATGTTGATGTAAACTTCATTAGAAATAATAATTTTAACAACAATGCTTATAAGAACAATTTTGCTAGTAACAATTATAGGCCATATCCTTCTACCAATGGTAATGGTTATGGTAACTCTTATGGTAGTTCCTCCAGCAACACTAGGGCTGCGCCCTCCGAGCTTGAGGTAATGCTCAAGGACTTTATCGGTAAGCAAAATGCTTTTAACAAGTCTGTTGACGAAAAGTTAGGCAAAATTGATATTCTTGCTTCTAAAGTTGATAGCCTTGCTCATGATGTTGAACATCTGAAATTAAAAGTGTTGCCTAATGAGGTGAAATAGAACAATGTTTTTGCTACTGCTAATGCTATCCAAGTTAGAATTGATGAAAATGTTAGGATGCTAGCAGAATTGCATGCCAGGTGGGAAAGAGAAGATGAGATGGCTAGAGAAATGAAGGTATGTAACATTACTACCTCTAATGATGTTGCTCCAAATGCTAGCAATCCTCTTACTTTGATTGGTGTAGATAAAACTCCCACTCCTTGTGTTAAAAAGCCTAAAACTGCTAAAACTTTTTCTCAAAAGAGTGCTGAATTTTTTTGGAGTGTAGGAGATGATAGCTCTATTTCCTTTAATGATTTTGATGTTGATGGCTGCAATATATCTGAAGTTATTTTGTTCTTGCAAAAGCTTGCTTTGACTCCCAATGCTAGTTCTTTAAATGTCACTTTTACTAAGCATATTACCAATGCTCTTATGAAAATTAGGGATGAAAAGTTGAAGCAAAAAGCTTCTATTCCCAAGAAGTTAGAAGATGGTTGGGAACCCATCATTGATATGCATGTTAATGGTTTTTATTGCCATGCTTTATGTGATCTAGGTGCTAGTATTTCTATTATGCCTAGAAAGATTTATGATATGCTTGATTTACCACCGCTTGAAAAGTGTTATTATGATGTTCCTATTGCTGATGTTGCTAAGAAGAAACCTTTGGGAAGAATTAATGATGTTCTTATTGTGGTTAAAAATAACCTTGTTCCCGTTGATTTTCTTGTCATGGATGTTGAATGCAATACTTCATGTCCTATTATTTTGGGAAGACCCTTTCTTTGAACTGTAGGTGCCATCATTGATATGAGGGAAGGCACCATCAAATATCAATTTCCACTCAAGAAAGGTATGGAACACTTCCCTAGAAAGAGAAAGAAATTAGTGTTTGACTCTATTCTTAGAGCAAATTATGAGCTTGATGCTTCATCACTTGATATTACTTGATTCGCAATTTTCTGCGCCTAGCTCAAAGGCGTTAAAGAAAAGCACTCTTGGGAGATAACCCAATGTTTTTA
This sequence comes from Dactylis glomerata, assembly GCA_007115705.1. Taxonomy (NCBI): domain Eukaryota; kingdom Viridiplantae; phylum Streptophyta; class Magnoliopsida; order Poales; family Poaceae; genus Dactylis; species Dactylis glomerata. The sequence continues at coordinate 2,583,657 of QXEO01000225.1, read as the reverse complement.
CATTCAGTTCTTTTTATTTTATTTGAGTATTGGAAGTTATTACTACTGTAATGACCTCTCCTTATCCTTTTTATTTCGTTTTTGTACCAAGAGAAGCCTCTAGTTTGAGCGAGGTAAGATTTGGGGATGTTGCTGTCCTGAAACTGTTTTTGGTGCTGCACCGTAAAAATTCATGAAAATTCTCTGTATATCTTTTGGGCCTGATATTTCTTGTGAATATGCCCCAGATTATATCCAAACTTTCATTAGTTGAACACTTTTTGATTTGAGCAACAGAAAACCCCTTAAAAATTCGACCTTTGTCAGCTGTTCTGTTTTGACAGATTTCTGCCAATATTTGTGTTTGCCGCTTTATTGCTTTCTTTTTGAGTTCTTTTGATCACGGAACTTTTGGGGAAGTTGCTACAGTAGTATATACTTTATATGTGGTGGTTTTAGGTTGAAACCTGAAGCAAAAAGGATTGATTCCATGTTATGCTTACAGTAATGTTGCTAATAGATTTGTGTTTAGTTTTGTATGAAGGAAGTTTTGAAGTGTAGGGATCGGAGAGTGATGAGATGGGTTGAAGAATGGACAAAAGCTCAAGCTTGGGGATTCCCATGCATCACCCCAAGAAATATCCAAGAAGTACAAGCGTCAAAGCTTGGGGATGCCCCCGAGGCACCCCTTCTTCATCGGCAAAAATCAGGTCACCTTTCAAGACACTATATTTTTATTGCTTCATGCATTATGCGTTTTTCTTGGAGCGTCGGTTGTTTTTAGTTTTCAGTTTAGTTAGTTTATTTTTCTGCAATAAATGGTTGGACCCCAACAAATTTCTTTTGGAGAAGTTGCCTTGCTTTTCATTTGCCAAGAACACTCCGTTTTTCACTCTATTCGTTTCAACGAGTGTTTTCTTTTTCTAGAACTGCGTTTAGTTTTCGATTTTTTCCTTGATATGTATTCAGATCTTGTTATATCTTTTTATCAAGGTGTATTTTTGCCTCTGATCTTTATTGGTTTTCATCAAAAGAGGTGTTTATAAAAAGTTTGAATGGTGTTGGAAAAGAGAAAAAGCTTTATGCAAAAAAGTGGTACAAGAAGGAGCTTGTGTAGACTGCGGCCTTGGCTTTTGCATGTCGTGCTTGATGTCTTTTTGATAGTATGCTTAGTGGTTTTGCTGTAGCATGACTTGTCTCAAATAACTGATATTGCTTAATGAGCCTTTGAAAAAATCATGCGTTGTTTTTATCGTTTGGAAGCATTATTTTGGTTTTCTCCTTGATGCTTTATTTGGGTTGACTTGGCGCATGCTCACACATGTTAGACTCTTACAAAGTCGCCAATAGCCTCTATGATCATTTAGTTTTTGAATTTTGATGCCATCTTATGCTTCTTTTAATGTCGCTTTGTCGCTTTGCATGATTATGGCCTTTATTGCTCTCTTAGTTGGTTGCTCCCAGTCTTTTGCTAGCCCTCGCCTTGTACTGAGTATGAGCTATACTCATGCATCCAACTCCTAAAAACCAAGTTTTGCCATTGTGTCCACCATACATACCTATTAGCAATTTGCTATTCCAAAGTACATTTGACTTGTTTTTATCTACTCTTCAAATTAAACTCTTACCAGTGTTATGCGAAAATTGGTCAGTAAAGCTCTCACGAACCGGATGGCACACTTTATTTTTCTCGTTCTTAAAAATTTGACATTGTGGTCTCTTATGTTGAGTTGTTATGCTTGCAAGTTGTAAGTTGGGAATTAGCCCAACCATGCCGTCATGGGGCAAGCTTTCAACATTGCACTTCTTATTTGAGTTGATATCGTGATCTTTTGTTTATGTATACTCGCGGTGTGAAATGAATTGGGAATCTTGCGGGATCATGGAGTTTGTATATGTGTTAGAGAAATGCATGGGCCGCCAATCTAAGCCATGCATAACTCATGGTGGAAATTTGCAGCATGCCCATAGTGGACATTCGACGACGCATCTCAAAATAAAAAGCTATACAAATAGTAAATAAAAGAGATGTTGAGGTGTTCATTGTCTGCTTGTCCTGTTATTTTGTTGTGGGCTTGTTCCATGTCATCGGGCATGGAGGTACCCCGTTGGCGGTTCTCGATGATATGTATATACTTACAATGACAAGAGCTTGATTGGGACTCTAAGTAAAGTAGCATGAGGTTTGGGTACTCGTATTCACGGGACATGAGGTTTTCAACTTATGATTTATCAAGCATATGCAGCATAAGTGTTCTCGCATTAACTTTAACCATTCAAGATGCTTATGATGGGGGCAATGAGAGCTCAAAGCCGGTAAGTACCATAATTTTTGAAGGTTTATAAAACTTGCAATCACTGCTTCCCTCCGCGAAGGGCCTTTCTTTTACTTTTATGTTGAGTCACCACCTTCTATCTTTATGCACCATTAAGAGAGCATAGTTGTCATTCTTAGTATAATGTGCATTGTCCCAAAGTTTTCAGTGATTGATTCATATTGTTGGTTTCACTTGTTCTCAAATTATTTGTATCTAGTGGCCCTCTTAAACTTGAAGGTGTCCTATGCATTTATGTTTTGCTCTCCATGAAGGACAAGCTAAAAACCATTTGTATGTTTTTCCTTATGATTTGAACAGACGTTTGACTTTCATTGTTTCATTTTCATGATCTTTTGTTTGTGTTCATTTTCATGTTATAACATGGTTGCTAAGTTTATTCTATCAAGATTATGTCTTTCATGCCCATGTTTTAAGTTCTTTTGATCCCAGCGCACAATGCTTACATAGATGATCAAGATTGTGTAGGTGCATGTCACCTCAAAAATTATTTCTTTTGTTATCACTTACCTACTCGAGGACGAGCAGGAGTTAAGCTTGGGGATGATGATACGTCTCCAACGTATCCATAATTTTTGATGCTCCATGCTTGTTTTTACACCATTTGCTTAGTGTTTCGTTACACTTCGTGGCACTTTTATGCATTTTCCGGAACTAACCTACTAACAAGTCGCCACAGTGCCAGTTCCCTGTTTTCTGCTATTTTTGTGTTTCAGAAAAGTTACACAGGAAATATTCTCAGAATTAGACGAAACCAAAGCCAGTCGCCCAGAATTTCACCGAAGCTTCCAGAGAACCGAAGAGGAGACGGAGTGGGGCCACGAGGTGCCCACACACCAGGGCGGCATGGCCCAGGGGTAGGCCGCGCCCCCTATGTGTGAGACCACCTCGGTCCACTTCTGACGATGCCCCTTCACCTATAAAGACCCCCCGACGGGAAAAACCTAAATACCCGATCACTTTTCCAGAACACATCGCGATCCGCCGCCGCCATTGACCCGAAGATCGGGAGGGTCCAGAAGCTCTTCCCGGCACCCTGCCGGAGAGGGGAATCGCCACCGGAGGTCTTCTTCATCACCATGCTTGCCTCCGGAGCGATGAGTGAGTAGTCTACCTTGGACTATGGGTCCATAGCAATAGCTAGATGGTTGTCTTCTCCACCATGTGCTTCATGTTTAGATCTCATGAGCTGCCCTACATGATTGAGATCACCGTTATGTAATTCTACATGTTTGGTTTGTTGGGATCCGATGAATATTGGTGTTATGCTTGAGTTGATGTACTGAAATTTATCTTATGTTATCTCTATGTTGTTTATGATCTTGCATGCTCTCCGTTGTTAGTAGCTATCTTGGCCAAGTAGTTGCTAGTGACTCCAAGAGGGGGTATTTATGCTCGATACTGGGTTCATGCCTCTATTTAATCTGGGGGAGTGACCGAAACCTCTAAGGTTGTAGATGTGATGTTGCTACTAGGGGGAAAACAACATTCATATGCTCGAGGGCATATGCTTTGTTTACATTACACACTTTGCTTAATGTAATTATCTGTTGTTTGCAACTTAATACTTGTGGAGTTCTCAGATTGATTCGCCACAAGTGGATTATTAGTCATAGATGCAGTTGGATGGCGGTCTATGTATCTTGTTGTAATGCCCAGAGTAAATCTCATAGTGATCCTCTCATCATATGCACGTTGTCTTTATTCTATCAATTGCCCAACTGTAATTTGTTTACCCAGCATGTATTATTTTATCTTATGGAGAGACACCACTAGTGAACTGTGGACCCTGATCCTATTTCCTTTATATTGCTATCACCTGTTTACTTTACTCGCACTGTTTACTTTACTCGCATACTATTATTACTTTCCACTCGATACGCTCATACCCTTTGTTTCAAGCAAACCGGTGAGATTGACAACCTCATCGTAAGTTGGGAACAAAGTACTTGGTTGTGTTGTGTGCAGGTTCCACGTTGCCACTCGCAAAGCAATGCTTGGACGAGGCGCCCTATAAATTGTCCGGAGCTGTCGCACGCTAGTGGGCATCACCTTCAGTCGTTTGGCTCTTTCCTCTCCTGAACGATAAACCTTGGTTTCTTACTGAGGGAAAATCTTGCTGCTATATTCATCACACCTTCCTCTTGGGGTTCCCAACTGGCTGGTCATTTACTCGGCATCAGACACCGTGTTTCTGGAAGAGGAATAGAAGTTGACCGCATGAAGGTAGAGGCTATTGAGAAGTTACCATACCCGAAGATATCAAAGGTATAAGAAGTTTTCTTGGGCATGCAGGTTTTTACCGTTGATTTATTAATGACTTCTCTAAAATATCAAAGCCTTTGACCAATATTTTCTAAAAAGATGTTCCTTTTTATTTTACCGAAGATTGTGTTGAATCATTTAATGTCTTAAAAAATGCTTTAATAAGTGCTCCTATTATTCAGCCCCCTGATTGGAATTTGCCTTTTGAAATTATGTGTGATGCAAATGATTATGTAGTTGGGGCTGTTTTGGGCCAACATATTGATAAAAAGCTGAATGTTATTTACTATGCTAGTAAAACACTAGATGGGGCTCAAAGAAACTATGCTACTACTGAAAAAGAATTCTTAGCAGTGATATTTGCCTGTGATAACTTTAGACCTTACATTGTTGATTCTAAAGTCATAGTGCATTCTGATCACTCTGCTATTAAATATCTCATGAATAAGAAGGATGCTAAGCCTAGATTGATAAGGTGGGTGCTTCTGTTGCAAGAATTCGATTTGCATATTGCTGATACAAAAGGTGAGGATAATCCTGTAGCTGATCATTTATCTAGAATGGAAAATATTCCTAACGGTCCTATTCCTATTAATGATAGTTTTGCTAATGAACAACTTGCAAATGTTAATGTCTTTAGTGTTAATGTTGCATCTCCTTGGTTTGCGAATAATGCAAATTTTGTTCTTGGGAAAGTTATACCACCACACTTTACTTATCAACAAAGGAAGAAATTCTTCTATGATCTTAGACATTATTTTTGGGATGACCCATTTATTTATAAGAAGAGTGTGGATGGTATCATTAGACACTGTGTACCTGAGTATGAACAACAAGTTATATTAGAGATTGTCATGATAGTGCGTATGGAGGTCATCATGCAGGAGATCGCACAGCTGCAAAGGTATTACAATCTGGTTTTACTAGCCTACTTTATTTAAGGATTGTATTGAATATGTTAAATCATGTGGTAAATGTCAAAGAGTAGGAAATATTGGTAGGAGAAATTAAATGCCTATGAATTACTCATTACCACTTGAACCATTCGATGTTTGGGGTTTCGATTTCATGGGACCTTTCCCAGCATCGAGAACAAAGCACACTCACATTTTGGTTGCAGTGGACTATGTGACTAAGTGGGTGGAAGCAATTCCGACCATGAGTGCGGATCATGCTACAGCTAGCAATAAAGATTCTCAAGGACATCATCTTTCCCAGGTTTGGTGTACCTAGGTTTTTAATTACTGATGGTGGATCTCATTTCTTGCATGGTGTTCTTAGAAAAATTGTGGCAAAGTATGACGTTAATCATAGAGTCGCATCTCCTTATCATCCTCAAACTAGTGGACAAGTTGAACTTAGTAATAGGGAAATCAAACTCATTTTGGAGAAAATAGTGAATAAGTCCAGGTCTGATTGACCACTCAAAATTAATGACGCTTTGTGGGCTTATAGAACTGCTTTTAAAAATCGTATGGGGATGTCTCCTTATAAAATGGTTTATGGAAAAGCTTGTCACCTGCCTGTGAATTAGAATATAAAGCTAGATGGGCTGTTAAACAACTGAACTTCGACTTTAAGACTGCAGGAGAGAAAAGAATTCTTGACTTGAACCTACTAGATGAATAGAGGAATGAAGCCTATGAGAATGCTAGAATGTTTAAAGAAAAAGTTAAAATTTGGCACGATAGGAAAACTAAAAGAAAGGAATTCAAGGTAGGTGATCAAGTTTTATTGTACAACTTTCGTTTCAAGTTTTTTGTAGGGAAATTAGCTTCAAAATGGCAAGGACCCTTGGTAATACAAGAGGTGTACCGGTCAGGAGCCATCCGGCTTCACGGGGACATGAAAGGTAAACCTCATGTGGTTAATGGACAACGCCTTAAGCATTATATTGCAGAGAAAAGCTTCGTCGGCAAGTTGGAAGTACTGAATCTACAAACACCGGAACCCCAAATCAATAAAAGGTAACTTTCGTATTTGAAACTCTCTCGGAATTCCGTCAAATTCTGCAAGAAGCATTTTTTATGGAAATTGAAGAGTTACAGAAGAAACCGGGAAGAAACGGAGTTCCGAGGAGGGAATGAGCAGGGCCCATGCGGTCAGATTCCCTGGGCGCGTGGGGTGTGCTCGTTCGCCCCTCGGACTTCCGTTTTGCTTCATTTTCGACTCCAACTCTTCATCTTGACCTAAAAAATCGTCAATATATACCTGACGAAGGAATGACAAACGGGCCCCCGATATTCGCCTACCTGGTTTTCGGTCCAGGAAGGGTCTCTCTCGAAAGGCTCTTGAGGCCCATTAAGGCAGCGGTCTAGCGTGGCCCAGGAGCTAAACTTGGCGTGCAAGTAAGGACCAGAAGAATTGGAGTTAGACTAGGTTTCGTTTGTTTGAGTACCGATCCAATCTATACCTGGCTTGAGAGACAATCCTGAGACCCTGCCTTCGCATATAAAAGGCTGGGAGGGAGATCTCGAAGGCTAGACGCTTTTCCACCCACCTCACACCGGAACGCTCAACAACTTAGAGCTCTCTGGTTCGGCTAGATCCAATCTACGCCACCATTGTAACCCCATCGTCAAAGCCACCCCGTCAATACAAAGTCAGACAAGCAGGACGTAGGCCTTTTACCTTCCGAGGGGGCCGAACCTGGGTAAATCCCGTGTTCCTTTGCTTTTGTCTGATCGCCGTCGAGTTCGCCAGGTCCCCAATGCGTTTCCTAGATCGAAAGCCCTTCGACATGGGCATTGCCGGGGATAAACCTCGTCAATTGGTGCCGACCGTGGGGACGACGGGATCTGGATCTACGGATTCGCCGGCTCCATCACCAACCACCGCCAAGATCGACATCGACACCGTCAACGGCACCGCTGCGCCGACCAACGTCGATGTCACCGCCAAGATCGACATCGACACCGTCAACGGCACCGCTGCGCCGACCAACGTCGACGTCACCGCCAAGATCGACATCGACACCGTCGTCGGCATCGCTGTGCCGACCGTCGTCGACGCCAACTCGGCGGAACCGGAGGTCGACGCCGCCGATTCGATCGTCATCGACAACGTTTTGCCAAGCACTGCCAAGTCCACTCCAGCGGCAAACGTCATCGACCCCACCTCAGGCGCGACAGGAACAGCGTCCGAAGGCTATGACATGGCCTTCGGATTGTTCAACTTCCATGTGGACAGCAACTGGGCGATGGAACTACTCTCCATCGGCGAATCAGCTCCGCTCATGGCCGAAGCGACAACACCACCAGCCGCCGGGGGCAAACCCTCGACAAGCGCGCTACTAGCACCATCGGAGGATGAACCGAAGCTGAGAACTTCGACCCCATCAGTCGGGTCGAACGATTTCGAAGATCCACCTCCATCCCCGACCACCGCATACTGCGCCGATTGTGATGCATACCACTACGTGGGCGCCGGAGATTTCTCATCCCATGAAATCGCCGGCTATGAAGATCCTCGGGGGGGCACAACAGCTGTCTACCCGACGATATCTGAGTGCGATCGGGCTCTCAACGCCCTCACGCTCCGCACTACACCGTATGACCCTGACTACGTCGAAGGGTTATACTCGGACTACACATGTTCAGATAACGACGACGACGTCTACCCCGAAGCTAAGGGGAAAATCGGCAATTCAGCAAGCTCCGCCTCACATTGCGAATCTGCCGCATCCAGCGATGGCTATGTAGCTGATTACGATTCTGACATCCTGATCGAAGTCGGGCCCTACGTCGAAAGCGATGACATCTACCCTCCAGCGCTGGGCAAAATCAGCGACGATTCGACCCCGTGGTCCGGGGGCCACTGCATGATGGCATCGCACGGCGACGGAAACGAGAACAGAGACAACGACGGCCAAAACCGGACAGACAGCGGCCGCCAGGTGGTCACGCATGACCAGATCCGGTTCGCAAGAAGGGTTTACGCGGGCGAGGTGAACTTTGGTCCCAACCCAAGCCCGAGCGATATGGCTGCACTCCGGTTCGTCGTCCAGGAGCAGAAGGGCCAGATCAGTGCTGACAGGCGAGTACTGGAACGGCGCAGAGAGGAGGCCGATGCGTCCAGCAGAAAACGGGCTGAAAGATCGTCCCATTATTCATCAAGCGTCCAGCACAGATTGAGGTCACGCACTCAGCCGGGGGGCGATATGCACAATATCACCCAAAATCTAGAGGCAGAGTTCAACGAGGCTGAATTGATGCCCAAGACCAAGGAGGCGGCAATCATGGCCGCGGCAGCTTACATTGCAGCGAACGCATCCAATGACGACGAGCATATGCGACACCTGAGAAACCTTGCACTCGAAGGAGTAAGGGTGCTTCAAGGCACGCCCGACTCAGGACATGATGCGACAGCAAGGAGAACCGCCCCACCAGTGGAGCAGGCCAGACACCCAGCACCGGTGCCAGCCGTAGCGCCTCGGACGCAAGTGGTCGAACCCCTCAACGGAGAGCTTTGACACGGTCTGGCCCAGAACAGAGTCGACCAAGGGCGAGCGCGGCACGAGGCGTGCCGCTTCGAGGGAGATCGCGAGGCGGAAACATTTGGCGGCACCAACGATGGACTGTGCGGGGCAGAATGCTTTAGCCTTTTGATCCGCTCCGCACTGTTGCCGAAGGGAATCAAGCTCAGCAACGGCATAGTCAAGTTCAACAGGCAGCAGGACCCCCGAATTTGGCTCGATGACTTCATAACTGCTATCAAAATCAGCGGCGGATCTAGAGACAACGCCCTCCAGTTGCTGTCGCTGCACCTAAAGGATAATGCAAGGGCATGGCTGAATAATCTCGCCCCAGATAGCATCCGCTCTTGGGAAGAGTTTCGGCAAGCGTTCATCGCCAACTTCCGAGGCACTTCACGACGACCTACGTCGTTCAAAGAACTACGCCTATGCGTGCAGAGAACTGGAGAAAACTTGAGGTCATACATCTCACGGTGGATCAGCCTCCGGAACACGACGGAAAACATCTCGCCCGAAAGGGCCATCGATGCCTTTCGTGACGGCCTCTTTCGACGCAATTTCAAGGAAGAGCTTGGACGCTGCAAGACGAGGACCGTCGACCACCTCATGAGCTTGGCGAATGAATGGGCCGATGGCGAAGACTCCATCGCGGCTCCCAGAAGCCGCCGTCGATCAGCAGAACGTGACGTCGACGCGAAAGACCAGTACCACTCCGGGTCCCGAAAGAAGGGTCGTCGGAACCGCTACGACAACACGGAGAACACAAACATGGTAGCAGCAGGCTACGTGCACGAAGATCGTGACGACAACCGCGACTTACCGTGACGAGGAAACAATTACCATGGCAGCAGCAGCAGAAGTACCAGTCGTGACTCGAAGCCAAGTAAGGAGTGGCGCCGACGACAGCCACAGCTGTCGGCAGAGGAGATGCTTGATAGCGGATGCCCACGGCATACGTACCTCGACAAGGATGGAGTACGAAGACCTGCGCACCTCCTCATCGAGTGTAGAGAATTCCTGCGTCTCAACCGGGCACTTCAGGAGAGGATGGGCACCGAGCAGCCAGTGGCAGGGGCAATAGCCTTCAACGCTCCACCACCACCGCCTAACCCACCAGCGAACGTCGTACAGCAGGGCCACCAGGCCGCCACGATCTAGCAAGTCGAGCCGCGACAGCCGGCCAACGAGGAAGAAGAGTTCCTGCCGCCAAGAGGTTTCGTGCCCATGATTCAGAGAGGGTGCCCGACAAATAAAGTTCAGCGGAAGCGCGCAACAGAAGTGTTTCACGCCGAACATGCGCCACCGGCCACTCCCGACTATCTGAACTGGTCCGAACATCCGATCGGTTTCGACAGGTCAGATCATCCACCAAAGATCCCACGCCCGGGACACCATGCCTTGGTTCTTGAGGCACAGATAGGGGGTTTCACCTCGAAAAAGGTGTTCATGGACGAAGGCAGCAGCTTGAACCTCATCTACGTAGATACACTGCGAAAGATCAAGATCCCGATAAACAATCTCCTGCCAACGGAGACCTCCTTCCATGGAATCGTTCCAGGAAAGCCGATGTACCCATTAGGGGCGATACATCTCGACGTCATCTTCGGCACGCCAGCAAACTTCAGAAAGGAGAAGATCGAATTCGAGGTCATCGACTGGCCCTCGCAGTACCACGCCATCCTCGGACGACCAGCGTTCGCTCGATTCATGGCGGTACCGCACTACGCTTACCTCAAGCTGCGGATGCCCGCAAACAGAGGACCACTGACGATCAGCGGCAGCTTCGCCCGATCTGAAAACTGCGACAAGGACTTCAACACCATGTCCCAAACCTTCGGGGTGCACGAGGAGCTGCACCATATTCGGGAAGCCACTGTGATGGACATCGATCCACCGGCGCAGCAGAATGCCCCAGAACTGTCGTTCGATGCCACCAAGGACACCCGAGAGCACCAGATCCACCCGACGGATCCAACCAAGACGGCGCGGGTGTCGAACTCTCTCTCTCCCGCATAGGAAAGCGCGCTCGTCGAGTTCCTCTGTGAGCACTGGAGGATGTTCGCCTGGTGTCCAGCAGATATGCCAGGAATCCCCAGGGAACTCGCCGAGCACGAGCTTAAGATCTTTCCCAACATGAAACCGGTCAAGTAGTCTATGCGCCGGTATAATCCAGAGAAGGCCAAATCGATGGGCGAAGAAATCAACCACCTCCTCGAAGCCAAGTTCATCAGAGAGATCAAGGAAGCCACGTGGCTCTCGCCACCGGTCATGGTGGAGAAGAAGGACACCAAGATCTATAGGATGTGCATCGACTTCACGGCCCTAAACAAGCACTGCCCGAAGGACTACTTCCCCCTGCCCCGAATCGACCAGATCATCGATTCCACGGCAGGATGCGAGCGCCTTTCGTTCCTCGACGCCTACTCCGGGTATAATCAGATACAGCTGAAAGTAGAAGACGAAGACAAGACGGCGTTCATCACCCCACACGGGGTATACTGCTACATGATGATGCCCTTCGGGCTCAAGAACGCCGGAGCCACCTATCAACGGTGCATGCAGGCGTGCCTGAAGGAACAAATTGGCCGCAATATCGAGGTCTATGTAGACGACATTGTCATCAAGACCGCGAAAGCAGATAGCCTGCTCGATGACCTTCGAGAAACCTTCGCCAACCTCGACAGATATAGCATCAAGCTTAACCCGAAGAAGTGCTCTTTCGGGGTACCCACCGGCCAACTGCTGGGCTACCTCATCTCCGAGAGAGGGATCGAAGGCAATCCAGAGAAGATACAGGCCATCATCAACATGCAGCCTCCGAGGACGCTTCGACATGTCCAACAGTTGACAGGTCGACTCGCAGCGCTTAGCCGCTTCATCAGCAAGCTCGGCAAAAAAGCACTCCCTTTTTACCGGTTGCTCCGGAAAACAGACAACTTCACGTGGACCGAAGAGGCACAAACCGCGTTCGACGACCTCAAACGTCGTTTGTCGACCTCCCCAGTTCTCGTCACACCCCGAGAGAAAGAGCCGATGTTGCTATACATCGCGGCTATGAATCAAGTTGTCAGCTCAGTACTTGTGGTCGAACGCGCGGAGGAAGGCAAGGAGCACGGAGTACAGAGGCCCGTGTACTACCTAAGCGAAGTTTTATCTCCGACCAAGCAAAGATACCCCCATTATCAGAAGCTAGCATACGCCATCTACATGACGGGAATCCCCATTATCTTCTCGGCTATGAATCCTGTTTCCAGCATCCTCAACAACCCAGACGCCACAGGGCGTGTATCGCTATGGGGAATCACGCTGGAGCCCTGGGAGATCACGTACCAATGCCAGTCCGCAATCAAGTCCCAAGTTCTACCGGATTTCATAGCCGAATGGATGGAAGCTCAGATGCCCGAACTCCCAGACCTGTCGAACAGCTGGACCATATTTGTCGACGGATCCAAGCGGGTTTCGGGAGCAGGAGCAGGAGTGGTTCTCGTATCACCACAGGGGGACAGGATGCACTATGTTCTCCGCATGCATTTCTCAAATCCCTCGAACAACGAGGCAGAGTACGAAGCCGTTCTTCATGGCATGCACATGGCAAAAGCCTGCGGGGCTACCCGCATTAAGATCCATGGAGATTCGAACCTTATCGCCCAGCAAGTCATGAAAGAGTGCGACGCAACCTGTGCAAACATGATTGCATACCAAGCCATGTACGATAGGCTCGAAGGCGAATTCGAGGGCTGCGAAGTGACGCACATCGGCAGGGAAAGCAACGAAGAGGCAGACAACCTGGCCAACATCGGGTCAAGGTTCCTCCCAATACCGCCCAGAGTATTCTTCGAAGAGATATTCGAACGCTCCGTCAAGATTAAACCAGTGACCGACCCAGCATTAGCAACACGCTCGGGGGCTCGGCAGGCCAGCACCGCCCCAGCGACAGGAACAGAAGATCTTCCAAAAGACGCGGCCGCAGTCATGCTCATCGAAGCAACATGGACGAAGCCATACTTGGCCTACCTGATGCGGGGCGAGCTCCCAGAGGATCCCATCCATCGCCGACAAGTCATGCGGCATTCCAAGGCCTTCACGATAATCAACGGGGAGCTCTACAAGCGCAGCACCACAGGGGTGCTCCAACGGTGCATAGCGCAGGAAGATGGGATCGCTCTCCTTCGAGAAATCCATGAAGGAACCTGTGGGCACCACGCTTGCAGCCGAACCCTCATGGCCAAGGCTTTTCGGTCGGGATTCTACTGGCTATCCGCCCTCTACGACGCCAGGAACATCGTCCAGCACTGCGAAGCATGCCAGTTATTCGCCACCAAGCCTCATGCACCTGCGTCCGAACTGCACACCATCCCTGTGGCCTGGCCCTTCGCACAATGGGGGCTCGATCAAGTGGGGCCTCTCCCCAAATCATCCCGAGGAGGTCATACTTACCTGCTAGTCGCAGTGGACAAGTTCTCCAAGTGGATAGAGGCTGTTCCGGTCACCAACCAAGAGGCGACCACGGCGGTCAAGTTCTTCGAGTCCATTGTCTACCGGTACGGCATCCCGAACAGCATTATCACCGACAACGGCACCAACTTCACTTCGGGCGAATTCCAGGACTTCGCCAAAAACCTCGGCATCAAGCTCAAGTACGCTTCGGTGGCGCACCCCAAGTCTAATGGCCAGGTCGAAAAAGCCAACGGACTTGTATGCGGAGGCCTGAAGAAACGACTACTTCGACCTCTCAAACGCGCAGCAGGCGCCTGGGTCGAGGAACTGCCTTCGGTGCTCTGGAGTTTGCGAACAACACCCAATTCTTCGACGGGCTATACACCTTTCTTCCTGCTCTTCGGAGTAGAAGCAGTACTACCCACGGATGTGCGCTACAGCACACCCCGCGTGGTCGCCTACGTCGAGGAAGACGCAGACAAGGCATTAGCAGACGCCCAAGATCTACTAGACGAAGCTCGAGATGTCGCCCTCGTTTGATCGGCGGTTTATCAGCAGAGCCTCCGCAACTACCACAGCAGGCGGGTACGCGGACACTCATTCGAGCCGGGCAACCTTGTGCTCCGCCTCAAGCAGACAAGCACGTCGAAGCTGGAGCCGCCATGGGAAGGCCCGTACCTCGTCCATGAGGTCATCCCGGGAGGAGCATACCGCCTACGCAACCCGAAAACGGGGAAAGACGTAGAGAACCCATGGAACGCCGCGCAGCTACATCGCTTCTATCCTTAGCTAGCAAAGCTGTCTCCTCTACCCCCTCTACTATGTAATCAGGCGCCGGCAGCAGTCCGCGCCCAACATTGTGCCTTCGGCACCAAGCAATAAAGTTCAAGTTCCTCACTTCATGAATCGACATTTGTGTATGCTTACGCTCGGGGGCTTCGCCTTTCGACCCACGCTCGGGGGCTTTGCCTTTCGACCCACGCTCGGGGGCTTCGCCCACGCTCAGGAGCTTTGCCTTTCGACCCACGCTCGGGGGCTTCGCCCACGCTCAGGGGCTTTGCCTTTCGAACCACGCTCGGGGGCTTTGCCTTTCGACCCACGCTCGGGGGCTTTGCCCACGCTCAGGGGCTTTGCCTTTCGACCCACGCTCGGGGGCTTCGCCCACGCTCGGGGGACTTTGCCTTTTGACCCACGCTCGAGGGCTTCGCTCACGCTCGGGGTCCTCACCCACGCTCGAGGGCTTCGCCCACGCTCGGGGTTTTTGCCTACGCTTGGGGGCTGCGCTCTCTCGACCTACGCTCGGGGGCTGCGCCCTACGCTCGGGGGCTGCGCTCTCTCGACCTACGCTCGGGGGCTTCGCCCTCCTGACCTACGCTCGGGAGCTTCGCTTTTTCACCCCAGACAAACAAGACACACATATACAATATATACACAAAGCGGAGGTACAAACGCAGCCACAGGGCTAGTTCATGGCACCGCGGCGCCCTGGTTTGCTCTCTGACGATCACTTTCGGTGATAATCTGTTGAGCGATACAGTCGGCTATGCCTCTGCAAGCAGCATAGTGGTGCTCCATATCAATGCGACCATTGGGGGACGGAGGAAGCGTCTTCAGAAGCTCCAGGTCGATCTCAGGATAATGAGCACGTACGAAAGCAAGGGCGACCACGGCTCCGCAGCGCAAATGCTCCCGGACAAAGGAGTACACAGCATTTCCGTTCTCGAACCGGTCGAGCAGCGCCGGCAGACCTTCGGGCTGGTTGTTCAAAGGGAACATCGCCTCGTGCACCAAAGCAAGTGCGCCTCGGCTCGTCTCAGCCAACACTCCGGCTTGGGCGATCCTGTCCTGAAGAAGTGTCAACTTCATCGCCTTCGACCGGTCTGCCTAGAAATTGTCCGCAATCGAATTGGCGTGCGTCTGAGCAGCAAGAAGGTGCGCGTTCACACGTTGGGCTTCAGCTGCGCTGTCGAGGCACACATCTGCAGAAGAAAGAAGAAGATTACATTCGACAAAATTGAACAGCGAAGCAAAGGACACCGAAAACTCACATTTTAGAGCTTTCCCCAAGTTCTCGACTTCATCAAGCAGAAACTTCTCGGCGTCGACAGCCAGCAACGCCTTCGACAGAGCAACGTCGACCTTAGCAGTAACTACCTTCAGTTGACGCTGCGTGTTCTTGAGCTGGTCGCGCAGAGATCGAATCAGAGTCAATTCGCTCGAAGAAGGCGCCCTCTGCTCAACGGCACCAGAAGTACTACCAACTGTTTCATACTTAACAGGCCAGGCGCTAGAGGTCGCAGATGGCTCCTGCATAAGAGGCCTGGCATCACATACAAGCATCGGCAACCAAATATCAAAAAGAATAATAAAACAGAAGAACAAGTTTTACAGCATGGAGGGGTCCAAAACAAATTAACAGCCCTCGGCGGTACCACAAAAGTTAATTACAGAGGTGCGGCAGGAGCACTACTCGCACTACGCTGAGCTACCAGCCTTGCTAGATGGTGCGCCGGATGCGCCACGCTTTCGAGCCTTCACCGCCGCGCGCTTCTCGTTCCTCTCGGCCAAGAAGCTCGTCATCCGGGCAGCCAGATCACGAGCATGAGCAACATAACTCTTGGCGGACTTGTCGCGTCCGTCCTTGTCTTTTGGATTTGTGCTCGTGATCTTGTCAGCATCGAACTCCACATCGTGCATCATCGTCATGGAGAAGACAGACTCGGAGCCGATAGTTACCTGTCGGCGAACCGCGGCAACTAACGCGTCTTTGCCATCCGCCTTCACCGCTAGAGCTTCGATGATCCCCGCAATGGTGTCGCTGACCGAGTCGGGTACAGACGTATCCCAAACGCGAACAAGCGTCGACCGCACCCTTGCCAGGAGGTTGCCAACCTCTCAACTCAGGCGCTCGGCGAGGCCGACACTGGATTCGAGCCCAGCGGGCTCCTTCATAGCTACGGCATCCAATTCGGCAGCGGCTACAAGAAAGAACAAACTGCCAGGTCAACAATAGGACTCTTCGGCACAAAAACTAATCCAGACGAGGTCGAGGACTCACCACGCAAAGCATCGAGCAAAGATTGCAGACGCTGTTGCATGTCTTTTTCCTTCGCTTCGGCCTCTATGAGACGCGTCCTGGCAAGCTCCTGGGCCTTGGTCGACTCGGACTTCAGCTGGGCGACCTCGTCGGCTAGCTCATCGGTCTTGGCTTTCAGTCCCGAATTCTCTACCGCGAGGTCATCCAGCTGCGCCTTCAAGGACGTCTTGTCAGCGGCAGCTTGCGTGGCGATCCCTGATCATTCAGAAAAGAGCAGTGTTATAGATAAAAATAAGCAAGGCTACAATCAGAGCTGGAAGTTAAGGAAGAAGAGGCAGTACTCACGTCGTATGTCCTCGAGCTGATCGGACAGTTTTTGGTTTTCTTCTTCCAAGGCGAAGAAGCTCCTACAAACTTTCGATAGATCCCTAACAACAGGCTAAAGAAGGCACAACAAGAGATCAACCCTCGAGTCATCGTTCGGAGGGCAAGCCTAAGTGTAAACACTTAGGCTCACCCTCGGGGGCTACTGATGGTCAAACACACGAAACGCAAGTTTGGAATCTTCGGACTTACATGGTTGTTAGGACCGGAAGGCTTGCCAGACGAAGAAACAAGGACGAACTCGTGCTCCATCATATTCTTCTTTGAAGAGGTCGAAGGCTTTGTGAGAACGGCTTTGGGGGCGGCGACATCGATGGCCTTCTCCTGTGAGTCCGCTGTTTCTTCGAGGGCGTCGTCATGGGGCTGGACTCGATATTGGTCCTAGTCTCCCAGACACGTCGATGTCCCCTCGGAAGAAGATCTGAAGCAAACATTGATGTCAAAACAAAGCAACTGATTCGAAGCGAGTCCACAGGATGTATGAGTTCTGCAAGGAAAACTTACGACGCATCGATACCAAATTTCGGAAGGATCTTTTTCTCTGTTCGAGGAGGAGGGCGACTGCTCAAAGGCATCGCGGGGATCATGCTATCATCATCATCACCTGAAGAGAGGTGGGCATCGTCGAGGTCTTCAGAGTCTTCAACGACATCCGCAATCGGTTTTCTCTTCGAGGCTCTCAGAGGCGACGGAGCGGTAGAGGTCGATCCCTCCGGCACTTCGGTAAATTCGCGCCCTGGATATTCACCCATCTCGGGCTGGGGCGGATAACATCGGGCTACCTCGATCACCTGTGTAAGGGTTTTGATCGCGTTCAACGTTAATCAACGCAGACGGAAAACAAAAATAACTTTCGACCAAGAGCAAAGGCATACCTCGGTGCGGGGAAAAGCTTTGCTGAAGGCCACCGCGCCAAAGATTTTCGGCACAGGCAACTTCTTCTTTATGTTCGTGACGGCGCGCACGCACTCGTCAATCTCTGCCTCGCGTAGCTCGTCCGAGGAGATTCGGGTCGAATCCCGAGGATCGTTGTAATCCCACATACAGTGGGCTCGAGCAGCGAGGGGTTGGATCCGGCGTTCGATGAAGGTTCGAATAAGCTGAAGTCCTGAAAGTTCCTTCTGCGGAGTAGATCAAAGTTGCTCGATTTTCCCCATCAGCGGCTCTGTGATCTTCATCTCTTCATCCGAAAGATCATGCCTCCAGGATACGCGAGGGCGAAGTATGGTGGTGTTCTGAAATTCTTCGAGCCCGAAGTTTTCGCCATCGGAGAACTTGTCCTTGGCGTAGAACCACTTTGTCCTCCATCCGGGGTTGTTTTCGGGCATTTGGAGGGAGAAGTAAGAGACGTCCGGGCGAACTTGGCAGCTGAAGCCGCTAGTCTGGTATTGAAGAGGGCGCCGAATGATGAAGATTCGGCGCCACAGTGCCCAGTGCGGGTCTATCCCCAAGAAACATTCATAGAGCGTGATGAAACACGCAATGTGAAGAATTGTGTTGGGATTCAGGTCATGGAGCTGAATCCCGTAAGCGAAAAGGAGGCCACGGAGAAAAGGATGCGGCGGCAGAGACAAACCCCGCAACAGAAAGGCGATGAAAATTACCCGGAATCCGAGGGGAGGCCGGGGAATGATCTCAGGGCCGGCGGCGAGCGATTCCACCGGCGTGTTCTTCAGGAGGCCCATCTTCTCGGCCTAGGATAGCTCCTCGTCCCCAGCCTTGGCCTGAACCCAATGGCCAATGACGGGGGTGTCAGCATCTCCAGTCTTGGATTTCTTCGCGGCGGCGCCGGCGGCGTCTCCGGCCGCGGAGGAGCTTCTCTTGCCCATGGGCTCGGAGCGCGGCAGCAGCTTTGAGAATGGAGATGAGGGAGATGAGCTACAGGAGCAGTGCGCAAGGAGGAAGACGGTGGTGGTGGGGTGAGATGGACTGTTTACCCCGCTGCTGTTATTTATTTCTCCTCTAGAAATCTACGTCAGATCTTAGCCGTCCACGGCGAAGTGGAAACGGCAGAGCGGATCCAGCCGTCCACGTGTCAGTACCGCGGGAGCCGCGGCGTCCACTACGCACGGTAATCAAGGAGACCGTGCCGGTTTTTTCTCACTCATGTGGGGGACGTGCGGTCAAACACTGTCAACGGCCGGGACGTGCGGCCGGTGGACCCACTATACATCTAGTCCTGTCAGAGTCAGGCCATTCCTGCAGAGGATGGCGTGACAACTCGAGGAAGCATATCGTCAGCAATGACGCGATTCTTTGGGCAAGCTGACCTTTTTCGACTCAAAGGGCGAAGCTGGCAAGGGTTCTTTCGAACATCAAAGGTACGCACTCCTTGCAGTCAGATGATTTCTCGACTGAGTTTCCTTTGGGGTTTTGGTGCTCCTCTTTTTTGTGCTACCCAAACACACACAAGGTTTTTCGATGACTCTGTCTTTTGCTGAACGCTTCGAATTGGGTTCTTCGAGCAAGGAATGCCTGCTCATTCGAGGCTGGGCTTCGGTCCCTCAAATTGTCTTTTTTGGGCCAGCAGTGCCTTCAAGTTATTCGAGGCTGAGCTTCGGTCCCTCGAATTGTCTTTTTTGGGCCAGCAGTGCCTTCAAGTTATTCGAGGCTGGGCTTCGGTCCCTCGAATTGTCTTTTTTGGGCCAGCAGTGCCTTCAAGTTATTCGAGGCTGGGCTTCGGTCCCTCGAATTGTCTTTTACGGCCCAGCAATGCTTTCAAAGTGTTCGAACTTGAACTACGGACCCTCGAAACGCATCCCTAGGCCGCCTGCATCTTCATTCTGTTCGAGTATGGGCTGATGCCTTTTTGAACCTTTCTTTTGGGCTATCAACGCTCCTCATTCAACATGCCCGAATCTTGGTGGCCATATACCTGTTCGGATGACGTATGTCAAATACGAAGGTAAGTCCACGGTTTGTAACACCAGATGGCCCGGTATTCATATCAAACGCGCTCTGCCGGAAATTTTCCATACCTGCGGTATGAAGTTTGCACCGATGGACGCATCGGGTGCCTCACAATGAACTGGGCTCCGACCTGGTAAGTCCAACACGGCTCGGGTCGGGGTAGCGCCAGCCCACGCGGGTTCGAGTCGGGGGACTCGAATCTGAGTAAGCTAACCGAATGTTTTTGCGGCTATGCAATTAACTGAGACCCGGCGTGAGTCTCAGGCCAGTTATGCGCATCCCTCTGCAAACCCGACTTAGCACTTTCGAGGCTCTGAATGAGCGTAGCTCGAAAATTTCATATCTAACAAGTGTATTACTCGAATGTTCTCTGTATTTTTGCGGTTCCACAGACCAGGTGCGCATACCGGGTGTGGCTAGGAAGACTTTCGGGTGGAGTCCTTGCCATAGTCTTCGGCTATCCCAGGCACTCGGGGCTACTGACGAAGGAATGACAAACGGGCCCCCGATATTCGCCTACCTGGTTTTCGGTCCAGGAAGGGTCTCTCTCGAAAGGCTCTTGAGGCCCATCAAGGCAGCGGTCTAGCGTGGCCTAGGAGCTAAACTTGGCGTGCAAGTAAGGACCCAAAGAATTGGAGTTAGACTAGGTTTCGTTTGTTTGAGTACCGATCCAATCTGTACCTGGCTTGAGAGACAATCCTGAGACCCTGCCTTCGCATATAAAAGGCTGGAAGGGAGATCTCGAAGGCTAGACGCTTTTCCACCCATCTCACACCGGAACGCTCAACAACTTAGAGCTCTCTGGTTCGGCTAGATCCAATCTACGCCACCATTGTAACCCCATCGTCAAAGCCACCCTGTCAATACAAAGTCAGACAAGCAGGACGTAGGCCTTTTACCTTCTGAGGGGGCCGAACCTGGGTAAATCCCGTGTTCCTTTGCTTTCGTCTGATCGCCGTCGAGTTCGCCAGGTCCCCAATGCGTTTCCTAGATCGAAAGCCCTTCGACATGGGCATTGCTAGGGATAAACCTCATCAATACCCCTTCCTGTCGATCTAATCTCGCATCCAGAGCTTTCGAGTGTTCTTTGTTTCGCTGTTTTCTTCTTGTCAGGGTTTTTAGCAATGTCTTCGAGAGACTCGTTCCAATGCTCCTCCATGGACGACGATAATGATCAGATTGATGGTCTCAGCCCAACGTCTATGTGGAGAAGGAATAGGAGGAGGAAGGACTTCTCTGATGATAAAGACTACAAGTCCGACAAGGAAGAAGACTACAAGTCCAACGAGGAAGAAGACTATGAGCCCGACGAGGAAGGGGAGTACAAACCTGAGGAGGAGGAAGATCACAAGCCCGTCATCAACATCGGATCTCCATCGGCAACACCACTTGCTCCTGTCCCTATTTCTATGGTCTGGGTGAATGTATCCCTCAAAAACAAGAGGAGGGGTGCATTCATAAGTACCCGGGGGAAGGTTCCCAGGCACACTCTTGCTAATCGGTATCCAGCTCCTAACCTTTGTGACAAGGATCCTCCTGGTGATTGGGATCACAAGATCCCAAAAACGCGTGTGCAAAGTCCTGAGTGGAAACCCAGCAGACAAACTCGAGAGGAAGGACTCGTGAAAGAACTAAGCGGAGCTGCAAGCAAATTTGAGCAAGCTTACAACTTCATGATGAGAGTCATTGGAGATCTTGAAGATTACCATGAGGAAAAGAAGTGGAAGAAGGAAGAGAAATAATCCAGCGGCAACCGTTCAAGCTTGGGGGAGTTCCACCTAGTCTCTTCATCTTTATTAGTTATTCATATTTTATCTAGCCATGGTGTGCTTTACTTTATCGTTTAGTATCGAGTTATCTTAAGTTTTTGCAAGCTCATAGAGCATTATCATGTATCCCCTATCTTGTGGTTTATCAATAAATATTAAAGTATGGTATCATCCATGGTTCTCTTATTTAGAGATTTATGGGTAACACTCATGCAAATGAGTGAGGCATGCTTAGAGGTTTCAGTCACATCTTGATTTGAATTTGATTAACTTGAGTATGTTGGACAATTGTAGAACCTACCTCATTAAAAGTTCAAGTAAAAAGAATTAGTCAATATGATATGAATAATGAAATTTAGTTTAAGATAGAGATTTAGTCTTGTGAAATAAAAAGTTGGGAAGGATTAATGAAAAGAGTATGATGCATTCTTGTTAAAACTATAGTAGATTATGGGCAAACTTGAGTCATGAATGTTTCAATACTTATGCTCTTGAAAAGTGAATGATATGGAAGGCATCCAAGGATTCGGTTAGCCATGGAAAGTGTAAGAAAAAGGCTGGGTTGAGCATAATACTTGATTGAAATATTCATGAGCAGGTTTTGCACGGGTTACTAAGGAGCAAGAGTGCAAACAACTTCATATCTATCTTTTTATTTCCCTTCTTTTAACTAGTATTCAGCGAGAGTTGATCTTGTCTTTAAACTACAACAAAATATCAGTTGTTATAATGCTTGCTTCAAAAGCGCGTGTGAAAAGAGTATGATTCAATTGTCCAGCATACAATGGTTATTTTTGTTCAAAGATAAAGGGGTGATTGCTAGAGCTTCTATCTATGTTTCCCTCATATATATGAGTTTTAGTTCATTAATCCTTCTTTATAACTGAACATGATGATGATACAATGCCCGTATTTATTTATCAACCATAAGCTCATTGATACATGTGATGATCTATTCGCTTACTTACTTGAGGACGAGTAAGGGTTTAAGCTTGGGGGAGTTGATACGTGCATTTTATATCTTCATTTTAGTAGTTCATATTGTCATATTGAAATGTTATTTGCATTGTTATATTATTGTTTTTGCATGTTTTAGATGATTTATGGGACTTTCTTACAAAGTCCCTATTTGTGGCATTTTAATTTCTGGGAGCCAGAAAACTCACTTTTTCCATGTTTTTGATGTTTCAGGACCTTCTGGATACCAAATGAACCGGGGGAAAATGCACAACCATTATTTTTCTAGGAGAAAGATCATGAGAGAAAGAACCAGAAGAGAGGAGCCACGAGGGCCCAATGGGCATGACCCACGCGGCCAAGGAATCTGGCTGCGTGGGTCCTACCTGTTCACACCTCGGGCCCCATTTTCCTTTTAACCACGCCTTTGTCTCGCCAGAAAAGGGGTTGCCCTATTTTTCCCGAGATTTATCGAGGTCGCGGCGGCAGTGACCTTCTAGAGGGGTCAGATCTTGCCGCTCCAGAGCCCCAGAGAAGGGGGAGATCGCCGCCATCTTCACCACCTTTCCTCCTTGGCATAGGGGGAGGTGATACATCTCAAACATATCTATAATTTTTGATGCTCCATGCTTGTTTATGCACCATTTGCTTTATGTTTTGTTACACTTCGTGGCATTTTTATGCATTTTCCAGAACTAACCTATTAACAAGATGCCACAGTGCCAGTTCCCTGTTTTCTGCTATTTTTGTGTTTTAGAAAAGCTACACAGGAAATATTCTCGGAATTGGACAAAACAAAAGCCGAAGTTCCTATTTTTTCCCGACACGAGACGGAGTCCAAAGCAGAGATGGAGGGAGGCCAGGGGATAGCCACACCATAGGGTGGCTCGGCCAGCCCCAGGCCCACGCCACCAGGTGGTGGGGCCACCTGACCTACCTCATGACGCCGCCCTTCCGCCTATATATTCTCCTCGGCGAGAAAACCTAAGGGACCCGATCAATTTTACGCGAAACATACTGCAAGCCACCGCCGTCGTTGACGTGAGATCGGGAGGGTCCAGAAGCTCTTCCCGGCACCCTGCCGGAGAGGGGAATCACCACCGGAGGCCTTCTTCATCACCATGCCTGCCTCTGGAGTGATGTGTGAGTAGTCTACCTTGGACTATGGGTCCATAGCAGTAGCTAGATGGATGTCTTCTCCTCCATGTGCTTCATGTTTAGATCTTGTGAGCTGCCTATCATGATCAAGATCATCGTTGTGTAATTCTACATGTTGTGTTTGTTGGGATCCAATGAATATTGAGTACTTTGTCAAGTTGATTTATTTATTTATCATCTCTATGTTGTTTATGATCTTGCATGCTCTCCGTTGCTAGTAGATATCTTGGCCGAGTAGATGCTAGTGACTCCAAGAGGGAGTATTAATGCTCGATAGTGGGTTCATGCCTCTGGTAACTTGGGGGAGTGACAACAACCTCTAAAGTTGTAAATGTGTTATTGCTACTAGGGAGAAAACAACAATCTTGTGTTCAAGGACATTTGTATTGTTTACATTACACACTTTGCTTAAGGCGATAATTTTTTGCTTGCAACTTAATACCCAACGGTTGCTCGGATGACATTCGGCGGGTGGATTATTAGTCATAGATGCAGTTGGATTACGGTCTATGTATTATGTTGTAATGCCCAAGTGAATCTCATAGTGATCCTCATGACATTTGTATGATTTCTTTATTCTATCAATTGTCCAACTGTAATTTGTTTACCCAGCATGTTATTTATCTTATGGAGAGATACCTCTAGTGAACTGTGGACCCCGGTTCATTCTTTTACTTTCTTATTACCATTTACTATTTACTCGCATTATTTACATTCTCGCAAACTACTATCTTTTACCACACGATACGTTTAATCCTTTGTTTACAGCAAACCGGTGAGATTGACAACCTCACTGTAAGTTGGGGCAAAGTACTTTGGTTGTGTTGTGTGCAGGTTCCACATTGCTGCTGGTGCAAAGCTATGCCCCAGATAAGGCACCATATATAAATTGTCTGGAGCTATCGCGAAGCCAGCGAGCATCAACCTTCGGAAGTTGGTTCTTTCTCCTACTGGTTCGATAAACCTTGGTTTTATACTGAGGGAAGACTTGCTGCTGTGCTCATCATACCTTCCTCTTCGGGTTCCCAACTGGGCGGTCATCTACACGCCATCAAGCAAATTTTTCTGGCGCCGTTGCCGGGGAGAAAGAGGATTTCTGCAAGGGGAGTCTCTCGCTTCCAATCTTTTACTTTGTTATTGTTTTGCTTTATTTTATTTTTGCTTGCATCTTTTTATCAAAAATACAAAAAAATTAGTTCCTTTATAGTTGTTTTTTTTTCTTGTCTGCTTTTTAGTCTTGCTAGAATGAGTAATCCTGAAGTTGAAGTTCATACTTTTAAGCAACAAGGGGGAGAGAGTTTGAAAGAAGCTTGGTACCGAATTAGTAATGCTCATCATAGGTGTACAAAGAAGCATTCTACCATGATCCTCCTTAGGAATTTTTATGTTGGTATATCTAGTTGGAATAGGTACATTCTTGATACTCTCGCAGGAGGTAATTTTCTGGGTACTCCTGCTTTGGAAGCATGCACTTTAATTGAAAGTTTAGTGGGAGTACCACCTATTCATGTTGTTAAAACTAAGGTCACTTTGGAGGAAGTTATAGAAAAACTAAGCTCTTTCGAGAAAAGTTTGCCAAATCTCCTTGATAACGCTAGCGAGGTTAATGAATCGATAGAAAGTATCGGTAAAAGAATCACTGCTTTAGAGTCTAGCACTATCCATGATAGTCAAAACCTTAGGATTGGTAAATTAGAGGAGTCTATGGAAACTCTAAGTTCAATTTTCTCTTCTCTTAAATTTAAGAAGGAGAAAGCTTTTGTTGGAAAAGAGCAAAAAATTATGTATGTTCCCAAGGTGTCTGTGCCAAAACTGCAACAGGTTTTTAAGATTGGTAAGACTTCTAGTTCAACTAAGAGTGATTTGCAGGTTGAATCATCTTCGGGGGCCTCTAAAGTGCCTAGTGTGGTAAGTGGAGCTTTTGAGGAAACAATTGATCTTAATGCTTCGTTTGAAAATACTTGATTTCCACTTTCTGCGCCTAGCTCAAAGGCGTTAAAGAAAAGCACTCTTGGGAGATAACCCAATGTTTTCTTATCAGTACTTTTTCTTTTTGTTGAGTCTTGGAAGTTATTACTACTGCAATGACCTCTCCTTATCATTTTTATTTCGTTTTTGTGCCAAGAAGAACCTCTAATTGGAGGAAGGTAAGATTTGGGGAAGTTGCTGTCCTGAAACAGATTTCTACGCTGCACCGTAAAAATTCGTGAAAATTCTCAGAACATCTTTTTGATCTGAGATTTCTTGTGCACATGCCCCAGGTTATTTACAAACTTCCATTAGTTTTGCACTTTTCGATTGAGCAACAGAAGGTCCTCAGAAAAATCGATCTTTGTCAGCTGTTCTGTTTTGACAGATTTCTGCCACTATTTGTGTTTGCCTCTTGATCGCTTTCTTTTTGAGTTATTTTGATCACGGAACTTTTGAGGAAGTTGCTACAGTAGCTTATGCTTTAATGGGTGTTATACTTGAGTTTAAAACTGAACCAAAAGAGTAGATTTACTATTGTGCTTACACTAATGTTGCTAATAGAATTGTGTGAAGTTTTGTACGAAGGAAGTTTTCAAGTGTAGGGAAAGGAGAATGATGAGATGAGATGAAGTATGGACAAAAGCTCAATCTTGGGTATGCCCATGTCACCCCAAGAAATATCCAAGAGGTACAAGCGTCAAAGCTTGGGGATGCCCCGAGGCACCCCTTCTTCATCGGCAAAAATCAGGTCGTCTTTCAAGACATTATATTTTTATTGCTTGATATACTATGTGTTTTTCTTGGAGCGTCTTTACATTTGCTTTCAGTTTTATTTTATTTTGTTTGCTGCAATAAATGGTTGGACCCCAACATATTTCTTTTGGAGAAGACACACTCCATTTTTCATTGCCAAGAACACTCTAGTTTTCACTCTTATCGTTCAACGAGTGTTCTATTTTTCTAGTACTGCGTTTAGCTTTCATTTTTTGCCTTGATTTTTGTTCAGATCTTATTATTTCTTTGTATCAAGGTGTATTTATACCTCTGGTCTATATTGGTTTTCATCTTTAAGAGTTGATTCAAAAAGGTTGAGTGGTGTTGGAAAAGAGGAGAAGGTTTCATGCCTATAGTGGTATAAATGGGAGCTTGTTTAGACTGTGGCTTAGACTTTTGCATGTCATGCTTGATGTTATTTTGATAGTATGCTTAGTAGTTTTTGCTGTAGCATGACTTGTCTCAAATGACTGAGATTGCTTAATATGCCTTTGAAAGAATCACACGTTGTTTTTATTATATGGGAGCATATTATTGTGGTTTTCTCCTTTGATGCTTTATTTGGGTTGACTTGGCGCATGCTTACACCATGTTTGACTTTAACAAGTCACCATAAGTCTCTATGATCATTTGGTTTTTGACTTGTGATACCACTTTATGCTTTGGTTAATAATGTTTTGTCGCTGTGCATGATTATGGCCGTTATTGCTCTCTTAGTTGGTCGCACCCAGTCTTTTGCTAGCCTTCATTTTGTACTGAGAGGGAATACTTCTCGTGCATCCAACTCCCAAAAACCAATGTTTTCCAATGTGTCCACCATATCTACCTATTAGCAATTTGCTATTCCAAGTACATTCATCTTGCTTTTATCTATCCTTCAAATTAAACTTTTTGTGTTATGTGAAAATTAGTCAGTAAAGCTCTCATGAACCTGACGACACACTTACTTTCTTGCTTTTAATAAATTTGACCATTGTGGCTCTCTTATGTTGATGTTATGTTTGCAAGTTCTAAGTTGGAAGTTAGCTCAGCTATGCTGTCATGGGGCACGCTTTCAACATTGCACTTACTGTCATTTAGTTGATATCATGATCTTTTGTTTATGGATACCTGCGATGTGAAATAAGTTGGAAACTTGTGAGCTCATGGAGTTTGTATATGTCTTAGAGAAACGCCTCAGCCACTAATCTAAGCCATGCATCATTCATGGTGAAAATTTATAGCATGCCCATAGTGGACATTCGACGACGCATCTCAAAATAAAAGCTATACTCATGGTAAATAAAAGAGATGCCGAGGTGTTCATTGTCTGTTTGTCTTGTCATTTTGATGTGGGCTTGTTTCCATGTCATCGGGCAAGCGATACCCCGTTGGCGTTCTCGATGATACATGTATGCTTACAATGACAAGAACTTGCTTGGGACCTAAGTCGAGTAGCATGAGGTTTGGGTATTCGTACTTCACGGGACATGAGATTTTCAACTTATGATTTGGTAAGCATATGCTTCATAATTGTACTCGCATTAACCTTAACCACTCAAGATGCCTATGATGGGGGCAATGAGAGCTCAAAGCTAGTAAGTATCATAATTTTTGGAGGTTTATAAAACTTGCAATCACTGCTTCCCTCTACGAAGGGCCTTTCTTTTACTTTTATGTTGAGTCTCCACCTTCTACCTTTTTGCACCATCTAAGAGAGCATAGTTGTGATTCTGAGTTTAATGTGCATAGTCCCAAAATTTATTATTGATTGATTCTTGATTATGGTTTCGCTTGTTCTTAAATTATTTGTATCTAGTCGCCCTCTTAAACTTGAAGGTGTCCTATGCATTTATATTTTGCTAAAGGACAAGCTGAAAACCACTTTGCTATGTTTTTCTATATGGTTAAAACACACACTTGACTTTCAATGCATTATTACTCATGATCCTTTGTTTATGTTACTTTTCATGTTATAACATGGTTGCTAAGTTTTATTGTCAAGATTATGTCTTTTATGCCCATGTTAGAGTACTTTGATCTTAGCACTCAATGCTTTACATAGTTTGATCAAGATTGTGTTGGTGCATGTCACCTCAAAAATTATTGTTTTTTATCACTTACCTACTCGAGGACGAGCAGGAGTTAAGCTTGGGGATGCTTGATACGTCTCAAACGTATTTATAATTTCTGATGCTCCATGCTTGTTTATGTACCATTTGCTTTGTGTTTTGTTACACTTCGTGGCGTTTTTATGCATTTTCCAGAAATAACCTATTAACGAGATGGCACAGTGCCAGATTCCTGTTTTCTGTTGTTTTTGTGTTTCAGAAAAGCTACACAGAAAATATTCTCGGAATTGGACGAATCAAAAGCCGAAGTTCCTATTTTTTTCCTGACACGAGACGGAGTCCAAAGGACAGACGGAGGGGAGCCAGGGGCCAGCCACACCATAGGGTGGCGCGACCAGCCCCTGGCCCATGCCACCAGGTGGTGTGGCCACCTGGCCCACCTCCTGATGTCGCCCTTCCGCCTATATATTCTCCTCGGCGAGAAAACCTAAGGGAACCGATCTATTTTCCATGAAACATACTGCAAGCTGCCGCCATCATCGACGCGAGATCGGGAGGGTCCAGAAGCTCTTCCCGACACCCTGCCGGAGAGGGGAATCACCACCGAAGGCCTTCTTCATCACCATGCCTGCCTCTGGAGTAATGTGTGAGTAGTCTACCTTGGACTACGGGTCCATAGCAGTAGCTAGATGGATGTCTTCTCCTCCATGTGCTTCATGTTTAGATCTTGTGAGCTGCCTATCATGATCAAGATCATCGTTGTGTAATTCTACATGTTGTGTTTGTTGGGATCCGATAAATATTGAGTACTTTGTCAAGTTGATTTATTGATTTATCATCTTTATGTTGTTTATGATCTTGCATGCTCTCCGTTGCTAGTAGATATCTTGGCCGAGTAGATGCTAGTGACTCCAAGAGGGAGTATTTATGCTCGATAGTGGGTTCATGCCTCTAGTAACTTGGGGGAGTGACAACAAACTCTCAAGTTGTAGATGTGTTGTTGCTACTAGGGAGAAAACAACAATCTTGTGTTCAAGGACATTTGTATTGTTTACATTACACACTTTGCTTAAGGCGATAATCTGTTGCTTGCAACTTAATACCCAATGGTTGCTCAGATAACATCTGGTGGGTGGATTATTAGTCATAGATGCAGTTGGATTATGGTCTATGTATTATGTTGTAATGCCCAAGTGAATCTCATAGTGATCCTCACGACAATTGTATGCTCTCTTTATTCTATCAATTGCCCAACTATAATTTGTTTACCCAGCATGTTATTTATCTTATGGAGAGACACCTCTAGTGAATTGTGGACCCCGGTCCATTCTTTTACATTCTTATTACCGTTTACTATTTACTCGCATTATTTACATTCTCGCAAACTACTATCTTTTACCACACGATACGTTTAATCCTTTGTTTACAGCAAACCGGTGAGATTGGCAACCTCACTCTAAGTTGGGGCAAAGTACTTTGGTTGTGTTGTGTGTAGGTTCCACATTGCTGCTGGTGCAAAGCTACGCTCCATATAAGGCGCTGATGCGTGGTTGATGGCCAGCCCGTTGGGAACCCCAAGAGGAAGGTGTGATGAATATAGCAGCAAGATTTTCCCTCAGTTAAGAAACCAAGGTTTATCGATCAGGAGAGGAGAGACAAATGACTGAAGGTGATGCTTGCAAGCTTCGCGACAGCTCCAGACAATTTATATATGGCGCCTCATCCAAGCTTTACTTTGCGAGCAGCAACGTGGAACCTGCACACACACAACCAAGTACTTTGTTCCCAACTTGCGATGAGGTTGTCAATCTCACCGGTTTGCTTGAAACAAAGGGTATGAGCGTATCGAGTGGAAAACAGTGAAAGTATGCGAGTAAAGTAAACAGTGCGAGTAAAGTAAACAGGTGATAGCAATATGATGGAAATAGGACCGGGGTCCACAGTTCACTAGTGGTGTCTCTCCATAAGATAAATAACACATGCTAGGTAAACAAATTACAGTTGGGCAACTGATAGAATAAAGATAAACGTGAAATGTCAAGAAGATCACTATGCGATTTACTCTGGGCATTACAACAAAATACATAGACCACCATCCAACTGCATCTATGACTAATAATCCACTCCCGAGGATATCATCCGAACACCCCATGAGTATTAAGTTGCGAACAACAGATAATTGCATTAAGCAAAGTGTATAATGTAAACAAAGCATATGCCCTCGAGCATATGAATGTTGTTTTCTTCCTAGTAGCAACAACACATCTACAACCTTAGAGGTTTCTGTCACTCCCCCAGGTTAAATAGAGGCATGAACCCACTATCGAGCATAAATACCCCCTCTTGGAGTCACTAGCAACTACTCGGCCAAGATAGCTACTAACAACGGAGAGCATGCAAGATCATAAACAACATAGAGATAACATAAGATATATTTCAGTATAGCAACTCAATCATAACACCAATATTCATCGGATCCCAACAAACCAAACATGTAGAATTACATAACGGTGATCTCAATCATGTAGGGCAGCTCATGAGATCTAAACATGAAGCACATGGTGGAGGAGACAACCATCTAGCTACTGCTATGGACCCATAGTCCAAGGTAGACTACTCACTCATCGCTCCGGAGGCAAGCATGGCGATGAAGAAGACCTCCGGTGGTGATTCCCCTCTCCGGCAGGGTGCCGGGAAGAGCTTCTGGACCCTCCCGATCTTCGGGTCGACGGCGGCGGCGGATCGCGATGTGTTCTGGAAAAGTGATCGGGTACTTAGGTTTTTTCCGTCGGGGGGGGGGGGGGTCTTTATAGGCGAAGGGGCATCATCAGAAGTGGACCGAGGAGACCTCACACATAGGGGCCGCGGCCAGGGGCCAGGCCGCGCCGCCCTAGTGTGTGGGGCCCTTGTGGCCCCCCTCCAACTCCTCTTTGGATCTCTGGAAGCTTCCGGGAAAAATAAGACTTCAGGAACTTGTTTCGTCCAATTCCGAGAATATTTCCTGTGTAGCACTTCTGAAACACAAAAACAGCAGAAAACAGGGAACTGGCACTGTGGCGACTTGTTAATAGGTTAGTTCCGGAAAATACATAAGAGTGCCACGAAGTGTAACGAAACAGTAGGCAAATGGTGTAAAAACAAGCATGGAGCATCAAAAATTATGGATACGTTGGAGACGTATCAAGCATCCCCAACCTTAACTCCTGCTCGTCCTCGAGTAGGTAAGTGACAACAAAGAATAATTTTTGAGGTGACATGCACCTACACAATCTTGATCATATATGTAAGCATTTGTGAGCTGGGATCATAAGAACTTAAAACATGGGCATGAAAGATATAATCTTGACAATAGAAACTTAGCAACCATGTTATAAACATGAAAATGAACACAAACAAAAGATCATGAAAATGAAACAATGAAAGTCAAACGTGTGTTCAAATCATAAGGAAAAACATACAAATGGTTTTCAGCTTGTCCTTCATGGAGAGAGCAAAACAATGCATAGGACACCTTCAAGTTTAAGAGGGCGACTAGATACAAATAATTTAAGAACAAGTGAAACCAACAATATGAATCAATCAATGAAAACTTTGGGACAATGCACATTATACTAAGAATGACAACTATGCTCTCTTAATGGTGCATAAAGATAGAAGGTGGTGACTCAACATAAAAGTAGAAGAAAGGCCCTTCGCGGAGGGAAGCAGTGATTGCAAGTTTTATAACCTTCAAAAATTATGGTACTTACTAGCTTTGAGCTCTCATTGCCCCCATCATAAGCATCTTGAGTGGTTAGAGTTAATGCGAGAACAATTATGATGCATATGCTTGACAAATCATAAGTTGAAAAACCTCTTGTCCCCTGAATACGAGTACCCAAACCTCATACTACTCAACTTAG
Source organism: Dactylis glomerata (assembly GCA_007115705.1). Taxonomy (NCBI): domain Eukaryota; kingdom Viridiplantae; phylum Streptophyta; class Magnoliopsida; order Poales; family Poaceae; genus Dactylis; species Dactylis glomerata. The sequence continues at coordinate 2,551,253 of QXEO01000225.1, read as the reverse complement.
AGTCCCAAGCAAGGCTCTTGTGATTGTAAGTATATATGTATCATCGAGAACCGCCAACGGAGTACCTCCATGCCCGATGACATGGAACAAGCCCACATCAAAATGACAGGACAAGCAGACAATGAACACCTCGACATCTCTTTTATTTACCATTTGTATAGCTTTTTATTTTGAGATGCGTCGTCGAATGTCCACTATGAGTATGCTGCAAATTTCCACCATGAATTATGCATGGCTTAGATTGGAGGCCCAGGCGTTTCCCTAACACATATACAAACTCCATGATCCCCACAAGATTCCCAATTCATTTCACACCGCGGGCATCCATAAACAAAAGATCACGATATCAACTCAAATAAGAAGTGCAATGTTGAAAGCTTCCCCCATGATGGCATGGTTGGGCTAGTATCCAACTTACAACTTGCAAGCATAACAACTCAACATAAGAGACCACAATGTCAAAAAAAATTAAGAACAGGAAAAAGTAAAGTGTGCCTTCCGGTTCATGAGAGCTTTACTGACCAATTTTCGCATAACACTGGTAAGAGTTTAATTTGAAGAGAAAATAAAAGCAAGTCAAATTTACTTGGAATAGCAAATTGCTAGTAGGTATGTATGGTGGACACTTTGGCAAACTTGATTTTTAGGAGTTGGATGCACGAGTAGAGCTCATACTCAGTACAAGGCGAGGGCTAGCAAAAGACTGAGAGCGACCAACTAAGAGAGCAATAATGGCCATAATCATGCAAAGCGACAAAGCAACATTAAAATAAGCATAAGATGGCATCAAAAGTCAAAAACTAAATGATCATAGAGGCTATTGGCGACTTTGTATGAGTCTAACATGTGTGAGCATGCGCCAAGTCAACCCAAATAAAGCATCAAGGAGAAAACCAAAATAATGCTTCCATACAATAAAAACAACGCATGATTTTTTTCAAAGGCTCATTAAGCAATCTCAGTTATTTGAGACAAGTCATGCTATAGCAAAAATCACTAAGCATACTATCAAAAAGACATCAAGCATGACATGAAAAAGCCTAAGCCGCAGTCTACACAAGCTCCTTCTTGTAGCACTTTTTAGCATAAAGTTTTTTCTCTTTTCCAACACCATTAATTTTTTTTAAAAACACCTCTTTTGATGAAAACCAATAAAGATCAGAGGCAAAAATCCACCTTGATGAAGAGATATGACAAGGTCTGAATGCAAATCAAGGCGAAAACGAAAACCAAAAGCAGTAGCAGAAAAAGAAGAACACTCGGTGACAAGGGGTTAACTCGACAAATGTCCTAGATGAAGGACTTAGATCGGGGGAAGAGCAACGACTAGAGATTCCGGGATCGAGATTGGCACACGATGTACCCTGGTTCACGTCCCCACGGTGGAGGATCGCTACATCCTGCTAGCAATCTAGTATATGATCATAGGTGTTTACATGGAGCCGCCATAGGCGGAATATTGTATCTAGTCTATGTCTAATCTATCTTGTATCTCTAGTATTGCTTGTCTATGATATTTGATGTCTATGATATCTATTGAGTTCTTAGTTGTTCCTCTAGGGGCGCCCCTGTCTGGCTTTATATATGCAACCGGGCTAAGATTTTACAAGAGTTCTAGTCGAATACGGATTAGAGTCTTCCTTCTTCGTCTCCAAGTCATCTTCGAGTCCTTGTTCCAGTCTACCTCCATAATGGGCCGGACCCGGTATACTAATCCGTGGGTACCCAAAGGGCATACCATGTCAGTAGCCCCCGAGACTCTACTTGAGTCACAGACTCGGGTTGAGTCTCCAAACTTCAAATCTTCATCCATCTTCAAATGCTTCAATCTTCGACTTCATATAACTTCGACTTCTGGAAATCTTTGATTTCTCCAATTTTTGACTTCAGTTCTTCGACTTCCTGAAACCTTCGGGTTCTTGAATCCGCGCTCCTGATGGGAGTGAAATGTCGAGTTTATTTTCTGGTGCTTGCCACCGACAATAGACTCGAAATTTTCTTTCTCGCTCTTCATTGATGATCTTCTCGAAGTAAATCTTCATCAGGTGCGCGACCAGCGCTCCTGATGGGAGTAGCCCCCGAGGCTATGGTCGGGTACTTGCAGTCGATCATAGGCTCCAATTTTCTTCTTCATCATCTCTTGCGTCTTCTTCTTGTTGAATTCTTCTCGAAATTATTTTTCTATCGGGTGCGCGGCAGTGCTCCCGATGGGAGTAGCCCCCGAGTCTATGTTCGGGTACTTGTAGCCGGGCATAGACTCAAGTTGTACTACTCGAAGAAGTTCGGCTCCTGTTGAAGGACTTGATGATTTTGTCGACTCCTGCAGAAAATATGAATAATTATGAAATAATTTGTCTCTCGAAGAAATATTGTGTTTGCATATTGTAATGATGATGTAGTATGTAAAATAAAAACTCGATGTTTTTTGTGCAATTTTGTTGCTCGTACGTAAGACCCTTTCGTTAGCCTGATGCACTTCACGGCTCGATCAGCTACTCAGGTCAGACGTAATGTGGTGCGTTTGCCGCATTTTTGAAGATACTTGCTAAGCCTTTTCGTTAACCTGGCGCCCTAGATTTTGGCCTTGCCAACCGTTAGTCGAGCTTCATGCGACTGTAAACTAAATTGACAAGTATTCGACAAGGAACGCCAGCTAGCTACTAGGGCTTTCACAATTTTTCGAAGTCAATGATATGCAGGATGATTGTTCATGGCGGAGCCCCCGAGTGTCGGGTGCGGCGAAAGTAACAATCGACTCTTGGAAGAGGAGAACTTAGCTTTTATCGGGTACGGTGTGGTCGGCGCGGCGTAGTCGACGATGACGTAGTGGAGTTGTTTTCGTAGAATCATAACCACGATCGGAGGCGAAGTTGTCGTCGAGCCCCCGAGCGCTGTTGGGATCGTCGCATTGCTGATGTCGACGAAATCATAGGTCTTGAGTATGAGCTTCCGCACTCAGGGCGAGTTGATGTCGAGCCCCCGAGCGTTGTCGATAGTTTGCGCGAGTGCGTGGCGGCGATGAGCCCCCGAGCGTGGCAAGCCGCAGTTGACGCCGTAGTCGACGATGTTGAAGTAGTCGAAGTTTTTTCTTCGAGTTGTCCGAGCAAAGTAGTCAAAATTGTATCGTAGCATTCTTCATGGCTTGGTTTGATCGACTAGTTACTCCTTTATTGCCTTCATGTCTTCACGTGATGTAGCACTTGATGACCCAACTCTGGCTTAGAACTTGTATGGAACGTCAAAGGCATGCACGTGCCAGCTGATTTTTTTTTTTTTGAGAAACACAGTACAAACGCAAGCGCTCATATACACGCGCATACACTCACCCCTATGAACGCACACACGCACATCCTACCCCTATGAGCACCTCCGAAAGACTGAGCCGGCAGATCGGGTCTTGAGATTGACGAAGTCACCACGGGCGCCTCGCTATCGACGGGAACGTCGCCTCCCACTGAAAGAATATTCCACCTTTATGAGACACACAGATGTCAAACCTGGGGTTTGAACTCTGGTGGGCTGGGGGTACAACCACCCTCCTAACCACCCAACCGCAGGTTGGTTCTCCGTGCCAGCTTCTTTCATCGCTCGCAGCGATTGCTGGATCAACCCGTGGGATTGCTATTTCTCCGACTGCATGCTTTTGTAGTACTTGCACTGATCAATCTAGTTGTTCTTTTCTTCTTTTGGCTTCCCCTGTGAAGTAACGCTGGCAAGCAGCAATCTGGACGAGGTACGCGTACGCGAAACCCGATTGGTGTTTGCTATTCAACGAGGCCAGGCATAGCAGAGCTGGAACCCGATCGGGAGTCAAAATTTGTGTAAGACTCGGCCATTGTTTCCGATGCAAAATTTGGCAATGAATTAGATCTTGGAGTCCGTGCTAAATTTTCTTCGTGAACAATCGTGGCTTGCCTTTGCTCTTCATGGAGTAATTTCTTTCTTTGCACCATGTATCGTCGCAGTGTACGCGATGCCGATCTTTGACGGGTTTTTTTCCTGCCGCCTCACATAGTGATTTGATGGATTTCTGAATTTCTTTGGGTTGGACCAGCTGTTTGATGATCCGGCGGGACGCGATCTTGCAGCTGCTATCGGCAGCCGCAAAATTTGTTGATCTTGTCGATGAAAAAGTTGAAGGATCCCGCCCGGATAACAAAATCTAGTCACCGCGATCCCCACGGTCGGCGCCAATTGACGAGGGTTAACTCGACAAATGTCCTAGATGAAGGACTTAGATCGGGGGAAGAGCAACGACTAGAGATTCCGGGATCGAGATTGGCACACGATGTACCCAGGTTCACGTCCCTACGGTGGAGGATCGCTACATCCTGCTAGCAATCTAGTATATGATCATAGGTGTTTACATGGAGCCGCCGTAGGCGGAATATTGTATCTAGTCTATGTCTAATCTATCTTGTATCTCTAGTATTGCTTGTCTATGATATTCGATGTCTATGATATCTATTGAGTTCTTAGTTGTTCCTCTAGGGGCGCCCCTGCCTGGCTTTATATATGCAACCGGGCTAAGGTTTTACAAGAGTTCTAGTCGAATACGGATTAGAGTCTTCCTTCTTCGTCTGCAAGTCATCTTCGAGTCCTTGTTCCAGTCTACCTCCATAATGGGCCGGACCCGGTATACTAATCCGTGGGTACCCAAAGGGCATACCCATGTCACTCGGTTTTTTATAAGAGTGAAAACTAGAGCGTTCTTGGCAAATGAAAAGCAAGGCAACTTCTCCAAAAGAAATTTGTAGGGGTCCAACCATTTATTTCAGCAAACAAACAAACTAACTAAGAAAACTAAAACAACTAACGCTCCAAGAAAAATACATAGTGCATGAAGCAATAAAAATATAGTATCTTGAAAGGTGACCTGATTTTTGCCGATGAAGAAGGGGTGCCTCGGGGGCATCCCCAAGCTTTGACGCTTGTACTTCTTGGATATTTCTTGGGGTGATGTATGGGCATCCCCAAGCTTAAGCTTTTGTCCATTCTTCAACTCATCTCATTATTCTCCAATCCCTATACTTGAAAACTTCCTTCATACAAAACTAAACACAAATCTATTAGCAACATTAGTGTAGCATAACATATAATCAACCTCTTTTTGCTTCAGGTTTCAACCCGAAACCACCACATATATAGCATATACTACTGTAGCAACTTCCCCAAAAGTTCCGTGATCAAAAGAACTCAAAAGAAAGCGATAAAGCGGCAAACACAAATATTGGCAGAAATCTGTCAAAACAGAACAGCTAACAAAGGCCGAATTTTTAAGGGGTTTTATGTTGCTCAAATCAAAAAGTGTTCAACTAATGAAAGTTTGTATATAACCTGGGGCATATGCACAAGAAATCGCAGGTCCAAAAGATATACAGAGAATTTATACGAATTTTTACGGTGCAGCACCGAAAACAGTTTCAGGACAGCAACATCCCCAAATCTTACCTCACTTAAATTAGAGGCTTCTCTTGGCACAACAACAAAATAAAAAGGATAAGGAGCGGTCATTATAGTAGTAATGACTTACAAGACTCAAATAAAAGAAAAAGTACTGGAAAATAAAACATTGGGTTATCTCCCAAGAGTGCTTTTCTTTAACGTCTTTGAGCTAGGCGCAGAAAATTGCGAATCAAGTAACATCAAGTGATGAAGCATCAAGCTCATAATTTGCTCTAAGAATAGAGTCAAAAATTAATTTCTTTATTTTCCTAGGGAAGTGTTCCATACCTTTCTTGAGTGGAAATTGATATTTGATGGTGACTTCTCTCATATCAATGATGGCACCTACAGTTCGAAGAAAGGGTCTTCCCAAAATAATAGGACATGAAGCATGGCATTCAACGTCCATAACAAGAAAATCAATGGGAACAAGGTTATTGTTAACCACAATAAGAACATCATTAATTCTTCCCAAAGGTTTCTTCTTAGCAACATCAGCAATAGGAACATCGTAATAACACTTTTCAAGCGGTGGTAAGTCAAGCATGTCATAAATCTTTCTAGGCATGATAGAAATACTAGCACCTAGATCACATAAAGCATGGCAATCAAAACCATTAACATGCATATCAATGATGGGTTCCCAACCATCTTCTAACTTCTTGGGAACAGAAGCTTTTTGCTGCAACTTTTCATCCCTAATTTTCATGAGAGCATTGGTAATATGCTTTGTAAAAGCAACATTTAAAGAACTAGCATTGGGAGTCAAAGCAAGCTTTTGCAAGAAAAAAATAACTTCATATATATTGCAGCCATCAAAATCAAAATTCATTAAAAGAAGTAGAGCTATCATCTCCTACACTCCGAAAAATTTCAGCACTCTTTTGAGAAAAAGTTTTGGCAGTTTTAGGCTTTTTAACACAAGGGGTGGGAGTTTTCTCTACACCAATCAAAGTAAGAGGGTTGCTAGCATTAGGAACAACATCATCAGAGGTAGTAATAGTACAAACTTTCATATTCCTAGCAATCTCATCCTCTCTTTCCCATCTAGCATACAATTCTGCTAACAATCTAAGATTTTCATCAATTCCAACTTGAATAGCATTAGCAGTAGCAAAAACATTGTTCTCTTTCACATCATTAGGCAACACTTTTAATTTCAGAAGTTCAACATCATGAGCAAGGCCATCAACCTTAGAAGCAAGAATATCAATTTTGCCTAACTTTTCCTCAACAGACTTGTTAAAAGCAGTTTGCTTACCGATGAAGTCCTTGAGCATTACCTCAAGCTCGGAGGGCGCGGCCCTAGTGTTGTTGGAGGAATTACCATAACCATTACCATTGGTAGAAGGATATAGCCTATAATTTTTATTAGCAAAATTGTTTCTATAAGCATTGTTGTTAAAATTATTGCTTCTAATGAAGTTCACGTCAACATGCTCTTCTTGAGCAACCAAAGAGGCTAAAGGAACATTATTAGGATCAATATGAGTCCTATCATTAGAAAGCATAGCCATAATGGTATCAATCTTATCACTCAAGGAAGAGGTTTCCTCAACAGAATTTACCTTCTTACCTTGTGGAGCTCTCTCGGTGTGCCATTCGGAATAATTTACCATCATGTTGTCAAGTAGCTTTGTTGCGGCGCCCAAGGTAAGGGACATAAAAGTGCCTCCAGCAGCTGAATCCAATAGGTTCCTCGAAGAAAAATTTAGTCCTGCATAAAAAGTTTGGACAATCATCCAAGTAGTCAGTCCATGAGTGGGGCAATTCTTTATCATAGATTTCATTCTTTCCTAAACTTGAGCAACATGTTCATTATCAAACTGACTAAACTTCATAATATTGCTACGCAAAGATATAATTTTAGCAGGAGGATAGTATCTACCAATAAAAGCATTCTTACACTTAGTCCATGAATCAATACTATTCTTAGTCAAAGACAGCAACCAATCTTTAGCTTTTCCTCTCAAAGAAAAAGGAAACAACTTGAGCTTAATAATATCACTTTCTACATCCTTATATTTCTGCATCTCACATAGCTCAACAAAATTGTTGAGATGAGCTGCAGCATCTTCAGTACTAGCACCAGAAAATTGCTCTTTCATAACAAGGTTCAATAAAGCAGGCTTAATCTCATAAAAGTTTGCAGCAGGAGCAGGTGGCGCAATAGGAGTGCAGATAAAATCACTATTGTTCGTACTAGTAAAGTCACACAGCTTGGTGTTTTCAGGAGTAGCCATTTCAGCAAAACTAAAAGCAGACAAGTAAAAACAACTACCAAGGATTCTAATTTTTTGGGTTTTTGATAAAAAACGATGCAGGTAAAATAAATAAAGTAAAGCAAAACAATAACAAAGTAAAGGATGTGTGTGCGAAAAACTCCCCTCACAGAAGTCTTCTACTTCCTCCCTGGCAACAGCGCCAGAAAATGATTGATGGGGCCAAGTTGACATGGGAGCTTCTTCTACTTCAGTCCCCGGCAACGGCGCCAGAAAATGTCTTGATGCGTGGTTGATGGCCAGCCCGTTGGGAACCCCAAGAGGAAGGTGTGATGAATATAGCAGCAAGATTTTCCCTCAGTTAAGAAACCAAGGTTTATCGATCAGGAGAGGAGAGACAAATGACTGAAGGTGATGCTTGCAAGCTTCGCGACAGCTCCGGACAATTTATATATGGCGCCTTGTCCAAGCTTTGCTTTGCGAGCAGCAACGTGGAACCTGCACACACACAACCAAGTACTTTGTTCCCAACTTGCGATGAGGTTGTCAATCTCACCGGTTTGCTTGAAACAAAGGGTATGAGCGTATCATGTGGAAAACAGTGAAAGTATGCGAGTAAAGTAAACAGTGCGAGTAAAGTAAACATGTGATAGCAATATGATGGAAATAGGACCGGGGTCCACAGTTCACTAGTGGTGTCTCTCCATAAGATAAATAACACATGCTGGGTAAACAAATTACAGTTGGGCAATTGATAGAATAAAGATAAACGTGAAATGTCAAGAAGATCACTATGCGATTTACTCTAGGCATTACAACAAAATACATAGACCGCCATCCAACTACATCTATGACTAATAATCCACTCCCGGGGATATCATCCGAACACCCCATGAGTATTAAGTTGCGAACAACTCCCCTAGGTTAAATAGAGGCATGAACCCACTATCGAGCATAAATACCCCCTCTTGGAGTCACTAGCAACTACTCGGCCAAGATAGCTACTAACAACGGAGAGCATGCAAGATCATAAACAACATAGAGATAACATAAGATATATTTCAGTATAGCAACTCAATCATAACACCAATATTCATCGGATCCCAACAAACCAAACATGTAGAATTACATAACGGTGATCTCAATCATGTAGGGTAGCTCACGAGATCTAAACATGAAGCACATGGTGGAGGAGACAACCATCTAGCTACTGCTATGGACCCATAGTCCAAGGTAGACTACTCACTCATCGCTCCAGAGGCAAGCATGGCAATGAAGAAGACCTCCGGTGGCGATTCCCCTCTCTGGCAGGGTGCCGGGAAGAGCTTCTGGACCCTCCCGATCTTCAGGTCGACGGCGGCGGCGGATTGCGATGTGTTCTGGAAAAGTGATCAGGTACTTAGGTTTTTTCCATCGGGGGGTCTTTATAGGCAAAGGGGCATCATCAGAAGTGGACCGAGGAGACCTCACACATAGGGGGCGCGGCCAGGGGCCAAGCCGCGCCGCCCTGGTGTGTGGGGCCCTCGTGGCCCCCCTCCAACTCCTCTTCAGATCTCTGGAAGCTTCCGGGAAAAATAAGACTTCAGGAACTTGTTTCGTCCAATTCCGAGAATATTTCCTGTGTAGCACTTCTGAAACACAAAAATAGCAGAAAACAAGGAACTGGCACTATGGCGACTTGTTAATAGGTTAGTTCCAGAAAATGCATAAGAGTGCCATGAAGTGTAACGAAACAGTAGGCAAATGGTGTAAAAACAAGCATGGAGCATCAAAAATTATGGATACGTTGGAGACGTATCAGGCGCCATATATAAATTGTCTGGAGCTGTCGCGAAGCCAGTGAGCATCAACCTTCGGAAGTTGGTTCTTTCTCCTACTGGTTCGATAAACCTTGGTTTCATACTGAGGGAAGACTTGCTGCTGTGCTCATCATACCTTCCTCTTAGGGTTCCCAACTGGGCGGTCATCTACACGCCATTAGGAGGCCTCTCCATCACCATTATCACCAAAATTAGGGCCATCTCCATCATCATCACCGTGATCCACTTCGACCCCCTCGTAGTTTGAGAGTTATCAATCTCTAGATACTGTTTAAGTGTGGCTATTCATGCTTGTGAGTGGGCACTTGTCTTTATTTCGTGGAGAGATAATTATTTTAGATTGTGTTGTACCCTTGATGCCACTGATTATGATCATGTTCTCACATTGTGAGTAGTTCCCCATGTTCCTAAGGGCATAGGATGAATTGGCTATGATTTTCATATAACATGTGCTGGTATTTGGTCTAGTGTTTATCTTTTATGTTGTTCTATGATGGTGGTGTGCGAACATCGACTGCACACTACTTCACCTTTATAGGCTCATAGGACAGCATCGTAGTGCAGTGGAGTGGGATAGTACTTTGGGGTACAGACACCTTAGTCAAAGACATGAAATTTTATTATGGGGGATTAATATCGGGGACCTTGGAGTTTAAAGCTATGGTGGGAATTTTGTCTTAATAATTCTTGTGTGCTCATTTGGATGGCCATGAGATCCATCATAAGGGGTCTAGTTCATTTATGTGGCTGCACCTATTTACGGCTCCGTCCGAAAAGATGAAAACTAGACAAGATATGCACCGTGTTGTTTTAGAAATCTTAATGCCAAGTAAATCCATGCCACCCTCGGGAACGTTTTCCTTCTATAAGACACACACCACTCACTTGAGCTTGTCCTCTTGTTGCATAGAGGATTGGACTTTCTCTTTCTAAGAGCTTTTACTTATTGCTTTTTACTTTCAGCAATTATTTACTTGCAACTTTATACCCAAAAATCCCCAAAAACATTTATCACTTTTATTGTTTTGTTTACCAAGCATTCTAACCAATACCCTCAGCTCCTCGTGGGTTCGACAACATTTTCTATTTGAAAGGTACAATAATTGATCTCCTGCACTTGGGAGTCATCAATCCCTAAATTGAACTTGTTTAATATGATTTAGGGATCTGTGCCAAAAATATATAAGTCTAGACGCACACTCTTCTGAACTTAGCAAATCATATTTGTAAGATTTATAATTATTGGAAAATCATGTTCATATATATTTATGAAACATTCCCATGTAAATAGTATGACTATCACTAAGGTTTTTAAACTAAGAAAAGAAGTATGAAGGCTACAATTTAAGTTCAGTTTTTCGTGCTCATCTTCTATGTTTTAGTTAAGTTTTGGAAGTAGACCGCAATGTCGTACGTTATGCTCGCCCCAGTCACAAATTTGTACATCATATATGTGTCGGCACTTCACTTATGTGTCTTGTACTGCTGATACGTCCATTTTGCATCACTATTTTGTATCATAATTTACTGTTATTCATTGATATATTTCACATTTAGAGATAATACTTATGTTATTTCCTCTGTTTTTACATGTTTGACGATCATTGGAGGATTCGCTGCCGGAGTCAGGATTCTGCTGGAAAAAGGACCATCAGGACACCATATTTCGAAGATCAGGAAAATTCCAGAAAAATACCAAAAATATATATTTTACCAGAAGACTGAAATAGCCAGAAGGAGGAGGCGAGAGGGGCCACAGGGCAGCCTCACCACCAGGGGCGCAGCCCAGCCCCTGGCCGCACCGCCCTGTGGTGAGAGCCCCCTGGCCCACTTCTGCCATCGCCCCTCCGCGTATTTCATCGTCCCCGAAAACCTAAGTCAAGGGGGGAGCTCAGAGATAGACACCGCCGCCTCTGCGGGGCGGAAAACACCAAAGAGAGAAAAGCTCTCCGGCAGGCAGAAATCTGCCGGGGAAATTCCTTCCCGAAGAGGGGAGATCATCGCCATCATCATCACCATCACACCAGACTTCATCGGGATCATCATCATCATCTCCATCACCAGCACCTTCATCTCCACCATCACCACGCCATCCCGCTGTAACATCTTAAGTTGAATCTTGTTAAATTCTTAGGGGAAACATTCCTGGTGTTGATTACTCTTGTGGTTGATGCTATTGAGTGGAACCGTTGAATTGAGGTTTATGTTCAGATTGCTATTCACCATTATTTCACCTCTGATCATGATCCATATGATGTCTTGTGAGTAGTTCGTTTAGTTCTTGAGGACATGGGAGAAGTCAAGTCGTTAGTAGTGGAATTATGTTGAGTAATATTTAATGGTTTGATATTTATTTGTTGTGGTGCTATTTCACTAGTGGTGTCATGTGAATGTCGACTACATGATACTTCACCATTTATGGGCCTAGTGAGATGCATTGTGTATTTGGCTAACAATTGTGGGGTTGCTGGAGTGACAGAAACCTAAACCTCCGTTGAGAAACCATTGCACCAGGGAGCGTAGGATCTTAGAGTTTAAGGTTGTGGTTAGATTTATCTTAATTACTTTCTTGTATTTGCGGATGCTTGCAAGGGGTATAATCACAAGTGTGTATTTATCCTAGTAAGGGTAGTGCGCTAGCACAGGTTCACCCCCATAACACTTATCAAACCAATAAAGATTATTTAGCGGAATGAAGCGAAAGCACTTAACAGAAACTCCCGTGTGTCCTCGAGAATTGCAGAAAGACCCCTCGATGGGAAAAACCTAAGTACCTGATTAGAATTCCAGAAAGATATCATATTTTGCCGCCGTCATCGACCCGAGATTGGGAAGGTCCTGAAGCTCTTCCCGGCACCCTGCCGGAGAGGGGAATCACCACCGGAGGTCTTCTTCATCGCCATGCTTGCCTCCGGCGCGATGAATGAGTAGTCTACCTTGGACTATGGGTCCATAGCAGTAGCTAGATGGTTGTTCTCTCCACCATGTGCTTCATGTTTAGATCTTATGAGCTGCCTTACATGATTGAGATCACCGTTATGTAATTCTACATGTTGTGTTTGTTGGGATCCGATGAATATTGGTGTTATGATTAAGTTGTTGTTCTGAAATTTATCTTGTGTTATCTCTATGTTGTTTATGATCTTGCATGCTCTCCGTTGTTAGTAGCTATCTTGGCCGAGTAGTTGCTAGTAACTCCAAGAGGGGGTATTTATGCTCGATAGTTGGGTTCATGCCTCTATTGAATCTGGGGGAGTGACAGAAACCTCTAAGGTTGTAGATGTGCTATTGCCACTAGGGAGAAAACAACATTCATATGCTCGAGGGTATATGCTTTGTTTACATTACACACTTTGCTTAATGCAATTATCTGTTATTCACAACTGGAGTTCTCGGATTGATTCGCCACAAGTGGATTATTAGTCATAGATGCAGTTGGATGGCGGTCTATGTATTTTGTTGTAATGCCCAGAGTAAATCGCATAGTGATCTTCTTGACATATCACGTTATCTTTATTCTATCAATTGCCCAACTGTAATTTGTTTACCCAGCATGTGTTATTTATCTTATGGAGAGACACCACTAGTGAACTGTGGACCCCGGTCCTATTTCTATCATATTGCTATCACCTGTTTACTTTACTCGCACTGTTTACTTTACTTGCATATTACTACTGTTTTCCACTCGATACGTTCATACCCTTTGTTTCAAGCAAACCGGTGAGATTGACAACCTCATCGTAAGTTGGGAACAAAGTATTTAGTTGTGTTGTGTGCAGGTTCCATGTTGCCACTCGCAAAGCAAAGCCTGGACGAGGCGCCTTATAAATTGTCCGGAGCCGTCGCGAAGTTAGCAAGCATCACCTTCTGGAGTATTGACTTTTTCCTGGACGATAAAACCTTGGTTTCTTACTAAGGGAAACTTGCTGCTGTGCTCATCATACCTTCCTCTTGGGGTTCCCAACTGATCGGTCATTTTCATCATCACAACCGAAGCAATCAAGCAATTTTTCTGGCGCTGTTGCCGGGGAAAAAGAAGACTTCTGCAAGGGGAGTTTCGCACGCACATCCTTTACTTTGTTTTAAGTTTTGCTTTATTTTATTTTACTTGCATCGTTTTATATCAAAAACACAAAAAAATTAGTATCCTTTATAGTTGTTATTTCTTTACTTTTAGTTCATTATGTTGTTCCCTAAGTATGTTTTGGAGGACCTCTCAGTAGGTAGTGGTTCAATTATTGGGAAAAATAACATTGAGGAGTTCTTTAATCATATTAGTATGCATAAAGAAGTTGAGGAAAAGTCTTTGGTTGAGCTTGCTCCTAGTATTGAAGTTGCTTCTGGTTATTTAATTCACATGTTGGAAGCTAGGTTTGCTAGCCTTAATCCTTTTATGCAACACATGTTCCTTAAGCTTCATGAAATTGAAGATTCTGAAAAGAAAGCTTTTATCTTGGAAACTTTGCGCATAGAATTTAGAGATATTGCCATTAAAGCTAGGAAAGTTCTTAAGCGCTTTAATAAACTTGGCTCACCTATAAAGGTTATTAGTACAAACAATGAAGGAACCGAAATACCTATACCTAGCAAGCTTTTGGGATTGTATGAAGCTTTTGAAAATAATTTTGATTGGATCTGTCCCAAAAAACTTTTTAGTGATTTGAGTGAACCAAAGCGTGATCACAAAGGGTCTTCAAAAACTTATGTGGATGAAATACAATGCCTTATTGACCAGACTTCTGCAGTTGATCTTAATGCCTCTTTCGAAAATACTTGATTCGCATTTTTTGCGCCTAGCTCAAAGGCGTTAAAGAAAAGCACTCTTGGGAGATAACCCAATGTTTTCTTTTCAGTACTTTTTCTTTTGTTTGAGTCTTGGAAGTCATTACTACTGTAATGACCTCTCCTTATCATTTTTAATTCGATGTTGTGCCAAGAGAAGCCTCCAATTTGAGCGAGGTAAGATTTGGGGATGTTGCTGTCCTGAAACAGTTTTTGGTGTTGTACCGTACAAATTTGTGAAAATTCTCTGTATATCTTTTGGACCTGCGATTTCTTGTGCATATGCCCCAGGTTATATCCAAACTTTTATTAGTTGAACACTTTTTGATTTGAGCAACAGAAAAGCCCTTAAAAAATCGGCCTTTATCAGCTGTTCTGTTTTGACAGATTTCTGCCACTATTCGTTTTAGCCGCTTTATCGCTTTCTTTTTGAGTTCTTTTGATCATGGAACTTTTGGGGAAGTTTCTACAGCAGTATATACCTTATATGTGGTGGTTTTGGGTTGAAACCTGAAGCAAAAGAGGTTGATTCATTGTTATGCTTACACTAATGTTGCTAATAGAATTGTGTTGAGTTTTGTATGAAGGAAGTTTTCAAGTGTAGGGATTGGAGAATGATGAGATGAGTTGAAGAATGGACAAAAGCTCAAGCTTGGGGATGCCCATGCATCACCCCAAGAAATATCCAAGAAGTACAAGCGTCAAAGCTTGGGGATGCCCCCGAGGCACCCGTTCTTCATCGGCAAAAATCAGGTCACCTTTCAAGACACTATATTTTTATTGCTTCATGCACTATGCATTTTTCTTGGAGCGTCAGTTGTTTTAGTTTTCAGTATTAGTTTATTTTAGTTTTCTGCAATAAATGGTTGGACCCCAACAAATTTCTTTTGGAGAAGTTGCCTTGCTTTTCATTTGCCAAGAACTCTCTAGTTTTCACTCTTATCAAAAAACCGAGTGTTCTTCTTTTTCTGCTACTGCTTTTGGTTTTTTGTTTTCGCCTTGATTTGCATTCAGATCTTCTTATATCTTTTTATCAAGGTGTATTTTTGCCTCTGGACCATGTTGGTTTTCCTCAAAAGAGTTGGATTAAAAAAGTTTGAATGGTGTTGGAAAAGAGAAAAAGATTTATGCAAAAAAAGTGGTACAAAAAGGAGCATGTTTAGACTGCGGCTTAGACTTTTTCATGTCATGCTTGATGTCTTTTTGATAGTATGCTTAGAGAATTTGCTGTAGCATGACTTGTCTCAAATGACTGAGATTGCTTAATGAGCCTTTGAAAAAATCATGCATTGTTTCTATCGTTTAGAAGCATTATTTTGGTTTTCTCCTTGATGCTTTATTTGGGTTGACTTGGCGCATGCTCACACATGTTAGACTCTAACAAAGTCGCCAATAGCCTCTATGATCATTTAGTTTTTGACTCTTGATGCCATCTTATGCTTCTCTTAATGTTTCTTTGTCGCTTTGCATGATTATGGCCGTTATTGCTCTCTTAGTTGGTCGCTCCCAGTCTTTTGCTAGCCCTCATTTTGTACTGAGTATGAGCTCTACTCGTGCATCCAACTCCTAAAAACCAAGTTGTTCCAACGTGTCCACCATACATACCTATTAGCAATTTGCTATTCCAAAGTACATTTGACTTGCTTTTATCTACTCTTCAAATTAAACTCTTACCAGTGTTATGCGAAAATTGGTCAGTAAAGCTCTCACGAACCTGATGGCACACTATATTTTTCTCGTTCTTAAAAATTTGACATTGTGGCTCTCTTATGTTGAGTTGTTATGCTTGCAAGTTGTAAGTTAGAAATTAGCCCATCCATGCTGTCATGGGGCAAGCTTTCGACATTGCACTTCATCTTATTTGAGTTGATATCGTGATCTTTTGTTTATGGATGCTCGCTGCGTGAAATAAATTGGAATCTTGTGGAGTTCATGGAGTTTGTATATGTGTTAGAGAAACGCCTGGGCCGCCAATCTAAGCCATGCATAATTCATGGTGAAAATTTGCAGCATGCCCATAGTGGACATTCGACGACGCATCTCAAAATAAAAAGCTATACAAATGGTAAATAAAAGAGATGTTGAGGTGTTCATTGTCTGCTTGTCCTATCATTTTGATGTGGGCTTGTTCCATGTCATCGGGCACGGAGGTACCCCGTTGGCGGTTCTCGATGATACGCGTATACTTACGATGACAAGAACTTGCTTGGGACCTAAGCAAAGTAGCACGAGATTTGGGTACTCGTATTCATGGGACACGAGGTTTTCAACTTATGATTTGTCAAGCATATGCATCATAATTGTACTCGCATTAACTTTAACCATTCAAGATGCTTATGATGGGGGCAATGAGAGCTCAAAGCTAGTAAGTACCATAATTTTTGAAGGTTTATAAAACTTGCAATCACTGCTTCCCTCTGCGAAGGGCCTTTCTTTTTTACTTTTATGTTGAGTCACCACCTTCTACCTTTATGCACCATCTAAGAGAGCATAGTTGTCATTCTGAGTATAATGTGCATTGTCCCAAAGTTTTCATTGATTGATTCATGATCATGGTTTCACTTGTTCTTAAATTATTTGTATCTAGTTGCCCTCTTAGACTTGAAGGTGTCCTATGCATTTATGTTTTGGTCTCCATGAAGGATAAGCTGAAAACCATTTGTATGTTTTTCCTTATGATTTGAACACACGTTTGACTTTCATTGTTTCATTGTTCATGATCTTTTGTTTGTGTTCTATTTCATGTTAAAACATGGTTGCTAAGTTTCTTCTATCAAGATTATATCTTTCATGCCCATGTTTTAAGTTATTTTGATCCCAGCACTCAATGTTTTCATAGATGATCAAGATTGTGTAGGTGCATGTCACCTCAAAAATTATTTCTTTTGTTATCACTTACCTACTCGAGGACGAGCAGGAGTTAAGCTTGGGGATGCTTGATACGTCCAAAACGTATCTACAATTTTTGATGCTCCATGCTTGTTTTTACACCATTTGCTGAGTGTTTCGTTACACTTCGTGGCACTTTTATGCATTTTCCGAAACTAACCTATTAACAAGTTGCCACAGTGCTAGTTCCCTGTTTTTTGCTGTTTTTGTGTTTCAGAAAAGTTACACAGGAAATATTCTCGGAATAGGACGAAACAAAAGCTGAACGTCCAGAAATTCACCGAAGCTTCCAGAGAACCGAAGAGGAGACGGAGTGGGGCCACGAGGGCCCCACACAATAGGGCGGCGCAGCCTAGCCCCTGGCAGCGCCCCCTATGTGTGACGGCGCCATGGCCCACTCCTGACATTGCCCCTTCGCCTATAAAGACCCCTCGACGGGAAAACCTATGTACCCGATCAGAATTCCAGAAAGATATCGCGTTCCGCCTCCGTCGTCGACCCGAGATCGGGAGGGTCCTAAAGCTCTTCCTGGCACCCTGCCGGAGAGGGGAATCGCCACCGGAGGTCTTCTTCATCGCCATGCTTGCCTCCGGCGTGATGAGTGAGTAGTCTACCTTGGACTATGGGTCCATAGCAGTAGCTAGATGGTTGTTCTCTCCACCATGTGCTTCATGTTTAGATCTCATGAGCTGCCTTACATGATTGAGATCACCGTTATGTAATTCTACATGTTGTGTTTGTTGGGATCCAATGAATATTGGTGTTATGATTAAGTTGTTGTTCTGAAATTTATCTTATGTTATCTCTATGTTATTTATGATCTTGCATGCTCTCCGTTGTTAGTAGCTATCTTGGCCGAGTAGTTGCTAGTAACTCCAAGAGGGGGTATTTATGCTCGATCGTTGGGTTCATGCCTCTATTGAATCTGCGGGAGTGACAGAAACCTCTAAGGTTGTAGATGTGCTGTTGCCACTAGGGAGAATACAACATTCATATGCTCAAGGGCATATGCTTTGTTTACATTACAAACTTTGCTTAATGCAATTATCTGTTGTTCGCAACTTAATACTTGTGGAGTTCTCGAATTGATTCGCCACAAGTGGATTATTAGTCATAGATGCAGTTGGATGGCGGTCTATGTATTTTGTTGTAATGCCCAGAGTAAATCGCATAGTGATCTTCTTGACATATCACGTTATCTTTATTCTATCAATTGCCCAACTATAATTTGTTTACCCAGCATGTGTTATTTATCTTATGGAGAGACACCACTAGTGAACTATGGACCCCGGTCCTATTTCCATCATATTGCTATCACCTGTTTACTTTACTCGCACTGTTTACTTTACTTGCTTATTACTACTGTTTTCCACTCGATACGTTCATACCCTTTGTTTCAAGCAAACCGGTGAGATTGAAAACCTCATCGTAAGTTGGGAACAAAGTATTTGGTTGTGTTGTGTGCAGGTTCCACATTGACACTCGCAAAGCATAGCCTGGACGAGGCGCCTTATAAATTGTCCGGAGCCGTCGCGAAGCTAGCAAGCATCACCTTCTGGAGTATTGACTTTTTCTTGGATGATAAAACCTTGGTTTCTTGCTGAGGGAAACTTGCTGCTGTGCTCATCATACCTTCCTCTTGGGGTTCCCAACTGATCGGTCATTTTCATCATCACAACCGAAGCAATCAGCCACTTGCAGCGATTATTACTATTGTCTTTTATTTACTCGTACTTTATTTACTTTCATTACCAAATACTCCTGAAAACTCGTTTGCTAGTATTTACAGTGAATCCTAGATCAAAACCACTTGTCAACACCTTCTGCTCCTCGTTGGGTTCGACACTCTTATTTATCGAAAGTACTACGATACACCCCCTACACTTGTGGGTCATCAAGACTATTTTCTGGCGCCGTTGCCGGGGAGTGAAGCGCTATTGAAGAGTGGATTTCCTAAAGGTAACCATTGCTGTGAATATTGTTTTTATTTTTGTCTTTTATTTTTATTTTAGTTTGCTATGGAGAATTCTCCATTTGGTTTCCTATTTGGGAACACTTCTACCGCTGCTGCACGTGTGGATGAACCACCACCACCACCACCTGCTCAATTAGATCCTTTTAAAATACCTATGAAAATTGTTCAGCCTGTTATGGATAACTGCTATTCAGGAGATGGAACTATCCATCCGGGTGATCACTTACTTTTTATACATGAATTATGCGAGTTGTTCAAGTGTGCAGGTATTTCACCGAGCCAGGTCAAGAGGAAGCTATTCTCTTTATCACTGAAAGGCAGAGCTGAGGAGTGGTATCGGTTGCTTAAAGATGGTCCATCTATTGCATGGGAGGAAATTGTGCCTCTCTTTTATTACAAGTTTTATCCTCCAAGTGAAATTCATAAAGATCGTAATCGAATATATAACTTTTGGCCTCATGATGGAGAGAGTATTGCCCAAGCGTGGGGGAGATTGAAGTTACTAATGCTCAAATGTCCCATTCATGAGCTCCCCAATAATATTGTTATTGATAATTTTTATGCAAGGCTTGCTCTTCATGATAAGTATTATTTGGATGCCTCTCATTTACTCATATGAAGGAAGATGCTAAGTGGAATCTCCTTGACTGTATCCAAGAAAATGCTGAAGGATGGGAAAACGACAAAGGTAGGAAGTCAGGTATAAATTATGATTATGAATGCATTAAAACTTTTATGGGAACTGATGACTTTCGTAGTGTTAGTATTGCTTATGGTCTTGATTCTCAAATACTTGCTAACTGTCTTAAGGCTTTTGCTTCTTATCTTGATGTTCCAAAGAAAGATTGGAACAAATATCATGTGCCTTATAAAGATTCTATTAGTCATATTCCTGCTGCAGCTACTGAAGTTTGTACTGTTGATAGCATTGTTCCTGAACCTTATTTTGAGAAGACGCCTTTCCCTGCTAAGGTAAAAGAGCATTCTACTTTGGTAAGTGTGTCTAATAAAAGTACTAAGAAAGCTGTAGAGCCTGATGAGCAAATTACTATTAAGTCTCTTGTAGCTATATTGAAGGACCTTGTTACTAAAGATTTAGGGGATGAATATATTCTCTTTTGTGAAGATGCTTCTAACATTATCTCACATCCTAAAAGGCATAGGAAAACAAGTGTTCCTATTATTTCTGTCAGGATTGGCAATCATTGCTATTATGGTTTATGCGACATTGGTGCTAGTTCAAGTGCCATTCCTTTAGAGCTCTACAGAGAAATTATGCATGAGATTGGCGCTTGTCAACTTGAAGATATTGATGTGGTTGTTCAGCTTGCTAACAGAGAGACTGTTTGGCCTCTGGGTATTGTTCGAGATGTGGAAGTTTTATGCGGTAAGACCAAATATCCCACTGATTTCCTAGTACTTGGTAAGGAGGCTAGTAAAACTTGTCCTATTATTTTTGGTAGACCCTTTTTGAATACTTGTGGTGCTATAATAGACTGTAAGAAGGAGAAAATTTTCACTAAGTTTAATGGAGAGTCTTATGAGTTTAATTTTTCTAAGTTTGCTAAGACTTCTTATGAAAATGACATGCCTGATGAAAAATTTCGAGTGGAACAGCTTGCTTCTATTGCTCTTGCACCTAATAATGCTTTGCAGCAATTCATGAAGGACCATGAAAGTGATGTTTTCAGGAAGGAAAGAGAAGAGATTGATGATATTTTCTTTCATCAACAACCGTTGATCAAGCACAATTTACCTGTGGAGGATCTTGGTACCACTTTGCCACCTAAGGAAGATCCTGTTTTTGAATTAAAACCTTTACCTGATGATCTTAAATATGCTTATATAGATGATAAGAAAATATATCATGTTATTATCAGTTCTAAACTTTCAGGAAAGGAAGAAGAAAGGTTATTGAAGATATTGAGGAAACATCGAGGAGCTATGGGATATACTCTTGATGATTTAAAAGGGATTTCTCCCACTTTATGTCAGCATGCTATTAATATGGAGGAAGACGCAAAGCCAGTTGTCGAACATCAACGCCGCTTAATTCCCAAGATGAAGGAAGTGGTAAGAAATGAGGTATTGAAGCTCCTAGATGCTGGTATTATTTATCCTATTGCTGACCGTAGATGGGTTAGTCATGTTCATTGTGTTCCTAAGAAAGGAGGTATGACTGTTGTGCCTAATGAGAATAACGAGCTTATTCCTCAAAGGGTAGTAGTTGGTTATAGAATGTGCATTGATTTTAGAAAGGTAAACAAAGTTACTAAGAAAGATCATTATCCTTTACCGTTTATAGATCAAATGCTAGAGAGGTTATCTAAGAAGACTCATTTTTGTTTTCTTGATGGTTATTCCGGTTTTTCTCAGATTGCTGTTAAAAAGGAAGATCAGGAGAAAACCACTTTTACTTGTCCTTATGGAACTTATGCTTATAGACGTATGCCGTTTGGTTTGTGCAATGCTCCTGCTACTTTTCAAAGATGCATGTCTGCTATTTTTCATGGTTTTTGTGAAGAAATTGTGGAGGTTTTCATGGACGATTTCTCCGTCTATGGAACTTCTTTTGATAATTGTTTGCACAATCTTGATAAAGTTTTGCAGAGGTGTGAAGAAACTAATCTTGTTCTTAATTGGGAGAAATGCCACTTTATGGTAAATGAAGGAATTGTCCTTGGACATAAAATTTCTGAAAGAGGTATTGAAGTTGACAGAGCAAAAGTTGAGGCAATTGAGAAGATGCCCTGTCCCAGAGATGTTAAAGGTATTCGTAGTATTCTTGGTCATGCTGGTTTCTATAGGAGGTTTATTAAAGATTTCTCTAAGATCTCGAAGCCCCTTACTAATCTTCTTCAAAAAGATGTACCATTTGTCTTTGATGATGATTGTAAGGAAGCTTTTGAAACTCTTAAGAAGGCTTTAACTACTGCTCCTATTGTTCAACCACCTGATTGGAATTTACCCTTTGAAATTATGTGTGACGCTAGTGATTTTGCTGTTGGTGCTGTTCTTGGACAGCGCGTAGATAATAAGTTGAATGTTATTCATTATGCTAGTAAGACTCTTGATGCTGCTCAGAAGAATTATGCTACCACTGAGAAAGAGTTTCTTGCTGTTGTTTTTGCATGTGATAAGTTTAGACCTTACATTAGTGATTCTAAAGTTACTATTCATACTGATCACGCTGCTATTAGATATCTTATGACTAAGAAGGACGCTAAGCCTAGGCTTATTAGATGGGTGTTGCTTTTACAAGAGTTTGATTTGCATATTGTAGATAGGAAGGGTGCTGAAAATCATGTGGCTGACAACTTGTCTAGATTGGAAAACATTTCTTTTGATCCTATTCCTATTAATGATAGTTTTCCAAATGAACTGTTGGCTTCAATAAATGTAACTTCGCGAGACCTTCCTTGGTATGCTGATTATGCTAACTGTATTGTTTCCAAGTATTTGCCTCCAACTTTTACAGCTCAGCAAAGAAGAAAATTCTTTTATGATTTGAGGCATTACTTTTGGGATGACCCACACTTGTATAAAGAAGGAGTTGATGGTATTATGCGAAGATGCATACCGGAATATGAGCAGCAAGAAATATTGAGAAAATGCCATGGAAGCGCTTATGGAGGACATCATGCTGGAGATAGAACCGCACAAAAGGTTTTATAATCGGGTTTTTATTGGCCTACCCTCTTTAAAGATGCTAGAAGGTATGTTTTATCTTGTGATGAATGTCAAAGAGTTGGTAATATTTCTAGACGTAATGAAATGCCTATGAGTTACACTCTTGTTATTGAACCATTTGATTGTTGGGGATTTGACTTTATGGGTCCTTTTCCTCCTTCAAAAGGCTATACTCACATACTTGTTGCTGTTGATTATGTTACCAAGTGGGTAGAAGCCATACCTACAAAGAGTGCCGATGGTGAGACCTTGTTAAAAATGCTTAAGGATGTTATTTTTCCTAGGTTTGGTGTGCCTAGGTATCTTATGACTGACGGAGGTTCATTTTATTCACGGTGGTTTTAGAAAAACTTTTGCTAGATATGATGTTAATCATAGAATTGCTTCTGCTTATCATCCCCAAACTAGTGAACAGGTAGAGCTTTCAAATAGAGAGATCAAGTCTATCTTGCAGAAGACTGTCAATAGATCTAGGAAAAACTGGGCTAGCAAGTTAAACGATGCTTTATGGGCTTATAGAACTGCTTATAAGAACCCCATGGGCATGTCTCCTTACAAAATGGTTTACGGAAAAGCATGTCACTTGCCTTTAGAATTAGAACACAAAGCTTTCTGGGCAGTGAAAGAGCTTAATAGGGATTTTAAACTTGCCGATAAGAAAAGGTTGTTAGATTTGAGTTCTCTAGATGAGTGGAGAAATGAAGCCTATGAGAATGCCAGACTTTTCAAAGAGAAAGTCAAGCAATGGCATGATAAGAGAATTCTTAAAAGAGAGTTTCATGTTGGTGAGAAAGTTCTATTGTATAGGTCTCGTCTCAGATTTTTTGTAGGGAAATTACTCTCTAAATGGGAAGGACCATATGTTATTGTGGAAGTGTACCGCTCAGGTGCGAATGTGCGATAAAGATTGCTTCATTGAAAGATGACACTACACAAGTGGTGAATGGGCAAAGACTCAAACATTATATTGCTGGAGATTCTTATAATGAAGATGTTGATGTTATTCAAACAGTTTCTCTGGAAGAATTCATCCAGGACAATTTGCAGGAACCTGCAGAGGTCATTTTCGAATAGGTAACAGTTCTAGTCAGAAAAGGTTCGCGAAAAACTTTTCCATTAATATTTTTGTTGTTTTTATTAAATATGAAAAATCATGAGACGAAAACGGGCAGGAGACGTAGTCCAGTGGCTCCTCACCACCAGGGGGCGCGAGCCCACTCCAGGCCGCGCTGCCCTGTGGTGAGACTGCCTTGGAGCTCGTTTCCGTCCCGGTTTCCTCCTGTGACTTCGCCTCGATGTTTAATTTTCGCCTATATAACCCCCTGGAGTCTCTGAGGTCTGTATATCGTTTTCTCGTCGTGTTTTGTTTCAAGCTGTTTCTGTCAGGGGATTGTTCTTAGCTTTGAAGTTGCAATGTCTTCGTCCGGTCCATCCGAGGAGAACCCTCTTGCGGATACCATTAATCCATATATGAGGGAGCTGAAGATGCATCCGAAGGAGTTGTTGCTCAAATATGGGGAGTTGCAGATCAAAGATGTCCAAGTCTCCAAGGGATAAGGAAGTCTCGAAGCCAGGATGGAAGCACTAGAACAAGAAGTTTTTAAATACAAGAAGATGGCGGAACGCGAGGTGGACATCATCCATAGGATTAATCAAGAGCTTGTTACCAAGTACAAGAAGGAGACTATAGAACTCTGGAAGGACATCTTTTTGCTCCATGAGACCACTAACCAATTACAAGCACAACTCTACGACTTGCAGAACCAAAACTATGAGTATGAAGCTAAATTTCAACAAATGAGTGCTGCTGCAAGTTTCAGGATATTGGAGACCAAGACATCCTTCCTTGACGGGGGACCTCTGCCTTGGAAGTACGATGATAATAAAGACTCACCACCACCGCCGAAGACATCCTTCCAAGCTTGGGGGAGTGCCGCGGTATCACATCATCACCTTTTACTCATTTACTTTTCAAGTAGAGTCATATCATGAATAGAGAAGTTATCTTATAGAATAGTTTGCAGTATGGAAGTATCCTCCTTAGTTGGTTATCTATGTATCCCTTGGTGTGAGTTGCGGTAATAAAATATTAATGAGAAGTTTTATCGTTTACTTTCCGCACACTTTATTTTAGTTTGCAATGCTTCTTATATGATTAGTATTGGTATCACTTTGGGAGCATGAGTAAATTTAGTTGGTTTTGGCAAACTTAGCTTGGTCAGTAGCAACATTACCTTGAGGTTTGAGTAGGAAAAGAAGAAAGAAGTGCTTGTAGTTACATCACTTCAGTTTTCCTTCATGATTGGCTTATAAGCAATATTATTCTCAAAGTTAAAATCGTTGTACCTTCAAGGAAGTTTGCATGATTGTTCTTATTATATGTATGTTTGTTTGTTTCATGCAACTCTTATGCTTGCTACCCAGCCTTGCTAGCCAAAAACCTGTACTGAGAGGAAATACTTCTCGTGCATCCAACTCCCAAAAGCCAAGTTACTTCCAAAGAGTCCACTATAAATTCCTATGAATGGTATTTCAAGCCATTCCAAGTAAATTTTCATATGCTACCTTTCAAAAACCTTCAAACACTTCTCATTTTGTGCCACTGTTTTTAGCTCATGAGGACGTAGTGGATGGGTTTGTTATCTTCCATACTAAATTAAGTACCCCTCGACTAGGCAGCTTCATCTGCTCATCATTAATTTTGCAAGGGAGCTGGTCAGACCATTGTAATCTCAAAAAGAAAAGAAAAAGGCACTCCTCCATGGTTTGTGAAAGTTGGTCGGCACCCGATTGAATCGGTTAGCCATGGTTTGAGAAAGGAAAAGGTGGGGAAGAGTGCCAAGCTATAAAAGAGCACCAATGTGCCAATTAATAAACATCTCGGAACCGCTCTCACTTGTTTAGTATGGAAGATATCAAGAACTCCATTGCTAGTCATTGACAAAAGCAACCACCTCTCAAAACAATTTTTACCTTTGTTTTACAAATGAAAAGCTCTAGCACATGTTTAATCCCTGCTTCCCTCTACGAAGGGCATGTCTTGTACTTTCATGTTGAGTCAACCTATTCCTTTCTATCTCAAGCAAGCATTTGAGTTGTTATGTTTCACTCATCCATATGTTGATCCATTTAATCATGTTTATTAATTTCTTTTGTTAGTACAATGCTTTTGTCTGAAGGAATATATCTTTGAAAGCTTTCTATGAATGCAAAAGTTTGTTTCATTGAGCATATGGTTTTTGCTATACTAGCTCTATTTTAAAAAGGCTCCATTCAAAAGCTAGTATAGTTTGTTCATTGTTCTCTGACTAAGAACTAAGGTTTGCCACCACCAATTATAGTTTACCTTGTGCATCTTTATTTGTGATTCCCTTTTACTAATTGCAAGTCTTTATCATATAAAGGGAAGTTTCTGTCTATTATACCTTGTGCCTTGGTAAATATGATGCTTCTTGTCCGTATTTTGGTTACAACACTTCACTCCATAAACCCGTGGTCATGTTTACCGAGTTTAGTTTTCGCTTGGGGACAAGCGAGGTCTAAGCTTGGGGGGTTGATACGTCCATTTTGCATCACTATTTTGTATCATAATTTACTGTTATTCATTGATATATTTCACATTTAGAGATGATACTTATGTTATTTCTTCTGTTTTTACATGTTTGATGATCATTGGAGGATTCGCTGCCGGAGTCAGGATTCTGCTGGAAAAATGACCATCAGGACACCATATTTCGAAGATCAAGGAAATTCCAGAAAAATACCAGAAAATTATATTTTACCAGAAGACTGAAGTAGCCAGAAGGAGAAGGCGAGGAGGGCCACAGGGCAGCCTCACCACCAGGGGGCGCGGCCCAGCCCCTGGCCGCGCCGCCCTGTGGTGAGAGCCCCCTGGCCCACTGAAAGAGCATTTTCTTGCAAAATCTATTTTTGGGTGTTTGTTGTCAATACTCAGGTATCTAACCATTTTGTCTCAGTATAATCTCTATTGTAGGTGGAAATCTGAAGATTATTTGTTGCTGGCATTTCTGCGCCGGAGACTCCGGGTCTCCTGCCCGGAGACTCCGGTGTTCACACACCGGAGACTTTGGGTCAGGGACCGGAGACTCCGGCCCAAGCCTCGGGGGTCATTTTTCGTCGGGTGTCGCTCGCCCCAGATATGGGGGCGGAGACTCTGGGCAGAAACTTTGGCAGGAGCTTGTATCCCGCCCGGAGACTCCGGCCTTGGTGTCTTACCCCGGAGACTCCGGGCTCTGGACCCCGGAGACTCCGGCCTAAAAAGGCAGCAACGGCTAGTCCTTGTCTTGGACTATATAAAGGCTTCTTCCAGCTCAAGTCAATGCTGCGGCTCACACTCTCTCACCACCATTGCTGCCAAGCTTCAAAGCTCTAGATCTCCACCTCTAGCCAATAGAACTTGAATCTCTTTGGGGATTCGAAGGAGGAGACCTAGCCCATCATCTTCACCGAAGGAATTTCATTTCCCCCTCCATTTGCTTGGAGGATTTGAGCCTAGGGTTTGTTGGAACCCTAGGTATTGTAAGTGCTTGATTGACTCATCTCTGTGGTGTTTCTAGCCTCCGTGGCATTCTTGGGAGCCTCCAATTAAGTTGTGGAGTTGTGCCCCAAGCTCCGTGTAAGGGATTCGTGGTTCCCCCAATACCACCGCTTAGTGGAAACGAGCTAGCCTCCGTGGCTTGCTCACCGGAGAACAAGGTGAGCCTTTGTGGTGTTGGTCGACTCTGTGTCACCACACCTCTCCAATGTAGACGTACTTCCCCTCAAAAGGAAGGAACTACGGGAATACATCCTTGTGTCTCCGGTCTCCATTCTTCGGTTATTTCTTTCCCTTACTTGTATCTTACTAGTTACTTGTTTACTTGCATGCTTGCCACTCTTAGGAAATTCACCTAGTTGCACATCTAGTGAATTTACTTTGTGTCAAGCCATAAAATTGAAAAAGATTAAAAATTGACTTAGCGCCTATTCACCCCCCTCTAGTCGCCCGTACCGATCCTTTCAATTGGTATCAGAGCCTAGCGCTCTTTGATTGGGCTTAACCGCCTAAGAGGTTATGTGCGAAGAGGAGCCCGCCACTAAGGGGGATCTTAATAGTATAATGGCACGAATGGATGCCATGATGGCAGCCATGGAAAGCCAAAAATCTCAACTTGATGCCCTCGTTAGTGGAACGTCTAGTACCACTCCACCGACCCCGGTTGACTCCTCGGGTAAGCCCATCTTAAACGAGGATGATCCGGATGAGGATGGGGATGAGGGCGGAGAGGAACCCCCCAAGGTAGATGAACCCCCCCAAGGTAGATAACACCTCTCGGGGACATAGCACGGAAATTCCACATCCTATGAGCTATGTCTCCGGAAGGCACCTTCAAAAGCCACACCTTGCTGCTTGCGGCCCACTGATACGTCTCAAACGTATCTATAATTTTTGATGCTCCATGCTTGTTTTTACACCATTTGCATATTGTTTCGTTACACTTAGTGGCACTTTTATACATTTTCCGGAACTAACCTATTAACGAAGTGCCACAGTGCCAGTTTCCTGTTTTCTGCTGTTTTTGTGTTTCAGAAGTGATACACAGGAAATATTCTCGGAATTGGACGAAACAAGTTCCTGAAGTCTTATATCAAGGGGAGGCTTCCAGACATCCGAAGAGCTGACGGAGGGGGGCCACGTGGGCCCCAGACACAGGGGCGGCGCGGCCACCCCCCTGGCCGCGCCAGCCCCGTGTGAGGGGGCGTGGTCCCTCCTCTGACATCGCCCCTTCGCCTATATATACCCCCTGACGAGAAAAACCTAAGGGCCCGATCAGTTTTCTAGAATACATCGCGATCCGCCGCCGCCGTTGACCCGAGGATCGGGAGGGTCCAGAAGCTCTTCCCGGCACCCTGCCGGAGAGGGGAATCGCCACCGGAGGTCTTCTTCATCGCCATGCTTGCCTCCGGAGCGATGAGTGAGTAGTCTACCTTGGACTATGGGTCCATAGCAGTAGCTAGATGGTTGTCTTCTCCACCATGTGCTTCATGTTTAGATCTCATGAGCTGCCCTACATGATTGAGATCACCGTTATGTAATTCTATGATGTTGGTTTGTTGGGATCCGATGAATATTGGTGTTTATGATTAAGTTGTTGTACTGAATTATATCTTTTGTTATCCCTATGTTGTTTATGATCTTGCATGCTCTCCGTTGTTAGTAGCTATCTTGGCCGAGTAGTTGCTAGTGACTCCAAGAGGGGGTATTTATGCTCGATAGTGGGTTCATGTCTCTATTTCACCTGGGGGAGTGACAGAAACCTCTAAGGTGGTAGATGTGCTGTTGCTACTAGGGAGAAAACAACATTCATATGCTCAAGGGCATATGCTTTGTTTACATTACACACTTTGCTTAATGCAATTATCTGTTGTTCGCAACTTAATACTTCCAGGGTGTTCGGATTGATATCCCAGGGGGTGGATTATTAGTCATAGATGCAGTTGGATGGCGGTCTATGTATTTTGTTGTAATGCCCAGAGTAAATCTCATAGTGATCTTCTTGACATATCACGTTATCTTTATTCTATCAATTGCCCAACTGTAATTTGTTTACCCAGCATGTTATTTATCTATGGAGAGACACCACTAGTGAACTGTGGACCCCGGTCCTATTTTAATCATATTGCAATCACCTGTTTACTTTTCCCGCACTGTTTATTTTACTCACATATTACTACTGTTTTCCACTCGATACACTCATAACCTTTGTTTCAAGCAAACCGGTGAGATTGACAACCTCATCGCAAGTTGGGAACAAAGTATTTGTCTGTGTGTGTGCAGGTTCCGCGTTGCTGCTGGCCGAAGACGAGTCAACAAGTATCGTTAACGGCGCCCTTGTTGGAGTGTTATTAAGCCAGTCTGCATCACCTTCAGTCGTCACCGTCTCTCTTCTTCAAGATCGACATTAAACCTTGGTTTCTTAACTGAGGGAAAACTAGCCGCTACACTCATCATACCTTCCTCTTGGGGTTCCCAATGGGCTGGTCATTCACCACGCACAAGGACTTACTGCTCCCACGTCAACTAAACGCCACAGCTCTTTTCTGGCGCCATCATCACGAGTAGCAGCCTCTTTTCTGGCGCCGTTGCCGGGGAAGAGAGAAGACTTCTGCGAGGGGAGTTCTTCGCACACACATTCTTTACTTTGTTATTTGTTTTGCTTTATTTTATTTTATTTTACCTGCATTGCTTTTTATATCAAAAACCCCAAAAAAATTAGAATCCTTGGTAGTTGTTATTTCTTTACTTTAGTTTATCATGCTGTTCCCTGAGTTCGTTCTGGAGGACCTCTCAGTAGGTAGTGGTTCGATTATTGGCAAAAGTAACATTGAGGAGTTCTTTAATCACATTAGTATGCATAAGGAAGTTGAGGAAAAATCTTTGGTTGAGTTAGCTCCTAGTTATGAAGTTGCTTCTGCTCATTTAGTTCACATGTTAGAAGCTATGTTTGCTAGTCTTAATTCTTCTATGCAATACATGTTCCTTAAGCTTCATTAAATTGAGGATCCCGAAAAGAAAGCTTTCATCTTAGAAACCTTGCGCACAGAATTTAGAGATGTTGCAATTGAGGCTAGGAAAGTTTTTAAGAAGTTTAATAAGCTTGGCTCGCCTGTTAAGGTTGTTGGTACGCCTGATGATTTTAAAACACCAATACCTTATGAACTTATAGGAATTCATGATGCTTGGGAAAAGAATTCTAGTTGGATTCGCCCTGAAAATCTTTTCGATGAAAGTAGTGTGCCAAAGCGTGATCGTAAAGGAGTTTCAAAAACTCAGTTAAACACATTTTCCTTCATTGTTGAAAAGATCGCTGCTGTTGATCTTAATGCTTCATCACTTGATATTACTTGATTCGCAATTTTCTGCGCCTAGCTCAAAGGCGTTAAAGAAAAGCACTCTTGGGAGATAAACCATTGTTTACTTTTCAGTACTTTTTCTTTATTTGAGTCTTGGAAGTCATTACTACTATAATGACCGCTCCTTATCTTGTTTATTTCGTTTTTGTGCCAAGAGAAGCCTCTAATTTGAGCGAGGTAAAGATTTGGGGTTATTGCTGTCCTGAAACTGTTTTCGGTGCTGCACCGTAAAAATTCGTAAAAATTCTCTGTTTATCTTTTGGACCTGCGATTTCTTGTACATATGCCCCAGGTTATATCCAAACTTTTCTTAGTTGAACACTTTTTGATTTGAGCAACATAAAATCCCTCAAAAATTCGTCCATTATCAGCTGTTCAGTTTTGACAGATTTCTGCCAATATTTGTTTTTGCCACTTTATCGCTTTCTTTTGAGTTCTTTTTGATCATGGAACTCTTGTGGAAGTTGCTACAGTAGTATATACTTTATATGTGGTGGTTTTGGGTTGAAACCTGAAGCTAAAAGAGGTTGAATATATTTTATGCTTACACTAATGTTGCTAATAGAATTGTGTTTAGTTTTGTATGAAGGAAGTTTTCAAGTGTAGGGATTGGAGAATGATGAGATGAGTTGAAGAATGGACAAAAGCTCAAGCTTGGGGATGCCCATGCATCACCCCAAGAAAAATCCAAGAAGTACAAGCGTCAAAGCTTGGGGATGCCCCCGAGGCACCCCTTCTTCATCGGCAAAAATCAGGTCACCTTTCAAGACACTATATTTTTATTGCTTCATGCACTATGTGTTTTTCTTGGAGCGTCAGTTGTTTTAGTTTTCTTAGTTTGTTTAGTTGTTTGTTTGCTGCAATAAATGGTTGGACCCCAACAAATTTCCTTTGGAGGAGATATACTTGTTTTCATTTGCAAAGAACGCTCTAGTTTTCACTCTTATTAAAATCGAGTGTTCTACTTTTTCTGCTACTGCTTTTGGTTTTTGTTTTCGCCTTGATTTGCGTTCAGATCTTGTCATATCTTTTCATCAAGGTGTATTTTTGCCTCTGATCTTCATTGGTTTTCATCAAAAGAGGTGTTTATAAAAATTTCAAATGGTGTTGGAAAAGAGAAAAAGCTTTGTGCAAAATAGTGGTACAAGAAGGAGCTTGTGTAGACTGCGGCTTAGGCTTTTTCATGTCATGCTTGATGTCTTTTTGATAGTATGCTTAGTGGTTTTGCTGTAGCATGACTTGTCTCAAATAACTGAGATTGCTTAATGCGCCTTTGAAAAAATCATGCGTTGTTTTTATTGTATGGAAGCATTATTTTGGTTTTCTCCTTGATGCTTTATTTGGGTTGACTTGGCGCATGCTCACACATGTTAGACTCTTACAAAGTCGCCATTAGCCTTCATGATCATTTAGTTTTTGACTTTTTATGCCATCGTATGCTTCTTTTAATGTCGCTTTGTCGCTTTGCATGATTATGGCCATTACTGCTCTCTTAGTTGGTCGCTCCCAGTCTTTTGCTAGCCCTCGCCTTGTACTGAGTATGAGCTCTACTCGTGCATCCAACTCCTAAAAGCCAAGTTTGCCATTGTGTCCACTATAAATTCCTATGCATGGTATTTGTAAGCCATTCCAAAGTAAAATTTTCGTGTGCTACCTTTCAAAAACCTTCAAAATACTTCTCGTTTTGTGACACTGTTTTCAGCTCATGGGGACGTAGTGGTCGGATTTGCTATCTTCCATATTGCTTATTCCAAAAAAGAAAAAAAAAGAAAAAAAAAGAAATAAAAAAGGCACTCCTCCAAAGAATGTGAATGTTGGTGGGCACCCGATGGAATCAGTTAGCCATGGTATGTGAAAGGAAAAGGTGTGGAGGAGTGCCAAGTTTTATAAAAAGAGCACAAGAGTGCCAATCTCTCTCTCAAAAACTTGCTTTATTTTTGTATGGAAGATAGTAAGAACCCCATTGCCAGTCGTTGACAAAGACAACCACCTCTCAAAATCAAGTTTTATCTCTCTGTTTTACAAATGAAAAGCTCTAGCACATGTTTAAATCACTGCTTCCCTCTGCGAAGGGCCTTTCTTTTACTTTTATGTTGAGTCACCACCTTCTTTCTTTATGCACCATTAAGAGTGCATAGTTGTCATTCTTAGTGTGATATGCATTGTCCCAAAGTTCATTGATTGACTCATATTGTTGGTTTCACTTGTTCTTAAATTATTTGTATCTAGTCGCCCTCTTAAACTTTGAGGTGTCCTATGCATTTATGTTTTGCTCTCTTTGAAGGACAAGCTGAAAACCATTTGTATGTTTTTCCTTATGATTTGAACACACGTTTGACTTTCATTGTTTCATTATCATGATCTTTTGTTTGTGTTCATTTACATGTTTACAACATGGTTGCTAAGTTCTTATTGTCATGATTATATCTTTCATGCCCATGTTTTAAGTTCTATTGATCCCAGCTCACCAATGCTTACATATATGATCAAGATTGTGTAGGTGCATGTCACCTCAAAAATTATTCTTTTGTTATCACTTACCTACTCGAGGACGAGCAGGAGTTAAGCTTGGGGATGCTTGATACGTCTCAAACGTATATATAATTGTTGATGCTCCATGCTTGTTTTTACACCATTTGCATATTGTTTCGTTACACTTAGTGGCACTTTTATACATTTTCCGGAACTAACCTATTAACGAAGTGCCACAGTGCCAGTTTCCTGTTTTCTGCTGCTTTTGTGTTTCAGAAGTGATACACAGGAAATATTCTCGGAATTGGACGAAACAAGTTCCTGAAGTCTTATATCAAGGGGAGGCTTCCAGACATCCGAAGAGCTGACGGAGGGGGGCCACGTGGGCCCCAGACACAGGGGCGGCGTGGCCACCCCCCTGGCCGCGCCAGCCCCGTGTGAGGGGGCGTGGTCCCTCCTCTGACATCGCCCCTTCGCCTATATATACCCCCTGACGAGAAAAACCTAAGGGCCCGATCAGTTTTCCAGAATACATCGCGATCCGCCGCCGCCGTCGACCCGAAGATCGGGAGTGTCCAGAAGCTCTTCCCGGCACCCTGCCGGAGAGGGGAATCGCCACCGGAGGTCTTCTTCATCGCCATGCTTGCCTCCGGAGCGATGAGTGAGTAGTCTACCTTGGACTATGGGTCCATAGCAGTAGCTAGATGGTTGTCTTCTCCACCATGTGCTTCATGTTTAGATCTCATGAGCTGCCCTACATGATTGAGATCACCGTTATGTAATTCTATGATGTTGGTTTGTTGGGATCCGATGAATATTGGTGTTTACGATTAAGTTGCTGTACTGAATTATATCTTTTGTTATCCCTATGTTGTTTATGATCTTGCATGCTCTCCGTTGTTAGTAGCTATCTTGGCCGAGTAGTTGCTAGTGACTCCAAGAGGGGGTATTTATGCTCGATAGTGGGTTCATGTCTCTATTTGACCTGGGGGAGTGACAGAAACCTCTAAGGTGGTAGATGTGCTGTTGCTACTAGGGAGAAAACAACATTCATATGCTCAAGGGCATATGCTTTGTTTACATTACACACTTTGCTTAATGCAATTATCTGTTGTTCGCAACTTAATACTTCCAGGGTGTTCGGATTGATATCCTAGGGGGTGGATTATTAGTCATAGATGCAGTTGGATGGCGGTCTATGTATTTTGTTGTAATGCCCAGAGTAAATCTCATAGTGATCTTCTTGACATATCACGTTATCTTTATTCTATCAATTGCCCAACTGTAATTTGTTTACCCAGCATGTTATTTATCTATGGAGAGACACCACTAGTGAACTGTGGACCCCGGTCCTATTTTAATCATATTGCAATCACCTGTTTACTTTTCCCGCACTGTTTATTTTACTCGCATATTACTACTGTTTTCCACTCGATACACTCATAACCTTTGTTTCAAGCAAACCGGTGAGATTGACAACCTCATCGCAAGTTGGGAACAAAGTATTTGTCTGTGTGTGTGCAGGTTCCGCGTTGCTGCTGGCCGAAGACGAGTCAACAAGTATCGTTAACGGCGCCCTTGTTGGAGTGTTATTAAGCCAGTCTGCATCACCTTTAGTCGTCACTGTCTCTCTTCTTCAAGATCGACATTAAACCTTGGTTTCTTAACTGAGGGAAAACTAGCCGCTACACTCATCATACCTTCCTCTTGGGGTTCCCAACGGGCTGGTCATTCACCACGCACAAGGACTTACTGCTCCCACGTCAACTAAACGCCACAGCTCTTTTCTGGCGCCATCATCACGAGTAGCACCCACCGCCACCACTCGATGCTTCTAGCTTTGCCAATTGGCAAGATAACATGCGCTCTCACATAAACTTTGTGTCTATTGAGCTTTGGAGGATCATTGAGCAGGGTTTCCATCCAACTTCCAAGGATTTGACCAACTTGCTACCTTGGGAGCAAATCGACAAGCAACTCAATGCCTCTGCCTTGCATCTCATTCACATGTCTCTTACCGAGAAGGACAAGGCGTTCGTCCGCAACATCTCATCCGCCAAAGAAGCTTGGGATGTTCTCACCAACCTCTTCATTGGGAATGAGAGCATTCAAGAATCCAAGTTTGATGAAGCCTCCAATGAAGCGGACAACTTTGCCATGCTTGATGGTGAAACTCCCGAAGAACTCCATAGGCGCCTCTCGTCACTCCAAGTGAAGCTAACGGATCTTGGCTCCACCCAATGTGATTGGAGATGGATGAAGAGGAAGTTCATTCAAGCTCTCTTGCCCTTCCATAGGGAGACCGTGAACTCCATCAAGGGAAATACAAATTTCCGGACGATGTCCGCTCATGACATTTTGCAAGAGATGATGGCAAGGAAGATCTCCGAGAAGAATGCGGATGATGCTCTTGCTCGTGCACGTGGTGTGCGTGCTCCCAACCTTGCTTTGAAGGCCAAAGTCACCTGTCATGAAGAAGAAAGCTTATTGGAAGAGGAAGAAGTATTGGGTGGAAGCCCCGAGGACATGAAGTATGCTCATGCCGAGCATATGGCTCTTGCTCAAAGGGCATTCATGAAGAAGTGGAAGTCATCTAGCCCCTCCAAGCCCAAGGCTACAAGTAGAGTGAGGACTTGCTACAATTGTGGTAACACTAACCACTTTATTGCGGAGTGTCCTTATGAAAGAGTTGAAGATCACAATGGAAGGCTTGTCCGCAAGGAAATGAAGTCCAAGTCTTACCCTAGAAACTCCGACAAGAAGAGAGTCCTCCCAACTCTCGCTTTGATTACTCAAGAAGATTACCTCTCCGAGGATGATGCAAGTGATAAGGAGGAAATAGGAAGGGCGCCATCGCCATTGCCCATCCTACCCCCTCATCATCCCTATTCGCTTCCGCAAATGAATCAAAGCGCACCAACCACAATGCGACTTGTCTCATGGCTCACGCTACAAAGGTATCACCGCCTCTCACGCCTATCATACCTAAAAGCTTATCTTTGATGGATTGTGTTGAACGAGTTGGTGAAAATGATGATCTAAATGAAATGGACATGTTCATGTCAACCTTACATGGGGAGACCAAAGCTCGCTTTGAGATTCTCCTAGATCAACTTAATGAAGCCATTCAAGTAAATGATAAAAATGATGAACGCATTTTTGAACTTGAGGGGCATGCTCGTGACTATGCCGATGAAATTGCTTCTCTTACTCAATCTTTTGAGGAAGAGCAAGACCTAAGGGTGTCACTTGAGACATCCATGTTGGGTCTTGAAGAATCTCACAATTTGGATATTGCCAAACTTAAAAGTGATCGTGATATTGCTCAATCCATTGCTAATGAACTTAGGTTGCAAAATGAGAAACTAAATCTTATAATTGCTAATGAAGCAACCAAGTCTCTTTCTAGCACATTTGTTGCAAGTTCATGCTCAACTAACCCCCCTTGTGAGAAAGCCCCCCTAAAGGGAAATGAGATGCTTGATGAGCTTTTGAATGCTCAAAAGCAACATGGTGACAAGACAGGACTTGGATTTACATCCAAGTCCAAGAAGAACAAGAAGAAGAAGAAGAAGAAGAAGAAGAGTGTCCCCACGCCTCCTCCCTCATTAAAGAAGCATGTTCCTAGTGAAATATGCTATGATGAGAATGGTAATGTATTTGAGGAGGAGGTGAGGGAAGTTATTGGGAATGGCAAAAAGGCTATGCCCAACCATAATAACTTTGCGGGAAAATATAATCCTTCCTATGTTCTTTGTCGTGCACAAGATGGACATGTTTATGCTAAATTTGTTGGTTCATCAAATGAATATGTTGCATGGTCTATTTGGGTTCCAAAGACCCTTGTGACTAACAAGAAAGGACCCATTGAGAAATGGGGACCTAAAGTCAAGACTTGATCTCTTGTAGGGTTTTGCTTCCGGTGGTGGTCAATGGATAATTGATAGTGGTGCTACCAATCATATGACCGGGAGCAAAGAAATGGTGAAGGAGCTTCGCACCGGTTCAACCCATGCGGGCTACGTCACCTATGGGGATTCTTCAAGGTCAAAGGTATTGGGTCTCGGCAAGGTTGTTGTCTCTCACAATGTTACCGTGGAAGATGTCATGCTTATTGAGTCCCTTTCATATAATCTTCTTTCCGCTGCTCAACTTGCTAATATGGGCTTTGAACCTTCTTTGATGTTGGGATTGTAGTTCTTGTGTGGAGCAAGTCTCTTAATGTAGCTCATGTTGGGCATGTCGAAAATGGCTTATATGTGATCAACTTCTCGAAGGAGGTCACTAAAGCCGCGACATGCCTCATGGCTAAAGTTGACATGGGATGGCTTTGGCATCGCCGGCTAGGCCACGTCAATATGAGAACTTTGCAAAGTCTCCACAAAGGCAACCACATCCTAGGACTAACCAATCTAACCTTTTCAAAAGATCGTGTGTGTAGAGCTTGCATTGAAGGAAAGATGCATGAACTTCCTCATCCTAGCAAGACCATCATTTCATCTAAGAGGGTCCTAGAGCTCCTTCACATGGATCTCTTCAGCCCTCCCTCTTATGAAAGTCTTGGAGGAAAGAAATATTGCTTGGTGATTGTTGATGACTATTCAAGATACACTTGGGTCTTTTTCTTATCTCACAAGAGTGAGACTCAACAAACCGTCAAAGACTTCACCAATGAAGTGCAACGCCAATATGGTCAAGACATATTGATGATTCGAAGTGACAATGGCACCGAGTTCAAGAACTACACCTTGAATGATTTTCTCAGTGATGAGGGGATTCGCCATCAATACTCATCTCCCTACACTCCCCAACAAAATGGTGTAGCCGAGCGGAAGAACCGGACTCTCATTGATATGGCTAGGACCATGTTAGCGGAATTCAAGTCTCCGTATAACTTTTGGGCCAAAGCCATTAATACCGCATGTCATGCGTCGAACCGGTTATATCTCCGCAAGGGCTTGAACAAGACTCCTTATGAGATCCTCATTGGAAAGAAGCCTAACATCAAGTACTTTCGGGTATTCGGTTGTAAGTGCTACTATCTTAAGAAAGGTGTCCATTTGTCCAAATTTGATTCAAAAGCTCTTGAGGGTACCTTTGTTGGCTATGCCGCCGAATCTCACGCCTTTAGAATCTTTGACAAACTCTCTGCTCGAGTTGTTGAAGTTTCTAACGTGAGATTCGATGAGAATGACGGCTCCCGTGTGGAGCAACGTGGTGTTTTTAATGTAGGTGACGAAATACCTCCTCTTGCCATAAGAAGAATGGGTGTGGGACATCTCATACCCGTTGAGGGACACCTTTTGGCGGAAGGAGAAGGACTATGCTCTACTCAAGTGGAGCCTTCACCCTCTCAAACACATCAAGCTCCTCAAGGTCCCTTTGATGCTAGCCAAAGACAAGCTCAAGCCCCTCAACCATGTGAGCATGATCAAGATCAAGACCATGAGCATGATGGTGATTTTTCACCAAGTGGTGATCAAGATCAAGTTCAAGACATTGAGCAAGCTCAAGATGATGAGCATGCTCGGTTTGAAGGTCAAGGCGAGGACCAAAACCGTGGTGATGACCAAGTGGCCTCTCAAGAATCTCTTGAAGAAGCTCAAGCTCGTCGTGCCATGAAGATTGCAACAACTCTCCAAAGAGGTAGCCACACCTTGGAGAATGTGATTGGAAGTGTAAGGAAAGGGGTGTCCACGAGGACGCAATTGGCAAATTTTAGTAACCACCACGCCTATATCTCTTGTGTGGAACCTCAAAAAGTGTTTGAAGCGCTTGAAGACCCGGATTGGGTAGAAGCCATGCATGAAGAACTCAATAACTTCGAGCGCAACAAAGTTTGGTCATTAGTAGAGAAGCCCAAGGATTATCGCAATGTCATTGGAACCAAGTGGATCTTCAAGAACAAGCAAGATGCAAATGGAATTGTTGTGAGGAACAAGGCTCGTTTGGTTTCTCAAGGATACTCTCAAATTGAAGGCATCGACTATGGAGAGACTTTTGCACCCGTGGCTCGCCTTGAGTCCATCCGTATCCTTCTTGCTTTTGCTTCACATCATAATTTTAAGTTGCAACAAATGGATGTGAAGAGTGCTTTCTTAAATGGTCCTTTGCATGAGTTAGTGTTTGTAAAGCAACCCCCGGGTTCTGAGGATCCTAACTTTCCGAACCATGTCTACAAGCTCGATAAGGCACTCTATGGCCTTAAACTAGCCCCACGTGCGTGGTATGAGCATCTTAGAGAGCTTCTTGTAGACCGTGGGTTTGAGATAGGCCTCATTGATCCAACTCTTTTTACTAAGAAAGTAAACGGGGAGCTTTTCATATGCCAACTTTATGTAGATGATATCATTTTTGGTTCTTCTAACAAATCTTTCAATGATGAATTTGCAAGACTAATGACAGATAAATTTGAGATGTCTATGATGGGGGAGTTGAAATTCTTTATTGGCTTTGAGATAAAGCAATTGAAGGGTGGCACCTTCATCAATCAAGCCAAGTACACCCAAGACATGCTCAAGAAGTTCAAGATGGATACCGGAGTGAAGGGAGCCAAGACTCCCATGCCTACAAAGGTTACTCTTGATCTCGATCCTAATGGTAAAGAAGTGGATCAAAAACTTTATCGCTCTATGATTGGGTCTTTGCTCTATCTTTGTGCATCTAGACCGGATATCATGCTTAGTGTGGGAATGTGTGCACGATATCAAGCCGCCCCTAAGGAAAGCCATCTAATGGCGGTCAAAAGAGTCTTTCGATATTTGATTGATACCCCAACTTTTGGCCTTTGGTAC
The DNA here is from genome assembly GCA_007115705.1 of Dactylis glomerata. NCBI lineage: Eukaryota > Viridiplantae > Streptophyta > Magnoliopsida > Poales > Poaceae > Dactylis > Dactylis glomerata. The sequence continues at coordinate 2,511,250 of QXEO01000225.1, read as the reverse complement.
CCGAAGGGAGCAAGCTTTGAGCTTGTTGGGTACTCGGACTCGGATTGGGCGGGAGACAAAGTGGATAGGAAGTCAACTTCCGGGGCTTGCCAATTTCTTGGTAGGTCTTTGGTTAGTTGGTCTTCCAAGAAGCAAAATTGTGTGTCTCTCTCCACCGCCGAAGCCGAGTATGTGGCGGCCGCGAGTTGTTGTGCTCAACTCCTTTGGATGAGGCAAACCATGGAGGATTATGGTGTTCACTTTGACAAGGTGCCACTCTTGTGTGACAATGAGAGTGCCATCAAGATTGCCCATAATTCGGTTCAACACAACAAGACCAAGCACATCGAGATCCGCCATCACTTCATCCGTGACCATGTCAACCGAGGTGAGATTAACCTATCTTATGTAGGTACACAAGACCAACTCGCCGACATTTTCACCAAGCCCCTTGATGAAGCAAGATTCCGAGAGTTGAGGCATGAGTTGAATATCCTAGACTCTTGCAATGTGGCTTGATCATGTGCACTCATTCCCATATGATAGCGTGTGTTCCCATCTAGGTGTGGGCATGGATATAGGGGGAGTGCGGTCCTAATTAATTGGACTATCCCTCCCCCCATAATGCCAATAGCAAGCAATGTGTTTTTTTTTGTCTTTTGGGACAATTTTGAGCTTAATTGATGAGTTTTGGTTTTGGGCCCAAGATATATCTTCGCGGTGCCATACCTTTATACTCAAACATGGTGGCTTCGGCCACCGACCTCCTAAGTGGAGGTTTGTTCCCATTTGAACCTTATTTGCATTTTATTGCCTTTTCAATGGGAATGTGTTCATGTTTGGCCTTATTTGAGTTTTATTTACTTTTTTGCAAACATGAACACTAAGTACCACTCAGTGACCTCTTTCTGACCCAAGCCTATCCCCTTCATCTGAAACTTGCTCCATCTTTCGAAGAAACATGCTCAAATACACAACTGTGTGATCTGGTCGAGGCAGGCCGGAGACTCCGGGGTTTGCACCCCGGATACTCCGGTGTCTGGAGGCCGGAGACTCCGGGTGACCAACCCTGGAGACTCCGGCCCTAGCGGTTTCACCCTGGGTCAAAAGGGTCGGGGTGAGGGCAACCAGCCGGTTAACCTCATTCACCCCCCACCCTTCTTCTCCCCAGGACACCGCCGCCTCCCCCAAGTCGCCGCCGGGCGTCTCCCCGGCCCCGGATCCGTCATTGCCGCCGGCCTCCCTCCTCTCCAAGCCTCCGGAAGCTTCTCCCTCCGGCTTGCTTGTGTTTCCATGGAGCTATCCGGTATTTTCCTCCTCCTCCCATCTAGATTCCTCTAGATTCAAGGGATTGGAAGATGTACTAGTTGTTTGTCCATGGGATTACTCACATTCGGCAATTTGAGTATCTAGCATCGTGTAGAATCAAGTTTGTGCAATTTTTCGAGCAAACCCTAGCCTCCTTTGTCTAATCTCGTGTTGCTTGGAGTCTCCGGGGTCCAAACCCCGGAGACTTTGAAGTCTCCGCCCTCTTATGGCCGGAGACTCCGGGGTCAGACACCGGAGACTCCGGTGTAGATCGAATTTTTCACAATTTGACTCCACAAGATGCTATTTTCCTTCCATCTGAGCATGTTTTTGACTCTTCCCTTGCTACTTCGTGCCATTCCCTTCACAGGTAGCAGTGCAGGTGGTCGTCACAAGCGTCTCCCTAGGAAGCACACCTTTGACTATGACCCGGCCAAGGACTGCTATGTGGAAAGGCAGAGTGCTGCTGATATTGCTAGGGATGCTCTGAAAGAGAAAGCTCGTTTGGCTCAGCTGGCTAAGGAAGAAAGGGCCAAAAAGGCCAAGTTTGATCGCTTGCCAACTCTCAAGGGCATGTCTCTTCTCGAGTTTGCGGATATGAGGAAGAGGAAGATGTATGACTTGCCAAGGAACACAATTGATCACTGTTTTCATCGAAGGGAGCAAGAACTCATTTGCACCGAGCTCTATGCCAACCTCACCCACAAAGTTTGCCCTCAAAAAGTGGTTGATTTTGAACATCTCCATAAGAGTGATTACTTCAAGGAAGCCCTTTGGATCACCAAAAAGCTTGGTCTTCACCCTCTCATGCAACTCAAGCAAGACTACAACATTCTCCTCATGCACCAATTCTTTGCAACACTTGTGTTTGGAGATGGAGAAGAACTTCCCATGACTTGGATGACCGGTGATCAAGTTGTCCAATCCAACTTCATTGAGTTTGCCGAAGAGCTTGGATATCCTTTCAAGGGGAACCATGTGCCATGTGGTGCAAGGATGCATCTCTCCGGAGTTGCCTACAACAAGAAGGTGCTTGCTCCCCTCTATGGTAAGCTCACCAAAGATGTCGTTGATCAAGGCAAGAAGATTGTTGTTGGGGAGTCCTATGGTCTGAGAACAAGATACAACATTCTCCTCCGTTTGTTCCGTGAGAATATTGCCCCAAGTGCGGGAAATTTGGATGCTCTTCGTGGTGGGTTGGTCAATCTACTTGCCTACTCTCATGAAGTCTTTTGCAAAGGTCAAGAAGCTCAAGTTCAACCCATTGATGTCATGGATTTCATTCACCGGGAAATGTATGAGTGCATTCTTTCCAAGAAAGCCCCGGTCTATGCTCCGTATGTGATGAAGCTCATCAAGAGGAAGTCTCCCAACTACACTCTTTGTGTTGACATCTCCAAGTTGGTTGAGCAAAAAACCGTGAAGCCTCAAAAGAAACCAGCACCGGGTGTGACCAATGAACCCTTTGCCTCCGCTAGTGAAGATGAAGAAGATGAAGATATGGAAGGTGATGAGGATGATGTTGATGAGGAAGGAGAAGAGGGTGAGGAAGAAATTGAAGAAACTCGTACTGCTCCTCCTTCTCCACCAAAGAGGAGAAGCAAGAATGCTAGCAATGTGCCTTTTCCTTCGCGCAACAAAGAAGAAGTCAACAAGGAGATCAAGAAACTTTCTTGGTTCAAGAGGACCATGCTTTGCATGGGTGTGGATATTCGTAAGGAGCAACACAACATCTATATTCAGAACAAGCACATCACTCACAACCAAGGCTTGATGGTTGATCACCTTCGTGCTATCCGCAACCTCCCTCCTCCAGAGCATCCTCCTTCAGACTCAGATGATACTCTCAGCTATGGTGCTTGGAACAAAGAGATGGGCAGCTCACTCCAATGGGGAGATTTCGATGAAGTGTCCAAGCCCAACTATCCGTCCTCCTCCAGTCATAGCAAGGGTCCTATGGGTGATGATGACGATCCTTCCTATGAGGGCAACGACGAGGACGACGACGAGTGACTTGTTGGGACGTGTAGCATCGCTCGTTTCCCCTTTTTTGGTGTCTCGATGCCAAAGGAGGAGAAGAGTTCTATTAGTATGTTATGGGGGATTTGCAAGGGTCGGGCACAAGCATTTCTTTTGTTGAGCTTTCATTTGCCTATGCTTGTGCTCTCTTCTAGTACTTAGTTCTTTAAATATTTGAACTTCGTTGTGGTACCTATCTTAATATGGTGTGAGACTTGTGTTGTGCTTTATTGTAATGGTCATGTCTTATTGCTTCATATTGTTCTCTATATATTATGCACTTGATCTTGGTCCATTATTTATAGGGGGAGCTTTGTGTCTAGTACGTGTGCATTTGCATCAAACTTTTGTTGTAGGTTGCACACATCTAGGGGGAGCTCACCCTATTCTTGTTTATCTTATCCGTGGACCTTAGTATTGTCATCAAACACCAAAAAGGGGGAGATTGAAAGAGCATTTTCTTGCAAAATCTATTTTTGGGTGTTTGTTGTCAATACTCAGGTATCTAACCATTTTGTCTCAGTATAATCTCTATTGTAGGTGGAAATCTGAAGATTATTTGTTGCTGGCATTTCTGCGCCGGAGACTCCGGGTCTCCTGCCTGGAGACTCCGGTGTTCACACACCGGAGACTTTGGGTCAGGGACCGGAGACTTCGGCCCAAGCCTCCGGGGTCGTTTTTCGTCGGGTGTCGCTCGCCCCAGATATGGGGGCGGAGACTCTGGGCGGAAACTTTGGCAGGAGCTCGTCTCCCGCCCGGAGACTCCGGCCTTGGTGTCTTACCCCGGAGACTCCGGGCTCTGGACCCCGGAGACTCCGGGCTCTGGACCCCGGAGACTCCGGCCTAAAAAGGCAGCAACGGCTAGTCCTTGTCTTGGACTATATAAAGGCTTCTTCCACCTCAAGTCAATGCTGCGGCTCACACTCTCTCACCACCATTGCTGCCAAGCTTCAAAGCTCTAGATCTCCACCTCTAGCCAATAGAACTTGAATCTCTTTGGGGATTCAAAGGAGGAGACCTAGCCCATCATCTTCACCGAAGGAATTTCATTTGCCCCTCCATTTGCTTGGAGGATTTGAGCCTAGGGTTTGTTGGAACCCTAGGTATTGTAAGTGCTTGATTGACTCATCTCTGTGGTGTTTCTAGCCTCCGTGGCATTCTTGGGAGCCTCCAATTAAGTTGTGGAGTTGTGCCCCAAGCTCCGTGTAAGGGATTCGTGGTTCCCCCAATACCACCGCTTAGTGGAAACGAGCTAGCCTCCGTGGCTTGCTCACCGGAGAACAAGGTGAGCCTTTGTGGCGTTGGTCGACTCCGTGTCACCACACCTCTCCAACGTAGACGTACTTCCCCTCAAAAGGAAGGAACTACGGGAATACATCCTTGTGTCTCCGGTCTCCACTCTTCGGTTATTTCTTTCCCTTACTTGTATCTTACTAGTTACTTGTTTACTTGCATGCTTGCCACTCTTAGGAAATTCACCTAGTTGCACATCTAGTGAATTTACTTTGTGTCAAGCCTTAAAATTGAAAAAGATTAAAAATTGACTTAGCGCCTATTCACCCCCCCCTCTAGTCGCCCGTACTGATCCTTTCACCCACTTCTACCATCGCCCCTTCGCGTATTTCATCATCCCCGAAAACCTAAGTCAAGGGGGGGAGCTCAGAGATAGACACTGCCGCCTCTACGGGGCGGAAAACACCAGAGAGAGAAAAGCTTTCCGGCAGGCAGAAATCTGCCGGGGAAATTCCTTCTCAGAGAGAGGAAATCATCGCCATCGTCGTCACCATCGCACCAGACTTCATCGGGATCATCATCATCATCATCTCCATCACCAGCACCTTCATTTCCACCATCACCACGCCATCCAGCTGTAACATCTTGAGTTGAATCTTGTTAAATTCTTAGGGGAAACTTTCCCGATGTTGATTACTCTTGTAGTTGATGCTACTGAGTGGAACTATTGAATTAAGGTTTATGTTTAGATTGCTATTCACCATTATTTCACCTCTGATCATGATCCATATGATGTCTTGTGAGTAGTTCATTTAGTTCTTGAGGACATGGGAGAAGTCAAGTCGTTAGTAGTGGAATTATGTTGAGTAATATTTAATGATTTGATATTTATTTGTTGTGGTTCTATTTCACTAGTGGTGTCATGTGAACATCGACTACATGATACTTCACCATTTATGGGCCTAGTGAGATGCATTGTGTATTTGGCTACCAATTGTGGGGTTGCTGGAGTGACAGAAACCTAAACCTCCGTTGGGAAACCATTGCACCAGGGAGCGTAGGATCTTAGAGTTTAAGGCTGTAGTTAGATTTATCTTAATTACTTTCTTGTATTTGCGGATACTTGCAAGGGGTATAATCACAAGTGTGTATTTATCCTAGTAAGGGTAGTGCGCTAGCACAGGTTCACCCCCATAACACTTATCAAACCAATAAAGATTATTTAGCGGAATGAAGCGAAAGCACTTGACAGAAACTCCCGTGTGTCCTCGAGAACGTTTGGTCATCATAAGTTACACAACCGGCTTGTCCTTTGCTCTAGAAAGGATTGGGCCACTTGCAGCGATTATTACTATTGTCTTTTATTTACTCGTACTTTATTTACTTGCATTACCAAATACTCCTGAAAACCCGTTTGCTAGTATTTACGGTGAATCCTTGATCAAAACCACTTGTCAACACCTTCTGCTCCTCGTTGGGTTCGACACTCTTATTTATCGAAAGTACTACGATACACCCCTACACTTGTGGGTCATCAACTGCATCAAGAATATGTTATGAATTGCAATAACAATATAGAGTGAGCTGCAGAAACAACATCAACAGAGCAACACCCAGTTTTAACATGAAATCCTTTAAGCTAGGCCCAAGTACCAAGATCTTCAACAAATGTTGTAGGATGTTTCAACATGAAACCTTTAATGTAGGACCAAGTCACCCAGATCCAAAACATTATCCCCCAACTCTTCTGCCTCCCATGTTGCCCTCGGGTGACATCGGGGGCCCCAAACCCTAAGCCGCCTAGCCCCCACCTCCGTGCCTTCCTTCTCACTGTTGTCGGTGGCTGCCTTCGGCCATCGCTGGCTGCGGCATGGATCCAGCTCACACCTTTTTTTCTTCGGTTTTGGCTTCTATGAGTTTGTCGTCCCCCAACCTCTCCGGCTAAGTTGGACCCTCCAGAGCTCCATCTGGAAAGCCTTGGCCCAAATAACTACATTGTTGCATCATTGCATTGTGGATATGTCATGCGCCACTCCCTGTGGATCCCACAAGAGGCGCCCCAAATCTGGATCTAGTGCTAGCGCATCTGCCTCCTCTGGTTGTTTGGCCACCGGTGCTTGGGGCTTGCTACCTACTTCGATAGTGGTTGGAGGAACTGACGGTTGTCTTTAGGCCTTTTCCTGGATCCATTCGCTCTAGATCTGGGCTCCATGGGGCACATGTGGTTGGTGTTGGCTGCGGGGACTCTGGCGGTGCGGTTGCTTGGTAAAAATGTTGTGTATCGATGCTCGGTTCTCGTGTGGGGTTGTCGGCGTTGTAACCTCTTGTGTGTGTCTTGGGATGCTGTAAGGAAAATGTGTCCATAGTCAGTGTGACTTGCCATGCCGTTGGGGCTAGAGCAACGGCTCCTCACAACCCTCCTTCCCATTCTCACAACCTTGTGGTGGTGCTCGTCAGTCATCTTGACACAGTTTGGCCAAGAACATCTCCACCAACCGGTGACCGCTGGTCGGAGAAGAAAGTCCTTGCTATAGTTTGGCTCTAATGCATCTTTCTGTTGATGTGGTATTGTACAGCTCTCCTCCGTCTATTTTGCTTTATAGCTTCCGCTTGCTCTTAGACTCCATCTCTGCGTTGTCGTTTGAAGGGTCCAACAAGGTGAGAGATGGTTGCTCTATGTGCCTAGGTCACTGCGATGAGCAAGAAGGCCGCTATGATGACGACACCTAAGAGTGTCGTTTCCCTTTGTTGAGGCATTATCGTGAAAGCCTTCTTTTTTCTCATCATGGTCATTGGTACTCGGGTGAAAACCCAGATCCTCGCGGATCAGGCGACGACGACACTTTTGCATCGTCCCTTTCCTGGAGGCGTTGCTCTTGAGTCGTTGCTGCGTGTGGTTGACGTGGGAGCAGACTGTCCTTGTGCGTGGTGGATAACCAGCCCATCGGGAACCCCAAGAGGAAGGTATGATGAGTATAGCAGCTAGTTTTCCCTCAGTTAAGAAACCAAGGTTTAATATCGGTCAGGAGAGGAGAGACAAACGACTGAAGGTGATGCGGAACCTGCACACACACAACCAAGTACTTTGTTCCCAACTTGCAATGAGGTTGTCAATCTCACCGGTTTGCTTGAAACAAAGGTTATGAGCGTATCGAGTGGAAAACAATATAGTATGCGAGTAAAGTAAACAGTGCGAGTAAAGTAAACAGGTGATAGCAATATGATTTAAATAGGACCGGGGTCCACAGTTCACTAGTGGTGTCTCTCCATAGATAAAATAACACATGCTGGGTAAACAAATTACAGTTGGGCAATTGATAGAATAAAGATAAACGTGATATGTCAAGAAGATCACTATGAGATTTACTCTGGGCATTACAACAAAATACATAGACCACCATCCAACTGCATCTATGACTAATAATCCACTCCCGGGGATATCAATCCGAACACCCCAAAAGTATTAAGTTGCGAACAACGGATAATTGCATTAAGCAAAGTGTGTAATGTAAACAAAGCATATGCCCTTGAGCATATGAATGTTGTTTTCTCCCTAGTAGCAACAGCACATCTACAACCTTAGAGGTTTCTGTCACTCCCCCAGATTAAATAGAGGCATGAACCCACTATCGAGCATAAATACCCCCTCTTGGAGTCACTAGCAACTACTTGGCCAAGATAGCTACTAACAACGGAGAGCATGCAAGATCATAAACAACATAGAGATAACAAAAGATAATATTCAGTACAGCAACTTAATCATAAACACCAATATTCATCGGATCCCAACAAACCAAACATGTAGAATTACATAATGGTGATCTCAATCATGTAGGGCAGCTCATGAGATCTAAACATGAAGCGCATGGTGGAGAAGACAACCATCTAGCTACTGCTATGGACCCATAGTCCAAGGTAGACTACTCACTCATCGCTCCAGAGGCAAGCATGGCGATGAAGAAGACCTCCGGTGGTGATTCCCCTCTCCGGCAGGGTGCCGGGAAGAGCTTCTGGACCCTCCCGATCTTCGGGTTGATGGCGACGGCGGATCGCGATGTGTTCTGGAAATCTGATTGGGTACTTAGGTTTTTTCCGTCGGGGGGTCTTTATAGGCGAAGGGGCGTCGTCAGAGGAGGAGCCAGGCGCCCTCATGCGGGGCCTGCGCGGCTAGGGGCCTGGCCGCGCCACCCCTGCGTGTGGGGCCCTGGCGGCCCCCCTCCTACTCTCCTTCGGATCTCTGGAAGCTTCCGGGTAAAATAAGACTTCAGGAACTTGTTTCGTCCAATTCCGAGAAAATTTCCTGTGTATCACTTCTGAAACACAAAAACAGCAGAAAACAGGAAACTGGCACTGTGGCAGCTCGTTAATAGGTTAGTTCCAGAAAATGCATAAAAGTGCCACTAAGTGTAACGAAACAATAGGCAAATGGTGTAAAAACAAGCATGAAGCATCAAAAATTATAGATACGTTGGAGACGTATCAAGCATCCCCAAGCTTAACTCCTGCTCATCCTCGAGTAGGTAAGTGATAACAAAGAATAATTTTTGAGGTGACATGCACCCACACAATCTTGATCATATATGTAAGCATTTGTGAGCTGGGATCATAAGAACTTAAAACATGGGCATGAAGATATAATCATGACAATAAGAACTTAGCAACCATGTTGTAAACATGCAAATGAACACAAACAAAAGATCATGAAAATGAAACAATGAAAGTCAAACGTGTGTTCAAATCATAAGGAAAAACATACAAATGGTTTTCAGCTTGTCCTTCAAAGAGAGCAAAACAAATGCATAGGACACCTTCAAGTTTAAGAGGGTGACTAGATACAAATAATTTGAGAACAAGCGAAACCAACAATATGAATCAATCAATGAACTTTGGGACAATGCATATCACACTAAGAATGACAACTATGCTCTCTTAATGGTGCATAAAGAAAGAAGGTGGTGACTCAACATAAAAGTAAAAGAAAGGCCCTTCGCAGAGGGAAGCAGTGATTGCAAGTTTTATAACCTTCAAAAATTATGGTACTTACCGGCTTTGAGCTCTCATTGCCCCCATCATAAGCATCTTGAATGGTTAAAGTTAATGCGAGAACAATTATGATGCATATGCTTGACAAATCATAAGTTGAAAACCTCGTGCCCCATGAATACGAGTACCCAAACCTCATGCTACTTTACTTAGAGTCCCAAGCAAGGCTCTTGTCATTGTAAGTATATGCATATCATTGAGAACCGCCAATGGGGTACCTCCGTGCCCGATGACATGGAACAAGCCCACACCAAAATGACAGGACAAGCAGACAATGAACACCTCGACATCTCTTTTATTTGCCTTTTGTTTAGCTTTTTATTGTGAGATGCGTCGTCGAATGTTCACCATGGGTATGCTGCAAATTTCCACCATGAATTATGCATGGCTTAGATTGGCGGCCTGGTGTTTCCCTAACACATATACAAACTCCATGATCCCCACAAGATTCCCAATTCATTTCACACTGCGGGCATCCATAAACAAAAGATCACGATATCAACTCAAATAAGAAGTGCAATGTTGAAAGCTTGCCCCATGACAGCATGGATGGGCTAGAATCCAACTTACAACTTGCAAGCATAACAACTCAACATAAGAGACCACAATGTCAAATTTTTAAGAACAGGAAAAAGTAAAGTGTGCCTTCCGGTTCGTGAGAGCTTTACTGACCGAATTTCGCATAACACTGGTAAGAGTTTAATTTGAAGAGAAAATAAAAGCAAGTCAAATTTACTTGGAATAGCAAATTGCTAGTAGGTATGTATGGTGGACACTTTGGAAAACTTTGGCTTTTAGGAGTTGGATGCACGAGTAGAGCTCATACTCAGTACAAGGCGAGGGCTAGCAAAAGACTGGGAGCGACCAACTAAGAGAGCAATAATGGCCATAATCATGCAAAGCGACAAAGCGACATTAAAAGAAGCATAAGATAGCATCAAAAGTCAAAAAATAAATGATCATGAAGGCTATTGGCGACTTGGTAAGAGTCTAACATGTGTGAGCATGCGCCAAGTCAACCCAAATAAAGCATCAATGAGAAAACCAAAATAATGCTTCCATACAATAAAAACAACGCATGATTTTTTCAAAGGCTCATTAAGCAATCTCAGTTATTTGAGACAAGTCATGCTACAGCAAAACCACTAAGCATACTATCAAAAAGACATCAAGCATGACATGAAAAAGCCTAAGCCGCAGTCTACACAAGCTCCTTCTTGTACCACTTTTTTGCACAAAGCTTTTTCTCTTTTCCAACACCATTTGAAATTTTTATAAACACCTCTTTTGATGAAAACCAATAAAGATCAGAGGCAAAAATACACCTTGATGAAAAGATATGACAAGGTCTGAACGCAAATCAAGGCAAAAATGAAAACCAAAAGTAGTAGCAGAAAAAGAAGAACACTCGATTTTAATAAGAGTGAAAACTAGAGCGTTCTTGGCAAATGAAAACGAGTACATCTCCTCCAAAGGAAAATTTGTTGGGGTCCAACCATTTATTGCAGCAAACAAACTAACTAAGAAAACTAAAACAACTGACGCTCCAAGAAAAACACATAGTGCATGAAGCAATAAAAATATAGTGTTTTGAAAGGTGACCTGATTTTTGCCGATGAAGAAGGGGTGCCTCGGGGGCATCCCCATGTTTTGACGCTTGTACTTCTTGGATATTTCTTAGGGTGATGCATGGGCATCCCCAAGCTTGAGATTTTGTCCATTCTTCAACTCATCTCATCATTCTCCAATCCCTACACTTGAAAACTTCCTTCATACAAAACTAAACACAATTCTATTAGCAACATTACTGCAAGCATAACATATAATCAACCTCTTTTTGCTTCAGGTTTCAACTCAAAACCACCACATATATAGCAAATACTACTGTAGCAACCTCTCTAAAAGTTCCGTGATCAAAAAAACTCGAAAGAAAGCGATAAAGTGGCAAACACAAATATTGGCAGAAATCTGTCAAAACTGAACAGCTGACAAAGGTCGAATTTTTTAGGGGTTTTCTGTTGCTCAAATCAAAAAGTGTTCAACTAATAAAAGTTTGGATATAACCTGGGGCATATGCACAAGAAATCGCAGGTCCAAAAGATAAACATAGAATTTATACGAATTTTTACGGTGCAGCACCGAAAACAGTTTCAGGACAGCAACATCCCCAAATCTTTACCTCACTCAAATTAGAGGCTTCTCTTGGCACAAAAACGAAATAAACAAGATAAGGAGCGGTCATTACAGTAGTAATGACTTCCAAGACTCAAATAAAAGAAAAAGTACTGAAAAGAAAACATTGGGTTATCTCCCAAGAGTGCTTTTCTTTAACGCCTTTGAGCTAGGCGCAGAAAATTGCGAATCAAGTAATATCAATAGATGAAGCGCTAGTTACCTCAGTAGGCTCTTTGAAGGTTCCCGAAGATGATTCAACCTGCAAGTCACCCTTAGTGGAACTAAGAGTCTTACTAATTTTAAGAACATGTTGAGATTTAAGCACAGAAACCTTGGGAACATACATAAATTTTTGCTCTTTTCCAACAAACACTTTCTCCTTAAATTTAAGAGAAGAGAAGATTAAGCTAAGAGTTTCCATAGACTCCTCTAGTTTACCAATCCTTAAGTTTTGATTGTCATGAGTAGTGCTAGCCTCTAAAATGGCAATTCTCTTACCAATGTTTTCTATTAATTCACTAACGCGGCTAGCATTTTCTAGGATACTTGGCAAACTTTTCTCTAAAGAGCTGAGCTTTTCTACCACCTCCTCCAAGGTGGTCTCGGTTTTAGCAACATGAATATGTGGTATTCCCACTAAACTTTCAATTATAGTGCATGCTTCTCCAGCGGGAGTACCCAGAAAATTACCTCCTGTAAGAGTATCAAGAACATACCTATTCCAACTGGATATACCAACATAAAAATTTCTAAGGAGGATCATGGTAGAGTGCTTTTTGGTACACCTATGATGAGCATTGTTAATACGGTACCAAGCATCTTTTAAACTTTTTCCCCCTTGTTGCTTAAAACTACGAACTTCTACTTCAGGATTACTCATTTTAACAAAACTAAAAGCAGATAAGTAAAAACAACTACCAAGGATTCTAATTTTTTTTTTGGGTTTTTGATATAAAGCAATGCAGGTAAAATAAATAAAGTAAAGCAAAACAATAAAACAAAGTAAAGGATGTGTGTGCGAAAACACCCCTCGCAGAAGTCTTCTACTTCCTCCCCGGCAACGGCGCCAGAAAATTAGCTGCTGCGTGTGGTTGACGTGGGACCAGACTGTCCTTGTGCGTGGTGGATAACCAGCCCGTTGGGAACCCCAAGAGGAAGGTATGATGAGTATAGCAGCTAGTTTTCCCTCAGTTAAGAAACCAAGGTTTAATATCGGTCAGGAGAGGAGAGACAAACGACTGAAGGTGATGCGGAACCTGCACACACACAATCAAGTACTTTGTTCACAACTTGCGATGAGGTTGTCAATCTCACCGGTTTGCTTGAAACAAAGGTTATGAGCGTATCGAGTGGAAAACAATATAGTATGCGAGTAAAGTAAACAGTGCGAGTAAAGTAAACAGGTGATAGCAATATGATTTAAATAGGACCGGGGTCCACAGTTCACTAGTGGTGTCTCTCCATAGATAAAATAACACATGCTGGGTAAACAAATTACAGTTGGGCAATTGATAGAATAAAGATAAACATGATATGTCAAGAAGATCACTATGAGATTTACTCTGGGCATTACAACAAAATACATAGACCGCCATCCAACTGCATCTATGACTAATAATCCACTCCCGGGGATATCAATCCGAACACCCCGAAAGTATTAAGTTGCGAACAACGGATAATTGCATTAAGCAAAGTGTGTAATGTAAACAAAGCATATGCCCTTGAGCATATGAATGTTGTTTTCTCCCTAGTAGCAACAGCACATCTACAACCTTAGAGGTTTCTGTCACTCCCCCAGATTAAATAGAGGCATGAACCCACTATCGAGCATAAATACCCCCTCTTGGAGTCACTGGCAACTACTTGGCCAATATAGCTACTAACAACGGAGAGCATGCAAGATCATAAACAACATAGAGATAACAAAAGATAATATTCAGTACAGCAACTTAATCATAAAAACCAATATTCATCGGATCCCAACAAACCAAACATGTAGAATTACATAACGGTGATCTCAATCATGTAGGGCAGCCCATGAGATCTAAACAGGAAGCGCATGGTGGAGAAGACAACCATCTAGCTACTGCTATGGACCCATAGTCCAAGGTAGACTACTCACTCATCGCTCCGGAGGCAAGCATGGCGATGAAGAAGACCTCTGGTGGCGATTCCCCTCTCCGGCAGGGTGTCGGGAAGAGCTTCTGGACCCTCCCGATCTTCGGGTCGACGGCGGCGGCGGATCACGATGTGTTCTGGAAATCTTATCGGGTACTTAGGTTTTTTCTGTCGGGGGGTCTTTATAGGCGAAGGGGCGTCGTCAGAGGAGGAACCAGGCGCCCTCACACGGGGCCCGCGCGGCCAGGGGCCTGGCCGCGCCACCCCTGCGCGTGGGGCCCTGGTGGCCCCCCTCCTACTCTCCTTTGGATCTCTGGAAGCTTCCGGGTAAAATAAGACTTCAGGAACTTGTTTCGTCCAATTCCGAGAATATTTCCTGTGTATCACTTCTGAAACACAAAAACAGCAGAAAACAGGAAACTGGCACTGTGGCAGCTCGTTAATAGGTTAGTTCCGGAAAATGCATAAAAGTGCCACTAAGTGTAACGAAACAATAGGCAAATGGTGTAAAAACAAGCATGGAGCATCAAAAATTATAGGTACGTTGGAGACGTATCAGTCGTTGACTAGCACCGGTGTTCTTTTCTCGGGTGATGCTCTGTGTTCATTGCTATAGTTGAATAATTCTCTTGCAGTCGTTGCTGCAATGACTTTGGTAATGGTCTCAACCGGATCCGATGACACCGTGTGCTCTTCTTTAAGCGAAGGAGGAATACCTCAAGCCATGGACAACTTCTTCCTAGCTTTTGCTTGTTGTAATCTTTCTCTATCGTTTCTAGGTGTTGTTCTTTTCTGTCTGACCTGCATTGTAAGGTGGTAACCTTAGCAATGGTTTACTTTTGTAACACTCCTTGCCAGTTGATGGCTTCAGTCTAAAAAAGTCACCCAGATCTTCCACTAATTCCAAGGTGAATGTATAGTAATATTGTTGAAACTAGCACGGTTTCCCTCGCAAATCCGAGGATAGAGTATTTAGTTTGTTGGGCGTTTGCGCGGCTACATCTTTGTATTTTTACTTCTTGTTAAGGTATTGCATTAGTGTTCTATTTGACAATTGTTTCAAACTTTAGACCACACTGGATAAGTACATCATGCAAATATTTTTTGGTTACACATTTCCCTATATTAGTGTTAAGTTATCATCCATTATATTATAATGATTAATTTAATGTGTACATATTGTGAATTAATTAATAGAATTTAGTGCAAAATAATATTTTAATCAATTTACTGGTATGTATCTGATAAAAAAATACCTTGATATTTGGTTATGAGCTAGCTCATAGTATAAGACAACAATGTTTTGTATTTTGTTGGTGTACAATCTCCTTCTTCGACCATTATATTGATAGTACCTAATTTGTTTATGTATATTTTCGTTGAAAAATTAAATCTAACCAAATAATGGTTGGTTTATAAATACATCTTGCATTATATTCTTACACATCTCATCCTTGGCCCTATTCAACTGGGTATTGTAAATTGTGTGATTTCATGCTCCAAGATCTTGTTATGCGTTCCCACATTTCAATTTCAATAGGTTGGTCATTGAAGGCAATGTAACAGAAATTTTTACTTACTGAGATTGAAAAACACCCTCTCTCTCTCGCTCCTCTCTCTCTTTCTCTCTATCTTTCTCTTCTCTTAGGCCTTGTTTACTTCTCTGGTATTTCTACCCCCAAAAAATGTGGGGATATAAGGGGATTTGGTGTTCACCCAATACTCTCAAATCCCCTCAAATACTCTTCCCAAAAATACTCTACCATGATGTAGAGTTTTTAATCTAGCCAAAAATACACTAGAGGGGAGGGGATTTGTGGGGATTTCTCGGGATTATCCCCGCAAAATCCGAACTAGTAAACAACCTATCGGGAAAATTCTGGGATATAAAATAATCCCCTCTCATCCCCTTAAATACCCTAGAAGTAAACAAGGCCTTAGTATCTCTTATTTATCATACCATTATTGTTTTGCACAGCTGACTAACTTATTACACTTGACATCCTTCCCTAAAACACATATTTAATGAGTATTATAATATGTTAAAACACATGAATTGCTAAGAAGATGCACTTTAATGTCTCATATAGAAGTTGTAGACATTTTGAGATCAAAGATTACTTGATTTTTTTTTCACTTCATATGCGTAGTATTGTTTGTTAAGGAAAAGTTATATTTTAGGGTTCCTACCTTCTAAATTTAATCAAACATCACCGTTGCAATCTGAATTCGCAAAATAATCATGCGCAAGTTATATCTCATTCCTTGTTATGAGGAGTATTTTATTCATGCCATGGTACAATTAAAAATTTGGTACAAATTCAATTTAGTACTGCTCGACCGGACATTACAAATTACAATCTTGTACTATCTACACCTATATATTTTTTAGAACATAATTTTATGTGGTGCTAATTTATTGGCGGTAGAGATCGTGTTCTTAACAAAGCATATTTTATGCAATCATCTCAATCTCAATGACTCAATCGAGTTGAAATAAGACCCGATGTATATATATGCCCTCAAAAATAGGTCCCATGCGGTGCTTCACCTCATGCACGCAACTGTGTGTTCCTAGTTTAGCCGCCGTTTGATAGGAAAAAATATAGTAGGACTTTTAAAATTTAGAGCAACATGATGCTAGTTCACTTGTGCAGTTTTTTTTACTTTCAACGTAGACTCGTAGTTGCTCCGGGACGCGCATGACTCTTGTACACGTTTCATTTTTATTATTATTTAAGACGTGTCAACGACACACACTTTATCGTGCCGCGTAACTCTTTGCTCTTTTAAATCTTAACCGTTAGCAATAAAATCAACGGTATATTTATTAAAAAAATGGTATATTTATTTTTAGCCTATGTGGATTAACGTGATGTCTCTATTTTAGGACCCTTGTATTGTGCTTTTAGAATATAGTAGATAGTAGATGTTTATCTCTCAAATAGAACAACAGTATTAGTGTACATAGATTTCGTTTCAAGCAAAGTGCTTATTGTTAGATCTCTTGATGTTCATAACTTATGTTGGTTAGAGTTGCAGAATAGTTCAGCAGTTCTCGTCGAAATAATTACCTCTTTTTCTAAGCTTCCATCAAAAGCAGTCTTTGGTTTCACACGCGTAATTAAGTTGCAGCTTAACCAAAAGGACTTACATCCATAAATCACATAGCCTAAACAACTAAGGCCTTCCACAATGCAAGTTTCTTAGCGCGGTATCATAGGCAAACTGCTGATGTGGCACCCTATTAAACGATGAAAGAGAGTAGGGTTGTATCTTAGCTAAGCTACAACATTTGCACAAAGTCATAGGTAAAAAGTAATGTTAGCCCAATCACATGCATGCATGAGGCCAAAATTATTAAATTTAGATACAATCTTTAGATACAATGCATTGTGGTGATTGTCTCTTAGAATAAACTGTTGGATATCCTCCTCATGTGGGCTGTGAGGAGATGGCCTTATGAAGCCTTTCAAGCTGCCCAAACAGGTGCAAGAGCCCACTAACCTTTAGGGTTATCACCAAGGGTCATTTTGGACTTTGCACATGAGGGAAAAGGGGATGATAACCCTCCTTTCCAGCCACCACAGTGGCAAGGACGAAAAATCAGGATAGCCTCCATTGGAGAAGAAAACCAAGAGAGAAGGGAAGAGGAGAAGTTGAAGGAAGAAGCTGAATCAAACTCCGGGTCTTGCCCACAAGGTTGTGAAGACATCAAATCTGCTACATTGTCTCCTTCAAGTTGTTGTTCCACCAAGCTTGGTGAGATTGCTCCACTCTCTAGCTCTTGTGCCCCAAATCTTGTAGAAGCAGCCACAGATTTGTGTGTATCTTGGTGCTTGAGATCCTCTAGTGCTCTCTAGAGAAGAACTTGTTGTATCCCCATTTGATAATAGTGGAAGAAGATTTGGGTGGCTTCGGCCCGTGGTTTTTCCTCTCAAGTTGAGAGGTTTTCCACGTAAAAAGGATTGGTGTCCTCTGTGTGTTGATTTACTACTGCTGCAGCTGTTGTGAGACCTCTCTCCCTACGATAGAGATTGTCTTAGGTGAGGAGAGAGCTTCTCTCCTAAGGGGAGAGATTGTCTTGGGTCAGGAGAGAGCCAAGGGCTGCTCCTATTTCCTCCATATATGTTGATGCATGTGTTTCCTTCCGGCATGAGCAAAGATCCTTGAGTTAGTACACAAGTGGCTGAAGTTTACTTTGATTCCGCTGCATATTTCTTAGTCAATGCTAATATTGTGCTAATCTCTAAATCCTTGAGGGTTAATCGGTGTGCCCAGTTTTCCCAACAGAGTGTTATCAGAGCCCAGGTTGCTCAAAGTCTGCTCAGAGTTGTTCAGAGGTTGCTTGCTGGTCGTAATGGCTTTGGAAGAAGGCGTCACTACAAGTGGCATGATAAAACTTGATTCTTTCAATTACTCATTATGGAAGCCCATGATGGAAGACATCCTTTATTGTAAGGATTTGTATGAGCCAATTGTGAAAGAAAGATACCGACTGGTGTCACGGAAGAAGAATGGAGAGTGCTGAACCGAAAGGCAGTAGGTATGATTCGATTGTATATCAACCACAATATTTTCCACCATGTTACAAATGACACAAATGCATATGAGATGTGGCAGAAGTTGGAGTCAATGTATGAGAGGAAGACAGCTATGAACAAGGCCTCGGTGATCAAAAGGCTAGCAAAGCTTGAGTACCAGGATGGTAGTAGTGTGATTGAACACTTGAATGTCTTCCAATGTCATATAAATCAACTTTCAGCCATGAAGATCAACTTCGAGGATGAAGTGCAAGCATTGTTGCTGCTGAGTTCCATGCGTGATAGTTGGAATACGCTTGTTGTGTCAGTTAGCAATTCAGCTCTGGATGGGAAGCTGACGTTGGAGATGGTGAAGAATAGCATGCTGAATGAAGAAGCCAGAAAGAAGGAAAAAGGTGATGCCTCCTCATCTGATGCTTATGTGGCTGAATCCCATGGCAAGAAAGATGCCCGTGGATGTGGCCAAGAAAGATTTCAGCAAAGTAAAGACCAGAAATCCAGGGGGAGATCAAAGTCAAGAAAGAGACAAGAAATCACTTGCTTTTATTGTGGCAAGCCAAATCACAAGAAGGTCGATTGCAGGATATACAAGAGAGATCTTGCAGAGGGTAAAGTTGCAAACAAGAACGAGCAAAAATGCGAGAATGGTGCCGCCATGACTATGGAATGTGAACAAGGTGAAGATTACCTTATCATTGAAGATGAAGAATGCTATAGTGTTGTTCATGATGATGCCATGAGTTGGGTTGTGGATTCAGGTGCGTCTTTCCACATTACATCACACAAGGAGTATTTCGCTTCCTATACTAGCGGTGTTACCGGCTCGGTAAGGATGGGAAATAGTGGTTCATCAGCTATTATTGGCAAGGGCACTATATGCATTGAGACAAACACAGGCTGCAGGTTGGTGCTCGATGATGTGAGGCATGTACCCAATATACGGCTGAATTCGTTGTCAGTTGGCAAGCTTGATGACATTCGCCATGGAAGTTATTTTGGTGATGCAAAATGGAAGCTCACCAAAGGCTCTTTGATTGTGGCTCGAGGAAGCAGCAAGGCTGTCTCTATGTGACTAAAACCAAGCTATGCAATGATGTGCTGACCGTCGCCGAGAATGACACTACGGCAGAATTATGGCACAAGAGGCTTGGGCATATGAGTGAGAAGGGCATGCAAGCTCTTGCTCGGATGGAGTTCCTCACTGAGTTGAAAGGTATAACCTTGAAACCCTGTGAACATTGTTTTGCTGGCAAACAACATAGGGTTGCATTTCGTAGACGCCCGCCGCATCGTGCGGAGAATGTTCTTGACATAGTGCATACTGATGTTTGCTCCATGACCGAAAAATCTCTCGGTGGAGAATTATACTTTGTGACATTCATTGATGACCACTCAATAAAGATATTTCTCTATGTGTTGAGAAATAAGTGGCAGGTGCTCGACGTCTTCAAGGAATTCCATGCCAAGGTTGAAAGAGAAACTGGCAGGAAATTGAAGTGCGTAAGATCAGACAATGGTGGTGAATACCGAGGTCTCTTTGAGAGGTATTGCAGAAAGTTTGGTATCGGACTTGAGAAGACTCCACCAAAGACACCCATGCTCAATGGCCTTGCTGAGAGAATGAATAGGACACTCACTGAGAGGGTCACAGCTATGCTCTCTCATGCAAAGTTACCTAATTCTTTTTGGGCTGAAGCATTGAATCATGCTATATGTGTACTAAACCTGTCCCCTTCAGTTCCTCTTGCAGGTGATATTCCTCAGAGAGTTTGGTCAGGTAAAGATGTGTCATACAAGCAATTGAAGGTCTTTGGTTGCAAGGCATTTGTGCACATCCCAAGGGATGAGAGATCCAAGCTTGATAGCAAGACAAAGCAGTGCATCTATCTCAGCAGTCCAAGTGATGAATTTGGATACAGATTGTGGGATCCAATAAAGAAGAAGACCGTGAGAAGCCGAGATATGGTTTTCATTGAAGATGAAACAATACAAGATATTGGGAAACCGGAGAAGCCAAAGGCCACCACACCTCGGGTTGACTTGGATCCAGTTAACCCTCCTCTCGTGCATGATGATCATGGGGGGATGATGAAGATGCTGAAGATAGTGATGATAGTGATGATGTAACTGATCAAGGCAGTACAAGTCAGGGACATGACCAACCATCAAGTGATGATGATGAAGAAGGTGAAGATGATCCACCTACACCACCAGTGCAACAACCGAGAAGAAGTGGGAGAGATCCAGTTCCTTCCACCAAATATCCTCCACATCAATATGTGTTGATGACTGATGCAGGTGAGCCCTCATGCTATGAGAAAGCAGAGTCTAATGAGCACAAGAATGAATGGTTAGAAGCCATGCAGGATGATATCAAATCCCTGTATGAGAATAACACCTTTGATTTGGTGTCTTTGCCAAAGGGCAAGAAAGCACTCAAGAACAAGTGGGTGTACAGAGTGAAGACTGAAGAACATAGCTCACATCCAAGGTACAAGGCCAGATTGGTTGTGAAAGGTTTCAGTCAGAAAAAGGGCGTAGACTTCGATGAGATATTCTCTCCGGTGGTCAAGATGTCTTTGATCCGAGTTGTGCTTGGCATTGCTACCACCATGGACTTGGAAATTGAACAACTTGATGTGAAGACAACGTTTCTACACGGT
Source organism: Dactylis glomerata (assembly GCA_007115705.1). NCBI lineage: Eukaryota > Viridiplantae > Streptophyta > Magnoliopsida > Poales > Poaceae > Dactylis > Dactylis glomerata. The sequence continues at coordinate 2,490,168 of QXEO01000225.1, read as the reverse complement.
GACCTAGAGGAGGAGATATACATGGAGCAGCCGGAAGGATTCATTGTTGAAGGCAAGGAGCACCAAGTGTGCAGATTGAAGAAGAGCTTGTATGGCTTGAAGCAAGCTCCTCGGCAGTGGTACAAGAAGTTTGAGTCATTCATGACCAAGCTTGGTTACCGTAAAGCACAACCTAATCATTGTGTGTTTATGAAGAGGTACGCCGAGGGTGACTTCATTATTCTCTTGCTATATGTCGATGACATGCTGATTGTTGGAAACGGCATAAAGAGGATTGCTCTCCTCAAGAAGACATTGAGTAAATCATTTTCCATGAAGGATTTAGGACCAGCTAAACAAATACTTGGCATGAAGATCTCCCGTGATAGATCAAAGAAGTTGCTTTGGCTCTCACAGGAAAGATACATTGAGAAGGTACTTGAAAGGTTCAATATGCAAGGCGCAAATTCTGTTGCCTCTCCACTTGCAGGCCATCACAAACTAAGTAAAGAACAATGTCCCAGCAGCAAGAAGGAGAAATAAGAGATGAGTAGAGTACCATACCAATCTGCGGTGGGCAATTTGATATATGCCATGGTGTGCACTAGGCCTAATATTGCCTATGCAGTTGGAGTTGTTAGCCAATTCATGACAAATCCAGGAGAAGCTCACTGGAATGCAGTGAAGTGGATTCTCAGGTATCTCAAAGGTACTTCTAGATCGTGCTTACGCTTTGGAAGCGGTGAACCTGTGTTGAAGGCTACACAGATGCAGATTATGCTGGTTGTGCAGATTCTAGAAAGTCTACCTCCGGATACATGATGACTTATGCAGGGGGAGCAGTGTCATGGCAATCAAGGTCGCAGAAATGCGTTTCATTGTCAACCACATATGCTGAGTACATAGCAGCGGTTGATGCATGCAAGGAAGTACTCTGGATGAAGAACTTCTTGCAAGAGCTCAACATGAAGCAAGAGAAGTATACTCTATATTGTGATAGCCAGAGTGCTATCTATCTTGCCAAGAATCCAAGTTTCCACGCTTGAACCAAACACATTGAGGTGAGGTATCATTGGATTTGACAGGTGGTGAGTTCCAAGTTGGTGCAACTTGAGAAGATCCATACCGACAAGAATGGGTCGGATATGATGACCAAGATATTACCAAAGGAGAAGCTGCTTGTATGTTGCAAGGCAGCGAGCATGGCGATGCCCCCCACATGAGTCAGATGGGGGAGAATGTTGGGTATCCTCCTCATGTGGGCTATGCGGAGATGGCCTTATGAAGCCTTTTAGGCTGCCCAAACAGGTGCAAGAGCCCACTAACCTTTAGGGTTATGACCAAGGGTCATTTTGGACTTTGCATATGAGGGAAAAGGGGATGAAAACCCTCCTTTCTAGCCACCACAGTGGCAAGGATGAAAAATCAGGATAGCCTCCATTGGAGAAGAAAACCAAGAGAGAAGGGAAGAGGAGAAGTTGAAGGAAGAAGCTGAATCAAGCTCCGGGTCTTGCCCACAAGGTTATGAAGACATCAGATCTGCTACCTTGTCTCCTTCAAGCTGTTGTTCCACCAAGCTTGGTGAGATTGCTCCACTCTCTAGCTCTTGTGCCCCAAATCTTGTAGAAGCAGCCACAGATTCGTGTGTATCTTGGTGCTTGAGATCCTCTAGTGCTCTCTAGAGAAGAACTTGTTGTATCCACATTTGATAATAGTGGAAGAGGATTTGGGTGGCTTTGGCCCGTGGTTTTTCCTCTCAAGTTGAGAGGTTTTCCACGTAAAAAAGGATTGGTGTCCTATGTGTGCTGATTTACTACTCCTGCAGCTGTTGTGAGACCTCTCTCCCTACGACAGAGATTGTCTTAGGTGAGGAGAGAGCTTCTCTCCTAAGGGGAGAGACTGTCTTGGGTCAGGAGAGAGCCAAGGGCTGCTCCTATTTCCTCCATATATGTTGATGCATATATTTCCTTCCGGCACGAGCAAAGATCCTTGAGTTAGTACACAAGTGGCCGAAGTTTACTTTGATTCCGCTGCGTATTTTTCAGTCAACGCTAATATTGTGCTAATCTCTAAATCCTTGAGGGTTAACCGGTGTGCCCAGTTTTCCCAACATAAACACCTACCTAGAATAGCGTGCTAAGAGCCAATGCATTGTGAAAGGCCTAATGGTATGGCGGCACAATAGAGATCTTAAAGTACTTGCGCAACTAAAAGAAGGAAACATCAATGATGTCACCACAGACCCAAGAAATCATGCCCTCACATTTAGCCCTACTTTTAATTCAGCCACCTTCCTAGTTAACCAGATCTCTTAAGACAAGGACAACGTTGATTGGCGATGGCTACTGCTAGGTACTTAGACTACTCATAGTGGGAGTAACTTAAGTAGTAACATCACATATTTCAAAACAAAATAATGACATGGCATGTAATTAAATGAAGAAAGAGATGATGGTGGTAACTAGCTATGTTACCATAACATCACACAACCCAAGGCAAAGTGAGTCTACAACATAATTAATAACATCTTGTATGACACCATATATTAGTTACTACCCACTATGAAGATAGTAACATGGAGTAATAACATGTGCATGATACCATTCTATGTTACTCTCCACTATGAGCAGCCTTAGTATAGGTTGAACCATCTCACGCACTAAACTCAACTCATTGGACTAGTGGACTCAAAGTTCATAGTTATTTGATTATGTTATGAATAGGCTAATCGATGGACAACGAGATCTATATAATTCTCCCCCACTAAGAGAAATAAAGAGCTAGTAATTTTCAAATTAAGAGATATGGTTGAAAACAGAAGGGTGGATTCATATCCAAACAAATAAAATCACTTTAATCCTCATAACAAAACGAAAGAGCAATCATTTCTAATTTCCTCAACCACTCCAAAAGGTTTGTCTCCAGCTTTTGGGTGCAAAAGAGCACTGCAGAAATCATCATCCCGATTTAGTGATTTTTAAGCAAGTAGTATACGTGTGAGCTCACTCAGTGTATGTGCTACCAGCAGGACAGGATGAGCGCACTTGCTGATTAACAACAGCACAGCGAAGCGAGTAGACCATGCAACGCATGATCCGATCTGAGAGTAAAGCTGAGCCACGAACGGATCGCCGGCCGGACCCAGAAGCTGGAGGGAGGTACATTTTGCTTTCCTGGGACAGGAGTTTCAGGTTTGGTAGGTAAACGCAATAGTCTCGGAGGTAGGAAGAGGTAGGGTCTCGCAACTTCTGGGCTTGTCACCAGTACTACTCTCGCTCCAGTGCGTGCACATATATACCTGAGCCGCCCCACGATCCATGCTCTGCGTCGTCCAAACAAACACTTCCTGTAGTACTTGGCAGCGTTAGCAAATCAAATTACAGTGGTGAGGTGAGGTGATATGGGGAGAGGCAGGGCACCGTGCTGCGCCAAGGTGGGGCTGAACAGGGGCTCGTGGACGCCGCAGGAGGACATGCGCCTCGTCGCCTACATTCAGAAGCACGGCCACTCAAACTGGCGAGCTCTCCCCAGGCAAGCAGGCCTTCTCCGGTGCGGGAAGAGCTGCCGGCTGCGGTGGATCAACTACCTGCGCCCGGACCTCAGGCGCGGCAACTTCACCGCCGATGAGGAGGAGACCGTCATCAAGCTGCACGCCTCGCTCGGCAACAAGTAAGCTTTGCATGGCGTGATCTGGAATTCATCTCTGGAAATTGTTGGTCGTCCAGGTGACTGGTGTTCTGATCGAACTTCCAATCTGTCTGTTCAGGTGGTCCAGGATCGCGGCGTGCCTGCCCGGGAGGACGGACAACGAGATCAAGAACGTCTGGAACACGCACCTCAAGAAGAAGGCGTCGCAGAGGGACCAGAAGCCAGCCACCGAAAAGAACAACGGTGAGGCGGCCGACGGAGACTCCGGTGCCCCGGTCCCTTCGCTGTCGTCGGGGTCCTCATCGACGGCCATAACGACGAGCAACGGGTCAAGCGGCGGCGGCAGCGACACGGAGACCGGCGAGCAGTGCGACACGACCAACGGGCCCGAGATGATCAATATGCTATCGCCTCTCGAACTCGAGCTCGAGCCAGACATCGACATCTTGGACATGCTGGTCGACGCGCCAGAGGAGGTGTGCCCGGCTGCGCCAATGCCGACGTCTTCGTGCGCGTCTTCCTCCTTGACGCCCTGCGTTGGCAGAGTGGAGGAACTGATCGAGCTGCCGGAGATCGACATTGACACGGACATCTGGAGCATCATCGATGACGATTTCGCGCGCCTACATGGCGATGCAACAGTGCCATGTACGAACAATACCAGTCAAGAAGAGGAGGGAAAAGAGTGGTGGTTGGAGAATTTGGAGAAGGAACTAGGCCTATGGGGACCCACGGAGGAATCCCAGGCTCAAGTGGACCCACACGACCTACCCGGGACAACCTAACTAGTGTCCTCCTAATTCACCACCCCTGCCTTGAGGACATCGGATCTCTCAGTGATCTGATCGGATGCACGACATCGATTGTTACAACTTGGAGAAGTTTCTAACGAAACTTTGGAGTTGTTTATTTGATGTCGGTGTTGGAAGAAACTGAAAAAGCTATAGGTTCATTACTCAGAAAAAATAATCCACATACAAATTGAAGGAATGAAGGTCAGGTAGTAAATACTAGGCCAGTAATGAAAACACAAGTGCCTCCCTGTTACTTGACAGTTTAACCTAATGTACTCTGATAGTGATATGTATGCGACGGCGCTCGACTGATGATGAGTCGGTGTGAAGTGCTATTCCTACGAGCTATGCACCTGTATTTGCAATTTTGTATGGCCTTGGTTAACGGAACTTGTTGTTTGTAATATATATTTGTTGTTGGGACTAATTTGTACAACTAGTCCGTAATTTCTAGCATGCATAGCGTCATCGTGATGTAAGCACTGGATCATTCAGTGTCCTACCACTACTACCAGCATCATATGTGCTTTTTGAAGAATCATCACTGGCTTTGATTATGCATTCTAAAGCTGTTTGCTTTTGCTAATGCGATGTAACCTTTTCTTCTTTTACTTGCTTTTTTTTGCTTATTTTCTTTCTTTACATTTCGTTTGGGATGAGCAGCATCACATGTAAATTGATAATGAAGTAGCCACTTAAGCAATGAGATGGGAGCATAGGAATGAGACCGAAATTTTAAATGTTTGAGCATTTGAGATAGCATACACATGTGCCATGTGGTGCATGTGAATGGGGCCATATTTAGCTGGTGAAGTCTGAACTTTCAAGGGCTCATTTTCCTTTCCAAAAACACCTCACAGATTACTAGTCATTGTCCATGTTGGTTTTTTTGTGCTTTTTGTTAGGGAAAATAAAAAGGGGATACATTAATCATATATCAGGGTATATGAACAAAATTACCAATTATACATGGCGTTTGATCACTAAAGCTAAAGAATCTCGACCAGATTGTGAATTTTATAGTTCTATTCTTTTCTTTCTTGGTTGATGGATTGATATCAACGAATACCTTGACTAATTTTCTCCTTGTGAACCATAACTGCACCATAGTTTAGATTCTAACTGTGCACAATTCTCATCCATATTCAACATGTTTTCTCAGGAATCTATGTTTTATCATATAATTACACCGGAGATTCTAGTCACTCGACCTCTGCTGGATGGAAAGAAGGAATCATCAAGAGTTTTGCAGACTTAAGAAAACTACGAGAAAAATATGTCAAAGGATTGAAGTGAATACAGAGTAGCCTTTGGGGTGGAGAATTGGGAGGTGGCGCGCCAATGCCCATGGTGCCACCAGGTGCGTGACTGCAGGGAGGGCCCTATGCCCGCCCTTTATATCATGTGCACGTCTTTCTGATAAAGACACACTGAATCAGGAGGGATTTTTTGGGGGTGACAGAGGAACAAAGGAGCCATTCTTTTGTCGGTAGGGGCTAGGTTTTGTCACTTCCGCCATTCCCTCTAGGGAAAATCACATCGATGATCGTCACTGACTCCTCGGCTACATCGGGACTAGCATCTTCAACACCATCATTACCCACAACACCGTCTCCATCTCAATATTTGACAACATCCCCATGCATCCGGTTTACATCACAGACTGTAATAACTTTCTATGTTTTGTCTTCTTATCATTAGTTGACACTAATTATTTGGTTAAGTATTTGTGCTTCATGTTGTAGACCATATCATTATGTCCCTGCACATGTCCATCTTTCTTATACGCGAGTAGTTCATTACATTCTTCTTATACGCGAGTAGCTCATTACATTCTTTGGGACACGGGTGAAAACAGTTGTTCAGTTTCCAAAAATTATTTTTTAGATCAGCTAAAAAAGGCGCCCTCCTAGGCAGGTCACTTGTTTGGATCTCTATAGGCGAGTAGTTCATTACATTCTTTGGGACACGACAAGTGACAGTTGTGGGGGTGTCCGCTCCTCCAGGGGTGGATCTCTATGTGCCACTTTTTTCTCTAGGAGAGAGATCCTGGTGGTAGGGAGTGGGTAGGTCTAAGGGTTTTTATATTCTTTTGTATATTTTAATTTAGAAATACCTTCTTGACAGAGCGTCCAAATCACGATCTATTTGCATGGCTGTGTTACTTATGTTGAGCTCTTCAAAACTGGGTCAACGATATGTTGATGAAATTTGCTTCATGCACTGTTTAGAATGAATTATTTGCACTTTGTTCTAATGTGCCTATTTTGCCCTGCTTCTAATGCACTGCAATTTTGGTGTCCTTTTATAAGTGCATGTTTTTCTTCCTTCAACTGCATTGTGTTTGGATGTCATGCCTATTTTCACGTGTTAAGTGATGTTTTGTGTTGCGTTTTGTTGCACCGTGTTTGGATGTGCCGTGTCTTTTGATATGATGTGAGTGCATGCTATGTCATCTCTCCCACTGCATTGCATCTAGATGCGTTGAGTCATTGTTTCGTCCTACCTTCTTTTACACCGTGTTGGGATATATTGCCTTTTTGTCATGTCTTTAGTGCATATTTTAAATTGTGTTTGAATTTTCTCCCTTTTTGTTTGGCCTTGGGTGCTTCTTTTGCACCGCTTTTCCTCCCTAATTGTATTAGTAGCATTGTCTTTTGTGTGTACTCCTTGCATAAAAAACCATACATATCTTGAGATTCGATAGAAGACCATAAGAAAGTTAATAAAACGAGAGGGAAGTGGCCTACGCTTCCATTGTTAGGGCAAGTACAATGCAAAATGCTTAGAGACGTGGCTTACAAAACCTAACTCTTAAGCACTATTGATTATTCATATCGGACATATGCTTGATTATTAAAAAAATACATAAAAGCATTGGTGCTTACGAATAAATTAGGTTAATTTGTTTAAGGACAATGCTAGGCTTCAGTCTCCCTATCTGAGCTAGATAAGTCCTCCATGTTGTTCGATCGACATCCTGCTCAGCCGCAATGTACTTTTGCACCCCTCCCCCCCCCCCCTTAGTTTTTAGAAAACCAACCTATAGAACTAAGCTTTTCCCTTAAAGAAAAAGGATATATTTGTTTTGGCCCTGTCCTTCTCAATACTTACAACAAAATGTCACCTTATGGAAGATTTGAGACATTCCGAGTATAGTACCAAAATCTCTCTCTCCAGGTATAAAAATATATACTATTGCAACAAATCATCGCAACAATAATTCCAAAAAGAGTGGTTAGACGACAATTATTTTGCTGCAGATTGACTCGCAACAAGAATCACCAACAATATCAATAAAAGTGACAAATGAATTAAAAACCATGTGCATGAGGCAATAAAAAGTGTTAAGCAACAATACCACTAATAATTTTTAGTACTAAAATTTCTTTACAACATTCCGATTTTGTTTGCCACAAAATTCAATAAAAAAATGTGGTTGTTCACAACAATAGTCAAGAAAAATCCTAGCTAATTCAAGTAACAAATTCAATAGTTGTTTGCCACAAAATTAACAACAACAAAAATCAATGTTGGTTGTTACAACAAATAGTCAATAACAAAAATTCCAGCTAACCAAAGTATCAATTCCAACATTAGTAGCTACGAGTGTGCAAAATCTTTGGAACCAAATCAACAAAAATGTTAGTTCTTCACAACAATAGTTGAAAAACAAAGTTATAGCTAACTCTGTCAATTCCAACACTATAATTTCTCATGCGCGAGATATTTGCAACAAATTTCTAAGTCATTCACCAAAAATTTCAACAACCAATCCAACAAAACTTAGCTGTTTACAATAGTAGTCAATAATAATTCCACCTAACTTGGGTACCAAAATGTGTGCAAGATCTATTCTAAACAAATTTCTAAGTTCTTCACAACAAAAATACAAATAACTATCAAATAACAAAAACTATACCCTCGTCACATCGTTTGTCTTGACGAGACACAAATGAGGATGAGACACAAATGAGGATCGGGGGCAGAGCACAAGAGTAGGTTGATCAAACCAGTGGGCCCACATAGTCGCTTAAGGCCTTGTAGGTACTAGATATTTTGTGTGGATAATCTCCAAAGAGATTTTGTAAAACCTCTAGCTTCACTCAATACCCCTAAAATCTCAATCCCCAATTCAATAGATTTTTTTTCAATAAAGAGCATATATTAATATCAAGATGATACCACTCCAGTAGGTAGGAGTATTGCATTGGGTATTGAGGAAAATACAATAGAATTTGGGCGAGAGTGGGAAAAGGTGGGATCAAATTAGCACAATACAGTAGAACCAATCATATTTTAGAGGTAAGTAGGTATTTGGTGTTTAGTGAGGATAATCTTCACAAATTTCTAAAAATACACTAGTACCAAATCAGGCCTAAATGAGTGCGGTCGGGCGACCGGTAGTGGCGAACCGGTGAGGGAGCCTAGGGAAGCAACGACAAACCATCTTGAATGGGTACAACAGGCGACCGGGGCATCAACTTCAATACTCGAGAAGGCGGAGGATAAGGGCGGGGCGGGGCGGGGCTGACAAGGGAGCTTGTTGGAAAACAAAGAAGAACTAGCAGAAGGATAAAAGGGTGTGATTACATGTGGGCGAGGTTAGGTGTCTTCTTTTCCTTCGTGGCGTGACTCGTGAGAGAACGACCAATGTTTTGCGCTGGATCATTTGATGGATAGCAATCTTTTCCTTTTCATAACTCTTTCTTGGTCCCAAAATGTAAGGGACATTTTTTTTGCACAACTATGATCACATATATATACCAAATTATATAGAATTAGATTGTATAAATTGTATCCCCAAATTTCTTGCAAATACCTTTTATTCATATATATTTATACAAATTTAGTGAGCATATTATATGTACAAATCATAATCACATTTGTAATTTGTTGACCAGCGAAACTTAGGCACGCCAACATTTTACTATCTCTATTATGAATTATAAGACATTTTAGCAAAAAAACATCTTATAATCTAGCACGGAAGGAATAGGACGGAGGGAGTATTTTTTTTACAGAATTTATAAGCACCAATTAATCACCTTACACGCCCTTAGGCAACAAAGCTTTTTTTTTAGAGAGAACCTTAGGCAACAAAGCCTACAGAGAATGGCCGTGCGTGAGAGCCTCGAAGCCCCGCTGATATGTGCATCTGCCCGCTTGTACCGAAGCCCACAGCGCATGGCGAACGGGCCGTCGCCCACGTAATGTCGTGCACGGCCAGGAAGGAAGGAGACTAGAAGCGCCTCGCGGCGGCGGCCCGTTGTGACGGGCACATCCTCCCAATAGCTTCTTGTTTCTGCGGCTGGAAACCTGGGAGGCTTCAGCTGTCTATCCCCAGAAACGCCGGTCAGTTTCAGGCTTGCGCTCAGTGGCGACGAACTCCGTCGATTACGATGCTGAAGGCTCTTCCCGCGCGCTTCCTCTCCTCGCCAGGGCCTAGCGGATGGCGCCAGCGGACTCGCCGAAGATCTCCGCAGCCGATTTCGGCGGCGCTGATGACCAATCCCGCGTACTTCGAGGTGGGCAGATTATTGGGGAGCTATGGCTTCATGAACATCACAAGGTCAGCTTCTGGGTCCACGGCCCATTTCTGAGATGTTTTTGATTCAAAACATGGGATGGTAGAGACGTGTGCGTGCGTGCTGAAGTAGTGAACTGGATCGAACATTCCTACTGTTTTCTAGCATGTTGCTTAGGTTAGGTTAATTTAGTTGTTTTCAGCTGAATTGAATGGGAATAGCCAGTTAGTATGTGTACTTTCTTACGATAGAATTTTGTTTTGGAGACATCTTGGGGGTGACATTGAGAGAATATGGTGAAATTATTGAGGATACTATGTGGTTTTGACATTCTCCTTTGCTTAGTCAGGTTAGGACACTTCATATAAATCAATAGAGATGACTAGCTGTATCATATACTAACAGGTAGGAGTATCTTGTGGTGACATTTCAGGAGATATGTAATGTGGTCAGCAGATCTAGAGGAAATGATAATTATTAAGGAGGTTCAATGCGTGCATTCAAGATGTTGATGTTGCTGATCTCTTACCAGAAAAATCCCAAAAACATTTGTATCAGATCATGTCATGAGACCATGGATGCCGCATCTAATATTTTTGTTACCTCTTATTTATCGAGTTGTTATAAAGATCACCAGATATTGTCTGGCCTTAGAGATCATAAGATGATTTTTGTGCATTCATCGCCATTTCCAAGTTTGAACACTGTCATTTGAAACAGTTATTCATCTTCTCAATCTGGAGAGCTTCCAAACGTTGCTGGTATTCAAGACCTTAGTCTTGGATATTCTGCAGAAGAGATTGAGCGATTAAGAGTCCAAGATGTTGGAGAAGGAGAAGTGAAGATTAGGTTATTTCCTTCTATCTCAAATGTTGTTCACGTTTTGGAATAGTTTTGCTGATACTATTCATGTATCATAGTCTATTGCAGACTCTATGAGGGAAGAGTGGTTCAAGGTCCATTGAAGGGCACAGAAACTGTATTTAAGGTATAGCGTAGATTTTTCAGTCTACAAAGTCCATGTCACACAGTTCATACTAATAAGTCGAGTGGATAAGGATCTTCCTTGCATTTATATATTGTACATGTTCATAATATTTCAACTGTAGACATAATCATAGTAAGGCCAGTCTTGTGTTATGATAGGCTGATAGCACCCTTTGATTCAACAGTAGCTTGACAAGATAATTTGTGGTAGGCCCAATACTTCTAATTCGAGTCTTTCAGTTTGTTGGTTTCGCTGGAAGATCCTTTCAATTTGTTGGTTTATCTGATAGTGTTAGTTGCTACCTTTGCCAGTATATGAATCCCTTTATGATCTTATATGTGCTAAGACATGGATTTTGAAACAAGGTCTACCCTGGAGCCATTGCTGGTGCTTCTGAAGCTAATTTGATGGCATTGAATGAGCTGAGGACTCATGCTTTTATTCAGGTTAGGAAAATCGTGAAATGACAACATAAATTGAACTTGCAGATCTTAATGAGTATGTCGGACATGACAGTTCCAAAAACATGTTTCCCTTGTCTTCTACTTACAGAAAGATGCAAAGAATATCTGTGAGAACATTCAGTTTCTGTTAGGAGCCTTTGAGACTGCGACTGGAGAGCAGGTACCAAATAACTTTATCAGCTCATAGGTGATCCACATAATTCTGATACTGATATGATTTTTCTATAGTGGCTTGCCTTCCGCGATGATGGGAGATATAGTGCTGCAGACTATGCAAAAATAACCAGTGAAATGATGTTGAAGGAGCGACCTAATTACTGGAATCCCTACGATCGTGCAATCAAAATGGAATTAAGGAGATATTTTGTCCTTAAGCTGCTTAATGGAGCTATGTGTGGCCTTGTTCACATGCACAATCATGATAGACTGCACCAAAGCCTTGGCCCTTCTTCTGTTGTTCTCAAGTATTCTGCATCTTCCTTCTTTACTGCCCATTCTACAGTTTATTACTCATTCTCAATTCTTTTTTTACTTGCTGTAACTTTCTGTTATTTAGCACTGTTGCAGAGAAAAATGGATATTATTTACTTCCACAGCTCCGGGATTTGGCATTTTCTGTAGATATCGGGTACATTCTCAATCCGTGCTAGAATTTTCTTCTACCAATGAGAAAACATTTTAGTGAACAGATATAGTTTTTTTTCATTAACAGATATACTTTTACATTGGTAGGTATTCGTCTCTTGGGGTTGGAGCATTATCGGATGGTCTGTGGCGTCGAGCATCTGCTGCCGGAGCATCAACACCTTTGGAGAAGCAAGCTTTTGGAGTAGCTGATGACATGTAAGTATTTTTTTTTTGTTGAATTACGAAATGCTAGTCTCTCACATATACTTGTGACTGGAAAAAAACAGATATGCAGCTGGGTTGCTTGTTGCATACATGGCATTTATTCCGTTTTGTAAAGCAGGCATCATGGATGGCATTTCCTTGCAGGTTATTGATTATAGTTTAGCTTTAAGTTCATAAGAGAAATGTTATTTTCCTTTACACCGTGATATCCAACAAAGTACTGATCTATTTTGCAGAGACTTTTGGAGAACACATTCCGTCTTGACATTTATGCTGCAAGAGAGTACGTATTGCTAGAAAAGCATAATTTGCATTGCATGGTTTAAAATTCAATAGTTGAAAATTCTGTGCTCCATATCCAGTTGATAAATTCTATTTTGCTTATTTTTACCTAATTGTTACTTGTCATTTTCTATATTCAGAATCAATAGGCATGCTTATCTATTTTTATGACCACATAGGTATTGTCTGGAAGATGATCAATTGTTGGAAGCTGTATTATTTCTAGATTTAGGTGATGGTGCCGGCTGGGAATTGCTGCAGGTTTGCCTCTATCATGAGTAGCTAATATTTATCTGTTCACAAACCTGCTGCTGCAGATGATGCAAACTTGGTTACATTATGTGTGCTTAGTATATTAAATGTGGATTACTTAAATCTACTTTCGGTTCCGTACATCTTCAACAATGATACTGACTCTGATTTCTTGTCTGTAGGCAATGCTTAATCCGGATTACCGTAAACGACCAACTGCCGAGACTGTACTGAACCATAGGTTTATTACTGGGGCAGTATTATAGAAGTAACCATCACCTGGATTTTGCTTGACCATAGATGGTAAACCATAGAGCACTGCTATGCATTCGATGTTTTTGGTACGATTGGTGTACGACGTCTCTGCGCATGTACCCGATGAAATCAAACGCAGCTGCTGGTCTGTTCGACTCCATGTCGTACAGACCTCGTACACACAGCGTCGTACGACAAAGCATTTTCGTAAACCATATCCTGTTTGTGGTAAGTTCAAAGTTAACAGTGTACCTAAGCTAGAGGAATGTTGTATATATGTACGAAGATCTTTGTTGTGAATTCCGCTACACATGTGTTAGAGATTACACTTGCTCAAAAAGTATCCGTGGAACATGCTGCCCTGTCCTGCATGTTGTGGGCAGTGCGTCTGAGTTTTGCAGATTTAGGATTTTCCTTTAGCAAGCAGTACATGGTTTTATTATGTAATGAACTAATTATCAATGCTCATTCATCCCTGCAACTGTGGAAATATCCTGTTTGTGGTAATATGTTCAAAGTTAACAGTGTACCTAAGCTAGAGGAATGTTGTATATATGTACGAAGATCTTTGTTGTGAATTCCGCTACACATGTGTTAGAGATTACACTTGCTCAAAAAGTATCCGTGGAACATGCTGCCATGTCCTGCATGTTGTGGGCAGTGCGTCTGAGTTTTGCAGATTTAGGATTTTCCTTTAGCAAGCAGTACATGGTTTTATTATGTAATGAACTAATTATCAATGCTCATTCATCCCTGCAACTGTGGAAATATCTGAATCCCTAATTTTATGTTATATTGCTTGAATCCTCATGACGATACATAAAAAGATACAGGGATAGGTAGAGACTTAGAGTACAAGACAAGTTGTATAAGATTTAAACTACTCCCTCCGACTCATTACCTTTCATTAATATGAATGTATCTAGATATCTTTTATGCTTAATATATCCGTATTTACGAAAGTTAATATGGGTCAGAGGGAGTAGTCTATCTCTATTCTGTACTTGTATCATATTATACCATACCTGGGCATGGGAAGCCCGGCCCGACAAGCCCGGCCCGGCCCGGCCCAAAAATCTCGGGCCTGTGCCGCATTTTTCAGCCCGATGGGCGGGCCTGGGTAGCAAAATCATGGCCCGACAGCTGCCTCGGGCCGGGCCTGGGTAGTATTTTCGGGCGTTTTTGGGAAGGCCCAGCCCGAAAGCCCGACGGCTCGACAAAAAACACCCCACTCGGGCCGGGCTTGGGCAGAAATTTTAGGCCCGACAGTCGGGCCGGGCCTGGGCCGCCATTTCCTGTGTCGGGCTTTTCCTTGGCCCGGCCCGACCCGGCCCGGCCCGAGAATATGCCCAGGTATATATTATACTTCTAACATCCCCTTTAGTCGTAGCGATCTGAAATCTTGCGCTTCGCATCTTCTCCTCCATGTCATCATCAACCGCGTCTTTTCTGGTGCCTCTTCTTTCTTCCTTCCGCAGTCACGGCGGGAGTGGTGTGGACGTAAGTGATGATGCTACGCTGTTGACTGAAGTTTTTGAGTTGTTGTAGACGTTGTTCTTCATGTCGATGTCGAGGTAGCCGGACGTGATGTAGTCGTGGTCGACATTGTCGTGGTCGTTGTAGCCGCTAGAGCCGGATGCGCAAAAAAAATGCACAATTTTTCTCATAGTTTTAATCTTGTGTGGCGATGGCAGCGAATATGCGACGGCGATGGGATTTCGAATGGCGGCAGCAGCAGTTCTACGGCGGCGGCGGGTTTTTAGACAGCGGCGGCCACGAAGTTTTTGTCTTAGACAGCAACGGTGGCGTCGGAATTTTGTCTTAGGCGACCAGGGGCGGAGCTACATATATGCTCTTCATGGTGCACATGAACAAGGCTAGAAAATATTTTTCTTTGCAATTGTGCCAAAAAAATCACCATGTGCACCACCTGTACCATGTAAAATGCACCAGGGTGATTCAAAATTCAACTGGCAAAGAGTACCATATACTTCGGTGAATCACGGTCGATGCCTGTCTAGCTCAGCCTCTGTAGGCGACCACGACAATTAAAAATTACGACGGCGGCGAAGACCACATGAATGTAGACCTTGGCGATAATTTGTGTTAGAGATGTAGAATTCGACGAAGATTTTAACTTGTAGCTGATGTAGTCATACGGCTTGACATTGATATTCGTATCGATAGAGTCCAATTTGATACGGACGGATCTTAATATCGGTGTAGTCATACAGATACAGACAAATTGTAGATGGCGCAGTCCTCGGCGACGACGGCGAGCATGTGCCGGATGGCCGCCTCGATCGGACGAAGGCCGCGCGTAGGAGACGCAGCTGCTCTAGATCGGTGTAGCTGTGTCGTTGTGCCCGGCCGAAGTCGTGGCGTAGACGCGTAGTCGCCGAACTGCCTGTTCATCACGCATGCATGCCTGCATGTGCTAGCGTGCATGGCCTCGTGCACCTCCCACGCAAAAGCATGTCCACGATTGAATTTCTGCCCTGTTGGTGGGAATCATGGTGGGCTGCCGACGATCTTGCGCATCGACCGGGACTCTGCGTGAAGCAACGTGCCTGAAGCACCGTGGTTGACTGATTTCTCAGCGGAACTTTAGATCTGAAGATTTACGGATTTTTATTTAGCTAATTGAATCTAGTCTAAGGAATTAGAATTTTAAGCAATTATTTAAGATCTAATTAAAAAACCGATCCAATCATTGATCAAGACCGGGTGCCATGCCGCCGAGGAGAGATCTCCCCAGGAATGATATGCGTTGCGGAAGAGGTTTGGGAGCCTAGGATCGGTGTCGTGAAACAAACCGCTCTGAAACCATGTGAAAGTATAAGGGCGAGAAAAGAGAGCGTTTGAAAGGATACATACGTCGCCTAGAGGGGGGGGGGGTAAATAGGCGATATAAATTTTTACGAATAACTTAAACAAAAGCAAAATTAAACTAGCGTTTATTTTGTCAAGCTCACATAACCTAAATAAACTAGGCTCACCTATGTGCACCAACAATTTATGCTAAGCAATACAACTTTAAGCACGATGGCTATCACGAATGTGAAGTGCATAAGTAGTGGAGCTCAGTTAAGAGTTACCGAGGCACGACGAAGACGAAGATTTATCCCGAAGTTCACTTCCAAAGGAAGCTAGTCTCCGTTGGAGAGGTGCGGCGGCTCACTGCGAATGCCACAAATGGTCTCACCTTGAGATGTGGTAGCACAATGCTCATCAAACGCCACAAAGGCTCACCTCAAGATGCGGAGGCACGCTACTCACCGAACGCCACAATAGCTCACCTTATTCATCTCGCGCTCTCACACAATGCAAGATGCCACGATCCACTATGGGACACTTGAGGGCGGTCACCGAATCCGTACAATCTTGGGGCAATCTCCACAATTTAATTGGAGGCTCCAAGAATCGCCACCAAAGCATCACAAAGCCACAAAGCCATCTAGAGTTCCAAGAACCCAAGAGTAATAAGCTCACAAACTATCACTTACTCGTATCTTCGAGGAGAACTCAAACCGATGCACCAAATGCAATGGCAAGAGCACACAAAGTGCTCAAATCCTTATACCCAAATCCTACCAAAGCAACTAATGCTATGGAGAGATATGAGAGGAAGAACAAAGGAAATCCACAAAGAACTCTAAGATCTATACCCTCTATGTTTCCCTCACGTAGACGATAGATGGATTGGTGGAAATATAGATCTAGATATCCTCTTTTCCCTCAAAGATATGCAAGAATTATGGGAGGACTTGAGAGAGGGACAAGCTTTCCAAGGTCAACAATGGTGGAAGAGAGAGCAAAAACCAAGCCAACCAGCCTTTGGGTAAGAAGGGGGCCTTTTATAGCCCCCCCCCCCCACAAAATCTGACTGTTACAACCATTTACACCGGCTAAAGCCGGCCAGACCGGCTATTTCCGGACTGAAATAGAGAGGAAACCATTCACGCTGGTCCGACTATTTTCGGACCTGGGCCGGCTAAAGCCGGCCCCCCTGAGACTGGCAGAAACACCAAAATGAAAATGGCAATAACTTGACCATCCGGACTCTATTTTCGATGATCTTGAACTCATTGGAATCACAACAACAAGCTCTATAACTTTATGCAGAGAAACATCATAGTCCAACAAAGAAGGATACAACCAAATGAGAAAGGTTTTACCTCTCTATAAGAGACGAACCAGTAAAACCTCCAATCATCAAAAACACAAACAAGTGATTCATGTGAAATCCATTTTTGATGAGCTAGAGCTTGTCATGGGAATAACCACAAGCTCTAGAACCTCACATGGATAAAACCCAAATAAGAACCAAGAAAGATGGTGCCAAGTATGCAATGGTTTGAGCTCTCTCGGAATGATACGATTATGTTACTCACTTGAGAGCCCCTCTTGATAGTACGGTTACCGATCCTATAACCCGGTCTCACAACAACCACCATGAGACCGGTAAGAAAGAAACCCTATCAAGAACATACCTTTGCCTTATGCATTCTACTTGAGCTAGATGATGATGGTCTTGTCTCCCTCAAGTTGGAACACCTTTCTTGATCGTGCTTACTCGGTGAAAAGTCTTGAGAATTGCTCCCCCATACTCCACTATGGGAAAGACTCTCTTTAAGCATATCTTCACTTATCCTTGATCACATGATATCTTCTAGATGCCTATCTTGAAATTGCGCTTCGACTTGATCAATTCTTTTTTCTCTATAATGATGGTGTCTTGAAGATACACATGAGAGCTCACTCAATCTTATTCTTTAAGACACACTCGATATAGGCTCAACTCCCTAATGACCAATGTTTGGATCACTTCTTGAATAACATCCCGGTCATCACATAATCTTCTTCTCACAACCTTGAAACCAACATATGGTTCAAGCATTGTTTATGGACAAGTCCTGCACATATAACTCAATGCAACCATTAGTCCATAGGAATTGTCATTAATTACCAAAACCACACATGGGGTCCATATGTTCTTTCAGCGTTCTAACTTCTAAGAGCTGGCCTTCTCCCTGATTGGGTCCCCACTTAGCTAGTGTTTTTCTTAGAAGAAAGGGAAAATTGGTTACTTACCCCAAACTTCACTAGCCTTGGATTATATAACCTAGGGGAAACTGATACTTCCTCTGACCTATATTACTTGTCATCAAAATAGATGTATACATTCATATCAACGACAAGTAATATGAGAAGGAGGAAGTATGTTTTTATTAATGCCCAGACAACTTTGAAGTCAACAGGTTCTCAGTACAACTAGGTGGTACAATAATCCAGGTTTTATCTAGTGCTGAACCGCAACCTTCATTAGCTTAAGTATGAGCGACACCATTTACTAAACATCTCGCCCATCGGACCTCATGGTCATCCACCGATCGGAGCATACCCTTAATGTCCCTATCAATGGCTCATAACTCGATTTGTCCTTTTTGATGTGGGTCTCTTTCAACACCGTATCTTATAGATCTACAAATGAAAAGTAAAATCTAATCCTATTTTGGGTTGAATAGGGTATCGAATTACATGTCAAATATTTCCTTGAGAACATTGTAGTCGTGTTTAGCGGGGGAGCGGGGGGTGGGGGGGTGGGTGCAGCGCTACGGGAGGGCTAGATTCAGGCGGCGCGAGCCCCTGCCGACTACTTCGGCGCTTAAAGGGCGAATGGTGCGGTAGTGACGTGGGAGGGGGAAGTGGAGTTGAAACATCCCTCCCACCATGTATGATGACACTATGTGTTAAACCAAAAACCTAGCCATTCAAACCGCGTGTATTTGGGTTTTGGAGGCCTTTTGAGGTTTAAAGCAAAAAAAATGCGGGCCATGGCCTTTTATGTGTTTGAAACATTTTTTGGTCTAAAACCACAAAATAATGGTTATTTTATGGTTCGGTCCATATTGCGGTATCTGATAGAGTTTCTCTCAACAATGTTCTTCCACACCTAGGATATTGGTCGTCTAGGATCCAATCTGAAGAAAACTTTCACAGTAAATCGCTCTCATCGGAAATGTATTCTTCACTAGAAGCTCGTTATAGCATCTCAGCCAGAAGGAGAAAAAATGATTAAATAATGTTTTTGGGAGAGGAGAGAGTAGGTTTTCAGACTTCTCTCTACCTCTTCTCTAGCGAAAGGAGACAATTGACTCTCTAATGCGGGATCCACGTCATTTTACTGTCATTTTCTTTTATCTCGATGCACAATCCCATCTTCTACCTCTTCTCAACTCCATCGCGCGCCGCCCTAGACTCCACTGATATCTGCAAGTGCACAAGAAGTTTGTAGCTAGTTTTGAAATAAGGGTCAAACCACAGTGGAGCTATTTGCTAAAGATTTAATTGCTTCTTGTTACCTTTACTAAGTTATTCTTGATCCAAAGCAAAGTATATTGGAAGTGATTGAGTGTGTGTGTTGAGTTGTGAGAGAAAGTACTCATGTAACAACTCAGAATTTGTAATCCACTCCTTATTAAATAAAGTGCCAAATTTTGGACCAAGATAAAACTTTTTATCCCTTATTTCATGCATACATGTATTTTCTATTCTATGTATTCTATGATTTCATGTGTGTTATTTTTGATTGTGTATTGGCTAGTTAATTCTAAGTTAACCAACAGAAGCAAAGGAGAAAGATTATAAGAAGCAAAGAAACCAGAAATAAAAATAAGAAAGAAAGGGAGAAGATTGAGGTGATCTAGGAAATCTGTTTGACTACACCACTTTGAGCCCTTAGATTAAGAAATCTGTAAACCACCTTCATGTTTGACCGGTTAGTTGAGCTTAACCAAGTTGCATACTAACTCAACCAACAAAAATCTACTCAAAATTCAAACTAGAGCATCCCTCAAACTTGAACCAAAGTTTGAATCTGAAACAGTGACTATATCAAAATTTGAAATAAGATTTTTGCAAAACTTCTTCTTTCTTTATAACAAAAATATGACAGGACACCTTGGCCAATATGTTGATCACTCAAACTGGAAAATTTCAAAAATTCAAATTTCAAGTTCTTGCGGGCATTTCGTCGAACACTGGCAGAGAGAAATCAAACCAAATCGATTCTACTGTGGCTGCACTGTTCTGGTTCGCTTCACGCCTGTAGCCACGCTCCTTGGCATCTCCACGGTCGACTCCAGTGCCCCCAGCCCCGACCCAAGCGAGGAGAAGCGGAGGGAAGACGAGGTTTGCGCCCAAGGCCCCCTCCCAGACATCTTCTTCCCTGCACGATGCCGACCACCTTGGAGGCGCCAGAGCAGACACACAGCACTCCGCGGCCGAGCCAGCACCCTCCCAGCACGCCCCCGAGACCGCCGTGACCGGAGCGAGCTCCAAACGCTGCCAGGGCCCCCGTGCCGTCGAGCTTCTGGACGCCTTCGTCCCCGATGCTCAGGCCTATAAAAGGCCCCGCCGATCAAACGAAGAGCCTCGCCCAGTCCTCAGCTACTTCCCAGACACGCTCGTTTAGCCCAGCTCGCTCTGGTTCGTCGATGCCTGCAACGCCGGCGAGGTACTGGACGCGAGGAGCGCCGTCGCGTTCGACCACCTGGGAGCCAGCCGCCGCTGGGAATCGGTGGAGGAGAAGCACCGCAGCCGATTCCACACGTCGCCGACGAGCTCTGCATCCCCTACGTCACTCCCTCGCCATCGAACATTCTTCACTGCAACGCAGGTGAGCCCCGCCCGTGCTGAGGTAGACGATGAGCCTGAGCCGTTCGATCTTGATCCAACGCTAGCGTACCGATTCGGGATTCTAATTAGATCTGACCAGTAGGCCCCACCTGTCAGGCCCCGTTTTATTTTTCCCCCGCCGTGCGAAACATTTTTCTGGGCCGGCCCGTTCGGGTTCTGTTCAGACTCGGCCCAGCTAGTTAGAAATCGGTCCGTTTAGTTTTTAATTATTTTCCCGCCCGTTTGAATTAATTCAAATATGATTCAGATATGATTTTCAAATTTAAATTCCAAGAGTTTTACAAATCCATTTGTAGCAAATAAATATGCGTTGGAAAGCTTGTAAAATACTCTACCCAGTAGAACTGGTTAGAATTCAATTTGAATTAGGAATAAAATGAGATATAAATAGTGTGACCCTAGCTTTATTAACCATAGAATATTTCTAGAAAATTATTTAAGCCATCAAAAATCATGAAAATTAAAATGTGACCTCACCAATGACCCCTCTTACTGTTAGTCAACCCTAATCAACCCCAAACCCTATTAGTGGATCAACTAGACCCTAACCCAATCCTATCTTGTCGCATAAGATGATAGATCACTATTGCACACTTAGGATTAAGTTGCCCTCCTTACCAATTCACTTAGTGGATCCATCCCACTTGAACTAGTCTTAACAACCCTAAACCCATACCAATGCTGAGAAAGTGAGCACCTTATGACACTTAGTATAGAACCTAACTTGCACACTTGGAGAAAACCTAGAAGAAAAACTTACCATCCCACACCATAAAATGCAACCTGAATTAAAATGCAACATGAATGCTATTGTTAGCAAACAAAGATGTGTGTTTGGTGTGTGGTTAAGCATTGTGTAGTGATTGTGTGCTTTGTGTTTATTCGTTATTAGACGCTAGTATTGCCGAGGAGGATATTGGAGGGGATTATTATCAAGAAGAAGAAGAATACCCCGGACACTTTGCCAACCAAGGCAAGCCATCCTTTGATTCATACTCCCAATGCCTAGTTTTAATATTGCATTCTACTTGTTTTAAGTAAATTGCATGATTGAATTGCTAGAGTAGAATGATAGAAGTAAATTGATATCTGATGTCTACGCACTTCTATTCTTGTAGACACTTGTTGGGCCTCCAAGTGCAGAGGTTTGTAGAACAGCAGCAAGTTTCCCTTAAGTGGATCACCCAAGGTTTATCGAACTCAGGGAGGTTAGAGGTCAAAGCTATCTCTCTCAAGCAACCCTGCAATTACGATACAGAAAGTCTCTTGTGTCCCCAACACACCCAATACACTTGTCAGATGTATAGGTGCACTAGTTCGGCGAAGAGATAGTGAAATACAAGTGGTATAGATGATTATAAGTAGCAAACGTGATGTGAAATAAATATCGCTGCGAGCAAACAAGTAACAAAATAGCAAGTAAACGGTGTGCAATGCTTGGAAACAAGGCCTAGGGATCATACTTTCACTAGTGGACACACTCCCAACAATATAACATGACTGAACAAGTAACTTCTCTTTGCTAAGGCACTCTGAATTACTCTCCTATTGAATAACACTAATCATTGCGTAGTGGCTACAGAAGCACCCCTTAAAGTTCATCAAGTACTTGACAAACACCACTCATAGCGATACCCAAATCAGATCACAACTCAAGATAGAAATCATTGCAACTTAAACCAAGTACTAACACGGTGCACACACTGTCAACATTACACCATGAAAGGAGGAATAGATCACTCAAACTATCATAGCAATAATTATTCTCATAATCCACAAGAGATCACAATCATAGCCTAAACCAAGTACCACCATGATGCACGCACTGTCACCGTTACACCATAGCAGGAGGAATAGATTACTTTAATAACATTGCTAGAGTACACAAAATATCTGAATAATAACATGTACTTGTTCAACATGATACAAAGCTCACGATCACATAAAGATCACATCATGGGAGAGAGAGGTGAACCACATAGCTACCGGTAGAGCCCTCAGCCCCGGGGATGAACTACTCCCTCCTCATCATAGGAGACAGCAAGGTTGATGGAGATGGCGGTGAGGTCGATGGAGACGGCGGAGACGGCGATGGAGACCGATGGAGATGGCTCCGGGGGCACTTCCCCGTCCCGGCAGGGTGCCGGAACAGAGACTTCTGTCCCCCGAAATTTGTCGGCGATGGCGGCGGAGCTGCGGAACTCTTTCTGGAAAATTGCCGAATCCCCCAGGGTTTTCTGTCCCGAGGCTTCTTATAGGCGAAGGGGCGTCGCGAGAGGGCAGCCAGGGGCTCCTCACATAGGGGTGGCGCGGCTAGGGCCTGGGTCGCGCCAGCCCTGTGTGAGGGAGGCCTGTGGCCCCTCTCCTTCCTCTCTTCGGATGTCTGGATGCTCCCGGGAAAAATAAGACTTCTGGCTTTTGTTTCGTCCAATTCCGAGAATATTTCCTGTGTATCACTTCTGAAACACAAAAACAGCAGAAAACAGGAAACTGGCACTGTGGCACTTGTTAATAGGTTAGTTCCGGAAAATGCATAAAAGTGCCACACTAAGTGTAACGAAACAAAGGGCAAATGGTGTAAAAACAAGCATGGAGCATCAAAAATTATAGATACGTTTGAGACGTATCAAGCATCCCCAAGCTTAACTCCTGCTCATCCTCGAGTAGGTAAGTGATAACAAAAGAATAATTTTTGAGGTGACATGCACCTACACAATCTTGATCATATATGTAAGCATTGGTGAGCTGGGATCAATAGAACTTAAAACATGGGCATGAAAGATATAATCATGACAATAAGAACTTAGCAGCCATGTTGTAAACATGCAAATGAACACAAACAAAAGATCATGATAATGAAACAATGAAAGTCAAACGTGTGTTCAAATCATAAGGAAAAACATACAAATGGTTTTCAGCTTGTCCTTCAAAGAGAGCAAAACATAAATGCATAGGACACCTCAAAGTTTAAGAGGGCGACTAGATACAAATAATTTAAGAACAAGTGAAACCAACAATATGAGTCAATCAATGAACTTTGGGACAATGCATATCACACTAAGAATGACAACTATGCTCTCTTAATGGTGCATAAAGAAAGAAGGTGGTGACTCAACATAAAACTAAAAGAAAGGCCCTTCGCAGAGGGAAGCAGTGATTGCAAGTTTTATAACCTTCAAAAATTATGGTACTTACCGGCTTTGAGCTCTCATTGCCCCCATCATAAGCATCTTGAATGGTTAAAGTTAATGCGAGAACAATTATGATGCATATGCTTGACAAATCATAAGTTGAAAACCTCGTGTCCCGTGAATACGAGTACCCAAACCATGCTAATTTACTTAGAGTCCCAAGCAAGGCTCTTGTCATTGTAAGTATATGCATATCATTGAGAACCGCCAATGGGGTACCTCCGTGCCCGATGACATGGAACAAGCCCACACCAAAATGACAGGACAAGCAGACAATGAACACCTCGACATCTCTTTTATTTGCTATATTGTTTAGCTTTTTATTGTGAGATGCGTCGTCGAATGTTCACCATGGGTATGCTGCAAATTTCCACCATGAATTATGCATGGCTTAGATTGGCGGCCCGGCGTTTCCCTAACACATATAAAAAACTCCATGATCCCTACAAGATTCCCAATTCATTTCACACAGCGGGCATCCATAAACAAAAGATCACGATATCAACTCAAAAAGAAGTGCAATGTTGAAAGCTTGCCCCATGACAGCATGGCTGGGCTAGAATCCAACTTACAACTTGCAAGCATAACAACTCAACATAAAAGACCACAATGTCAAAATTTTAAGAACAGGAAAAAGTAAAGTGTGCCTTCCGGTTCGTGAGAGCTTTACTGACCGAATTTCACATAACACTGGTAAGAGTTTAATTTGAAGAGAATATAAAAGCAAGTCAAATTTACTTGGAATAGCAAATTGCTAATAGGTATGTATGGTGGACACTTTGGAAAACTTTGGCTTTTAGGAGTTGGATGCACGAGTAGAGCTCATACTCAGTACAAGGCGAGGGCTAGCAAAAGACTGGGAGCGACCAACTAAGAGAGCAGTAATGGCCATAATCATGCAAAGCGACAAAGCGACATTAAAAGAAGCATAAGATGGCATCAAAAGTCAAAAACTAAATGATCATGAAGGCTATTGGCGACTTTGTAAGAGTCTAACATGTGTGAGCATGCGCCAAGTCAACCCAAATAAAGCATCAAGGAGAAAACCAAAATAATGCTTCCATACAATAAAAACAACGCATGATTTTTTTCAAAGGCTCATTAAGCAATCTCAGTTATTTGAGACAAGTCATGCTACAGCAAAACCACTAAGCATACTATCAAAAAGACATCAAGCATGACATGAAAAAGCCTAAGCCGCAGTCTACACAAGCTCCTACTTGTACCACTATTTTGCACAAAGCTTTTTCTCTTTTCCAACGCCATTTGAAATTTTTATAAACACCTCTTTTGATGAAAACCAATAAAGATCAGAGGCAAAAATACACCTTGATGAAAAGATATGACAAGGTCTGAACGCAAATCAAGGCGAAAACGAAAACCAAAAGCAGTAGCAGAAAAAGTAGAGCGCTCGATTTTTAATAAGAGTGAAAACTAGAGCGTTCTTTGCAAATGAAAACGAGTACATCTCCTCCAAAAGAAACATTATGTGATCTAACCATTTATTGCAGCAAACAAACAAACCTAACCAACTAAGAAAACTAAAACAACTGACGCTCCAAGAAAAACACATAGTGCATGAAGCAATAAAAATATAGTGTTTTGAAAGGTGACCTGATTTTTGCCGATGAAGAAGGGGTGCCTCGGGGGCATCCCCAAGCTTTGACGCTTGTACTTCTTGGATATTTCTTGGGGTGATGCATGGGCATCCCCAAGCTTGAGCTTTTGTCCATTCTTCAACTCATCTCATCATTCTCCAATCCCTACACTTGAAAACTTCCTTCATACAAAACTAAACACAATTCTATTAGCAATATTAGTGTAAGCATAAAATATATTCAACCTCTTTTAGCTTCAGGTTTCAACCCAAAACCACCACATATAAAGTATATACTACTGTAGCAACTTCCACAAGAGTTCCATGATCAAAAGAACTCAAAAGAAAGCGATAAAGTGGCAAACACAAATATTGGCAGAAATCTGTCAAAACTGAACAGCTGGCAAAGGTCGAATTTTTGAGGGATTTTCTGTTGCTCAAATCAAAAAGTGTTCAACTAAGAAAAGTTTGGATATAACCTGGGGCATATGCACAAGAAATCGCAGGTCCAAAAGATAAACAGAGAATTTTCACGAATTTTTATGGTGTAGCCCCGAAAACAGTTTCAGGACAGCAACATCCCCAAATCTTTACCTCACTCAAATTAGAGGTTTCTCTTGGCACAAAAACGAAATAAACAAGATAAGGAGCGGTCATTACAGTAGTAATGACTTCCAAGATTCAAATAAAAGAAAAAGTACTGAAAATAAAACATTGGGTTATCTCCCAAGAGTGCTTTTCTTTAACGCCTTTGAGCTAGGCGCAGTAATTTGCAAAGATGCTCATGTGGGCGCCATATAAAAGCTTGAGGCAAAGGCGCCATATAAGAACTTGAAGCAATAGAGAGCATCAAAAAGCATGTATGAAACACATTTAAATCTAAACCACTTCCTATGAAAAATAGTCTTGTAAAGAGACAAGTCATGAAAGCGCAAAGCAAAAAGCATAGGAAGGCAAAACAAGTACAACTTCAAGAATTGCAACAAAAAGAGGGGAAACTCAATATTGTTGAGATCCATCAAACCATGTTTCCCTCTCTCAAAGTAACTTTCAGTAGCATCATGAATAGAACTAACAATATAACTATCATTTAAAGCATCCCTATCATGAGCCACATGCATAAAAGGATTAATACTCCCCACATGAACAATAGTAGTAGGAGCAGATTCAACAAAATAATTATTCTCATCACCATAATCATCAAAGACAGGAGGCATATTGTAATCATAACCAATTTTCTCCTCAAAAGTAGGTGAACTGAAAATATTATACCCATCATCACAAGCTAGAGAACTACTATGTCGCAAAGCATACTCATCAAACATATCATCATAAGAAGGAACATGGATAGCACTAATGGTACAACAATTATTAACCTTAGAATTGGTACCAAAAAGATTTTCAATATCAAAAGTAGAGTGCTTTTCCCAATCATGATCACTAACATAAGTAATAGGCATAGGAACATCATCCCAATCAGAATTATCATAATCTATAGCACGATCATAACGCTTAGGGGAAGATACCGTGTCCTCTCGCCTTTTACTCCTCTTCTTCTTCTTCTTCTTCTTCTTCTTACTCTCTCCTTTAGGAGGGAGAGACTTGAAGGGCATCTTCTCCACATATTCTTTAGGAGGGAAAGGCATCTTCTCCACATAATCTGGCTTGCTGACAGAAACAACAGAAGAAACTTTGGAGGATTCCTCCTCTCTATTAATAAGATAAAAACATCTATCAGTCCTGTCATAGCTTGGCAAAATATCAAGTTTTATAAGATTTTGAATGTAAGTATTTGCAAGGCAATCTTTAGCACAATAGAGGCGACAACCACGAAGGGTGCTATTAATATCAACATCATTCATATCTATCAAAGCAATCTTTCTAGATATCTCATCACACGCCAAGAACAAAGCAAGCTCATCATGCTGATTGGGAGTAATCTTGTCATCACAATACATACTTAAGGTACTAGAAGAGTAACTATTAAGGCTTGAGCATTGGAAATTAAAATGACCTATGTCATCGCAATGTTTACAAAGAAAAGGATAAAGCTCACAAACCTTTTTACCGATCTCACCTATATCCTTGTACCACATACTGGTTTCTTTATTTGCGTGGGTGATGCAATAATCTTCCTTGTTGTAACTCTGTTCACAAGGTCTATGTACTCCACAAAAATTAACATGCTTATAAGAAGTAGGACTTTTAGAAGTTTGAGCATGTTTATTGGAATCATCAACAACAATATCATTTTCTACGCGAGTGTCCTTAAAAGGTTCATGATACACGTCCCCATTTCCTTTAGGAACATTCATATGGGAAGCAAAGGCTTTAAAGCAATCAACCATAATTTGAGGATCAAGACCATATTTAGCACTAAGCTCTTGAAAATTAGCAGTTTCAGCGAAAGACTTAATGCAATCAAACTCGTAATTCATACCTGGTCCTTTACCTTTGTCGCTATCCCAACCTTCAATATTGTTTTGAATTGTTTCAAGCAGATCCCACTTGGTGTCAACATCCTTGCTTGTGAAAGACCCATCAAAGCATGCATCTAGATAGTCCTTGTAGTATCCTGAAAGCCTTGCATAAAAATTATTAATAACAATATTACGGGGAAGATCATGAATAGGACATTTATGCATTAGTAACTTCAATCTTCCCCACGCTTGGGCAATGCTTTCTCCCTCATGAGGCCAAAAATTATATATCTGATTACGATCTTTATGAATCTCACTTGGAGGATAGAATTTAGAATAAAAGAGAGGTACAATTTCCTCCCAGCCAACAGATGGACCATCTTTAAGCAGCCGATACCATTCCTCGGCTCTGCCTTTCAGTGATAAAGAAAATAGCTTCTTCTTAACTTGGTTCATCGAAATACCTGCACACTGGAACAACTCGCATAATTCATGTATAAAGAGCAGATGATCACCAGGATGGACAGTTCCATCTCCTAAATAGCAGTTATCCCTAATACGTTCAACAATCCTCGTAGGTATTTTAAAAGGATGGGGAGCACAAGCATCATTAGAAACATCACATATGGGAGATAAAATATCATCAGAGCAAACCTTCTCCACTAAAGCTGGGGGACTAAAAATATCATACTCAACAAAACCAGCTTCCCCAAGCTTAGACTTTTCTATAGCATTAGCATTAATAGTATTCAAAGCATTCGTACTAATAACATTGCTATGCGAAATAAGCTCCAAAGGATTTTCAATTTTCTCTTCAAATCTAAAATCAGGAAAAAGACTAAAGAACTCTTTATTTTCCATTAAGCCTAACTAGTGAAAATAAAAACAAGAAACAAAAAGATATAATTGCAGAATCTAAAGGAAATAACTCTGAGCACTCACACAGGAGGATGCGAGTACCTTTTACCTTACCTCCCCGGCAACGGCGCCAGAAAGAGCTTGATGTCTACGCACTTCTATTCTTGTAGACACTTGTTGGGCCTCCAAGTGCAGAGGTTTGTAGAACAGCAGCAAGTTTCCCTTAAGTGGATCACCCAAGGTTTATCGAACTCAGGGAAGTTAGAGGTCAAAGCTATCCCTCTCAAGCAACCCTGCAATTACGATACAGAAAGTCTCTTGTGTCCCCAACACACCCAATACACTTGTCAGATGTATAGGTGCACTAGTTCGGCGAAGAGATAGTGAAATACAAGTGGTATAGATGATTATAAGTAGCAAACGTGATGTGAAATAAATATCGCTGCGAGCAAACAAGTAATAAAATAGCAAGTAAACGGTGTGCAATGCTTGGAAACAAGGCCTAGGGATCATACTTTCACTAGTGGACACACTCCCAACAATATAACATGACTGAACAAGTAACTTCTCTTTGCTAAGGCACTCTGAATTACTCTCCTATTGAATAACACTAATCATTGTGTAGTGGCTACAGAAGCACCCCTTAAAGTTCATCAAGTACTTGACAAACACCACTCATAGCGATACCCAAATCAGATCACAACTCAAGATAGAAATCATTGCAACTTAAACCAAGTACTAACACGGTGCACACACTGTCAACATTACACCATGAAAGGAGGAATAGATCACTCAAACTATCATAGCAATAATTATTCTCATAATCCACAAGAGATCACAATCATAGCCTAAACCAAGTACCACCATGATGCACGCACTGTCACCGTTACACCATAGCAGGAGGAATAGATTACTTTAATAACATTGCTAGAGTACACAAAATATCTGAATAATAACATGTACTTGTTCAACATGATACAAAGCTCACGATCACATAAAGATCACATCATGGGAGAGAGAGGTGAACCACATAGCTACCGGTAGAGCTCTCAGCCCCGGGGATGAACTACTCCCTCCTCATCATAGGAGACAGCAAGGTTGATGGAGATGGCGGTGAGGTCGATGGAGACGGCGGAGACGGCGATGGAGACCGATGGAGATGGCTCCGGGGGCACTTCCCCGTCCCGGCAGGGTGCCGGAACAGAGACTTCTGTCCCCCAAAATTTGTCGGCGATGGCGGCGGAGCTGCGGAACTCTTTCTGGAAAATTGCCGAATCCCCCAGGGTTTTCTGTCCCGAGGCTTCTTATAGGCGAAGGGGCGTCGCGAGAGGGCAGCCAGGGGCTCCTCACATAGGGGTGGCGCGGCCAGGGCCTGGGCCGCGCCAGCCCTGTGTGAGGGAGGCCTGTGGCCCCTCTCCTTCCTCTCTTCAGATGTCTGGATGCTCCCGGGAAAAATAAGACTTCTGGCTTTTGTTTCGTCCAATTCCGAGAATATTTCCTGTGTATCACTTCTGAAACACAAAAACAGCAGAAAACAGGAAACTGGCACTGTGGCACTTGTTAATAGGTTAGTTCCGGAAAATGCATAAAAGTGCCACTAAGTGTAACGAAACAAAGGGCAAATGGTGTAAAAACAAGCATGGAGCATCAAAAATTATAGATACGTTTGAGACGTATCAAGCATCCCCGGCAACTTGTGTATGACGATCCGTGGATTTCTCCCGGCAGATGTATCGAATCTTGTGGGTAAAGTGTACCCCTCTGCAGAGGTTTTCAAACTATTCGAATAGCCGCGTCCGCGGTCATGGACGGTTGGCAAGCTGTACTTGACTTTTGTCAGGACTAAAAGTGACAATGGTGAACTTGGTGAATGATTTGACTTGACCATGATGTTGACACACTTGAAGTCCTCTTTAGATTGAACCTAGAGAACTAAACTTCTTTTCTACCAATGAACATTCTTGGGAAATAAAACTAGCTTTTGCAAATAAACTTAGTGCTAGTCCACCATATCAACCTTGCATGTCTACTTCATCTTTTCCTTTATAAGATGGTTTGCGAGTGCATCCAATGTACTCACGGCTGTGTCCCTGGCTATCAACTTGGCCAGACTACGGGGAAGGATACCAGGAGGAAGGGTATGAGGAAGAGTACCCGAACTAAGCTCGTCTCCATGAGTCGCCATTGCCTGTAGGGTGAAGGCATGGACCCGAAGACGTTATTTCCGCTGCTATATTGTGTTGTAATATGACTTGGTCTATATGGCCATTGTATTTGAATCATCGTATTGTAATGTCTATGGAACTGGTTACCAACTACGTTATGTATATCGCAACAACGGTTCTGGGATTGCGGTGGAATACATAACGGGCACTTCGAATTTGTATCAAATTTGAGGTCGTCACAAGTTAGTATCAGAGCCTAGGCTGACCATAGGAGACCTTAGTTAGAATGGGCGTTAAATGAAATCTTGATAAAAACAAACATATAAGTATTGGTTGCAAAACTGCTTAGTCTTTCCTCTCTATTTGCATAGTTTTATACATACTTCAGTTTTTGTCTACTTAAAATTTTGCACACTTGAGTTGGTCACTAACTTAAGCTAATCTAAAATTTTGTAGATGGCCCCGGTATTCGTTGAGCACTACCAGTTGGGCCATGGTGGCAGCCTTTGTTTCGAGCGCGACCTCACCACCCTGACCTTGTTTCTGGATCGTTTGTATCCGGAGTTCAAGGGAGCCGTGCTCAATGAGCACCCCGATGGGGAGCTACGGTGGCTCATCCGAGCTAGTTGCCGTGGCAAGAAGGGGAATTTGAGTTCTCCAAGGGTCAAGTTTGAGCTTGTGGAGAACACTTGGGCCGATGGTTTGGTCCGAGCGATGCAGGAGATGCACGCCCGCTTGTGCGGACTGCACGTTGAGGAGGTCTAGGGAGAACACTTTAGGAACTTTGCTCGGCGTGATGCGGAGGGACATCCCGCAAACATGCCCGGGCAGAATGAGCCAAGTACCTACATCGATCACATGGCCTTCTTGCTGTACTCCACTCAGCAGGAGGCCGATCGTGCCCGTACCAAGGCCAACCTTGAGCACTTCGCACTGGTGGAGGCGAGGAGCACTATCAGGATTCTTGCGAAGGAGCGCAAGAGCCTTCGTCGCCAGCGCGATGAGAAGGAACAGGACCTTGAGGAGCTGAAGGCCAATGTGGCGGAGTTGACTACGTACATTGAGAGTCTTGAGGATCACCTTGGTGAGGAGGAAGGCATTGATCTCCGCAAGGAGGATAATGCCCTCATTAGTGATGAGGATGACTTCATGGAGGACCTTGATGATCCGGAAGATGGTGGGCACAATGGATTCATTGTGAGTGACGAGGAGGAAGACCTCGAGGAGCCCGCTATTTAGATCCGAGATCCACGTATTATCTAGCTATGAGTTCCACTTTATGTTCACTTCGTGTAGGTGTGAGTTGTATCCCCCTCTCTAGTAGACGAGTCACAATGGTTTGATGTAAACCATTTGTAATGGGTGAACTCGTATGTATGATATGTTTGATGAGTGTTGAATGAAATATGAATTTGGCCCTTAAGGCCTTAGTAAGACAAAATTGCATCATCCATATTACCTTTAAATCTTAGCAAAAATTAGCTTTTCCCTCTTGTCTTACACACCTTATCTTCAGATGCCGCGAGCACCACCACCCCCGAACCCGGAAATGGCCGAATTGCTAAGGTTGATCATGGAAGACCGGGAAGCAGCCCGAGCTGAGCGCCAAGCTAACTTGGCCACTCTTCAGCAGATAACCCAGATGGCAATGAACCACAACAATGGCAATGGCCATGGCAATGGTGAAGGAGAAAACAATGGCAATGGTGATCACCGATCCAAGTTGAGGAATTTCCAAAACACTAACCCTCCTATGTTCACTAAGTCTGAAGAGCCCTTAGATGCCGATGACTGGCTTCTCACTATGGAGAACAATTTGGCAGTCGCCGAAGTTGGTGAAAATGAGAAGGTTCTGTACACCACCCACTACCTTGCGGGAGCCGCAAGAGCTTGGTGGGATAGCACCCGTGCAATGCAAGCCCCAGGGTATGTGATGCCTTGGGAGGAGTTCAAGAGCAAGTTTAGCAAAGCCCATGTCCCTTTGGGATTGGTTAAAAGGATGAGGGATGAGTTCAGAAATCTGAAGCAAGGTTCCTTGTCTGTGGTGGATTACCGTGACAAGTTCCTTACCTTGTCTAGGTATGCCCCGGATGACACCGACACCACTGAGAAGAAGCAAGAAAGGTTCTTGGATGGACTGCATGATGAGATGCAATGTGTCCTGGTCAGCATCCCCTTTGCCGACCTGGAGTCATTGGTGGATTCTGCTATTCAGATGGAAGGCAAACTCAAGCAAGCTGCAGAAAACCGCAAGCGTCGTATGATGTATCAGGGCAATTCGAGCAACTCGCAGAAGCCAAAGGGAAATGCACCTATGGGTTTCGCCCCTAGACCTATGAGGCCGTCTGCACCTGCTCCACGTCCCAACTATCCCAACCGTCCACCCGGCAACAACTTCAACCGTGCACCCCCAAGACCTAGTGGCAACAACTTCAACACCAATACTCCAAGGCTAAATGGATCCCCTGTGTTACCCAAGCCTGGTGACAAGTCTGGAGTTACCTGTTATGAGTGCGGACTCAAAGGGCACTACTCCAATGAATGCCCCAAGAAGCTAAGTGATGCATCCAAGACCACTGCTCCTGCTCAGCAACAGCGCCGTGTGGGTAATGGCAAGAATTATCCACCTAGGAACCAGCCTCATTCTCAAGGCCGTCTGAACCACATGAATGTTGAAGAAGCTCAGGAAGCAACCGACGTTGTGCTTGGTATGTTCCCTGTTAACTCAGTTCTTGCAAGAGTTCTGTTTGATTCCGGAGCATCACACTCATTTGTTACCCAATTATTCGTTGATAAAAGTGGACTTCAACCCACACCCTTGAAAGATGTCATGTATGTGCAAATTCCCGGGTCGATAACCAAAGCCAGTTGTACCTGCTTGGCAGTGCCCATAGAAATTCATGGAATAGCTTTCTTAGCCAATTTGATAGTGTTGGGAACCAAAGGTTTGGAAGTAGTTCTTGGTATGAATTGGATGTCTCTCCATCAAGGAGTGATAGATTGTGCCAAGAAGACCATCACCATGAAGAGTAGCACTGGAATCATAGTCAAGCATGTATCCGTAAAACCACCCCAAACCACTCGATGTCATAAGAGTATCTCAGGGCCAACCATAACGGAAGTTCCCATCGTCTGTGAATACCCGGATGTTTTTCCCGATGAGCTGCCCGGAATGCCACCAGATCAGGATATTGAGTTTATCATTGAGCTTATTCCCGGAACTGGATCTATAGCCCAACAACCCTATCGTATGAACCCAGCTGAACTCGTAGAGTTGAAGAAGCAATTGGATGACCTTTTGAGTAAAGGATTGATTCAGCCAAGTTCTTCTGCTTGGAGATCACCCATTCTGTTTGTGGATAAAAGTGACGGTTCTAGCCGACTGTGCACTGATTACCGCAAGCTAAACGATGTGACCATCAAGAACAAGTATCCTCTCCCAAAGATTGAAGATTTGTTTGACCAATTGACGGGAGCCAGAGTGTTCTCGAAGATAGATCTTAGAACCGGATACCACCAACTGAAGATCCGTGCAACGGATATCCCCAAAATAGCCTTCACTACCCGATACAGATTGTATGAGTACACCGTAATGTCATTTGGATTGACCAATGCCCCTGCTTATTTCATGAACCTCATGAATAAGGTTTTTATGGAGTTCCTGGATAAGTTTGTTGTTGTCTTCATTGATGACATTCTCATCTACTCCAAGTCCGAAGAAGAGCATGCAACCCATTTGAGATTAATCTTAGAAACCCTAAGAGAGCATCAGCTGTATGCCAAGTTCAGTAAATGTGAGTTCTGGTTGAAGGAAGTTGGATTCTTAGGCCATGTACTATCAGCAGGAGGAATATCCGTAGACCCCAAGAAGATCAAATCAGTCATGGAATGGGAAGCCCCTACCACTCAAACTGAAGTTCGAGGTTTTCTCGGATTAGCCGGATATTACCGCAAATTTGTGGAAGGGTTTTCAAGCATTGCCCGGCCAATGACCCAACTGTTGAAGAAAGACAAGAAGTTTGAATGGACCCCTAAGTGTGAAGAGAGTTTTCAAGAGCTCAAGAAGCGACTGGTGACCGCCCCCGTCCTAACCATGCCCGATATCACCAAAAACTTTGATGTCTATTGCGACGCTTCCAAACTTGGACTTGGTTGTGTCTTGATGCAAGAAGGCAAGTTCATAGCTTACCTCTCTCGGCAGCTTTGACCTCATGAAGAAAATTATCCAACCCATGATCTAGAGTTAGCAGCCGTGGTTCTAGCTCTGAAGACCTGGAGGCACTATCTGATGGGCAACCGTTGTGAGATCTACACTGATCACAAGAGTTTGAAGTATATTTTCACCCAGAAGGAGTTGAACATGAGGCAAAGAAGATGGATAGAGTTGATCAAGGATTATGATCTGGAAATTCACTATCACCCCGGTAAGGCCAATGTAGTGGCCGATGCATTGAGTAGGAAGCCGTGTTCGTTGAATATGATGATCAAGGAAGAGCAACCTATGTTGCACCATGAGTTTGAAAGATTTGGATTGGAACTAGTCAGTCAAGGATTCTTAGCCAACCTTGAGTTTCAACCCACCTTGATGAGCCAAATCAAAGAAGCCCAGAAGGGAAATGAGAGTATTGACGGAATCAGGCGCCGAATTAGTTCCGGCAAGGTGCCAGGATTTGAAGAAGATGATCAAGGAGTTCTTTGGTATAAAGGACGTATTTGTGTGCCTGCTGATTCCGAATTGAAGGAAGTGATTATGAAGGAAGCCCATGAGACCCCTTACTCCATCCACCCCGGTGGAACCAAGATGTATCAAGATTTGAAGGAACAATTTTGGTGGCATGGAATGAAGCGTGAGATTGCATCGTTCATCTCTAAGTGTGATATTTGCCAAAGAGTCAAGGCTGAACATCAACGTCCGGCGGGATTGCTACAACCTTTGCAAGTTCCGGAATGGAAGTGGGAATCTGTTGGAATGGATTTCATCACTGGATTTCCAAGGTCTAGCCGTGGGAATGACTCTATTTGGGTCATTGTGGATAGACTGACCAAAGTTGCCCATTTTATTCCTGTCAAGACCACTTATAATTCGGGATAGCTAGCAGATCTGTATTTATCCAGAATTGTCAGTTTGCATGGAGTCCCCAAAACCATAGTTTCCGATCGAGGAACCCAATTCACCTCGAGATTTTGGAAAAGTTTGCATCAAGCCTTGGGAACCAAATTAGCCTTCAGCACCGCTTACCACCCTCAGACTGATGGACAGACTGAAAGAGTAAATCAAATACTTGAAGATATGTTGAGAGCCTGTGTTCTAGCCTATGGAGCTAAGTGGGAAGATTGTCTGCCTTTCGCAGAGTTTTCCTACAACAACAGTTATCAAGCCAGTTTGCAAATGGCCCCATTTGAAGCTTTGTATGGAAGAAAGTGTCGTACCCCTTTGAATTGGTCAGAAACCGGAGACAGTCAGATTTTTGGACCAGATATTTTGCAAGAAGCCGAGGAGAAAGTTCGCATGATTCGTGACTATCTCAAGGCAGCCCAGTCAAGACAGAAGAGTTATGCCGACAAGAGACGGAGAGAATTAACCTTCAAAAGTGGAGACTTTGTTTACCTCAAAGTATCACCCCTCAAGGGAATGCAAAGATTCCAAGTAAAAGGAAAGCTCGCACCAAGATATATTGGACCCTTCAAGATACTAGACCGCAAAGGAGAAGTGTCTTATCAGTTGGAAATGCCCCCGGAATTGTCTGAAGTGCACGATGTCTTTCACGTGTCTTTACTTCGGAAATGTCTTGAAGTGCCGGAGAAGCCCGAAATCTTCAAGAATATTGATCACCGTTCTGTGGACATCAACAAGGATTTGACCTACCGTGAAGTACCTATTCGTATCCTCGAGGAAGCTTATAGAACCACTTGAACCCGAAGCATCAAGTTTCTGAAAGTTCAGTGGAGTAATCACACCGAAGAGGAAGCCACTTGGGAACGAGAAGATTACCTTCAGAAAGAGTTTCCCAATCTTTTCAGTTCTCAACTAGTGAATCTCGGGGACGAGATTCTTTTTAAGGGGGGAAGATTGTAACAACTCAGAATTTGTAATCCACTCCTTATTAAATAAAGTGCCAAATTTTGGACCAAGATAAAACTTTTTATCCCTTATTTCATGCATACATGTATTTTCTATTCTATGTATTCTATGATTTCATGTGTGTTATTTTTGATTGTGTATTGGCTAGTTAATTCTAAGTTAACCAACAGAAGCAAAGGAGAAAGATTATAAGAAGCAAAGAAACCAGAAATAAAAATAAGAAAGAAAGGGAGAAGATTGAGGTGATCTAGGAAATCTGTTTGACTACACCACTTTGAGCCCTTAGATTAAGAAATCTGTAAACCACCTTCATGTTTGACCGGTTAGTTGAGCTTAACCAAGTTGCATACTAACTCAACCAACAAAAATCTACTCAAAATTCAAACTAGAGCATCCCTCAAACTTGAACCAAAGTTTGAATCTGAAACAGTGACTATATCAAAATTTGAAATAAGATTTCTGCAAAACTTCTTCTTTCTTTATAACAAAAATATGACAGGACACCTTGGCCAATATGTTGATCACTCAAAGTGGAAAATTTCAAAAATTCAAATTTCAAGTTCTTGCGGGCATTTCGTCGAACACTGGCAGAGAGAAATCAAACCAAATCGATTCTACTGTGGCTGCACTGTTCTGGTTCGCTTCACGCCTGTAGCCACGCTCCTTGGCATCTCCACGGTCGACTCCAGTGCCCCCAGCCCCGACCCAAGCGAGGAGAAGCGGAGGGAAGACGAGGTTTGCGCCCAGGGCCCCCTCCCAGACATCTTCTTCCCTGCACGATGCCGACCACCTTGGAGGCGCCAGAGCAGACACACAGCACTCCGCGGCCGAGCCAGCACCCTCCCAGCACGCCCCCGAGACCGCCATGACCGGAGCGAGCTCCAAACGCTGCCAGGGCCCCCGTGCCGTCGAGCTTCTGGACGCCTTCATCCCCGACGCTCAGGCCTATAAAAGGCCCCGCCGATCAAACGAAGAGCCTCGCCCAGTCCTCAGCTACTTCCCAGACACGCTCGTTTAGCCCAGCTCGCTCTGGTTCGTCGACGCCTGCAACGCCGGCGAGGTACTAGACGCGAGGAGCGCCGTCGCGTTCGACCACCTGGGAGCCAGCCGCCGCTGGGAATCGGTGGAGGAGAAGCACCGCAGCCGATTCCGCACGTCGCCGACGAGCTCTGCATCCCCTACGTCACTCCCTCGCCATCGAACATTCTTCACTGCAACGCAGGTGAGCCCCGCCCGTGCTGAGGTAGATGATGAGCCCGAGCCGTTCGATCTTGATCCAACGCTAGCGTACCGATTCGGGATTCTAATTAGATCTGACCAGTAGGCCCCACCTGTCAGGCCCCGTTTTATTTTTCCCCCGCCGTGCAAAACGTTTTTCTGGGCCGGCCCGTTCGGGTTCTGTTCAGACTCGGCCCAGCTAGTTAGAAATCGGCCCGTTTAGTTTTTAATTATTTTCCCGCCCGTTTGAATTAATTCAAATATGATTCAGATATGATTTTCAAATTTAAATTCCAAGAGTTTTACAAATCCATTTGTAGCAAATAAATATGCGTTGGAAAGCTTGTAAAATACTCTACCCAGTAGAACTGGTTAGAATTCAATTTGAATTAGGAATAAAATGAGATATGAATAGTGTGACCCTAGCTTTATTAACCATAGAATATTTCTAGAAAATTATTTAAGCCATCAAAAATCATGAAAATTAAAATGTGACCTCACCAATGACCCCTCTTACTGTTAGTCAACCCTAATCAACCCCAAACCCTATTAGTGGATCAACTAGACCCTAACCCAATCCTATCTTGTCGCATAAGATGATAGATCACTATTGCACACTTAGGATTAAGTTGCCCTCCTTACCAATTCACTTAGTGGATCCATCCCACTTGAACTAGTCTTAACAACCCTAAACCCATACCAATGCTGAGAAAGTGAGCACCTTATGACACTTAGTATAGAACCTAACTTGCACACTTGGAGAAAACCTAGAAGAAAAACTTACCATCCCACACCATAAAATGCAACCTGAATTAAAATGCAACATGAATGCTATTGTTAGCAAACAAAGATGTGTGTTTGGTGTGTGGTTAAGCATTGTGTAGTGATTGTGTGCTTTGTGTTTATTCGTTATTAGACGCTAGTATTGCCGAGGAGGATATTGGAGGGGATTATTATCAAGAAGAAGAAGAATACCCCGGACACTTTGCCAACCAAGGCAAGCCATCCTTTGATTCATACTCCCAATGCCTAGTTTTAATATTGCATTCTACTTGTTTTAAGTAAATTGCATGATTGAATTGCTAGAGTAGAATGATAGAAGTAAATTGATATCTTGCTTAACAAGAGCATCAAGTTGAGTTTATCCAACTCTATTTAGTGGTCATCACTCAATGTAGTTGCTTAGTCGCTAATAATATTGAGGCCATCTATAAGGGGAACTCCAGTTGAAATGGGTGACTTGAACTTGAAACTTGAATTGGAGATTGCTCCTACCGAATGGCTTTATGAAAGAAAATCAATCTTGACTAAGAACTATGAAATATATTTCTCAATGACAACGAGTGATGTACCATGGGAGCCAATTATACCGTACAACCACATTACCCCTATATGGGAAGGGGCTTAATCCGTAGCTTCTTTATCTTAGTATGGGAGGCCTTGTATCAAGTAGTTATGGAAGGACACCGTGCGCGGCTACTTCTGAACCAGGTGGATTTCCACTAACCCGGCCTCCGGGATGGGCAGAACTAGAGGCACCGGAGCGGGGATTCCGTATCCCGGGCTCTAGGGAAGGATCCTATACTAGGGTGAGCAAGTGAAAGAGTTTGTTTGATTATCTGAACCCCACATACTTGTGTATGACGATCCGTGGATTTCTCCCGGCAGATGTATCGAATCTTGTGGGTAAAGTGTACCCCTCTGCAGAGGTTTTCAAACTATTCGAATAGCCACGTCCGCGGTCATGGACGGTTGGCAAGCTGTACTTGACTTTTGTCAGGACTAAAAGTGACAATGGTGAACTTGGTGAATGATTTGACTTGACCATGATGTTGACACACTTGAAGTCCTCTTTAGATTG
Source organism: Dactylis glomerata (assembly GCA_007115705.1). Lineage (NCBI taxonomy): Eukaryota > Viridiplantae > Streptophyta > Magnoliopsida > Poales > Poaceae > Dactylis > Dactylis glomerata. The sequence continues at coordinate 2,450,033 of QXEO01000225.1, read as the reverse complement.
AACCTAGAGAACTAAACTTCTTTTCTACCAATGAACATTCTTGGGAAATAAAACTAGCTTTTGCAAATAAACTTAGTGCTAGTCCACCATATCAACCTTGCATGTCTACTTCATCTTTTCCTTTATAAGATGGTTTGCGAGTGCATCCAATGTACTCACGGCTGTGTCCCTGGCTATCAACTTGGCCAGACTATGGGGAAGGATACCAGGAGGAAGGGTATGAGGAAGAGTACCCAAACTAAGCTCGTCTCCATGAGTCGCCATTGCCTGTAGGGTGAAGGCATGGACCCGAAGACGTTATTTCCGCTGCTATATTGTGTTGTAATATGACTTGGTCTATATGGCCATTGTATTTGAATCATCGTATTGTAATATCTATGGAACTGGTTACCAACTACGTTATGTATATCGCAACAACGGTTCTGGGATTGCGGTGGAATACATAACGGGCACTTCGAATTTGTATCAAATTTGAGGTCGTCACATAAACAAGTGAGTGGACAATGGAAACAGAGCAAGGAATCTAAAGTACATGAAACTAAAATAGAGATAAAGAGTTCTCAGGAAGTTACAGATTCACCACTAGCATAGTCAAATCTATACTTTTTATAAAGCAAAACCCCACTAAGAGGTCATTTAAGTTGTCTATCTCAACATGCAAGCTATCCACACCACCCACTATATTAGCTAATCAATTGTCCACCTCATCCCAACAAAATTAATTAATTAATTAATTATAACATAAGTTTGCATGCAACATATCCACCTCATTAGTTTTTTAATCTATACAGTTAACCATTTCACCTTTTTTTTGTTGGCAAATACACAATAATTTCACTTTAATTAAATTTAGCCCTTGAATATTGTGGCCAACTCAATCTTTAAATTATAATAAACAATTTCACATTTCATACGTCTTATACACAGTAATTTTTTTATAGATATTCACACTGCAACGCGTGGAGTATTCTTCTAGTTATGATTAGTATATATGATGTCTTTTGTAGTGTGTGTGTGTACGGGCAGAATCCCACATAAAGGTGCGTGGTCGCGCTAACAATACACCCTGCATAACCACCACTAGTTCTCCAATAGCATGTCATCGAATTTCACTAGTAATTAAGGGTCTCCCCATGGTTATGGATATCAACTCATGGACCTCCGTTGTCCCTCGTTGGTACATATTGATGGATGCGGCGGATGCTGTCACTAACGCCCACATTCCACTAACTACATACGACGATGATTTCCTCCAATGTCCCCACGGGCAAACTATTGTGTGGTCGATATTCGCACACCATCATTGAAGAAGATCATTACATACATAATACAAATGAAAACAACACAATCTTTATTTCAGTTCATGATATTGCTACGGTTTTCCCATCTCCCAAGAACATATGAAACTACTCATACATGGAGGCAAACAACATCACCATAATGGAATGAATGGAGTATGAAGGATTAAACAAGAACATGTGCAAATCAATAGTAGGGTTTGAGATTACAACGAGATGGGATGAAGATGGTGATGAAGATTGATGTCGAGGCCTCCAAGATCCAAGCAGCGGCAGTGATCTTCCCCCTCCAGATCCCTTTCGGAGGTGAGGTTCCATGATATTGTGGTGGCTCTGTGTCTCTGGTCTTTTTTTCAAGAATACACCCTAGGAGGTGTATTAGGTTTCATAGAAGAAAGGCTAAGATAACCCGTACAACGCCAAGAAGGCTACACGATACAAACATGATGCCACACGGCTTACAACACAACCCACAACAACGAAGACTCTCCTTGCACAGTCTTCCACCACGAATGGTGGGGAGGAGATACACCAAGCTCCCAAACCGCATCACGACCGAAGAAGAAAACTCATGGAGCCAACTCTGGAGGATGGCACAACCAACGCAACCGCCCACCCTTAGCGCCTAAGAGTCGGCGAGTGAGCGGCGGGACCAAACCAGCCGAAAGAAGACGACTAAGAAGCGCCTCCGATGGCGTACATTGCGCCCTGGAAGCCCTCGCTCAAGGCGGCCACCAACTTGGACTCCATCATGCCTCTTCGAGGACTCCACCAGCAACCTAGACAACGCCTCCAAGGAGGGGACAACATCGTGTTGCCGCCGCTGTCCAATCCGGCAAGCCGAATCAAGGGTTTCCCCCCGTGCTGGTGGTGGGGCAACACGGACAGTACCATGACGATGCCCCCAAGGAGGAAACAGCGCCCGCGTGCATCGCCATTGCCAGCTTCAAGCAGGGCTTTCGCCCCGGCACCTCCGTTAGCCCCAAAAATCATCGAAACAGGCCGACTTGAGCCACACTTGGCTGCACCACCGATGAGAAGAGAGTCGGACCTCGCTGCCGATGAAGGGGGTGCGCTGACCACCGTTCCACCTCCACCATCAGTCAGACTAGATGGTGGAGGTCCAGTCCGCCGTCGACGCCCGGCCGGTCACTGGCACCACCACGTGCCAGGAGGCTGGAGCTGCCAGGCGCCGCCACGCCCCTTGCAGACGTGGACCCAGCACCACATGCCCTCCCGAGGCTAGGGAGCCCACAAGCGAGCCCGGCGCTGCCATCCACGGGTGCAGGAGCACCACCACCGGCGGGGAGGAAGATCCTCCGCATCCGCCGCTGTAGAGCCGCCTCCCGGCAAGATCCCGCCGCCCGTGCTGCCAGATCAAGTCGGAGTCGCGCCCGCCTCCGCCGTCATGCTGTCCGCCGGTGTTCGGCGCCCGTCGCGTCGACGCCCAGAGGAGCGTCGCCCTCCCTGCATCCCGGTGGGAGATCTAGGCCCGTCCCGGTGGAGGGGAACCGCGGCCGCCCCACCACGCGGGGGGACGCGAAGGCCTCACCGTCGCCTGCGGACCGAGCGATTCACCCGGTCGTGCCCTCTGGCAGCGGCGAGGGAGGAGGAGGGGGTAGGGGAGGCCCAGCGGCGGGGGAGTTAGGGTTTCCTCCATGTCGCCATGCGGGAGAGAGAGGAAGGAGGAGCGACCCGAATGAACGTTCTCTCAATACAAAAATCTAGTCGTGTCTCCGGTCTCTGATCTGATTGCACGGGGCTAAAAGTGTTTGACAAGGCAAAACCACCAACACATGATACTTTCATCCCGTATGGGCAGGGATGACAATACCAGTAGTCGTTAAAGCTAATGTGATTGTCTCTTCGGCTTGATACCTAGGTACATGGATAAATGTATGGAAGGTATTTACTGCCTCCAATAATCATATTTATGTCACAAAATAATCTCTTTAATTGATTTGCCATCAACCTCTTTTATTTTTGGGATCCTGGTGAGACAAGCAGAATAGGTGTGTGAGGGTGTTGTAAATGCTAAAAACCCTAATAATACTAATGCAAAAAAAACATAAGGAAAAACACTAATGCACTCATCATCCACCGCATGCACATTCCCGCCTCCCCTCTCATGCTCTCGAACTCTACCAATGCCTCCTTGCGTGCCACTGATACGTCTCAAACGTATCCATAATTTTTGATGCTCCATGCTTGTTTTTACACCATTCGCCTTGTGTTTCGTTATACTTCGTGGTGTTTTTATGCGATTTCCGGAACTAATCTATTGACAAGATGCCACAGTGCCAGTTCCCTGTTTTCTGCTATTTTTGTGTTTCAGAAAAGCTACACAGGAAATATTCTCGGAATTGGACGAAACAAGTTCCAGATCTCTTATTTTTCCCGGACGAAGGACGAGGACCAAACGGGAGCCGGAGAGGGGCCAGAGCCTGCCCTCACACCAGGGTGGCGCGGCCCAAGCCCTGGCTGCACCCCCTATGTGGGAGGAGGCCCTGGCAGCCCCCTGACGACGCCCCTTTGCCTATATAAAGCCTCGGGACGGAAAACCCTAAGGCCTTGTTCGGTTCCAATGGATTTAATCCTCTAGTGGATTAAATTCACCCAGGGATCGGGTGATCCCCACACCCACACCCAAATCCCTGCTTTGACTAATCCCAAATCAATGAACCAAAAGAGGAGTAGAAATTAGGAGGGTCAGTGGGGGATTGAAGAAAGGGAGGAGGAGCGAGGCCTTACCAGACCAACATCAGGGGAGAAGTTCACCAGCGACAAGGTCGAGTCACCGCCGAGCTCACGGCCTTGTGATTAGATGTTGGGCCTCCGATCGAACAGGGGAGGGGGCTGGTAGGAAGAAGCACGCCGCCTTCTTTTCCGGTTGCTCTTCCCTCCGTCCCAGGCGGGCGCCGGTGTCGCCTCCGCGGCGGCGGTGCGACCGCGTCCACCTAGTCTGGCGAAAGGAAGCAGGGTCGAGGTGAGAGGAAGAGAGCGTACCACTTCGGGGATTGAATCCACGAGGTGGGAGGCGTGGATCTGACCCCGATGGATTTTGAAGGATTTGAGGGGGTTTGGACGAGGGAGTGACTCCGGCCGGTTTTAACCGAACGCGTTTATGAAGCTGACAGGGATGGAAACCCGGTCTGTACGAAACCACCGGGATCGGGGGGGATTGTACGCAAATTCCGGCAGGAAAGGGACTAACCGAACAAGCCCTAAGAGAATCGGCAATTTTCCAGAAAGAGTTCCACAGCTCCGCCGCCACCGCCGATGAATTTTGGGGGACATAAGTCTCTGTTCCGGCACCCTGCCGGGACAGGGAAGTGCCCCCGGAGCCATCTCCATTGGTCTCCACCGCCGTCTCCGCCGTCTCCATCGACCTCACCGCCATCTCCATCAACCTTGCTGTCTCCTATGACGAGGAGGGAGTAGTTCTCCCCCGGGGCTGAGGGCTCTACCGGTAGCTATGTGGTTCACCTCTCTCTCCCATGATGTGATCTTTAAGTGATCGTGAGCTTTGTATCATGTTGAATAAGTAGATGTTACTCTTCTTCATTATGTGTACTCTAGTGTGTTATTAAAGTAATCTATTCCTCCTGCCATGGTGTAACGGTGACAGTGCGTGCATCATGGTGGTACTTGGTCTAGGCTACAATTGTGATCTTTTATGGATTATGAGAATAATTATCACTATGATAGTATTGAAGTGATCTATTCCTCCTTTCATGGTGTAATGTTGACAGTGTGTGCACCGTGTTAGTACTTGGTCTAAGTTGCAATAATATCTATCTTGAGTTGTGATTTGATTTGGATATCTCTATGAGTGGTGTTTGTCAAGTACTTGATGAACTTTGAGGAGTGCTTCGTAGCCCTACGCAATGATTAGTGTTATTCAATAGGAGAGTAATTCAGAGTACCATAGTGAAGAGAAGTTATTTATTTGTTCAATTATGTTATATTTGTTGGGAGTGTGTCCACTAGTGAAATTATGATCCCTAGGCCTTGTTTCCAAGCATTGCACACTGTTTACTTACTGTTTTGTTACATGTTTGATCGCAGCGATATTTATTTCAGATCACATTTGCTACTTATAATCATCACTACTACTTGTATTTCACTATCTCTTTGCCGAACTAGTGCACCTATACATCTGACAAGTGTATTGGGTGTATTGGGGACACAAGAGAATTTCTGTATCGTAATTGTAGGGTTGCTTGAGAGGGATAGCTTTGACCTCTTCCTCCCTGAGTTTGATAAACCTTGGGTGATCCACTTAAGGGAAACTTGCTGCTGCTCTATAAACCTCTGCACTTGGAGGCCCAACACTGTCTACAAGAACAGACGCGTGCATAGACATCAAGCTCTTTTCTGGCGCTGTTGCCGGGAAGGTAAGATAAAAGGTACTCGCATCCTCCTGTGTGAGTACTCAGAGTTATTTCCTTTAGATTCTGCAATTACATATTTTTGTTTCTTGATTTTATTTTCACTAGTTAGGCTTAATGGAAAACAAAGAGTTCTCTAGTCTTTTTCCTGAGTTTAGATATGAAGTGTTTGAAGAGAAAATTGAAAAACCTTTGGAGCTTAATTTGCATGCTAATAGTGATGTTAGTATGAATGCTTTGAACACCGTTATTGCTAATGCTATAGAAAAGTCTAAGCTTGGGGAAGCTGGTTTTGTTAAGCATGATATTTTTAGTTCCCCAGCTTTAGTGGAGAAAATTTGCTCTGATCATATTTTATCTCCCATATGTGATGTTCCTTCTTATGATGATATGTTTGAAGAATATGCTTTGCGAAATAGCTGTTCTCTAGCTTGTGATGATACTAAACCTCTAGTTTATGATGGTTATGATGATGAGTATAATATTTTCAGTTCACCTATTTTTGAGGAGAAAATTAGTTATGATTACAATATGCCTCCTATTTATGATGATTATGGTGATTAGAATAATTATTCTGTTGAATCTGCTCCTATTACTATTGTTCATGTGGGGAGTATTAATCCTTTTATGCATGTGGCTCATGATAGGGATGATTTATGTGATAGTTATATTGTTAGTTCTATTCATGATGCTACTGAAAGTTATTATGAGAGAGGGAAACATGGTTTGATGGATCTCAACAATATTGAGTTTCCCCTCTTTATGTTGCAATTCTTGAAGTTGTACTTGTTTTGCCTTCCTATGCTTTTTGCTTTGCGCTTTCATGACTTGTCTCTTTACAAGACTATTTTTCATAGGAGGTGGTTTAGATTTAAATGTGTTTCACATTTGCTTTTTGATGCTCTATTGCTTTAAATTCCTATATGGTGCCTTTGCCTCAAGCTCTTATATGGCGCCCACATGAGCATCTTTGCAAATTACTGCGCCTAGCTCAAAAGCGTTAAAGAAAAGCACTCTTGGGAGATAACCCATTGTTTATTTTTCAGTAATTTTTCTTTTATTTGAGTCTTGGAAGTTATTACTACTGTAATAATCGCTCCTTATCCTTTTTATTTTGTTGTTGTGCCAAGAGAAGCCTCTAATTTGAGTGAGGTAAGATTTGGGGATGTTGCTGTCCTGAAACTGTTTCCGGTGCTGCACCGTAAAAATTCGTGAAAATTTTCTGTATATCTTTTGGACCTGCAATTTCTTGTGCATATGCCCCAGGTTATATCCAAACTTTCGTTAGTTGAACACTTTTTGATTTGAGCAACAGAAAACCCCTAAAAAATTCGACCTTTGTCAGCTGTTCTGTTTTGACAGATTTCTGCCAATATTTGTGTTTGCCGCTTTATCGCTTTCTTTTTTTAGTTCTTTTGATCACGGAACTCTTGGGGAAGTTGCTACAGTAGTATATACTTAATATGTGGTGGTTTTAGGTTGAAACCTGAAGCAAAAAGGTTTGATTCAATGCTATGCTTACACTAATGTTGCTAATAGAATTGTGTTTAGTTTTGTATGAAGGAAGTTTTCAAGTGTAGGGATTGGAGAATGATGAGATAAGATGAAGAATGGACAAAAGCTCAAGCTTGGGGATGCCCATGTCACCCTAAGAAATATCCAAGAAGTACAAGCGTCAAAGCTTGGGGATGCCCCCGAGGCACCCCTTCTTTATCGGCAAAAATCAGGTCACCTTTCAAGACACTATATTTTTATTGCTTCATGCACTATGCATTTTTCTTGGAGCGTCAGTTGTTTTAGTTTTTAGTTTTTAGTTTTCTTTTGCTTTTTTTGCTGCAATAAATGGTTAGATCACATCATGTTTCTTTTGGAGGAGATGAACTCGCTTTTCATTTGCCAAGAACACTCTAGTTTTCACTTTTATCGTTCAATGAGTGTTCTCTTTTTCTGCTACTGCGTTTGGCTTACATTTTTCACCTTGATTTGCGTTCAGATCTTGTTATATCTTTTCATTAAGGTGTATTTTTGCCTCTGATCTTTATTGGTTTTCATCAAAAGAGGTGTTTATAATTTTTTTGAATGGTGTTGGAAAAGAGAAAAAGCTTTATGCAAAAAAGTGGTACAAGAAGGAGCTTGTGTAGACTGCGGCTTAGGCTTTTTCATGTCATGCTTGATGTCTTTTTGATAGTATGCTTAGTGGTTTTGCTGTAGCATGACTTGTCTCAAATAACTGAGATTGCTTAATGAGCCTTTGAAAAAATCATGCATTGTTTTTATCGTTTGGAAGCATTATTTTGGTTTTCTCCTTGATGCTTTATTTGGGTTGACTTGGCGCATGCTCACACATGTTAGACTCATACAAAGTCGCCAATAGCCTCTATGATCATTTAGTTTTTTTTTTAACTTTTGATGCCATCTTATGCTTCTTTTAATGTCGCTTTGTCTCTTTGCATGATTATGGCCATTATTGCTCTCTTAGTTGGTCGCTCCCAGTCTTTTGCTAGCCCTCGCCTTGTACTGAGTATGAGCTCTAGTCGTGCATCCAACTCCTAAAAACCAAGTTTGCCATTGTGTCCACTAAAAATTCTATGCATGGTATTTGCAGGCCATTCCAAGTAAATTTTCATGTGCTACCTTTCAAAAAACCTTCAACTACTTCTCGTTTTGTGCCACTATTTTTAGCTCATGGGGACGTAGTGGTCGGATTTGCTATCTTCCATATTGCTTATTCCAAAAAGGAAAAAAAGAGAAAAAAAAGAAAGAAAAAAGGCACTCCTCCATGGTATGTGAATATTGGTGGGCACCCGATGGAATCGGTTAGCCATTGTTTGAGAAAGGAAAAAAGGTGGGGAGGAGTTCCAAGCTTTATAAAAGAGCACAAAAGTGCCAATCTCTCTCTCAAAAACTTGCTTCATTTTTGTATGGAAGATAGTAAGAACCCCATTGCCAGTCGTTGACAAAGACAACCACCTCTCAAAACCAATTTCTATCTCTCTGTTTTACAAATGAAAAGCTCTAGCACATGTTTAATCACTGCTTCCCTCTGCGAAGGGCCTTTCTTTTACTTTTATGTTGAGTCACCACCTTCTATCTTTATACACCATTAAGAGAGCATAGTTGTCATTCTTAGTATAATGTGCATTGTCCCAAAGTTTTCATTCATTGATTCATATTGTTGGTTTCACTTGTTCTCAAATTATTTGTATCTAGTCGCCCTCTTAAACTTGAAGGTGTCCTATGCATTTATGTTTTGCTCTCTATGAAGGACAAGCTGAAAACCATTTGTATGTTTTCCTTATGATTTGAACACACGTTTGACTTTCATTGTTTCATTATTCATGATCTTTTGTTTGTGTTCATTTTCATGTTATAACATGGTTGCTAAGTTTTTATTGTCAAGATTATATCTTTCATGCCCATGTTTTAAGTTCTTTGATCTCAGCACTCAATGCTTCACCTATATGATCAAGATTGTGATGGTGCATGTCACCTCAAAAATTATTTCTTTTGTTATCACTTACCTACTCGAGGACGAGCAGGAGTTAAGCTTGGGGATGCTGATACGTCTCAAACATATCCATAATTTTTGATGCTCTATGCTTGTTTTTACACCATTTGCCTTGTGTTTCGTTATACTTCGTGGCGTTTTTATGCGATTTCCGGAACTAACCTATTGACAAGATGCCACAGTGCCAGTTCCCTATTTTCTGCTATTTTTGTGTTTCAGAAAAGCTACACAAGAAATATTCTCGGAATTGGACGAAACAAGTTCCAGAAGTCTTATTTTTCCCGGACGAAGGACGAGGACCAAACGGGAGCCGGAGAGGGGCCAGAGCCTGCCCTCACACCAGGGTGGCGCGACCCAGGCCCTGGCCGCGCCCCCTATGTGGGAGGAGGCCCTGGCAGCCCCCTGACGACGCCCGTTCGCCTATATAAAGCCTCGGGATGGAAAACCCTAAGAGAATCGGCAATTTTCCAGAAAGAGTTCCGCAGCTCCGCCGCCACTGCCGACGAATTTCGGGGGACATAAGTCTCTGTTCCGGCACCCTGCCGGGACGGGGAAGTGCCCCCGGAGCCATCTCCATTGGTCTTCATCGCCGTCTCCGCCGTCTCCATCGACCTCACCGCCATCTCCATCAACCTTGCTGTCTCCTATGATGAGGAGGGAGTAGTTCTCCCCCGGGGCTGAGGGCTCTACCGGTAGCTATGTGGTTCACCTCTCTCTCCCATGATGTGATCTTTATGTGATCATGAGTTTTGTATCATGTTGAATAAGTAGATGTTACTCTTCTTCATTATGTGTACTCTAGTGTGTTATTAAAGTAATCTATTCCTCCTGCCATGGTGTAATGGTGACAGTGCGTGCATCATGGTGGTACTTGGTCTAGGCTACAATTGTGATCTTTTATGGATTATGAGAATAATTATCACTATGATAGTATTGAAGTGATCTATTCCTCCTTTCATGGTGTAATGTTGACAGTGTGTGCACCGTGTTAGTACTTGGTCTAAGTTGCAATAATATCTATCTTGAGTTGTGATTTGATTTGGATATCTCTATGAGTGGTGTTTGTCAAGTACTTGATGAACTTTGAGGAGTGCTTCGTAGCCCTACGCAATGATTAGTGTTATTCAATAGGAGAGTAATTCAGAGTACCATAGTGAAGAGAAGTTATTTATTTGTTCAATTATGTTATATTTGTTGGGAGTGTGTCCACTAGTGAAAGTATGATCCCTAGGCCTTGTTTCCAAGCATTGCACACCATTTACTTACTGTTTTGTTACATATTTGCTCGCAGCGATATTTATTTCAGATCACATTTGCTACTTATAATCATCACTACTACTTGTATTTCACTATCTCTTCGCCGAACTAGTGCACCTATACATCTGACAAGTGTATTGGGTGTGTTGGGGACACAAGAGACTTTCTATATCGTAATTGCAGGGTTGCTTGAGAGGGATAGCTTTGACCTCTTCCTCCCTGAGTTCGATAAACCTTGGGTGATCCACTTAAGGGAAACTTGCTGCTGCTCTACAAACCTCTGCACTTGGAGGCCCAACACTGTCTACAAGAACAGACGCGTGCGTAGACATCAGCCACTACCCCAGCCAACCACCATCAAGCGGTTCCCCACCTCCGCCTGGCACGCTGCCGACAGGCTCCAGCTTGAGCGGCCACCATCGACCTTCCGTTTGTCGGGCATGTCACAGTCGACCTCCACCACGAGCGCCTGCTTCCTCCCTTCCTCCCACCACCGACACACTCTCCTGGTCCAAGGAGCTCCTCACCAACACCAGCTATGGCTAAACCAATCGTCGACATCGCGTCTTCAATTTCGAGCTCCCTGTACGACCATCCACCGTTTAAAATCATGGGAAGCAAGCCGAGACACCCATGAACATAGAATGCTCATTGATTCGCTGATGAACCATCGTCAGGAGGACCACGATGTAGACTTGCCACAATTGGACATCAGCTAAAGTTTCACCACTGGAGGTTGGGGTTTCTGCGTTTGCATTTTGTCTTTTGGGATTAAGGAAATGAAGGAGAATTTAAAGGGTGTTAGGGTTATTTTTTCCTCTTAAATTTTTATAGGGATTAGCAGACATTTTGGGACTCTGATGGAACACTATTTTTGCGTATGTTTTGGAAGTTTGACCAAATATTTCAAGAAAAAACATATACTACCTTCATTTCAAAGAATAAGGTCTATTTTTTCTGAAAATTAAGCGAAGTGAAATTTGATATTTATAGAAAAATCTGTCATCAATTGTTATAGTATACTAATTAAAAGGATCTTAAGGGGCGACTAGAGGGAGGGGTGAATAGGCGCTACACAATTTTTTTATCTTTTTCCAATTTTAAGGCTTGACATAAAATAAATTCACTAGATGTGCAACTAGGTGAATTTCCTAAGTGACAAGCAAGCAAGTAAGTAAAAAACAAGCAAGATACAAGTAAGGGTAAGAAGTGATCGAAAAGCGGAGACCGGAGACACAGGGATGTATTCCCGTAGTTCCTTCCTTTTGAGGGGAAGTACATCTACGTTGGAGAGGTGTGGCGACACGGAGTCCACCAATGCCATAAAGGCTCACCTTGTTCTCTGATGAGCAAGCCACGGAGGCTAGCTCGTTTTCACTAAGCGGTGGTATTGGGGGCACCGACCAAAACCCTTACACGGAGCTTGGGGCACAACTCCATAACTCAATTAGAGGCTCCTAACAAGAAAACCACAAAGCTTTTACATGGAAGAAGCTTTGAGGTGACCTCTCTTGCCCAAGGCAAGTTCCACGGAGGAGGAGTGAAGCAAACACAAATCACTTTGGTAGGATTGTAGATCTAGGGCTCCTCTCCCAATCTACCAAATCTTGAGGGATTTGGTTGGCTAGGGAAGGAGATCTATGGAGTTGAAGCTCTGCATTAATGGAGGAGAGAGAGTGTGGATGAGGTAGCTCAAATCTGAGGTAGGGGACGACTATTTATAGGCCAGCTCAAAATCAGCCCATTGGAGGTAACTTAACCCGGAAATTCCGGCCTGAGGCGGAAATTCCGGGGTTCACTTAGGGCAAAAATTTCGGCCTGGGGGCAGAAATTCTGGCCCCCCCCGGAAATTCCATTCTGGAATTTCCGGCCAGAAATTCCGGCCCCTTTACAGAGAGTTGCACCACAACTCAAGATAAAGGACTTAGCGAAAAATCACGGGGCCGGAAATTATGGAATTTCTGGCCCCCGGAAATTCTGCTGCTTCTCAGAATTTCCGGCCCCTTACTAGAGAGTTGCACCATAGCCCTTTCTAAAGGACTTTGCCGAATTTTCGAGGGCCGGAAATTATGAAATTTCCGGCCCCCGAAAATTCTGCCAAACCAGAATTTCCGGCCCCTTTACAGAGCATTGCACCACAACGTTTTATAAAGGACTTAGCCAAATTTCGAAGGGCTGGAAATTCGGCCCCCGGAAATGTAACACCCCAAATTTTCTAAACTCGGTTAGGTAGAGTTTAGTGAGGCAAAAATAAGGGCCAACAAAAACTTTTTGCCGCTAACTAAATAAAATAATGTTTTGTTCTTGTTTGCCTTGATTGTTGTGTAGATCATGTTTGTGAGAGTGTTGTTTGATGAATAAGATTGTGGGCCAACACAATCATGGTGCTCTTGAGATCATGTCACTAGATATGCTAGAATGTTGTTTGCATTGACTTTGCTTGAACCATGTGTGATAACTTGACTTGTGTGACTTCTTATGTCTGTTTGATCTACAAGTAGGCCTGTGGCCCAACTTATCTAAAAATACATCCAAATTCTATAATGGCCAGTTGGGACATGCTTACAAAATATTTCCGATTTATTCTCCAAATAAAACCCTTTTCTAATATTTTCTTCCTAGTCAACTCAAAAAAAAAGTCTATTGCTAATGAAAGGAGTATTTATTTTCGAAGCACAAGATTAACAAAAATTAGAAATGAGGTTCACTCTTATATGAGAACTCATTTCATGTTACAAATGTATTTTATAAAAGTATTGTCCCAACTAGTCTTTCTATTTTGAAAATAGCAGAAATGGGAAGAATACCTCTTTGGTATTATTCTTGTCTTTGAAAATTATGGGAATACTTCCCAAAGTTTATAAAAGTATTTGTGGCTAATTTTCTTTCATAAACCCCACTTGGCTATGAACAAATTTTCATCATCAAACAACCCGAAAGGAATACCTGGATATGTGTATTTGTGATTATCTCGATCTCAAGATCTATCTTAAAGTTTTCCTATCCAATATCCATCTCTTGTATCACTTCTATCATCTTCACAAGATCCACCTTTAATCTTTGGATCGCTTTTCTTAATTATATCTAGTTCCTTATCCGAGTCGACTTTGTTTGACAAACAACATGTGTGTTTTCTTATGAATCCAAGTGAGGCTCTAAACGGCCTCCACTTTGATAATTCTCTTGGTAATCTCAATAAACCAAGTTCCTAAAAAAAATATACTCAAATGACATTTGGCAAATTTTTAGAATTTCAAAATACGATTTTCCCTCCAAATAGACCTAAACCCCTAAGTCTCCCTATTTTTGCCTTCCAAAATACTTCTAGTTTTGCCAAACTATTTAAAAAAAACTTTTCTCAAATGAAAATAGGAAATGTTACTGATATGGTTTATCCTAACATTCCCTTTCAATAATCATGTGAATCAAATCATCATCTTTATTCTATTTTCCTTTTCCCTAAAATGCGTATGAATGGTAACTATGCCATTTCTTGTTTTTCATGCATCTTTTTAATTTTGAGAAAATCCTACTATGCTATCTTATACAAGTAGGAGATTTTGGACTCAAAACCCTACCTTGGTATTTTCAAGCATTTCACAATCTAGTGCACATCTTTTTCGGCCAAAGCTTCAAATTGCAAATTTTTGGTGGTGAACCTAAATCGAAAAAAAAACATTCTCAAACTTGGCAAGGCCTTACCCAACGTCATAGCACCATATGCATCTCATCTCTCTAATCTCACGCATGGTATTTCTTGGTACCTGTATGCTTCCAACTCAATTTCGAAATTGAGAAACACACACTTTAAACTCCTCTTCCATCATCTATCTTTAATCAATTCTTTTTTTGAAACACCAACAAACCATGGCATGAACCCCTCCAGCACCCTTCCCTCTCTGGACAAAATGGATGTGTACTACAGTCCCACTTTTGGCTGGCTGTCATTGGAAAGAAAGAGAGAGAAGGAGAGGCCAATGCATGTTTTGTGCAAATCTTGGAAAACGTTGCTGCAGCGTTGCATGCACGAGTATCACGACTCCACACACACCTTCTTGACCGTTCCTGAAAACCATATAACCTAGCCATGCTCCCTCTCTCTCTCGTGTACCCTAGTTGGCCGATGGCTTGTACATTTTTTAACAATCAGTCACTCTGTCCAAGCCACCTCGCCAGCAGCATCCCCCGTGACCCCTTGATCATTCCCGAGCAAGCCATCTCCCTTGTACTTTTCCTCTCGGCCTCTCTCAAACGCGCCCTGGTAGACAGCGTTTCGTCGAACACCTATCCTCTCCCCGAGCCGACCGAGCACCCCCCCGAACCTGTACCCTCGCCACAGACCTCGGCCCACGCCCCTTGACTCGCTGGCGTAGCAACAGCTAGCTCCCTTGTCTATTTCCTCCTGGCCGTGCTCGCCGCGCGCCGCGGCCAGACGTCGAGCGCCACGTCTCGGCAGTGCATCGACCGTCCTCTAGATAAGAGAAGCCAAGACTCCTCTCTGCCTCACTCCCTCCACAACACTCCACTCACTCTCCTCTCCACCTCAGAAACACCAGGGCAAAGCCCTCCGTCGTCTCGTCTCTGACCGTCCGGGAAACAAGCATGAGCTCGCCCGTCCGTTGCCAAGGCTGCTGTCCCTCTCCGGCCGCCCTGCCCTATGTACCTTCCATATCTGCAGCCTCCCCTCTATCTAAGCCCTCTCTTTATCCTTTCCAGGAACCCACGAGGAGGCAGCCATCATCAAGTTCTGTCACCGACGAGGTCCGTCCGTGCCGGCGCTACGATTCCCTCGGCCGAGACCCGAGACCATGACCTGCAGCTCCGCCTGCACATTCGTGACATCTGGGCGAGCCACTTTGATCTCCGCTATCACCGCTGCCCCAGACCTCCTCCACGGTGAGCCCCAACCCTTGCTCCGTCGCCTCCATCAAGTTCAGCTAGCAGGCGTCGTGCTCGTGCATAGTGCGTGTTCCTAGAGCACGATTGTTAAAGCATCCTTGTTTTTAATTCAAGGTTCTGGTCACAGTCCATAGCAATGGGCTGGCCTGGCAGTCCGCAGCCCAAATCTATTTCAGTTCCAACCCGTTTTATAATTTTCCAGCGAAATCTGTAACCAAATCTTTTAATCTCTAAACTTCTAAAATTCATAGAATATTCTCTGTACGTGCAAATGGACTGATTCAAATTTCTGTGAGTCCCCTGTTTAAATATCTATCCAATGGAACTGGTCCCATGGAAAAATAATTTCTGTAGATTTATCTATATTTAATCTTGTGAAACTGGTTCCCTTTCAATCAAAAATCCAAATCTTGTTATCTGTCGATTCAAATGAGGTGTCTCCACTTTTCAGTGATGCTGTGAAGTGTTATCTTGCATGTCTCACTGAGTTTGATAATTTAGGAGCTGTACATTTCCTGCAGGAATTATTTTAGTGGTATTAGGTTGATGCAAAGAATTAATTATTGTGTGCAATAGATTAATTATTTTTGAGTGATTCCACTTCTGGTGTGTTGGTCATTCCAGTAGCTATCCAAAATGGCCTCTGGTAGGATTTTAGGACTTACAGATTATTTTAGGGAATTATCTTGCTATTCTAGTGATTCCTAGAATTAGTAAATCCATCTTTAGTCACATTTATATTATTTTAGTTTGTTTCGAATTGTGTTGTTCCTGAAATGTTGTTAACTACCTGTGAGTATGCTGATGCCATGTTTTGATTTACCTTGATGCATGCAAGTGGTTGTTTGTGAATAAGTATTACCATGCAACTAGAAATTGCTTGCTACTATTATGGTGATTCTTTCTTTTATAAATTAGATATTAGTTTAGATATCTAAACTTGTTTGCTTCTGATGCTCAATGCTTGAGTGGTGTGATGTTGCTTTGAATGTGATTCATGTATGCATGAATGCTTATTGTGTGTGTTGTCGTTTCTTTTCCGGCGATAGAATCGAACGACGACTGTGCGGAGGAAGGGGAAATATTTGAGTATCAGGAGGAAGAGGACTACCGCAAGAATGCGTAAGAAGGAAGTGGAACACTTTGAGTACTTCTTTAAGGAAGGAGCCCAGAGACATAGCTATTCAAGGCAAGCCATCTACTTGTTGCATATCTGAATCCTATCACGGCACTATGCATTGTTCCACTCTTGCTCTTATTACTATGCATTGTTTTCTTATATTGCTATTAGTCCCTAGATAGCAATAGTTGGTGACTTAGCTCCACAAGTCGCATCGTTATCATCCATAAAGGATGACTCCCTTAACACCTACCCATTACCCCTGAAAGTAGAGACTCGATGATTAGCATCGACGTCTTTTGAGAAACACTTGTAGTGGAGCCAAAAACTCTAGGATGGGAAAACTCTCAGAAAAGTTTCGAAAATGGTTACAAAAACCTTGGAGTAGTATCTACTCCGCTGAAATGTTTTCTAAATGATTTTGGGACAAATGGACACTTGGGATATGGGAGAAAGGAGTTGGTGGTTTTAGAAAAAGGCATTGGTGTTTCTTTGTAGTCGCTCGAAGCAATTAACCTGTGCAACCACATTACCCCGGTATGGGACGGGGCTTAGTTCGAAGTTTATCTGCCTTAGTGCGGGGAGCCTCGTACTATATAAGGGTCTGTAGGACCCCGGAATCTGGGTTGTCGCAAGTGGTGGGCAACAGTGTAGCGGGCCCGCCAATAGGCTACCCGTCCGGAAGACACTTGGGTTTCTCCCGCCGTGGCACTGGAACTACGCTCGACGGAGGTAGACGGCCAGGATTTGCCGGGGATGTATACTCCACAGGGTAGGCGCCCGTATTAAGATGGATAGATGGAAGGCTATGATCGATTATCCGAACCCCGCATACTTGTGTATGACGGTCCGTGGTGTTATCCCGGCGGATTTATTGGATGGTGTGGGTAAAGTGTACAACCTCTGCAGAGTGTAAACCTATTCGAATAGCCGAGTCCTCGGTCATGGACGGTTGTGGAGATCACTACATTGCCCAATGTCAGGTTTTGGTTTTATAAATGGTTTTCAAGAAAAAAAAAAGGGGAGAAAGGTGCCGGACGGGGTACTCGGAGGGTACTGCCGTGGCACGGTTATGGTTCGGAGTACTTGCAGGGTACTGCCGAAGGAATGGAAGTGGTCATGTGTGATTGACCGGAATTAATAAGGATGGTGGTCATGTTTGATTGACCGCCGGCTTTTCTCTTGAAAAGGAGTTTCCCCCTTTCCTAGAGCTTTTGCAAAGACTTCTCTTGTAAGTATCTTCTTTAATAAGGATATAGAAATGTCGTGGGACATGCTATATCGACACGAGAAGTTAGTAGCACATAGTTACTGAAACTAAGCCAACCCTTGCTACAACCATATAGCATGTGAATAAATTTCCTCTCTTAGATGGTTTGCGAGTACAATTCCAAAATGTACTCACGGCTTTGTCCCTGGCTATTAACTTGGCCAGATTATGGAGAAGACTACTCGGAAGGTGACGATGGTCACGATGACGCCGATGCGAACTAGGAACGTCTCCCAGTCAGTTGCCTGTAGGGTAGTAGGCAGGGCATGGGTCATCAACGCTGCTTGGTATCCGCTGCTTAGTTGTAGACTTGCCCTGCGTGGCAATATCATGATTGGTCATGTGACCAATTGTAAGCATTATTCGGCATTGTAAAGGATGATGAAATTCTGTTATCAACTCGGATATGTGGATTCACGACACACTGATCATGGGATCGTGAATTGTATGCATATCGGGTATTCCGGATGGGTAATCCGGGGTCCCCACAGAGTTGGTATCAGAGCCATCCTGACTGTAGGAGACCTTAGTTAGCATGGGCGTTAGATAGGAAAGTAATATTTTGCTAAAACTATTTGCAAATGTTATTTCTTCTAAGTAGCCAATAGTATGGCTTATACCTTTCTCACCTCTTCAAAACTTCTAATCTTATGTCTCTAGTTTCCAAAGATTTTTAAAGATTATTACTCCATCTATCTCATCTTCTTCAAAACTACCTGTTGGACGATGTCCCCAAAAAGACCTGGAGCTTAGCAACACAATATGGAGCAAACTTCAGAAGGACGTCTTCAAAACTTTTCCAGCTGCAAAGGAAGAAGGGTATTGACTAATATTTTGCCCTTGGATGACACCAATAGCTCTATCAAGAACTTGACCTTGTTCCTCCCTGGACTCGCACTTTTGTAGTCGCCAAGGACCAAGTACTCAATTGCTTGACTAGAAATTTTTAGGCCTGTCATTGCCACATATGGAGAACTTCAATGACCTTTCTGAAGACCTCACATCAATGTGATGCAAGACGAGAAGACCTGAAAATCTGCACTTCCCAACTCTGCATCGACAGTTCAACAACACTGCAGCTTCACCACCAACTGCCATCAAGTTTCTGCTGAAGCGAGAGTCAAGGAGAATGAAAACATCAACAACTATGACCAACCATGACCCTAGGAATAATAGGATAAGCCCAATTGCGTTGATTGAGCTAACCCAAGTATTGCGAGATGTTAGGTGTCCTTGGCACCCATAGTACGTTGAGTGTTCTTGATGTTGTTGCAATTGCTTGGTGTGTTTCTTGAGTGTGTATTGTTACCCTGTGATTGTGTTTGTTTTTGGCCTCTTGGCCTTAAAAACCTTCTGGTGTGTAAAAGAACCTTGGTTAGGAAACCTCTCTCTACTGTGTGTTCCCTCTTATCTATTTATGTCAGCTCAAGTAGCATAGATATGTTAGCAATAAACTGCTAACTCTAACCTAGGAAATAGTAGAAAATAACTCTTCTCGCAACACATACCCAAGATCCAACGCAACAATTTTTGCCACGTGCTTCAAGCTTCGTCAAGACCTCTCTACAACGTCAAGGAAGCAGAAGACAGACCCGCCTGTACTACAAAGGACTTCTAGAAGACAAAGACTTCACTAACCTGGATCGTCTAACCTTAATTCTAGATTTTCGCTAACATTGATGATACCCTCTTAGCACCCCAACACTTGCTAAACCTCTAACAAGCCGACTAACATCGGGCATAGTAGTATCAAAGCCAAGCCTAACTCCTGCAGTTCAGCATGTTTTTGCCACTTGAAGCCTGAAGACTCGCGTGTTTGATCTCCACCAAGCAAATGGAAGCATGAAGACTCTTCAAGATCAAGCCCTCGACTTGCCTACACGAAAGGAGAACTTTCAACTCAAGCCCAAGACGACCTAGAAGAATGCTTTTGATTCAGATTAACTTGTGCCTTGGTAGTTAGGAAGCATAGGGGGTTAAGTCGATAGATCTGACTTGCCAATCAAGACCAAATCATAAATGTTGTTGTCTACAATCCTCGAAACACTGCAAGCTCAAGATTAATGGTCTACATCATCACAAAAGAAAAGAAAAATCCAAGGAGCAACACCAAGGTTTGAAAACTCCTTCAAGTTACTCGAAAGGAGCAACGACCCCAAGCCAACAAAAGCTACCCAAGAAGCTCAACTCTTCAAGACCTTGATTGCGAGATGAGAACCCTCTGACTCTCGTAGAATCTTTTTGGGCACACTTTGATAGCTTGACCGCACTAACCTTAGAAGTGTCTCGACAAGGTTTCGACAAGGTTTTGACAAGGTACTCTCAGCAGCATTGACTCTTCAGCCATCAACTTCAGCAAATGAAGACAATCCACACATCCTTGGCAAAAGCAAGTCTTCGACGCAGCTCAGGTATCATCGGTTAGTACGAAGAGCAACTGTTAAAGTCTAACTCTAACACTGGCCTCTACCCCTCTCTACTTCTACTCTTAGGAATCTCGGGACGAGATTCTTTTAAGGGGGGAGGATCTGTAACACCCCAAATTTTCTAAACTCGGTTAGGTAGAGTTTAGTGAGGCAAAAATAAGGGCCAACAAAAACTTTTTGCCGCTAACTAAATAAAATAATTTTTTGTTCTTGTTTGCCTTGATTGTTGTGTAGATCATGTTTGTGAGAGTGTTGTTTGATGAATAAGATTGTGGGCCAACACAATCATGGTGCTCTTGAGATCATGTCACTAGATATGCTAGAATGTTGTTTGCATTGACTTTGCTTGAACCATGTGTGATAACTTGACTTGTGTGACTTCTTATGTCTGTTTGATCTACAAGTAGGCCTGTGGCCCAACTTATCTAAAAATACATCCAAATTCTATAATGGCCAGTGGGGACATGCTTACAAAATATTTCCGATTTATTCTCCAAATAAAACCCTTTTCTAATATTTTCTTCCTAGTCAACTCAAAAAAAAAAGTCTATTGCTAATGAAAGGAGTATTTATTTTCGAAGCACAAGATTAACAAAAATTAGAAATGAGGTTCACTCTTATATGAGAACTCATTTCATGTTACAAATGTATTTTATAAAAGTATTGTCCCAACTAGTCTTTCTATTTTGAAAATAGCAGAAATGGGAAGAATACCTCTTTGGTATTATTCTTGTCTTTGAAAATTATGGGAATACTTCCCAAAGTTTATAAAAGTATTTGTGGCTAATTTTCTTTCATAAACCCCACTTGGCTATGAACAAATTTTCATCATCAAACAACCCGAAAGGAATACCTGGATATGTGTATTTGTGATTATCTCGATCTCAAGATCTATCTTAAAGTTTCCCTATCCAATATCCATCTCTTGTATCACTTCTATCATCTTCACAAGATCCACCTTTAATCTTTGGATCGCTTTTCTTAATTATATCTAGTTCCTTATCCGAGTCGACTTTGTTTGACAAACAACATGTGTGTTTTCTTATGAATCCAAGTGAGGCTCTAAATGGCCTCCACTTTGATAATTCTCTTGGTAATCTCAATAAACCAAGTTCCTAAAAAAAATATACTCAAATGACATTTGGCAAATTTTTAGAATTTCAAAATACGATTTTCCCTCCAAATAGACCTAAACCCCTAAGTCTCCCTATTTTTGCCTTCCAAAATACTTCTAGTTTTGCCAAACTATTAAAAAAAAAAACTTTTCTCAAATGAAAATAGGAAATGTTACTGATATGGTTTATCCTAACATTCCCTTTCAATAATCATGTGAATCAAATCATCATCTTTATTCTATTTTCCTTTTCCCTAAAATGCGTATGAATGGTAACTATGCCATTTCTTGTTTTTCATGCATCTTTTTAATTTTGAGAAAATCCTACTATGCTATCTTATACAAGTAGGAGATTTTGGACTCAAAACCCTACCTTGGTATTTTCAAGCATTTCACAATCTAGTGCACATCTTTTTCGGCCAAAGCTTCAAATTGCAAATTTTTGGTGGTGAACCTAAATCGAAAAAAAAAACATTCTCAAACTTGGCAAGGCCTTACCCAACGTCATAGCACCATATGCATCTCACCTCTCTAATCTCACGCATGGTATTTCTTGGTACCTGTATGCTTCCAACTCAATTTCGAAATTGAGAAACACACACTTTAAACTCCTCTTCCATCATCTATCTTTAATCAATTCTTTTTTTGAAACACCAACAAACCATGGCATGAACCCCTCCAGCACCCTTCCCTCTCTGGACAAAATGGATGTGTACTACAGTCCCACTTTTGGCTGGCTGTCATTGGAAAGAAAGAGAGAGAAGGAGAGGCCAATGCATGTTTTGTGCAAATCTTGGAAAACGTTGCTGCAGCGTTGCATGCACGAGTATCACGACTCCACACACACCTTCTTGACCGTTCCTGAAAACCATATAACCTAGCCATGCTCCCTCTCTCTCTCGTGTACCCTAGTTGGCCGATGGCTTGTACATTTTTTAACAATCAGTCACTCTGTCCAAGCCACCTCGCCAGCAGCATCCCCCGTGACCCCTTGATCATTCCCGAGCAAGCCATCTCCCTTGTACTTTTCCTCTCGGCCTCTCTCAAACGCGCCCTGGTAGACAGCGTTTCGTCGAACACCTGTCCTCTCCCCGAGCCGACCGAGCACCCCCCCGAACCTGTACCCTCGCCACAGACCTCGGCCCACGCCCCTTGACTCGCTGGCGTAGCAACAGCTAGCTCCCTTGTCTATTTCCTCCTGGCCGTGCTCGCCGCGCGCCGCGGCCAGACGTCGAGCGCCACGTCTCGGCAGTGCATCGACCGTCCCCTAGATAAGAGAAGCCAAGCCTCCTCTCTGCCTCACTCCCTCCACAACACTCCACTCACTCTCCTCTCCACCTCAGAAACACCAGGGCGAAGCCCTCCGTCGTCTCGTCTCTGACCGTCCGGGAAACAAGCATGAGCTCGCCCGTCCGTTGCCAAGGCTGCTGTCCCTCTCCGGCCGCCCTGCCCTCTGTACCTTCCATATCTGCAGCCTCCCCTCTATCTAAGCCCTCTCTTTATCCTTTCCAGGAACCCACGAGGAGGCAGCCATCATCAAGTTCTGTCACCGACGAGGTCCGTCCGTGCCGGCGCTACGATTCCCTCGGCCGAGACCCGAGACCATGACCTGCAGCTCCGCCTGCACATCCGTGACATCTGGGCGAGCCACTTTGATCTCCGCTATCACCGCTGCCCCAGACCTCCTCCACGGTGAGCCCCAACCCTTGCTCCGTCGCCTCCATCAAGTTCAGCTAGCAGGCGTCGTGCTCGTGCATAGTGCGTGTTCCTAGAGCACGATTGTTAAAGCATCCTTGTTTTTAATTCAAGGTTCTGGTCACAGTCCATAGCAATGGGCTGGCCTGGCAGTCCGCAGCCCAAATCTGTTTCAGTTCCGACCCGTTTTATAATTTTCCAGCGAAATCTGTAACCAAATCTTTTAATCTCTAAACTTCTAAAATTCATAGAATATTCTCTGTACGTGCAAATGGACTGATTCAAATTTCTGTGAGTCCCCTGTTTAAATATCTATCCAATGGAACTGGTCCCATGGAAAAATAATTTCTGTAGATTTATCTATATTTAATCTTGTGAAACTGGTTCCCTTTCAATCAAAAATCCAAATCTTGTTATCTGTCGATTCAAATGAGGTGTCTCCACTTTTCAGTGATGCTGTGAAGTGTTATCTTGCATGTCTCACTGAGTTTGATAATTTAGGAGCTGTACATTTCCTGCAGGAATTATTTTAGTGGTATTAGGTTGATGCAAAGAATTAATTATTGTGTGCAATAGATTAATTATTTTTGAGTGATTCCACTTCTGGTGTGTTGGTCATTCCAGTAGCTATCCAAAATGGCCTCTGGTAGGATTTTAGGACTTACAGATTATTTTAGGGAATTATCTTGCTATTCTAGTGATTCCTAGAATTAGTAAATCCATCTTTAGTCACATTTATATTATTTTAGTTTGTTTCGAATTGTGTTGTTCCTGAAATGTTGTTAACTACCTGTGAGTATGCTGATGCCATGTTTTGATTTACCTTGATGCATGCAAGTGGTTGTTTGTGAATAAGTATTACCATGCAACTAGAAATTGCTTGCTACTATTATGGTGATTCTTTCTTTTATAAATTAGATATTAGTTTAGATATCTAAACTTGTTTGCTTCTGATGCTCAATGCTTGAGTGGTGTGATGTTGCTTTGAATGTGATTCATGTATGCATGAATGCTTATTGTGTGTGTTGTCGTTTCTTTTCCGGCGATAGAATCGAACGACGACTGTGCGGAGGAAGGGGAAATATTTGAGTATCAGGAGGAAGAGGACTACCGCAAGAATGCGTAAGAAGGAAGTGGAACACTTTGAGTACTTCTTTAAGGAAGGAGCCCAGAGACATAGCTATTCAAGGCAAGCCATCTACTTGTTGCATATCTGAATCCTATCACGGCACTATGCATTGTTCCACTCTTGCTCTTATTACTATGCATTGTTTTCTTATATTGCTATTAGTCCCTAGATAGCAATAGTTGGTGACTTAGCTCCACAAGTCGCATCGTTATCATCCATAAAGGATGACTCCCTTAACACCTACCCATTACCCCTGAAAGTAGAGACTCGATGATTAGCATCGACGTCTTTTGAGAAACACTTGTAGTGGAGCCAAAAACTCTAGGATGGGAAAACTCTCAGAAAAGTTTCGAAAATGGTTACAAAAACCTTGGAGTAGTATCTACTCCGCTGAAATGTTTTCTAAATGATTTTGGGACAAATGGACACTTGGGATATGGGAGAAAGGAGTTGGTGGTTTTAGAAAAAGGCATTGGTGTTTCTTTGTAGTCGCTCGAAGCAATTAACCTGTGCAACCACATTACCCCGGTATGGGACGGGGCTTAGTTCGAAGTTTATCTGCCTTAGTGCGGGGAGCCTCGTACTATATAAGGGTCTGTAGGACCCCGGAATCTGGGTTGTCGCAAGTGGTGGGCAACAGTGTAGCGGGCCCGCCAATAGGCTACCCGTCCGGAAGACACTTGGGTTTCTCCCGCCGTGGCACTGGAACTACGCTCGACGGAGGTAGACGGCCAGGATTTGCCGGGGATGTATACTCCACAGGGTAGGCGCCCGTATTAAGATGGATAGATGGAAGGCTATGATCGATTATCCGAACCCCGCATACTTGTGTATGACGGTCCGTGGTGTTATCCCGGCGGATTTATTGGATAGTGTGGGTAAAGTGTACAACCTCTGCAGAGTGTAAACCTATTCGAATAGCCGAGTCCTCGGTCATGGACGGTTGTGGAGATCACTACATTGCCCAATGTCAGGTTTTGGTTTTATAAATGGTTTTCAAGAAAAAAAAGGGGAGAAAGGTGCCGGACGGGGTACTCGGAGGGTACTGCCGTGGCACGGTTATGGTTCGGAGTACTTGCAGGGTACTGCCGAAGGAATGGAAGTGGTCATGTGTGATTGACCGGAATTAATAAGGATGGTGGTCATGTTTGATTGACCGCCGGCTTTTCTCTTGAAAAGGAGTTTCCCCCTTTCCTAGAGCTTTTGCAAAGACTTCTCTTGTAAGTATCTTCTTTAATAAGGATATAGAAATGTCGTGGGACATGCTATATCGACACGAGAAGTTAGTAGCACATAGTTACTGAAACTAAGCCAACCCTTGCTACAACCATATAGCATGTGAATAAATTTCCTCTCTTAGATGGTTTGCGAGTACAATTCCAAAATGTACTCACGGCTTTGTCCCTGGCTATTAACTTGGCCAGATTATGGAGAAGACTACTCGGAAGGTGACGATGGTCACGATGACGCCGATGCGAACTAGGAACGTCTCCCAGTCAGTTGCCTGTAGGGTAGTAGGCAGGGCATGGGTCATCAACGCTGCTTGGTATCCGCTGCTTAGTTGTAGACTTGCCCTGCGTGGCAATATCATGATTGGTCATGTGACCAATTGTAAGCATTATTCGGCATTGTAAAGGATGATGAAATTCTGTTATCAACTCGGATATGTGGATTCACGACACACTGATCATGGGATCGTGAATTGTATGCATATCGGGTATTCCGGATGGGTAATCCGGGGTCCCCACAGGAAATTTTGTCCAGGGGCGGAAATTCCGGACCTGGGGCGGAATTTCCGGCCCTGAAACACAATTTCTGACCCTGTGAAATACAGTCCTCTGAGTGATTTTAAGCCTTTCTACCGTAGTCCCCTTTTCCAAACTTTTCTTCAACATCTGTCTTGTACAATACCTGGAGAATCCCTGCAATGCTTCGCACAAGATTAATTTCCTTGTGTTGTAATCAAACACCCAAAAATGAAAGCTAGGAACATGTCCTTTCACTAATATTATTTGAAAATGTATTTTATGATATATCTAATGAATATAGTTTTATATTTTACATGCTATTTTTTTCTAAAATTTGATTAAGCTTTACATAGCTTGACTTTTAAAAAAGAATACACCCTCCAATCTATCATTAGCTAGATACATCCATCTATACCTAATAATAAAGGACGTAAGGTTTTCGTGGTTCGTTCGTCCAACACTTTTTAAACCGATATATCCTTCCACCAAACTACATATTACCCTCAATGCCACCGGTAAGTAAAAAAATTATTCACCAAACTACATATTACCCTCAATGCCACCGGTAAATGAAAAAACTGTTCGATTTATTTGTTTTTTATGTTACATCCATCCGCCGTGCTTTCAAATTCATCCGTATGTCTGGGAACAATTTGTTTTAGTTGGTTGGTTAGTCCGTCCCGTCATCTGTGTCGTGTGTTTCATCCGCGTGGTATTTCATTGCATAGCCCGACCCGGCCCAGGAAGGTAACCATCCGGGCAGTGGCCATCCCATGGAACGGCTCATGGATGAGTCTGCCTCGGCCACACCTATGATCCAGTAGCAACCCTACCCCTACACTATATATGCCTATGGCTATCAACATAATCAGCAAGACACGATTCGTCAGCAATACTCGGCCTTCAGGTGGAGCAAGGCATCTGGTAATCGGCGGCTCCAACGCAGGACGTCCGTGAAGAGAGACGCTGGCCACCGAGTACGGCGTGCCTGCCACACTAGGCCTGGGCATGTTCATGCTCGCCCTATTCTGGCACGCGGACTCTTGGGCCAAGTACATGCACGGCGAGCTCGACATGGCCGACTGCCTGGTGGAGGAGGCAACCCAGACATTCATGCTAGCCATCCTTAGCCAGAAGATGGAGAGTTCGAGACGCTGGACGACTTCCAGATCTCACACACGCTGATCAGCTGCCCTGACGGCTCCGGCGAGGAGGCCATATGCTTTACACGATGGTTTACCGTTTATGGGGAGGTCGTTTCATATTCCAACTCGAAGACAGGTTGACAACGATGCACCATGGAGTACTAGCGTCTAGACAGCAGCCCCAGCTAGCGGCTCCGGCCACAAGGTTTACACGATGTTTTCTCTAAGAATAATTTTCCGTATTCTCTACAATCATATCCATAAGCACTAGCGTTACGAACGGACACGGGTCGCGAGTACTGTTTGCATAAACTAGAGAGCAGATTACTGAACTAATTAGTAGAGAAGCTAGATACTTGCAGTTTGATGATGATTCAGATTTCAGAAACTAGGAGCTGGCTACAGTCGTAGCTTGATAATTATTCAGAAACAAGGAGCTGCAAAGCGTGAGAACCAAACAGTTGTAAAGAGGAGAAGTGTCAACATTTGCTAGAGCATTTTGACTATTTATTAATCCCGTTATCCTGTTCCACAAGATAACTATGCGACGTGAAAAGGATCATTCAAGAAAACATCATTCTTACAAGTAGTTATGTACAGTGTTTTCCGATTTTGAAATCTATGTATGTCACGGAGAAATTGAATGATATCAACTAGGACATTGACGAGGAGGTAAAAACAATTCAATTAATTATTATATCTAATTAGCGCCATCTACGCGTGAAGAGTCAGGTAAGGTCGACGAGTTCAGTCCAGTGAACTAGGATGACAGTCTCATCTAAGATTTGTTCTGGTTTAAATTTATTAGACTGTATGCTAAAAGATAATATGGATCGGAAGGAGGGAGTAGCAAATGGAGGTGGTATGAATTATTAAACTCTGTAGATAGTCTTACTCAACCATCGTTAGCTTCAACTAAATCAGCCGATTAGCCTTCCTCTCTTTCCTTGTCCCTTCCTACTCCCGGTCGGCCACCGCCGCTCGTATACAGGCCCCTCCCCGGTCTTCCCCCATTCCGCCGGCGAGCCGCGCGCTCGATCCGGCCTTCTCGTCTCCTCTACTCTTCATCTCTCTTCCGCTCTTTCACCGAGATCGACCTTTAACGCCGCGCCGCCTCCTCCCCTCCTTTCCTCACGCCGCTGTCGCCAGAGGTTGCTGCGATTCGCCGTAGCGCGCTCGAAGCGCGCCAACGAGCTGCCACATCTCGGCGCCGGGTTCTTCCCCCCTGCGCCCTGGGTCTCCTGGCGAATAACCTGGTGTCCCATCGTCACCGGAGCTTCTCATGTTGGACCCGAGATCCGAAATTTATCCCTCCATAGAGTATCGCCCTATCCAGCCCTCCGACCTCGAAGTTCTTGAGAAGATTCATCTCGCGCTGTTCCCGATAAGGTGGTATTACCTCACTACGTTTCCTTTTACAGTTTGTTGCGACCGACTGATGATTTTCGCATTGTTGGTCCATTTAATCATCCCCGTTTTTTTTTTCTAGGTACGAGAGAGAGTTCTTCTTGAATGTTGTCAATGGCCATGGTATCATTTCCTGGGGCGCTGTGGACACCAGCAGATCGGATGAAGGCAGGGATGAGCTGATAGGCTTTGTAACCACGAGGATGATTGCAGCAAAAGACAGCGAGGTACAATATTAGGCAGCTCCTGAAAATCTAACTAGTGAGCTCAGTGGAGCTAGCTGAACATTTGATTTTGCAGATTGACGATTTATTTAGGTACAACAACTCGCACAAAGATCTAACACTTCTGTATATCCTGACGCTCGGTGTAGTGGATAGCTACAGAAACCTTGGCATAGGTTGTTTCATCGTCTCCTTATCTTAGCTTCACAGTTTGTAAGTGGTGTTTCAGTTGATCCTCACATGAATTCGCACTTGCAGCGTCTTCACTGGTCCGGGAGGTGATTAAACATGCTGCGAGTGTATCAAATTGCAGGGGTGTTTATTTACATGTCATCTCATATAACCAGCCTGCAATTAGCTTTTACAAGAAGATGCTATTTAAGCTAGCCAGGAGACTTCCAATGTTCTACTACATAAGAGGACAGCATTATGACTCATACTTGTTTGTGTATTATGTCAATGGCGGTCGTACGCCTTGTTCGCCACTGTAAGTATCCATGTTTGCTTATTCTGGTGAAGCGTGTTTGTTCCATATTTAGTAGTTATCAAAAGTGCTATGTTTATATATAGTTATCCAGTGTTATGTTTTGGTATGCTTTGCTATTTGCATATTCAGTTTCTTTTTAGGATAATATGCAAATTTGACTGCCCAATGAAGTCTTTCATGCTTGTTGCAACCAATTATGTGAACGTTGTACAGTGATTGATTTTTTTTATGGCTTTAAAACTGTTGATATCTGATCCTGTCCAACCCACATACGGACCTGAACCTGTCCACATGGCCGAGCCTGTAAATATTGTTCCTCTTCCAAGAAATAGTCTTTGTGAAATCAATTTAACGAGTTTCTCGTTCATATCGTGCCCAAGTTTCCTATAATTTCATGTTCCATTTGGATCATTACATGTCTCATCTTAGATCGCACAAGTTCTTTGATGGGTTGCTGCAATACAAATTTGCGATGCTACTAATCTTGTGTGTGTGCATACGACTTTGGTTCTTTATGCAGTTTACCTAGATCAAGGTGAACCTAAACTAAAATAGCATCATATAAACCTTGTATGATTCTCTCCTAATGTGCCAATACATTTTTATTGACCAATCAGCTAAGGAGACGACCTTATTTTTTTCAGCTCACACTTGCATTGTGGACATTTGCCTCCTTACGCACCATTTGGTGCTGCCTCTCGTGAATCCATTATTAGGTACATCCTGAAGTTCTGAGTTATTTGAAGGACGTGAACTTTCATTAGACTTCTGTTATTGTCTTTAGGCATTTCAAATGGGTGGCATAGATATAAGTTTTAGTCAAACAATATCATGACACACAAGTAACTGCCTAGCATCTTCAAGTTCCATCCCAACTCCGAGCTAACATATGTCTTGTAGTGCAAGAATTCCTTTCGAGAGTGGCAGGGACAATTCAGTAATATTTGTTATCTGTTAGCTCTAAAAGGCATTGATTGGATGAAATCGTTCGAATATAAGATCCTTGAGACCCTCAGTACACAGCTGGACCTTATTAGTTGAAATAGAAACAGCATTGTTGAGTGGCTGGTACTTTACATATAACGAGTCAGTTTTAGATTAGTATGTTTCCTGTTTCAACACCTTAACAGGTGATCTCAACCCTGATCAGTTAGGTGAGTGTGACACTGACATCTGTCCTTTGCCTCCCTTGGAGAAAGAAACAGGAGAGCTACAATTATAGGCATTTTCCTACCCACTATCTTACAATCATGATTCCATAGGTCCACACTGCTTCATATACATGACCGCTCAACTTCACAAGGCCTTGTATTACAGTGACCAGATCTTTGATTTTTTTCCCATACCTTTTATGAACTCAAAGTCAAAAGGCTAAACATGACTTGTGCCCTTGCATAACAAACTAACCTCGCTCAAGTACCTCTTCGCTTCAATTCCTATTGATCCTGTCGGTTATCCTATATCGGATATGTCGATATTCCCTAAGAATGAATTGTGGCACCAGGTACTTACAAAACTAAGGTCAATACTAACAAAGTTCTTATTCTTGTGTTGATACTCCTTCTGATCCTAAATATAGTGGTTTTGGTCATTCAAACGGTCTTCAAAATCACATTCTGACCATCAATTCCTTTTTTATATGTACATTACTTCAAATAGAAATAAGTATGTCTGCCAGTATATTTTAGAATGGATAATGCTTATATATGGGATCAGAGTGTGTAATTTTAATTTTTATGATAAATACGTTTTGAAGTGTGTATGGTCTTAGTAATATGTATGTACTGAGTGATGTTTTATAAGTTATGACAATGATCAAAGTAGGATCTCTGTTTTGTGGGCATTAATACACATGTCTCGAACTCTGCAACTGTAATGTATATTTAGTTTTGTATATCCAGTTTGAGAGATATAGTTTTGTTTTGATAGGACACATATTAACTGCATAAAGAAGAGCACTGGCTTTGTTCGATTTCCTATAATGGCTTGTCGTAATAGTCTGCATGAGCTGTCTTGTGTTTATCATCTGTCAAATAAAAATTATTGTACTCCCTCCGGTCCATATTACTCTTCGTTAATATGGATGTATCTATCACAAAAATATGTCTAGATACATCTACATTAGCGAAGAGTATTATGGGTCGGAGGAAGTAATAAAACGACTTCAACTCGTGACAAGTTTGTAGACATTTGCTGTTTTCAAATTATCTGAGGGTTGTAGTAGCATCATCGTGCCGTGTGTCAAGTTAATAACTTCTAATAACGCATGGCAATCTTGTGCAGGGAGATTGTAACTTCATTTGTTGTTGACTTCAGGGGTTTCCTAAAGATGCTGGTTGCTAAGTTCTGGAGCAAAGAGGAAAAGACTATCCCGAGATGGTCCCGTTGTAAGGAATCGACCACTCTATTGGCCTCACAGAATAATCATAATAAAAGGATTATCAGTGGTGAAGATACAAGAAGTCACGTGTAATTTAGGTGAAACGATGGCGTTGTTTTCTCTTGTTTCAGTGGAAACGACAATATCTTGGAAACCATCGCTTGCAGTGTTGTTGTAATTCTGATACGATAGCAAATCAGGTATATAATTTCTCAGATAGTCATAGCCCTGTGCATTATTCTTGTAAAGAGCAGACAATAAAAAAAGAAATAAATGTCTCTTGAACACTGGATGGCCATATGCATGTACATGTACAATTATGCAATAAAAATCGAGTTACATGCCGCTTTGCAGGCCTACCCACTCATGCTTACAATATACTAGCAGCAAGATCATGCTTCATATATATGAAGGCAAGAGAAGCAAAGTCCACTATTGTATAGAGAAGAAAACAGCAATATTGCTTTAATTTACACTAATGATTCAAGTTCACAATAGCAATATTGCTTTAATTTACACTAATGATATACTAGAGATAAGTTCACAATAGCATACGATAAAAATAGATGTACTTATATATTTCTAATTATATTATAGAAAGTATAAATGATATATTTTTAATTGTAGCTATGCAAACCTGCGTACATTCATCCAAACAGTTAGAATAACAAAAATAAACTTTATTAGAAAAGTGACCATGTTAACAAACTTTTGTTGCATGTCTGCCTTTTCTTGCCTTCAATCACCCTCAAAGCTGGTAAAACATTAACTAAACGGCAATTAGTGAAACAAAAAGGAAAACAATGGACAATTGATAATAATCTGACACTTTCACTGTGACTTTGTAAGAAAATTTCATACGAACATACCTTAATTCATGGGTAACAAGGAGAATATTAAATTATTGTAAAGCTAGGAAGGTAAAATTGTACTACAAAAATATGCACTAGCAGTAGTAGGCAATCAGGTAGACCCCACACACACAAAAAAACAACCACAACCCTCTATTTCTTTGGGTACTCTTGATTGTAATAGATGACACACAAAATCCCAACATATTTATGACTCTAATAAGTATCAGTGACTTAGTATAAATTTTGTACAAGTTAGTACAAAATCAGTGACACTTCTTCCGATCGAAGGGAGTAGCAAAATTGTTGGTTTCCTAATTCTGGAGAGGAGTGATGTCCAACATCCCCTAGCCCATGGAGATGAACCAAAGTCGCTGAAACCCAAGAGATGGTAAATATGTGAATGTTGGACATGATGTATAGACGCTGATTTGCTAGGTAGATATTGATACAGTACCTTTTTTTCTGAAAACTTTTTTTTTTTACTTAAGGAGCACCAGGCTCCCAACTTCAATTAAGAAGCTGAAGTAGCAGCCAATTAACTAAAGCTTTAAGCGTGGTTGTCTGTACGTGCGCTGAGGCCATCTGCCGCGCGCCATGTGGTGGTCTATGTCTGACGCGTGGGTCTCTTTGTGTCAGCTCCGTCGCTCCTTCCTCTCTCTTTCCTCTTTCTCCCCGAAACGACCGCCCACCGCCCTCCCCCATCTCTTTTCTTCCAGTCGTAGCTCTGCCCTGCTCCTCTCTCTCCCCACTTCTCTCTTCCCCTCTCTCCACATCAGATCCCATCACCTCCAATCATCGGCAACCGCAACGGGCGCGCAGCCCCAGCTATCCCCGGACCGGATCCATGCTCGGGTGCCGGAGCAGCGAGGTCGAGCTCGCCGGAGGGACAACCAATGGCTCCGGGTGGACCGGCCTGTCTTGCGGCGGCCAAGGGCGCCGAGACAAGGGCGCAAGCCCGGCAAGGGCGGCCGCGAGGGCTGCTGTGCGCCAAGGGAGGAGGGTGTGGCGGGGCTTCCGTTGCCGCGACGTCAATCAGCGGAGGTCACGTTGCAGGTGGAGAAAAGCCTTTTCTCCTTTCCTCTCGCATCCATGGCGTCGCCGCGGGCGCCTCGGTGACTTTGGCGTGCTGATGGCGCTAGGGCAGCCGCCGGCGTCGGCGGAGCGACCCCCCGTCTCTCCGCAGGTGGTGGGGGACTCGGGGTCCATTCGCGGACGGCGATGGGCCGATGTGGCCGACGAGGTCGACGCCGAGGAAGCGGCGTTGGCCGAGCTCGCCGCGTGGTGCTCGCCTCCGGTGAAGCCTTCCCTCGCCGAGTTCGTTGCGGTGGCGCGTCATGTCCGGCGTCAGCGAGGTAAGGCATGCGGTGGCGGCGCTGGGCGGTCGCCATCGAGCTCTTCGGCGTCCCCGCCGCTGCGTGGGGTCCCGTCGCCCGGTGGGTGCGGTCCCCGGTCGGGGGCTTCCTCCGCTCTGGCTAGCGCGGGCGGGGCAGTGCTGGCGTGTGACCGGGCCTTGGAGAGGAGCTCCGAGGTGCCGGTCCTGCCGGCGTCCCTGGCCGTCGCGGCTCCAGGTGTGGCGCCGCCGCCGCCCTCGTCCTCCTCTGTTCCGGAGCAGGGTGACGCTCTGGGGGCTTTGGTGGGCCTGGGTGGGCCGGCTTCCGCGCGGAGGCCCATCGTGCCTTGGCGTAGCCAGGATGCCCGGCTGCGGGCTGGGCCGCCTGGGCCTTTGCGGCCTGTTGGGGCCTGGCTTTGGCTTCAGAAGGGCGTGGCGTCCCTCGCTGTAGGGTTTCCAGCCCCCGCTGACCAAGTCCGCCGCCACGCCTCGCACGCCCGCCAGGTTCGACAGCACCCGCCGCCGCCGCCGCTCCGCCGGAGTTTCGTCGCCGCGCTGATGAAGAGGGGACGGAGCCCCTCCCCGAGTGAGTCCCCGCCGGGTGCGCGCGGTCTCGCCCCGGCCGGCCGCCCCCGCGCCCTACCGTCCGCCGGCTCGCCGCCGCTCCCCCGCTCCCCGCAGCCCGACGCGGACCTCCGGGCGTGACGCCGACCGTATGCCTGCCCGCCGGGAGTCTCCTGCTCGCCGCGCATCCCCCGGCCGCCGCTCGCCCCCTGGCCACCGTGCTACTGGCCGTCGCGACGACCTGCCCGTGCGCGGCCGGTCACGCTCGCCTCCGCGCCGTTCGCCGCGGGCGAGGTCGCCTGGACGCCGGGCGCGCTCACCGGGGCGCCGTGGTCCTTCTCCGGAAGCTACCCGCCAGGAACTGGCTCTCCGTGCGCAGGTGCAGCGTTCATTCCAGGGGGCTAGGCCGGTTCAGGGGTCTTGGAGACGTGACCAGGCTGAGGAGTCGCAGGGTCTCTCCCGCCCGGAGGCCGGGGCTGCTGCTGCTGCCAAGAAGAAGAAGAACAAGAAACGGAAGAAAGGCCCGGGTGGTGGCGTGGGAGGGAACCAGAGTGGGTTTCCACCTGCGCCGCCGACCGGTGCGCACCCTCAGGAGGAGGGCGTGGTGCCTCGTGAGAAGACGGCGACGACGAACATTTGCTTTAACTGCGGGGTGGTTGGCCACTTTCGTTCGGACTGCACGGAGCCTGAGCAGTGCATCTTGTGTGGAGACGTCTCGCACCTCGCTATGGCTTGCACGGCTCGCTACCGGCGCAAGGCGCGGGAAACGCTGGAGTTCTTGGGTCACGGGATTGATGGAGGATTCTACTACTTGGACATGGGGGGTGCCGAGCCGTCGGTCCCGCAGCACCTCGCAGTCATTTCTGTTCTCCCCTCCTAGGACCCTCCCTTGGCTTTCGAGATCACGGCCGAGATCATCCGCACCGAGCTTGCTCAGCTGGAGTGTGATTGTGTGTGGAATGTGCGGGAGGTCTCGCCCTCTGAGTTTGCGGTGGCCTTCCCGTTTGCTGAGCTCCTTCGGGCTGTGTCTTGGAGTGAGACGACGACTCTCCCGCTCCACAACATCATGGTCTCTATCAAGCCTTCATGTGTGGATCCGGAGATAGTCGCCTCACTCTCCTCTGTCTGGGTTCGGGTTCACGGGATTCCGGTGGAGGCGCGGCAGGATTCCTTTCTTGAGCTGATCTCGCAGGCCATCGGCAAGCTCGAGGAGGTGGATGGTCAGTCTCTCGCCGGTCAGGGCCCTGTTCGTCTTCGGGTCCTATGCCTTGACCCGTCCAAGCTAAATTGCTCGATCTCTCCCTTCTTCTTTGGGAAGGATGGCAGGACTTTGGTCGTGGAGTTAGAGAGCGAGGAGGACCAGGGTGGGTCCTTGCCTCACTCTCCCCGCCCTGACCAGGACATCCCCAGAGAGCCGAGGGCGGATGACGACGACTCTTCGGGTGACGACGACGCCGACGGCGGCTCTGACAGGGACGGGGGGGCTGTGCTTCCACCTCCTGTGGGTGTGGCGCCCCCTCCCACCTCTGCTCCGCCCTCGCGCACGACGGCCCCCGTTGTTGCGCCGGTCCAGGCATCTTCGCTTGGACCCCGCTGCCCAGGGTCGGTGTTACTCTCCAGGAGTGCGCCGGCTAAGCTGGTTCAGGTGGACGCCCCTCGCCCCCTCAGCTCAGCCCCCGTGGAGTCCTTTGGGTTATCTCTATCTCAGTATGGCTCCAACCTCTGTCTCTCTGGCTTTGAGTCTCCTCCCCTGAGCTTCGAGCCACGCCCTCCGTCTCAGTCGCCGGGAGGAGGGGAGGAGGACTCGTTGAGTGTGGGGATGGAGGTTGTTCCTCCCTCGTCCCCTCGCT
Organism: Dactylis glomerata; assembly: GCA_007115705.1. NCBI lineage: Eukaryota > Viridiplantae > Streptophyta > Magnoliopsida > Poales > Poaceae > Dactylis > Dactylis glomerata. Next base: position 2,413,937 of record QXEO01000225.1, on the reverse strand, counting down.
CTCCTGGGGCGGTGTGCTACACGCGGTCTCCGGGCTCTACTCCCTCCTCGCCCCAGGGTCCTTCGACTCCGGCACCGGATGTCCTGGTGCCAGTCTCGATCGTCCCTGACACCCCTGGGACTGGCACTGGGACTCGTGGCCCTCGTCGTGCCCGTCAGGTCGCTCAGCCTGCCCAGGCCCCTCGCTACAGCACCCGTCTGGCTCGCTCTAGAGCGGGAGGGGTGCTTGAGCCGACTGTCGCTGAGCAGGCTTCTCGGCGGGCGGCTGTCCGCAACCTTGACCCAGGTACCCCTTCTTCAGATATCCCTTCCCCCCCCCCTCTGGCTCTCATTTTTCGATTCTAGATACTGTTCCTGTGGACGACTTGGACATTGTAGCCTCAGATTGCAGCATTATTTTCCGTGGGGAGCGCGGTCCACGTTTGGAGCAGATTGCCGCGATAAAGGCTAAGGAGCGGTATGAGGGGGCCCTAGCCGCCTCTCGCGCTCAGGCGGAACGCGAGAGGGCAGGGGTCTCAGAGCCTACTGGACCTGTGCAGGAGGCACCTGGGTCCAGTAATGGTGTCACTCATATCCCTAGCAGCGAGGTAGGTCCTTCCGGGACCCCCCAGGTGGGGGGGACGCGGGGGCGACCTCCCTTGGCTCCGTCTCGGCCCTCGACCAGAGGTAGGGCTCGCTCGGTTCCCAGTAGGGGGACCACCCCCAATGTTGATGTCCAATGAGTGCTCTCATTTGGAACCTTAGGGGGTTTGGGGCGCCGGGTCGGCAACGGCAGCTCAAGGAATACATGCGCCAGGAGAACGTAGACATTGTAGGTCTACAGGAGACGATTAAACAAAGCTTTCTGTTCCACGAGCTCGAAGGTCTTAGTAGGCACAAGTTTGCATGGCACTGGGCTCCGGCTTCAGGCCACTCGGGTGGTATCCTCCTTGGTGTGAAGGAGGACACCTTCGAGGTGGAGGATATGAACCACGGGGAATTCTTTGTGAGCATGGCTCTCACCCATAGACATTCTAACCTCAGTTGGGAGGTTATTATCGTCTACGGCCCCGCGGACCATAGTAGGTCCCCCGCCTTTCTCGCCGAACTAAAATCGAAGGTGGATCGATGCACCACTCCGGTGGTGGTAGCGGGTGATTTCAACCTAATTCGATCCCCGGATGATAGAAGTTCGGCGAATATTGATTTCCCTAGGATGCGGATGTTCAATGATTGCATTGCGGATCTTGCTCTTAGGGAGATTGCGAGAGTGGGAGCGAGATACACCTGGAGTAATAATAGGGTAGATCCGATCCGGAGTGTGCTGGATCGTGTCTTCGTATCGGTAGAATGGGAGATGGCCTTCCCACTCTGCTCGCTTCGCGCGGTTACCAGGATAGGCTCTGATCACTCCCCCCTTCTCTTCTCGATGGGGGGTGGGCCTCCCCCGAGGTCGAACCGCTTCCACTTCGAGAATTTTTGGCTATCCAAGCCAGGATTCGTGGAGGCGGTTAACCTCAAGTGGGAGGCTGCGAGGTCTTCAACCCCGCGCGTGTTCAATGGGGTGGACGTCTGGCACCACTGTGCTAAGATGTCTCGCCAGTTCATGCGGGGTTGGGGGGCTAATCTTGGTGCGGAGCTGCGGCAGAGTAAAACCATCATCCTTGGGAGGATCCAGGCGCTTGATGCGGCGTCGGACTCTGTTGGTTTATCCGCTGAGGAGTGGCTTCAGCGATATGCCCTTGAGACCTCCATTATGGAGATTTACAAGGGGGAGGAGGTGTTCTGGCGACAACGGAGTCGTCAGAATTGGCTCCTAAAAGGGGATGCAAACACGGCATATTTCCACGCCATTGCTAATGGTCGACGTCGGAGATGCGCCATTCCCTGTTTATGGGAGGATGATAATCTTCTGGAGGATGCCAGAGATATCTCCAACCATATTTACTCCTTTTTTAAGGAGTTATTCACGGCAGGGCCCCGCTCAGGGGTGTCGTTAGCTGAGGACTTCTGGCCAGATAGGGCTAGGGTCTCTGTTGATGAGAATATGGAGCTGACTCTCCCATTCTCGCCCGACGAGGTTAGAAGGGCGATTATGGAGATGAAGGCCGACTCTGCCCCGGGACCTGACGGGCTCCCGGTTATCTTCTTCCAGAAATTCTGGGAGAAGATTCAGGCTGTGATTATGCCAATGTTCCAGGAGTTTTACATTGGAACCTTAGTTATGTCTAGGCTTAACTATGGTGTGATTACCCTGATCCCCAAGATTGTGGGGGCCACGGATATCCGCCAATTTAGGCCGATTACAGTGATCAACGTCATACTACGGATCTTCTCGAAGGTGTGCGCCTCAAGGCTTGCTCCACTTATGGAGCGCCTGACGCATCCTGGCCAATTTGCCTTTCTAAAAGGCCGGTTTATTCATGATGGGATCCTAGCACTTCATGAGATTATCCATGAAGTTAAAGTCCGTCGCCTTAGGGGCGTGTTCTTAAAGCTAGACTTCCAGAAGGCTTATGACCGTCTGGACTGGACCTTCCTCCGACAGGCTCTTAGTCGGAGAGGATTCGATGACAGGATGATTAGCTGGATTATGCAGATTGTCATGAGTGGCAATACTGCTATTAACATTAATGGGGAGGTGGGCCCCTACTTTAGATCCTCCTGTGGTGTGAGGCAGGGGGACCCTATTTCCCCACTGCTTTTTAACGCTGCGGTGGATGTCCTTGCGGAAATCTTAGAGAAGGCTAAGATTTCCGGCCACATATCTGGTGTGGTAGGGCATCTTATTCCTGGAGGTGGGGTTACCCACCTCCAATATGCGGACGACACTATGATCATGGTGGAGGGGTCGGAACTTGATCTGGTCAACCTCAAGTTCCTTCTTCTCTGCTTTGAGGCCATGTCTGGCCTCAAAATCAACTTCGATAAGAGCGAGGTTGTGGTCATGGGGTTCGACCCTGAGGAACAACAGCGGATTGCTGATAACCTCAATTGCAGGCTAGCGTCATTCCCTGTTAACTACTTGGGTATGCCAATTCAGGATACTAGGATCCTCATCAAGGACTTGGACCCTCTAGTGGGGAGGGTTAAGTCTAAGGCTGAGCCTTGGCGAGGAAAGTTTACTTCTAAGGGAAGCAAAACTGTTCTCATCAACTCATGCCTAGCTAGCCTCCCCATGTATGCTATGGGGTTATACCTCCTCCCCGAGGGAGTGCACAGTGACTTTGATAAGGAGTTGTCGCGCTTTTTCTGGCAGGAGCGTAATGGGCGCCAAAAGTACCACATGGTTAAATGGGCGGATCTCTGCGCCCCCAAGGAATGCGGGGGCATAGGCATCTTGGCTTCTCGGCGCATGAACGTGGCCTTGATGTTGAAATGGGTATGGCGAATCCTTAGGGATGACGGCGGCCTATGGCTACAGTTGGTTAAGGCCAAATATCTAAGGGGCCGCCCGCTTATGGCATGTGAACGTCGGGAGGGGTCTCAGTTTTGGAGATCCCTTCAAGACATCAAGCATGAGATTAGGACGGGAATTTCCCATTCCATAGGAGATGGAGCGGGGACCCTGTTCTGGCTTGACTCATGGCTAGGTGGACGTCCTCTTAGACGGGATTTCCCACAACTGTTTGCCATTTGTGCCGACCCATTGTTGCTCGTGGCCGCCGCTGGCCATAGGTTGTGGGATATTCCGTTCCGGCCCGGAGGAAACTATTGCGTGGGAAGCGCTACGTGCTAGACTGCCCGACTCTCTCTCGCCATCCTCTGACAATGTTTCGTGGCACCTGTCTCCTTCGGGGAATTTCACGGTTAAGTCCGCTTATCGGGCCCTATGTAGAGGGCCCGTTCTGGCGTGGACGACGCCACTGTGGAAGGCCCCACTTCCCCTTAAAACCAAGATATTTGTGTGGCAGTTGCTGCGGGATCGCCTTCCCACTTCGGTGGAGGTGGCAAAGCGTCATGGGCCAGGAAATGGCCTATGTCCCCTTTGTGACGTCCCAGAGACGACTCATCACATTATTTTTACCTGTCCTGCTGCCCGCTTCTTATGGAGTTTCATTACCGAGGCCCTAGGTCCTGAGTGGCAGGCCTTCGACCTTGGGGAATTCCTGGAGGCGCGTGCAAACCGTACCGGTGGGAGGAGGCGCCTCTTCTGGCTTGTGTTTGCCGCGATGTCCTGGACGTTATGGACTATTCGTAATAAAATGGTGATTGAGCATATCTTCCTAAGGCGGGCATCTGACTCTGTGTTCAAATTTTTGGCCTTTTTGCAGCAGTGGTACCCGCTCTGTAGGCAGCGGGACAGGGAACGGCTGGACAGCATGCTGGAGGATCTTCTATTGGCGGCACGCCAATTATCTACGCCGTCCAGCCGTTGAGTTGCTCTTCACGTCACGTGGGAGCTGTATCTTTCTGCTTTCTCTTGTTGGGCATGTCTGTGCTGTTGGCCCCAGCAAACCTTTTTTCGTTTTTGCTTTGTCTGAACTCTTGAACTCTGTATGGTTGTGGTTGCTTTATTTATAAAGCGGGGCGAAAGCCTGTTTCGTCACGTTGCAGGTGGACAGACCGCCGGCCCGTCCGCCCCTTCCGCTCCGTCCGCGAACGTTAATTAGCATGCTTAGCGGCGGCCGTTTCCGCTAATTGCACTGGCCGCTGCGTCCGGTGAACAAAACGGACAAGCCGCTCACTACGATGCAGCTAGCTTCAACTACAGTACACATACGCTTTACAGTCACGCGGGCAATTATTCTCTGGAGTGAAGACACGCAAATTAAAAGCATGCATACTTGCGATGGGGCTAGCTGACTGATGGTAAGTCGGAGGCAGGCGGTGGCAGAAGCGAGTCGAATGCGGCGGTCGGGCGGCCGGGCAGAAGCCAGTCGAATCTATGCTAGCTGGGACTCCTGGTGGACGGACACGGACAAGAGGCGGAAGAGACGGCCGTTTCCGCCAGGCCCACTTTGTTTCGGTGGCCCGTCCACCAAGCCGTGTAGGCTTTTTTAGCGGCGCGGATGGAGCGGACGGGCGGACATCCGTGTCCACCTGCAACCCTAAGCGGAGGGCTGCATGCGGCGGCGGGGCGGGAGAGGTAAACCTAGGTCCTCCGTTGGGGAACTGGGGGTTGAGGCAGCGGGGTAAAGGAAGGGTGGAGGTGAAAACGAGGCGGCGACGAGTGGTCTACGGTGCTGCCGGCCACTGCTCCACCACTGCTCATGTCGCCGATGGTAGCACGTCCGCCTGCAACCAGAGAGCGGGTGAACGATTGATTGCAATCAGAGAGCGGGTGAATGATGGATCACATATGAGTAGTGACCGACGGAACCAATTGAAGTGAGTTCACTGGAATCACTTGAACTAGCACTTTATCTGTGTTAGTTTCAGAACAAAAGATACAATTACTAATGATCCCTGTAATCTTAGTATTCCAGTGCATCCAAATTTGAATGCTGATGACTTCATTTGCATGGTTGTTCACATAACTGCATTTCCTGTACTGAAGACTTTGAGCTTTTACCATACTTGTGGTATGACTTCATTCAACTTTCGGTCAAACTAAGTTCTCTCTGAAAAAAGAGATGAACTGGTGGTGTGAATGTTTTGCCATGGGCAATCGTTGCTTTGGAATGAATGGATGATTCTATACTATCAAAAAAATAGTTATGTTTGTCATGAAGATCGTTACCTGCAGAAACACAGCTCTGTTGACTATTTACTACACTGATGTATCAATTTGCTTCTGTTCTGAATTTTTGCAGGTGGGTGTTACTCATTTTGGCCAATGTATTCTCTTTTAGTATCACTACAAGAATGATCAGCAAGAATGCTCAAGACTTGACTTATTTGGATGGAATTTGGGAGATCCAAAACGCAGTTTGGCCTGACTGGTTGAATAGCTCTGTGTCGGTATATCTGAAGAAACTCTAGGGAGGGCCACACTTGTTTCATGAAAAGGTACAAAGTTAATCCATGCTCATTACTACCTCATGTTTCTGATTATACTGAAATCATTATCTGATCAGCCAATACAGAAAATATCTTAGGGTTTGATTGAGTATTCTTGAAGTAATCATAACGAATGGGTAAATAGATCCAGCATAATAATTTGACTATGAGGGAAAATTATCCTATAGGATTCCTCAAGGCTCTCTTTGACCACAGTAATTTGGTTGTCGTGTTCCTCCAGATTCCTAAAGGATATGAAAAGTTGTTTGGATGTCAGATAGGAAAGCACAGATGTTGAGATTTGATTATTTGCAAAATTGATGATTGCTAACTGGTAAGCATAGGTCCCTCTTAATACCAGTCAATCATGTTCAGTTGATTATATTTAAAAGAAATATGAAGATTGCGAACTGCTGAGTCATCCAGTAAATAGCTTCCAATTTTCCAATTTCTATGTAAGGTATTACACTGATTTGGTTCTGAAGTCTAGATACTTCCTCGCACTTAATCATCCTATATGTTTAGCTGAAAACAAAAATCACCTTATACAGATTAACTCAGTCCTTTAAAAAGAGAGTACTGATGTATGATTTCCTTTGTCCTTCTGTAGCTACATCTGTATTGTATTGAAACCATGCTGTCCTTCCATATATTCATTGCTAAAGAAATACGTATGTTATGGTTATAGATATAGTTTAACTGCTTTTTCTTTCATGCTATTGCCTGTATGGATACTTCCGAGTACACAGCAGGTTTTTTGTTATGCATTTCATATGTTGGTTGCTTTGTGGTGCCAATTGTGTGAGGATCTGAATTACCTCTTATATTGAATTATAATATACACAGATTCACTTTCTTTATTATTTCATTGATCTGCATATATCGTTAAATCTGTAGCATCATGTGTTCACATTCCGTTTCCACTAACGTCTATATTTTTCATTATGTTCTTCCGCAGAGGTTAATTACTTAGAATGGATCTCCTATTGAGCTGAGCTTAGGCCTTACCAAAAACACAGCAGAGACATTCATAAAAATATGTGAGATGGTCTTTGTCATGGTATGCGGAGAAGCAAATGAAAAAATGAACTAAAAACACTCCATTTGTACTCCCCTTGTGGGTTTCAAAGGCTTCGGCGTCATCAAGTAAATGGTTTTCCATCTCATATTTCATTACTAGCAGTTCTCCTTGACCCAATCTTTGGTAGAATGTAATGTACTTCAACTCAGTTTCAGCATCAACTATTCTCTTTAACTGAAAGCTCTACTAACTCAGTTTCAGCATCAACTATTTGAACATATGAAGTCATGATGGCGTGCCTTAGCTATGAGGTCTCTGGTCAAATGAGATCCTAATTAGAAGAAATTGGGCACTGGTTTACATTGAGTGCAAAAACCTATTTTTAGCAGACTTTGGGTTTCTCTTTTGCTTGCTTTAATGGTATTCCTAAATACGCACCTAGATTTTCATTTTTATCATGAAGTTTTATTTATTAGGATGTCTTTTCATTTCTGCTTCTACGGTCAATTCAGAAGCAAGAATATTTTTCATTACTGCGAATAGTCTTTTATTAGAAAGTTAGTGAACCTATATTCAGCAGAACCTCTTTATTCAGATATGATCACATTCCATAGTTGCTTTCTATAATTCTCATATTCTCGGCACTGCCTGCATGCAAAGGAGGGGCAGAGTTGTTTGTGTTCAGCCTCTAGATTTGTAAATGATGCGTTTGCAGAGTATCTCAGCTTCATGGGCTTCTTAGAACTCTGTTGAATTCTCTATGTTTGTTGATACAAAGTTTGCAACTTGGTAGCATTGAAGAGTTTCTGTCAGCAGCTCTGTACCTCCAGAACCACAAGTTCTATGTGGTAAAATCGTACTTCGGCATTTGGATGTTTTCCTTCCTTCATTTTCCTTTGTGTCGGCACGATTCAGTCCTATCTTGAAAGAATCATGCACAACTTATAACTCTTAAGTTATTGTTACATGCTGGTAGAAATGCATTTTTGTGTCGCTGACTGCTTGATAAAGATGTCATCGGAAATGCTGTAAAATTCTTTAAGATGACAAGAGCATTGGAGAAATTGTGAACCTTACTGATTTAGAAATATTCTTTTCCCTTTTTCATGCAAACACGACCGAAACATAAAAGTAAATCTGTAGTTCAGCTTTGTAAGAAGATACGTTTCCATGCTTTAGTTGATTTGAAGTTGGAGAAGATGCTGACATGGACGCAGTTTTCTGTTGCATTGACCTTTTTTACTGGTTTCTGGGTACTGCCTGAGATTTTTTCCAGTTGCCACATGACAAATGTCTTTTGTTCTCTGACTAATTTGATTAGTAATATATTCCTGGTTTTGTTTGGTACTACATCTTGCAATGTGTGGCTAACTCAATTTTCTTTTCTTTTAGTATAACCTGAGTGGATTCTGTTTGTTTTCTTTAAGTATGATCTGAATAAATTATGTCCTAAACACAGGTGGTTATCACATACCTTCTCCTCTGAGAGACGTCGTTGCCGTCCCCGCCACCAAGTCGCCGCCTCAGCATATGAGCCTGCTCCACTCCACATGCAGGTGCCGCGGCCGCTCCTTTCTCCACCTCCTACCTCCTCACCTTCACTTTGACACATATTCAATTGGATTTTTTGTCAAGAAATGTCTTGAGAATTCTTGCCTCGGTTATTAGTTCCTTCTCTCTGAATCTTAAGCTCATGTAATTTATTCAAGCGATTGCAATTTTGCCACTGAATGGAAACAACATAGAGATAATTGGACATATTTTCATGAGGAGGCTTACTCTCTTGCTACTTTTATAGTAGATTTTAAATTATCACACCTGGGTCAGTGTTGTTGATATTACCGGGTGCGTTTGAGTGGGAAGCTGCTGCATCTAAAATGGATGCACATTGCTTAGTGTTACTTAATAGTACATTGTATCTATTTCGGAAAAACATTAGTACACTGCAATGGAGTCTAAAAACAGCACTATGAGGAGAAGTAGGCAACACCTAACGGATTACAGTTTGAAGAAAACAGAAGGACCAATTGGCCACTGTCGGTTTCATTTATACACTTCAAATCATCAGGGTTAAAGGTTTATGTAAGTACCATCTATTATACTCAGTGAGACAACGCCTAAAAGGCGGGTTGAAGGTTTATGTAAGTACCATCTATTATACTCAGTGAGATAACGCCTAGAAGGCGGGCCGAGCGAAGCCGGTCTGTTTGTCTGCTAGCAATTAATGGAACTTTTCCTCTGTCCCTTTATAAAACGTACTGAATTTTAGGTATCTGTTGGCTGTTATGTTTTAGTTAAGAAATATGGAACCCACTCTCCACTCCATACGAGAGTTATTCTACAGCTAGGAGCTTTATTATTAGGAACTGCTGCTCGAGATACAATATATTTGTTCAGTGTTAGGACTTGGCTTCTCACGTTTTGGGTAATATAATAGAGAGCATCAATGAAACTTCATTAATTCAACCTTTGTGAATTTTCACGAAAAGTTTTAAATCTAAGTAGAGCAAAGTAATATACTCCCTCTGTTCTATAAAACATGTCACAAATATGAATGAATCTAGACACTAAAAAATATCTAGATACATTCGTATTTGTAACATGTTTTATGAAAAGGAGGCAGTAGCTGTTGGAGATTTAACAAGTAGGAGTGTATAGGAATAACCTGTTAGGTGCTGAGTCTGCGTCCTTAGGGCACTTGTCGTTCGATGGTACAGTCCTCGCTCGCTGCGTGTGGGCTGGATGCCTTTTCTGTCACTGCTGTTGGGCCATGGTTCGTGCGCGTGGGATCTAGCTGTCCTGTTAACCACCTTCGCCAGAGCATGTTTACTCCTGCTTCGGTTCTTTCGTCTTGCCGCACCATCTCGCTTTTGCTGGCTGTTGGGCCCGATGCATGTGGGACAGGTGTGTCGGTGGGGCTATGTGGGTTGGCTGTATGTCTATTTTCGCTTTCCTTTGGGCGGTGGCCGGTTGGGGCATGGTTGCCTTGTCTTCTCCGGGCGGCAGCTTGCTAGGAAGCGGAGATTTGCCTGGGTAGCGTTCTCTCCTCCGTGCGTTTCTCGCTAGGGAATGCTGATTGGATTGCGTGGTTTGGATCTGCTGCTTGCCTGCTCCTCCGTCGAGTCGGCGTTCCTCCTTGCTTGTAATCCGTCCTTTCTTGCCGCCGTCCGGGCGGCAGGTGCTTCTGACGGGGCCGGTGTCACTTCGTAAGCCATCTGCCAGTCTGTCGGTTCGATGTGACCTTTCTATGCCTGGTTCATCACTGTATTTCTATTTTTTTGATGTTTTCTTGGGCAATGTTCTAGATGTTGTGTGTTGCTGCATGTTTCTGAACTGTGTTTTCCTCCCTTTAGGTTTTCAGGAGTGGGTTCTCCGCTCTGTCCTGTTCAGTTCAGATGAGTTTTTTATTGGAGGATGTTTGTCTATGTTTTCGGTGTGTTGTTTTGATGTATATTCAGGTTGTCTATTCCAATTTTTAATTTGTGTATGATAGCTCTTTTTTTTAGATCGCTTTTATTTTAAGTGTTGTCATTAGCGGGGCTAAGTAGTGATGCTATTTACATGTGTGATGGATATATTGTCATTATTACCGCTAGATTAAGCAAACTGTTGTCATTATTAACGCTATATTAAGCTTACATGCATGTTCAATTGGTACCCTATGTCTGAAGCTTTGGTCTCTACAATGATTTGTTTGTCATGGCTGGGTTGTGTTCTTCTTGAAAAATATTTGTTGCGCTATGCCTGAAGCTTTGGTTTCTATAACGATTTATTTGTCATGGCTGGGTATTGGTTAGTATAGGATGTTTTGTTCTCATTGAAAATATTTGTTGCTGATATGCGTTCTCTATTCTGGTGTCATGATGTGTCGTGTTCACTGTGTTTTGATATTCTGTCATGCTGGCGCATAAAGTGTCATAAGCATATGGATGCATGCAGTATAGCTGGCGGTAAAACTTTATTGACTCATATGATGTATGATATTCTGTCTATTGTTGTAGGTTATTCCTATGTTGCAGCATTTCCCTGTAGAATTAGAAGAAATTGCAGGAGGTATACTTTGTATCAGATTAGTTTTAGTTTTGGAGGTTTGTCTATGACAACTATATGGTAATGTCATATCCCATCATGCAGGTTGGCTATGTGACTACAATCTTCTTTACTTGTTTCTTAATCAGATGTGTCATTGTAAGTGCTTGCAAATCCCTCACAAAAAGTTCTTGCAAATCCCTAGAAAAAGTGCTTGCAAATCACCCAAAAGAAGTTCTGGCAGCAACTTTGAATTATGCTACTCTACCTAATTAAGGTTAATGAGCTAGATGAATCTACTAACTTGAGTGTGAAATTTGCAGATGTGCCTCAACACATTTGATAAAGCGACTGATATTCTGAGCCATCCGATCCTGAATTTGTACATCACTTTATGCAGTCCGACTTGCATTGGTATGTGCTATGACCAAACCAGTATCAAGACATTGAGATAAGGACATCAATGACTTCTAAAAGTATAATAATGAATATTTAGTCTATGACATGTACCAAGGCATCCCAATAATCTTTGAAGTGTTGGAACTAACTTTAATTTCACGAGATGTGCAATGCATTCATTAGTATAATTCTTTGTGCAATTGCGCCGGATGGAGAATTTTAGTACCGCACATGGTGTCTCTTGAATGTGCATGGCCACATGAGTAGACAACGGAGTTGCAGTTGTCGGGGTAACTTAGATTTCTGCAGATGGCATAGGTCCACGGTTTACTTAGCCCGCACGCCACTATGATTATAGCAAATCAGAGCAATTTATGTAAGGACAAGGAATGCCATCATTTTACAAGAGCTTGCAGTGACAAGGTTCATGTACATATGAACATGGTTAGGCATGCCAACTGAATCGAAGTGTTAATAACATAAGTGTTATGAATAGAAGGTTAAACAAAATGGTACTCCCTCCGTTTTAAAATATAAGATGTTTTACGTTTGTGAAACAAATGTATCTAGGCATCTTTTAGTGTGTATATTTGAGTGAACCTACACACTAAAAGATGTCTAAATACAATTGCTTCACAAACCTAAAACATCTTATATTTTGAAACGAAGGGAGTATTACTCAGGTCGCTTGTCGAGAGAGCAAGCAAGATAAAAGGAATTGTTAGGATATTGACATATACTTAGAAATACAGAACATAAGTTGAATCTTCTTGGAGTGCTTTAGAGATGTCATTTGTGCATGATTAGTTGCTCCAAAACCAAACTATTTGATTGGTGACTGTTTTCACCAGTTTTTTTGCAGCTGCTCAAGATGGTTCTGCTTATCTTACGAAAACTGCCACCAAAATGTGGGATCACGCAGTACCATCCTATCCATTAGAGCAAGCCTGGCTTATAGAGACGATTTTTTACAGAGTCTATGCGGCATGGTAAATACAGGAACGGAAATCTCCGCACTTAGCTTGCCTAGGTTTATGTGAGGAATCCTTTATGATTTAGGTTACTATCGTGTGTAAAGAAGGAAAAAAAGAAATGTGATGTCTTGCTGTTTACCGGCCAACTTCCTCCCACTAGCCCACCTAATTTTACGGTGTAAATTTCAGATTAATATACAAATCGCATCGCTGATACGGAATAAAGGTACATCATCAGGATGCAAATAAAATATGTTTGAATAACGAGTGGCATGTGGGCGTGGCGAAGCGCACCGGTCCATCCAGTGTGTTTGAAGGCTGATGGTTTGACAGATGATTCAAGGGCTGAGTTAGCAGAGTTTTCAGGGTGGGTGCTTCCCGTTGGTAATGGTACCGTGCGAGGGATTCAGAGTCTACCTAGGTGACTATACTTGATAGTTTTTTTATCAGAACGGATGGTGCTAGAGTTGATACGTTGATTGGCTATGTTTATGATTATTTCTGTGCTTCTTATTGTTGTCTTGAGTATTTAGCTGCCCGAGCTATTGTGTGCCCAACAAATGCTGCTGTTGATGCTATTAACGATTGGGTTGCTTCCAGGATACCTTTGGAAAGCCGTAAGTACTTGAGTGCAGATAGGGTGGCTCCAGGATCAGAGCAAATCCCTAATGTAGATGTGTTGTATACAGAAGATATACTGAATGCAATAACACAACCTAGCTATCATGAACATCGCCTGGTCCTTAAAGTTGGCATGCCTATTATATTGATGCGGAACCTAAATTAGGGATGGGTTTATGTAATGGAACGAGATTGCTTGTTACTAGGCTTGCTGATTGTGTGCTTAGGTTATTGTTATGATATCATCTTCTTCGGGTCTAAACAAACACACTTGCGAAAAGAGGAGACTGCAAAGAGCAACATCTTTGCATGAAATTTATAGACAACAAAGAGAGCTCATGCCTTCCATCAGAGCCCACCTGCACTGCAAGCATATATCTACCACACAGCACTATACACATCGACCATCACTCTCAGCAATCAGCTTAATTGCACAGCATAAACTCATGCTAATACACAAACGCAACACTAAGACAGATTAAAAAAATTAGCAGACGCATTAAAAAACATGGTGCAAAAATATGCTGCAGGCGGGCCGGGCGAAGCCGGCCGGCCCATCTAGTAGTTTACAAAACTGAAAAGAGACATCAAATGTGTAACCGAGGGCAGCGTAATCCTGGTCAAAAATAAATAAAAGAAGGCAGCGTAATCTCTGGCAGTAACTTGAGCAATAAAGAAGGCGCGCTTTCTACTCTCCGCGGCAGAATTGACTCCACGATTTGGCCATCTTCCGTGCAAACCGCTACGAGTAAATGTACGTTGAAAACGAGCAACTACCTAGAGATAGCTGTCAGAAAAGGATCTCACGATTTGAACCCAGCATTCTGAATCACCAGCTCAAGAAAAAAACGTTTTTTTAAACTGTAGTCCAACAACAAAGGTCGGTTCGTGATCCAGTCCAAAGTCCAAACCGAACCCAAAACCACGTCCAAAGTCCAAACCCGGCGCAGGGGAAGAAAAGGCCTCCACGTCCCGCACGCACGCACGACCCTCTCTCCAAAGCGAAACCCCCCACGCGCCGCGCACGGCCACCACGCGCAAACCCCACCGGATTTTGCCGATTTGTTCGTCGATCGCGCCCACGGCGCGACGCCACGCCAGCCATTCGCGCTCGCCTCCACGGCACGGCGTCACGGCAGCCCCCCGCGGCGCCATTAAAGCCGTGTAGGTCGCCTCGATTCCACTGTTTGCGCCGCGCTTTGCCCTGCCCGACGACGTCGCCTTCGATTACGAGAAAAACTCCTCCGAATCGCAGAGCACATCGCAGCCGGGGCGCCGCCATGCGCACCAAGCACCTGATACCCAACCACGCCGCGGGGCTCACCTACGCCAACGCCTACGCCGCCCGCCAGGATCGCCACGGCGATCGCGGCGGCGGCGGCGCCGTCGACCCGTTCGAGGGGTTCCCGGACGCGGTGCTCGGCCTGATCGTCTCCAAGCTGCCCTTCAGGTCGGCCGTCGCCGCCTCCTCCATCTCGCGCCGGTGGCGCGGCGCGCTGGCCGCCGCGCCGGCGCTGGACCTCGACTTCGCCGCGGCCTTCCCCGCCGCGCCTCGCCGCAGGTCAGCCTTCGCCTCCGCCGCCACCGCCGCGCTCGCGGGCCACCACCACCCGCTCCGCCGCCTCCGCCTCGCGCTCGACGGCTTCTTCGACCAGCTCTTCGCCGCCACCGCGGCCGGCCACGTCGCCTCCTGGCTCGCCGCCGCCGCGGCCCGCGGCGTCAGACACCTAGACCTCCACCTCCCTCGCTCCCGCCTCGCCGTGCTCCCTCCCTCCCTCCTCGCCTGCACCGACCTCACGTCCCTCACCCTCCGCCTCGACCGCTACGCCCTCCCTCTCCCTTCTCTCGGCAATCTCACCCGCCTCTCCCGCATCCACCTCGCCTCGGCCCCGCTCGCTGGCCGCGCCGACTTCTTCCAGGACCTCTTCTCCCACTGCACGCACCTCGCCTCCCTAACCCTCGAACAATGCCACATCGGCGCGCTCCGGCTGGCCGGCGCGCCGGAGCTTCGCTCGGTCGACATCGCCAACTGCTCCTGGACGGAGCAGTCGTGCATCGCCTTCGCTGACATGCCGGCGCTGCGCGCCCTCCGCTACTCGGGCGCAATGGCAAGCAGGCACATCATTACTGACGCCTATTCATTGGACGAACTCGTTCTGGCCACCGAGAAGCCGCATCAAGTTAAGCTCCAGGAGCCTAATCTCAGAGAGCTCCTTGCCCTGGTTGGAAACGCACGGAGCCTAGTGCTTTCGCCCTGGTGCATTGAGGTATGTATATATAACTTCTGCATCTTCTGAAGAAATAGTTCGTATATGTTTCAGGAACCTAATTTATTGAGCTGTGAATAACTTGAAGCAATTTGCACAACTTGAGGGCTTGTCGAAAGTGCGACTAGATAAGGTGACACGGTTGACATGCATAATAGAGCGGAGGGAAGAAGGCGCTTTCTCCATTGCTCCGTTGCTTACGTGTTGCCCCAACGTTCGAGAACTTTCTGTGTCAGTTGTGGTGAGATATAAGCACATCCTCGAGTTCTTTCACTAATCTGGTAATAACTCTGCTGAATTTAAATGATTATAATCCCAATGACACGATTGCCTGTTGTCGCAGCCATCGCAGTCCAAGCGGAGACGGTGCAGCGACGATGAAGTTCAGTATGGTGGTATAGGTGGTAGAGGGGTGATTGTGAGGAATCTCAGGGCGATTAGGATGGAGTACATCGATGAGAGCAGGAGTGGATTGGAGCTGGTTAAGCTTCTGCTCAAGAATGCGCGGGTGCTGGAGACCATGACAATCGTGCCTTCCATGGATGGCCTCGAGCAGGCCAAGTTCAGACGCAGGGTGTTGAAGTTCAGGAAGGCTTCCAGGAATGCCAGCATCCAGTTTTGTGCCAGTGCATGATGATCCGGTTGTGTGTCGATCGGTCAAAGTCCGATCATGCGGTCCTTAAAGGAAGAAGTCGCTTTGGCAGTGAGGCTCCTCCAATCCTGTTCTGGGTTCTAACTGTTTATGGAGCTGCTGATTGTCATCGCTGAGCTACATTTAGCTTGAGCCACCTATTATAAGTTTGAAAACTTCTTGATTCTTTCATGAACCAACCCATCTTTCACATTAGGAGAAACTTTATCTTTGTAGAATACACATAGAAAGTTCTATAAGCTAAATTGCCTCAAGAGTTAAATACGAAGAAACCATGTACTGCTATTAGCCTATTACCCACTTATACAAACTCTATGGATATTTGGCTATGCAATCACATAAAAATGTTCAGTAGATAGCTGAGAGCTATGGGTGTATATACCAAACTTGCGAGGTTTTGTAAATTAGTCCATACCACGTCCAACCAGCAGTATGTTCTGTTCCAACCTGGGGGTTGTAGTATTCTAGATGTTTCACAAAGTTAATTTTTATACAATAAGTGACCAGGCCAATCCATTATTCATATGTATTTAGGTGTTGAAAGACATCCAAAAATCATAAGAGAACTTTGGATTGAGCTTTGTTGGCATTATCTGGAGTCCCCAAGTCTACTCAGCTCCAGAAATGTCGGTGTAACTATAAATGGTGGGTTGTGATACTCGCAAACTTGATATCAGAATTCATTTCTTATATATTCTTACCTTTGCATGCTACGTGATATTGATTGTTTAGTGTTCATGAAAAGCCATGTGAGAATCGTCCTGAACTGATTTCCAACACTGACATCTCTGCAAACTTATAACTCTTCCTTACCTACACTGTCTTGAACCATCTGAAATACTGAAACCAGTGAACAACAACACAATTCCTGCTGGAGAGACTGTTTCATATGAAAAAGGGAAACCGAGAAGTCAATTTCCAAATTTAGATCAGGCAACACGCCTCTAAAATATGCTTGATAGGAAAGTCCGCTAACGTAAAGCTCTCCTGCCACTAGATTAGGAACAGTGTAATCGGCAATATGTGTCGCTGGGTCAGTGGCCTCACAAGCTCAGGAGCACTCAATCTCTAGTCGGTGCCGCTTTGACCTTCGTATCAGGCAGAAGCTCGACCGTGCAAGTACATCATCTTTGCGAGCGACAAATCCAACAAAGAGTAAGAGAGATCTCGGAAACGTGTTGAGCAAGAGCAAGAGATCAGGTTGAACTCCCTTTTCATTTCACAACAAGCTTTTCTTTCTCGATGCATCCTACTCTCATTCTCTCAAGCTAGTTTCACCATTTATATTTCTCTTGTTTTCCAATGTATTTGCTCGTAGACAAACCGAGGTGGTGAACTCTTGAAGCACGGAGAGTAGGCACTACGCGTGTGGGTTATATATAAACTCTTACCTGTCAAAAACTCCACGGAAAGTTGTTGGGTTCATTTACTCTATAACAAATTCCTTGAGCATACATGAAAGGTATTCATAGATAATGGTTGCCTCTACTACGACATATAACATGGGCATGCGATATTTTTATGTTCTACCCAAACTTGTCCTGATTGTTCCAAATTCAATGAGCCAACCCACTTAACGGTGTACGCTGTCAAAAAAAAAATGCACACAACGTTGTTGGGTACATTTCTTATAGAACAAATAATTTAGGTTGCATGGAAATTTCTCCTAGATAATCACTAGTACAAAAAGATGTCGCTGACGGGCACTAAGAAATCCGCAGTGATATCCTTAGCGATATCTAAGAGTTTCACCCGGATAGTGTCACTAAACAATGGAGCCCGCTAGTAGAGATCTCTATCCCTAGCGAGTTTTGGTTGCACACTTCAGAAAATTTGTTGGCGACGATATGTTGGCTTGCCTTCATTGAAGGACAATTTTCTCTACACACTTTAGAAAATTTGTTGGCGACGATATGTTGGCTTGCCTTCATTGAAGGACAGTTTTCTCTGATAGGTGCGTACTTACGTTCGTCAGAAAGTTTCGTCAGAGGTACCCAGGGCTGGATCTGAGCCTATGCGAGCTTGTGCGGCGGCCAGGGGCCCATATCTGGAGGGGCCCATAATTTTGTATACCCTTCTACATATATTCTTATACATTAAAAAAACGGCAAGGTCCGGCCCAGCACGTACCCTACGGGTTGCGTCGTCGACTTGACTCCTCGCGGTCCTTGCAGCCGATCGCGATCGTAACCTCGTCGATCGCGCCTGCCTCCAACCTTAGGGCCCATGCCGCTAACTTAGGGCCCATATACATTAGACTTAGGGCCCATGCCGCTAACTTAGGGCCATATATATTAGACTTAGGGTCCATACCGTTAACTTTGCCAAGGGCCCCGCCCAACATAGATCCGGCCCTGGAGGTACCCTCTAACGCTGACGCTCTTCTCTGACACACATCTCTACATCTCATCTCTACAACTTATATCTCTACATCTCTACATCTCTACATCTCTACATTTTCTTATAAAGGCACAAACTTGGGCAGGAAAATAAAATCCTCACCGTCCATTCACCTATATCAAACGATCCATATTGAGTCGTTCTCCCCACCTCTCCACCGAAAATTACGTGACCTTCTGCCCCTCCCGCATCATCTCCGCACTTGACCGGCCACGGCAGAAAAACTGAAAACAGCGAGATCTCGCCCGCCTCCTGCCCTCGCGGTGCTGCTCCACCGCCTCTACGGATGCCTGCCCACGTCTGCTGCACCTAGGTTCCATGAACGCACCCGCCTGCCCTCGCAGCGCTACGCTGCCGCCGCCGCCGACGCTGCCATCCTCTTGGATGGCGACGCCATCCGCGGGCTCCTCTCCGTCTCTAGGCATACGATGCTATTTGGGATAGTTACGCGATCTGTAATCTCCTCTACTATGCAGCTACGCTGACGGTTTTGACTTGCAGAGATCCTCGCCAGTCGCCACCAGCAGGTCAGTAGCCTCATAGGCCCAGCCGTATTGTGAGACTTTTCGGCAAACACCTTGCGTGCAGAGGCAAGTCCCTCCAAGGAACAACTGTTTTGCCTTGATGTCTAACCGATATGCTTCTGCAGCTCCCAGTGCAGCCTCGATGCCTTCGCGCGCTGGCTTTTGCACTTCACCGGGCACGTCAGCCTCCACGATGGGTCGCCATGAGAAAATCCCCCAATACCTTGCAATGGCTTTGCGTTTTGCTTTCTAATTTATTTAGCACTGTGATATGTTTTGGACGCGCAAGCAAGATTCAGTGCAAGGGGCAGCTTCTGGGGTCCTATAAAGTGCACAGGAATTGTGGAGCACACGCCCGTTCCTTTGAATAGGAGATGCCAAACATAGTTGTCTCAAAATCGAAAACTGCAAATGGTGCTCGGGTCCAGGGAGCCCGCTCGCTCCAAATGTCCACTCTCACTCAAATTCGAAAATCCACAGTGCTATTTTTGGTACAGTTTTGATGATATATTATTTTTTAAATGACAAATTCAGATTGTGGAAGTTCATGATATTAGTGAGATAATGTTAGTGGTTACCTTAAAGAGCAAGTATTGCATAGTTGTCGCTTATTCAGAAGATAACGACTTCATGTAGCTGATATCCAGAGATGCATTTAGTAATGCTCATCCCTGAGATTGGTCCATTGTCCTTTTATACACTTGGGCAGTATGTTTGCACAAGACAAGTGCGAACCAACTGCAGATTTAAGCCTTAGTGAGTGTATACCAACTGGACAGGTAGAAGATGCTATGGTATTTTACATTTTAAAGAAATTGCTAATTTCAAGGATCAACTTGGATTAGACCTGCATTTTGCAGGTAATTATCTTATTGTATTTAGAGTTTTCTTTTGATTCGTATCGGGAGGAGAAAGACAACATACTGCAGATTGGTCACTACGCCGTGCAAATTTATGATGGCATATGTGTAGCTAAGTTTGTTAATCCCCTACTCTCCTCTTTTTCTTTGCAGGATTATGTTCATAATCAGGGGCATGCTGACCAAAATCTACAAGCATTCCTTCCAAATTTCACTTTATTTTTTTCCAGTAATTGCTGTAGATACGTACAAAAGGGAAATCTATGGTGTCATCCGACAGGATAATATTACAGTTCATTTAAACATTTATTAGCTTATTAAATTATTAATGCTCCCAGTTTGGAAGTACTTTGTGTTTTTCTGTGTATACTTTGCTGATATTCAACTCATCACTTGTAAATTGGTCCTTTGTAAAATGTAAACAGGTCATGCTCTTGGCTTGGTCCTTGTCATGTGAGATGTATGGATATGATACAGATGTGCACTTATAGTTCCATGAAGGTTATGATGATAAATGGGTTAGTTCATGCTTCACTGAGTACTCGGGTACCTGATCTACTACGGTATCCACACTGAATAATTTATCTGATTAACTGCCACAAGAATAAATGTAGAAGACATAGGCTAAGACTTACATGAAATTTGCTTAAAATGACCTGAGAACAAGTGCATAGTTAAGAGAGGCCATACCCCCTCTGAATCATGTATGCACTAAATCGCAAATATTAATTGAATGATAAAATGCTGCTCCTGATAAACTGAAAATGTGCTGCTCCTGGTACGATCAGTTACTAAAAATGTGCTGCTCCAAATAAACTCTGTCACCTGACCTACGGAATGAACACTCTTACATATCTGATCCCATAGAGTTATCAGCTTTCATAGTAAGCTTCTACAAAATTCCTTCCTCAACGATGCGGTTGTTTGAGAGAAGGCTCAAGATGGACGTTTTGCAAGCTAATTTATAAGATCTGGGCACTATCATAACATGTAATTTTTTTATCAAAGTATAACTGATCCAACAATCATTGCGAAGTGTGGTGGCTATATGCAAAATCGAAATCATACTTTCCATTGTTATTGCCATGTGCCATGTATTTTTTGAATGTTCCATATTGTGGTTTATTTTGTCTTCGTCTTAACAAAAGACGTGCGTTGCACGTGCCTGTTTACTAGTTATGTATGACGGTAGAAGGTTCCTATGCTGGAATCACCTAGATCATTTACCTTTTTATTGCATGAAATTTTGTATTGATTACAGACCATGTATGCCTATACCAACGGGCTCCATTTACAATCAACTACGGCGGACGGGAGATCCATGTTTTGCATTGATTTTACCCGCTCTCTTTTTTGCAAGAAAGCAACTTTCTATTCACAAATTTAGATCAGGCAACACGCCTCTAAAATATGCTCTAGTAGAGAAGTCCGCTAATCGTAAAGCTCTCCATCCACAAGATTACAGGTTAACAGATTTTCTTTCGAAAAGGGCATTAGCCCTGGCCTCTGCATCAGGTTACCAGGTGTGGTCAGCAGTCAGCAATATGGATCACTCGGTCCATATTGCTCAAGAGCACTCAATCTCTATTCGCTACCTCTCTGACCTTTGTATCAGGCCCAAGCCCCGCGCGCGACCGTCCAACTCTTGAAGTACACCATCTGTGCGAGAAACGAATACGATAAAGAGTACGAGAGATCACGGAAACGTGTTGAGCCAGAGCAACACATCACGTCGGACTCCCTTCTCATTACATACACGGCAAGCTTTTCTTTCTCGATGCATCCTACTCTCAAGCTAGTTTCCCCATTATATTTCTCTCATTTTCCATTGTGTATTCGCTTGTAGACAAACAGGAGACAGTGAACTCTTGAAGCACGCAGAGAACGCACTACTCCCGTGGTTTATATATGAATACCCGTCAAAAACTGCACGAAAAGTTGTTGGGTACATTTACTCAGAACAAATTCGTTCAGCTTACATGAAAGGTCTTCGTAGATAATGGTTGCCTCTGCTAGGACATAACATGGGCATGTGATAATTTTATGTTCCCAATTGCTAAAGAGTGCTTGGATGCTATGTGGCAAAGCGAGCATCCGGCTGTGGACCGTCGGATCCGACGCTGACGTTACAGATCGCACGCGCGGGGATGTATCCTTTCAGACATAAAAACCACCTGGCCCGACCGTTTCGTACCTGGGCCGGCGTGACATGTTGACCCGGTGCTTCGTCCCATTCCCCACTCTATTTCACCCCGTCAAATTAGCTAGGGTTTCTCCGGCGATTCCATCGGTGGTGGAGGACTGCTGCGCGAGCTAGTCGGCGTCTACCCCGTCGTCGGAGATCTAGCTACGCGAGAGTGCGGGTTGCTCTTCGGCGGAGATCGAGCACGCGGGACGGCGTCGAGCTCTGCGTCGGAGATCTAGCCACGCAGGAGTGCGGCCTGCCCATCGGCGGGGAGCGATCCCGCGGGAGGGAGACGAGCTTTGCGCCGGAGAGCGAGCGTGCGGGAGCGGCGTCGAGCTCTGTGCCGACCGCGTTGACCCAGTCATGGTCGAGGGCAAGTACATCCATCGCATCCTGGAGCTCGAGGGTGGGGAGTCGCTCGATGGGGACGCACACGACCTGTTCGACCACGATTCCTAACGTATACGCCAAGATGGTACGCTATCCACTCGAGGCCCTCACCATCTTTGACATAGTGCTCATGGACCTGGTGGCGCGTACTGAGCCATTCTTCGAGAAGCACATCCAGGCAAGGATCTACAATCTCAAGTCCTCGATTTCTTTGAGGAATCTGAACCCATCAGGTTATTACTTTTGTGGAGACGTTTTATGTTAATTATCTGGCTGCACATTGTTTCACCGATGTGACGTTTGTGTTCGTTGTAGGATATCGAGAAGATGGTGTCGATTAAGAGTATGATTACTAGATGCAGCTAAGTGATACCGAAGCTGAAGGAGGTTGTGATCCGCTGCCTTTTCTGTGGCTTCTACTCAAGCCTGTCATGGTTGATAGAGGTACTATAATATAAGTGTGGATAGTTGTTTCGCCCAGTGCTGATTTGTGGTTAAGTTTTTTGATAAATTGTTCTGTACATCAAACCTGAATTTAATTGTCAGCTGATTTACCTTTTTACTGGACATGCTTTGTGACAATACCTTATTTACATAGCTGATGCAAAACTTCATAGGATCAGAGGTTTGGTAACTCTGCCCCATATGGCAAAAAAATGGCCGTCTTGGGTGCCTAGGCGTCTAAAGTGTCCGCCTAGACGTCGCCTAGGCAACGCCTTTAATACCATCGATGTATGACTCTAGTGCATAATCGATGCAGGTAGATTTATGCTCCTTTCAGTCCCTTCTAACTTGACATCATGCTTAAGTTGTATAATGATTTTCATTAAGTTGTTTGACTAGCATGGCTAAGTTGGTTAATAAATTTATATTACTTGATTCTCTGTCACCATGCCTTACAGTGAGCCCGGCGAATCAACACGCTTCCTGCCACCAGCTCGGTGCCATTGTTAACTGGCACAACCTAGACCTCGTACCTTTTTCCGCTGCTTCGACAGAGATGGGGCTCCACGCCTTCACGCCCACTTGCTGCTCTAATCCAGTACTCATATCCTTGCTCGTCGTCCGCGTGTCTTATGTGCTTTGCCGTAGTGGCCTAGCACTGTTGAAGCCGCATTCCACAGGATTGTGGTGTCTCATCGTCCTTGGGTCTGGTGAGTACGCCTTGGTCGTCACATTAAAATGTTTGATTTTAGTACAGAGAACAATGTCCAAGCCTCAAAGCGCAGGCCTTGAGCTGAACTAAGATGCCCAAACATAACATTAGCAGCAGTAGGAATTGTTTTGCTCTACGCATGTGCAGTTTTATTGTGGGCATTCTTGTCATGAAAGTAATTTTCAGTGCTAGTTGCTTACTACAGAATTTTCTTATTGCCAAATGGTATATCTCTCTTAATAACAAACCGCTACCAAATTTATTAATTCAATGGAGATTTTAGGCATGGAAACTTTGACCTAGAATAGAATTCAGCGTACATTATCCATGACATGCTGATCATTCACAGAAAGATCAAAGCGCCTGAGGTTTTTTCTCAGTGTCTATTTACATTAAGTTGCAGTGTTCAATATAGCTAAGTTGGGTATTGTAATCCACCATAGTTGTATTTCCATCAAGTTGTATAATGATTTCCATTAGGTTCCTCGTTGGTGGTGGTTGGACACAGGGAGGTTCTCTGCTCGTCATCACGGTTGTTCCAGTAGGCGGAGGACAATTTCTTCACAAGATTGTCGAAGATCTACGCACGGAGCACTTCAACTCCGCAAAGGTTTCAGTAATCGCAGCAGATTGTTGTTTGCCAGAGATCTGGGACAGAGGTTCGGACAATTCCATCCATATTCCCCTGTGGTGGCATGTTTTGGCATGATTTTGTTTGCTCAAGGGCCGAAATATAGCTAGTATGCAGTGTTGTATGATTTTTTTATTGCGTTGTTGTGCTTGATATTGGTGTTTAAGGGCTGAAATCATGCATGATTTTTCTGTCTAAGGGCCGGAAATATACTTAGCACCTGCCCTATATGATGCTTCATACATAGTTGGTAATGATTTATGCGTGTTTGGGCCGAAATCTACTTATTACCCGCCCTGTATGATTTTTGGAAGTGAATCGACCAGTGTGCGCCCCTGTATTGTTTTCTAGTGAATTTTGTGCGGGATTTTGGTGTGTTATGGCTAAAATTTACCCAGTGCCTGCCCTACATGATGTTTTCAGTGAGTTGTTTTGCATTTTTCGGTGTGTTTTGGCCCTTTTCCTGCCTTTCTTATTGTTCTGTCTGAGCACATCATCCATTACATTTGACAATGTCCTTAGGTTGGTCAATAAAAATAGGCTAGGTGATTTTGCAACTATGATTAAGTTGCTTACTGTATGCTTCGTTAACAACTATGATCAGCATGTTATAGTTGGTTTCAACTTTTTATAGTTTAGCTTGTTGTTGACCAGAAACTTACAAGTTGCACACTGATCTTAGCTAAGTTGCATCGCAGGTTTGAACTAAATTGCTTTTGATGGCATCATTATTTTAATAGTGGATTCTATATTTTTCTAAAGTAGCTTCAGTTGTTTCGCATGACCTCATTAGTTGCATTCTGTTGTTGGGTAAGTATGTTCTAAACCATGCTTAAGTTGATTACTAATTTTAGCCTAAGTTGTTTTCAAGTTTTATGAATGATGTTTCTTAACTTGATTTAGTCCCTTTATCTAAATTGTTTCAGTTTAAGTTTGAACATGTGCCCAAATCTTAGCTAATTGGATTTGTACTTGATATTTTGATCAAACAAGCTTTTCTAGATTCCTTAGCATTATTTTGTACTTTGATTAAATAATTTAATTCCTTGGCATTATTAAGTTGCCTCATGAACATAACCTAGTTGGATCTTCGAGCTTGCTTAAGTTGTATACCAAAATTGATTACTATATTTTCATCACGCAACCTTGGTTAAGTTGTATAGGTAAGGTTCCAAACCAATGGTTGCTACTGATGTTTGCTAACAAGTAGTTTTGCTTGTTGTTCACAAAAAACATTATAAATTGCATACTGATGGTTGCTAATTTGATTTCAAGTTATCAACTAATCTGCTTTTGTTGTTCATGTCATGAGGATTTTCATATTTGATTCTATATTTTTTTCCAGGGTAGTTTCAGATTTTTAGCATCGTCTCATATAGTTGCATACTGTTTGTTTGGTAAGTATATGCACTTACCTCATGCGTAAGTTGATTATATTGCTAAAACTAATTCACCAAAATAAGTTGCATAGTAACATGCAACTAAGTTGTCTACTAATTTTACCTGAGTTGCACCATAAATTTAATGAAGTTGATATAACCAACAAGAAAAATTGCTTGCACAACTTAATAAATTTTCTTTTCTAGTTTCCAAATAAGATGCATAGTAACATACAACTAAGTTGCCTACTGATTTTTCCTTAGTTGCACCATGAATTTTAACTAAGTTGATACAACTGAGTTGCCGACTGATTTTACCTGAGTTGCACCATGAATATAACTAAGTTGCATACTAACATATAACTAAGTTGTCTAATATTCTTAACTGACTTACAAATGTAACTTACTCCCTTTGACCACTATTACTTGTCTCTAGTATGGATGTATCTAGAAATATGTCTAGATACATCCATATTAGCAATAGGTAATAGTGGTCGGAGGGAGTAAGTAAGTTGCTGATAAAGTGACTATGTTCTTTGTTATTTGCAAGCTCATGGGTTTGTGGATCTTACTAAGTTGTAGGTTCGTATCACCTAGTCATTGCTTGGGTGTAGGTAAGTTGCAATTTGCCATGCACTAAGTTGTAGTTACTAAATTACATAGTTGTTTTGTATTTTTTGGGTGCTAGTAAAATTTGGTTTTCAGTCCACTGTGTTGTTGCTAAGACTATTCCAGGTTTAGGATCACCCCTACTTTTTAGGGAAATTTTGTGTGTTATTTGCACTCTTGTGATGTTGTGTCACCTAGTCGCTTTCTCCGATGTAGATAAGGTGCGGTTTTTCATGCACTAAGTTGCAGTCACAACTAAATTGTAGGTTTTTCATACCCATGGGTGTGGATCTAATTTGTAGGTTTCATATCTTTCCGGTGCACAAAGTTACAGTTTATCATGCCACTAAGTTGTAGTTATTAGATTATAATCTAGTTGCGCTTGGTGTGTAGGTAAGTTGTGGCTTTGCTTACAATTCACCTTCTAATATCATGGTCTTAATGCTCCTTGGTTTTTCTTTTCTTGCAGATTGTTGGAACTGAAGTAGAAAATGAAGCATAGAATTTGAAGTACCTACAACTAGCCTGATTTGTGCATCTTACCAGCTAAGCAAGCTGATGCCTTAAGCAGGTCCTTTGTAGAATTGACATAAAAATGCATACTGCTGTCAATCCCATTGTTGTTTTCTGACTCTTGAATCTCATCATATTTTTATTGCCTGCATGCACCATGTTCATAATTATGAGGACACACTAGTACTTTGGTGGTTATAGTGCTACCTTCTTCTGTTCGTATTTTTCAAGTGTTGATCACTTGATTTTCATATGCCTTTTTGGAGGTGTAGTAAATATTATTGTAGGCATTAATGTTTCATGGAGAGAAGTTTTGTTGGTTTACGGTTTTGTGTCTGTGAAAAGATAGTTTTTGTGACTATTTATCAACATTTTTGCCTAGCTGCACTAGCGTGTGGCTCTTCAACTTGGTTTTCTATTTATAGTATAAAAGGTGAGACTGGGAAACTTTTGTGTTTGGGGTAGATGTCTTAGATATACGATGTAACCTTGTTTTGTTTTATCTGAAAAATAACGTGGGGTGGAGGCCGAACGGGAGGAGTGTGGTTTACGTAAAACAGCACCCGGGTGCCAAGCTGGACAAACTGGCATCCGGATGCCGGTTTAGACAAACCAGCACCGGATGCCAGCTAGCCGCGTCCTTTTATGTTATACCCAAACTATCAGCTTGTTCTGATTGTTCCAAATTCAGTGAGACAACCCACTTAGGCCTCGTTCGGTTCCAGTGGAAGAAATCCCCACAGGGATCCAACCCACGCAGGAATTGGGTTGACCCCCGCGTGTCACCCGAACCCCACCGATCTCTTCCCCACCAATTCCCAGCATTTGAAATGTTGTTCGGTTACTCCACCAATTCCCCACCGCATGCCGACAACAGAGGAGAATAATAAAGAACAGCTGGTTTTTTCTCACAAACAAAGAGACGGTCCACCATGCATGCACAGGAACAACCAAGCTGAAGTTGCAATGATCTTTGTACTTCTAATTACTGGACCTGTCGATTCTCAACAAAAAAAAAAAACTGGACCTGTCGGGTGAGTACTATGCCCAAGACTCAAGAGTCATCGTCACCAGATAGAAATAAAATTTGCCAAGTAGATGTATGTATCAAAGTAATTTGCTAGACATAGCTTGCACTTTATGGACATCACGAAACCAAACAAAATAACAACAATGATTATTTCTTGAACACTTCAATCTTCATCTAGTATCTCTCATTGATTCATCCATCATCTCCAAAATATGAGCTTAACATCCAAACAAAACTTTGACAGCTGACAATAAAAAGAAGAGCTTAAGCATCATGTCATGTCTTCCTCCTGTAATGAAGAAAAAAAAAGAAGAGACTTCAGGTTTTGCTTATGAATATATACAACTAGGTAGGATAGCGCGGCTTGCCGCGCGCTTGCCCGCCTAACGGCGAGCAAGCCGGTATAAAAAACGCAATTGTGAGGTGGAAAGGTCAAATGTTACTGTCAGAGCCTTTTTATTTTCCATACATTGCTCAACTGTAATTGTGAGGTGGATCTCATGGGTTGCAGTTGCTGCTAACAAGCACGTCATAGAATTTTTGAACCAAGATTCAAGAAAAAAGTGGAGGCCATCATAACCGTCATGCATTGATCCGGTGGAGGCACCTGGCAGTGGTAGCTTTGCTGAGGCTTCACAAGCTTGAGGCTTCCGTTAGCGGCGGGGGAGGCGCATCTCAAGAAGCCGCGTCTGGATGGCTGCACCCTCTTGACAAAAATGCTGCTTCAGCATTAAATCTTTTGCTATCCCATCAGTTGGCAAGCTAGGTAATTTCTGATCAACCAAAACAAAATATATATTACATTCCATATATTGTCAAGCATCAGGTGCACAAACAAAAAGGTTGGACACAAAAGAACATGCATGATTCATTGCTATTTGCAAAAGCACAGAAGATAAATTTTATATCCACTTACTGAACCGTACCATAACCACACATCACACACCAATCTCTGATTTTCTTTTCAGATCCATGAACACATGGATACGACAAATATAAATGATACATTTTGACATTGTACGTACATGCACTGTCACTTAAACTTTCAATAAAAGATAAGCTAGAAACATTCATATGCTCACCAGTCAAGAATGATCAAGCAAGTAATACAAGGGACTCACCCTTGTACGTCAGTTTGCAAGGTGAACTGAAAGGATCTAACAGCTGCTGCGCATGGATCCAAGACCGACGGCGACGACGCAGCACCCGACGAGTTGCCGTCCGGCGCCACCGCGAGCACCATGGCGCCCTGTGGGATTGCATGGCCGATCAAATAAATATTAGCAAGATACAATTTTCACCACTCGTAGTTGTACCAAATAATCACAGGTGTAGAAAATTTCAAGATAATTTAACCGACTTTACCTGTAGAAGAAACTAATGATGGAATAATTATCAGATTACTTCTTCAATCAGAAAACTAGCCAAATGACTTTAGAACATATGGGCTGCTATCCTACCTGCTACAAGGCTATAATGAAAATTTTCAACAAACCAAACAGGACACAATGAACTTCTTGGCCTAGAAAATTAACAACAACTGCAAACCAAATTTGGACACAATATACTTCCTGGCCTAGAAAATTATGTACCACTGGTTTTAGTTTTTAAAAAGGGCTACTAGCTGTATGAATTTGAAGCACAAAAACATTACAAACTATGATACCAGAATCATATTTCCATGATTTTTTATGGACCGATTTCATCTGGGAAGTTTCGACGAATAAATAAATACACGAAAATATAGGAACTAACTCACTTATCAATTCATCTGTATTATGATTCTCAATATGGAAAAGAGCTCGTTTTAAAGCATTATTGTTGCTTCAGATGGCCTACCAAAAATGATGCGCTCACTGCTACTGATCGATGGATGTAGATACAAATATTAGCATGATACTAAGAACATATGCTGCATCTTCTCCTCTCCCAAAATACCCCAGTCAAAAAATCACCAAACATTAAATTTTGCATCCATCGATCCAGAAATGGGAAAGAAAATCCTTGGTAGCACACCATCTATACCCAGAGATCAGGGTGAACTCGGCACTCACCTTCTTCTCGTACTGGAACGGGCGCACTCCGGGAGCTCCAGTACAGCTATTCAATCAATTACGTAACATATACCAAGAACATGCCAGGAACCCTAGATTCTGTTGCGGAACATGTCAAACATAAACTGTAGGAGAAGGAGAAAAAGTAGGCGCTCACCAATCAGAGACAGACGGAGGTGGAGAGGGCGCTGGAGGCGATGTCTGGCTGCGCCGCCAAGCTCGCACGGAGGTGGGTCTCCGTGTCTATCTCACGGGCGCCGTCGAAGCTCTCCTGCCGATGGGAAAGGGGGGAGGAGAGGGAGAGCAGGTGTCTTTGGTCGGATTGATTTGTTGCGTCGCCGCTGTCCTCCCTGCTCCGTCGCTCGGCGCCGCCGACGCCGCCGCCGACGCCGCCGCAACTCGCGGAAGAGAGATCTCGGAGAGATAGAGGAGCGGCTTGTATGGTGGGGGATTTGTTCCACGGGGTAAGGGCCGCGTATTCTTTCCCGGCGAAAATGAACGGGGTCGGAGGGGAATCGGGCGGGGTGATACCCCGGGAGGGTTTAACCGAACGTGTAATAAGAAAAGGCCGGGATGCAATCCCGGTCGGACGGATCCCGGCCGACCCACGGGGATTAGGCCCAAAACCCGGTCGGGGAGGGATTAAACGAACAAGGCCTAAGGGAGATCTCGGAAACGTGTTGAGCAAGAGCAAGAGATCAGGTTGAACTCCCTTTTCATTTCACAACAAGCTTTTCTTTCTCGATGCATCCTACTCTCATTCTCTCAAGCTAGTTTCACCATTTATATTTCTCTTGTTTTCCAATGTATTTGCTCGTAGACAAACCGAGGTGGTGAACTCTTGAAGCACGGAGAGTAGGCACTACGCGTGTGGGTTATATATAAACTCTTACCTGTCAAAAACTCCACGGAAAGTTGTTGGGTTCATTTACTCTATAACAAATTCCTTGAGCATACATGAAAGGTATTCATAGATAATGGTTGCCTCTACTACGACATATAACATGGGCATGCGATATTTTTATGTTCTACCCAAACTTGTCCTGATTGTTCCAAATTCAATGAGCCAACCCACTTAACGGTGTACGCTGTCAAAAAAAATGCACACAACGTTGTTGGGTACATTTCTTATAGAACAAATAATTTAGGTTGCATGGAAATTTCTCCTAGATAATCACTAGTACAAAAAGATGTCGCTGACGGGCACTAAGAAATCCGCAGTGATATCCTTAGCGATATCTAAGAGTTTCACCCGGATAGTGTCACTAAACAATGGAGCCCGCTAGTAGAGATCTCTATCCCTAGCGAGTTTTGGTTGCACACTTCAGAAAATTTGTTGGCGACGATATGTTGGCTTGCCTTCATTGAAGGACAATTTTCTCTACACACTTTAGAAAATTTGTTGGCGACGATATGTTGGCTTGCCTTCATTGAAGGACGGTTTTCTCTGATAGGTGCGTACTTACGTTCGTCAGAAAGTTTCGTCAGAGGTACCTAGGGCTGGATCTGAGCCTATGCGAGCTTGTGCGGCGGCCAGGGGCCCATATCTGGAGGGGCCCATAATTTTGTATACCCTTCTACATATATTCTTATACATTAAAAAAACGGCAAGGTCCGGCCCAGCACATACCCTACGGGTTGCGTCGTCGACTTGACTCCTCGCGGTCCTTGCAGCCGATCGCGATCGTAACCTCGTCGATCGCGCCTGCCTCCAACCTTAGGGCCCATGCCGCTAACTTAGGGCCCATATACATTAGACTTAGGGCCCATGCCGCTAACTTAGGGCCATATATATTAGACTTAGGGTCCATACCGTTAACTTTGCCAAGGGCCCCGCCCAACATAGATCCGGCCCTGGAGGTACCCTCTAACGCTGACGCTCTTCTCTGACACACATCTCTACATCTCATCTCTACAACTTATATCTCTACATCTCTACATCTCTACATTTTCTTATAAAGGCACAAACTTGGGCAGGAAAATAAAATCCTCACCGTCCATTCACCTATATCAAACGATCCATATTGAGTCGTTCTCCCCACCTCTCCACCGAAAATTACGTGACCTTCTGCCCCTCCCGCATCATCTCCGCACTTGACCGGCCACGGCAGAAAAACTGAAAACAGCGAGATCTCGCCCGCCTCCTGCCCTCGCGGTGCTGCTCCACCGCCTCTACGGATGCCTGCCCACGTCTGCTGCACCTAGGTTCCATGAACGCACCCGCCTGCCCTCGCAGCGCTACGCTGCCGCCGCCGCCGACGCTGCCATCCTCTTGGATGGCGACGCCATCCGCGGGCTCCTCTCCGTCTCTAGGCATACGATGCTATTTGGGATAGTTACGCGATCTGTAATCTCCTCTACTATGCAGCTACGCTGACGGTTTTGACTTGCAGAGATCCTCGCCAGTCGCCACCAGCAGGTCAGTAGCCTCATAGGCCCAGCCGTATTGTGAGACTTTTCGGCAAACACCTTGCGTGCAGAGGCAAGTCCCTCCAAGGAACAACTGTTTTGCCTTGATGTCTAACCGATATGCTTCTGCAGCTCCCAGTGCAGCCTCGATGCCTTCGCGCGCTGGCTTTTGCACTTCACCGGGCACGTCAGCCTCCACGATGGGTCGCCATGAGAAAATCCCCCAATACCTTGCAATGGCTTTGCGTTTTGCTTTCTAATTTATTTAGCACTGTGATATGTTTTGGACGCGCAAGCAAGATTCAGTGCAAGGGGCAGCTTCTGGGGTCCTATAAAGTGCACAGGAATTGTGGAGCACACGCCCGTTCCTTTGAATAGGAGATGCCAAACATAGTTGTCTCAAAATCGAAAACTGCAAATGGTGCTCGGGTCCAGGGAGCCCGCTCGCTCCAAATGTCCACTCTCACTCAAATTCGAAAATCCACAGTGCTATTTTTGGTACAGTTTTGATGATATATTATTTTTTAAATGACAAATTCAGATTGTGGAAGTTCATGATATTAGTGAGATAATGTTAGTGGTTACCTTAAAGAGCAAGTATTGCATAGTTGTCGCTTATTCAGAAGATAACGACTTCATGTAGCTGATATCCAGAGATGCATTTAGTAATGCTCATCCCTGAGATTGGTCCATTGTCCTTTTATACACTTGGGCAGTATGTTTGCACAAGACAAGTGCGAACCAACTGCAGATTTAAGCCTTAGTGAGTGTATACCAACTGGACAGGTAGAAGATGCTATGGTATTTTACATTTTAAAGAAATTGCTAATTTCAAG
The DNA here is from genome assembly GCA_007115705.1 of Dactylis glomerata. Classification (NCBI taxonomy): domain Eukaryota; kingdom Viridiplantae; phylum Streptophyta; class Magnoliopsida; order Poales; family Poaceae; genus Dactylis; species Dactylis glomerata. Next base: position 2,381,077 of record QXEO01000225.1, on the reverse strand, counting down.
GATCAACTTGGATTAGACCTGCATTTTGCAGGTAATTATCTTATTGTATTTAGAGTTTTCTTTTGATTCGTATCGGGAGGAGCAAGACAACATACTGCAGATTGGTCACTACGCCGTGCAAATTTATGATGGCATATGTGTAGCTAAGTTTGTTAATCCCCTACTCTCCTCTTTTTCTTTGCAGGATTATGTTCATAATCAGGGGCATGCTGACCAAAATCTACAAGCATTCCTTCCAAATTTCACTTTATTTTTTTCCAGTAATTGCTGTAGATACGTACAAAAGGGAAATCTATGGTGTCATCCGACAGGATAATATTACAGTTCATTTAAACATTTATTAGCTTATTAAATTATTAATGCTCCCAGTTTGGAAGTACTTTGTGTTTTTCTGTGTATACTTTGCTGATATTCAACTCATCACTTGTAAATTGGTCCTTTGTAAAATGTAAACAGGTCATGCTCTTGGCTTGGTCCTTGTCATGTGAGATGTATGGATATGATACAGATTGCACTTATAGTTCCATGAAGGTTATGATGATAAATGGGTTAGTTCATGCTTCACTGAGTACTCGGGTACCTGATCTACTACGGTATCCACACTGAATAATTTATCTGATTAACTGCCACAAGAATAAATGTAGAAGACATAGGCTAAGACTTACATGAAATTTGCTTAAAATGACCTGAGAACAAGTGCATAGTTAAGAGGCCATACCCCCTCTGAATCATGTATGCACTAAATCGCAAATATTAATTGAATGATAAAATGCTGCTCCTGATAAACTGAAAATGTGCTGCTCCTGGTACGATCAGTTACTAAAAATGTGCTGCTCCAAATAAACTCTGTCACCTGACCTACGGAATGAACACTCTTACATATCTGATCCCATAGAGTTATCAGCTTTCATAGTAAGCTTCTACAAAGTTCCTTCCTCAACGATGCGGTTGTTTGAGAGAAGGCTCAAGATGGACGTTTGCAAGCTAATTATAAGATCTGGGCACTATCATAACATGTAATTTTTTTATCAAAGTATAACTGATCCAACAATCATTGCGAAGTGTGGTGGCTATATGCAAAATCGAAATCATACTTTCCATTGTTATTGCCATGTGCCATGTATTTTTTGAATGTTCCATATTGTGGTTTATTTTGTCTTCGTCTTAACAAAAGACGTGCGTTGCACGTGCCTGTTTACTAGTTATGTATGACGGTAGAAGGTTCCTATGCTGGAATCACCTAGATCATTTACCTTTTATTGCATGAAATTTTGTATTGATTACAGACCATGTCTGCCTATACCAACGGGCTCCATTTACAATCAACTACGGCGGACGTGAGATCCATGTTTTGCATTGATTTTACCCGCTCTCTTTTTGCAAGAAAGCAACTTTCTATTCACAAATTTAGATCAGGCAACACGCCTCTAAAATATGCTCTAGTAGAGAAGTCCGCTAATCGTAAAGCTCTCCATCACAAGATTACAGGTTAACAGATTTCTTTCGAAAAGGGCATTAGCCCTGGCCTCTGCATCAGGTTACCAGGTGTGGTCAGCAGTCAGCAATATGGATCACTCGGTCCATATTGCTCAAGAGCACTCAATCTCTATTCGCTACCTCTCTGACCTTTGTATCAGGCCCAAGCCCCGCGCGCGACCGTCCAACTCTTGAAGTACACCATCTGTGCGAGAAACGAATACGATAAAGAGTACGAGAGATCACGGAAACGTGTTGAGCCGCAGCAACACATCACGTCGGACTCCCTTCTCATTACATACACGGCAAGCTTTTCTTTCTCGATGCATCCTACTCTCAAGCTAGTTTCCCCATATATTTCTCTCATTTTCCATTGTGTTTCGCTTGTAGACAAACAGGAGACAGTGAACTCTTGAGCACGCAGAGAACGCACTACTCCCGTGGTTTATATATGAATACCCGTCAAAAACTGCACGAAAGTTGTTGGGTACATTTACTCAGAACAAATTCGTTCAGCTTACATGAAAGGTCTTCGTAGATAATGGTTGCCTCTGCTAGGACATAACATGGGCATGTGATAATTTTATGTTCCCAATTGCTAAAGAGTGCTTGGATGCTATGTGGCAAAGCGAGCATCCGGCTGTGGACGTCGGATCCGACGCTGACGTTACAGATCGCACGCGCGGGGATGTATCCTTTCAGACATAAAAACCACCTGGCCCGACCGTTTCGTACCTGGGCCGGCGTGACATGTTGACCCGGTGCTTCGTCCCATTCCCCACTCTATTTCACCCCGTCAAATAGCTAGGGTTTCTCCGGCGATTCCATCGGTGGTGGAGGACTGCTGCGCGAGCTAGTCGGCGTCTACCCCGTCGTCGGAGATCTAGCTACGCGAGAGTGCGGGTTGCTCTTCGGCGGAGATCGAGCACGCGGGACGGCGTCGAGTCTGCGTCGGAGATCTAGCCACGCAGGAGTGCGGCCTGCCCATCGGCGGGGAGCGATCCCGCGGGAGGGAGACGAGCTTTGCGCCGGAGAGCGAGCGTGCGGGAGCGGCGTCGAGCTCTGTGCCGACCGCGTTGACCCAGTCATGGTCGAGGGCAAGTACATCCATCGCATCCTGGAGCTCGGGGTGGGGAGTCGCTCGATGGGGACGCACACGACCTGTTCGACCACGATTCTAACGTATACGCCAAGATGGTACGCTATCCACTCGAGGCCCTCACCATCTTTGACATAGTGCTATGGACCTGGTGGCGCGTACTGAGCCATTCTTCGAGAACATCCAGGCAAGGATCTACAATCTCAAGTCCTCGATTTCTTTGAGGAATCTGAACCCATCAGGTTATTACTTTTGTGGGACGTTTTATGTTAATTATCTGGCTGCACATTGTTTCACCGATGTGACGTTTGTGTTCGTTGTAGGATATCGAGAAGATGGTGTCGATTAAGAGTATGATTACTAGATGCAGCTAAGTGATACCGAAGCTGAAGGAGGTTGTGATCCGCTGCCTTTTTGTGGCTTCTACTCAAGCCTGTCATGGTTGATAGAGGTACTATAATATAAGTGTGGATAGTTGTTTCGCCCATGCTGATTTGTGGTTAAGTTTTTTGATAAATTGTTCTGTACATCAAACCTGAATTTAATTGTCAGCTGATTTACCTTTTTACTGGACATGCTTTGTGACAATACCTTACATAGCTGATGCAAAACTCATAGGATCAGAGGTTTGGTAAACTCTGCCCCATATGGCAAAAAATGGCCGTCTTGGGTGCCTAGGTCTAAAGTGTCCGCCTAGACGTCGCCTAGGCAACGCCTTTAATACCATCGATGTATGACTCTAGTGCATAATCGATGCAGGTAGATTTATGCTCCTTTCAGTCCCTTCTAACTTGACATCATGCTTAAGTGTATAATGATTTTCATTAAGTTGTTTGACTAGCATGGCTAAGTTGGTTAATAAATTTATATTATTGATTCTCTGTCACATGCCTTAAGTGAGCCCGGCGAATCAACACGCTCCTGCCACCAGCTCGGTGCCATTGTTAACTGGCACAACCTAGACCTCGTACCTTTTTCCGCTGCTTCGACAGAGATGGGGCTCCACGCCTTCACGCCCACTTGCTGCTCTAATCCAGTACTCATATCCTTGCTCGTCGTCCGCGTGTCTTATGTGCTTTGCCGTAGTGGCCTAGCACTGTTGAAGCCGCATTCCACAGGATTGTGGTGTCTCATCGTCCTTGGGTCTGGTGAGTACGCCTGGTCGTCACATTAAAATGTTTGATTTTAGTACAGAGAACAATGTCCAAGCCTCAAAGCGCAGGCCTTGAGCTGAACTAAGATGCCCAAACATAACATTAGCAGCAGTAGGAATTGTTTTGCTCTACGCATGTGCAGTTTTATTGTGGGCATTCTTGTCATGAAAGTAATTTTCAGTGCTAGTTGCTTACTACAGAATTTCTTATTGCCAAATGGTATATCTCTCTTAATAACAAACCGCTACCAAATTTATTAATTCAATGGAGATTTTAGGCATGGAAACTTTGACCTAGAATAGAATTCAGCGTACATTATCCATGACATGCTGATCATTCACAGAAAGATCAAAGCGCCTGAGGTTTTTCTCAGTGTCTATTTATTAAGTTGCAGTGTTCAATATAGCTAAGTTGGGTATTGTAATCCACCATAGTTGTATTTCCATCAAGTTGATAATGATTTCCATTAGGTTCCTCGTTGGTGGTCGTTGGACACAGGGAGGTTCTCTGCTCGTCATCACGGTTGTTCCAGTAGGCGGAGGACAATTTCTTCACAAGATTGTCGAAGATCTACGCACGGAGCACTTCACTCGCAAAGGTTTCAGTAATCGCAGCAGATTGCTGTTTGCCAGAGATCTGGGACAGAGGTTCGGACATTCATCCATATTCCCCTGTGGCGGGTTTTGGCATGATTTTGTTTGCTCAAGGCCGAATATTAGCTAGATGCAGTGCTGTATGATTTTTTATGCGTTGTTGTGCTTGATATTGTGTTTAACGGGCTGAAATCTGCATTATTTTGTGTCTAAGGGCCGGAACTATACTTAGCACTGCCCTATATATGCTTCATACATAGTTGGTAATGATTTATGCGTGTTTGGGCGAATCTACTTATTACCCGCCCTGTATGATTTTTGGAAGTGAATCGACCAGTGTGCGCCCCTGTATTGTTTTCTGTGAATTTTGTGCGGGATTTTGGTGTGTTTTGGCTAAAATTTCCCAGTGCCTGCCCCCTGTTTTCAGTGAGTTTTGCATTTTTCGGTGTGTTTTGGCCCTTTCCTGCCTTTCTATTGTTCTGTCTGAGCACATCATCCATTACATTTGACAATGTCCTTAGGTTGGTCAATAAAAATAGGCTAGGTGATTTTGCAACTATGATTAAGTTGCTTACTGTATGCTTCGTTAACAACTATGATCAGCATGTTATAGTTGGTTTCAACTTTTTATAGTTTAGCTTGTTGTTGACCAGAAACTTACAAGTTGCACACTGATCTTAGCTAAGGTTGCATCGCCGGTTTGAACTAAATTGCTTTTGATGGAATCATTATTTTAATAGTGGATTCTATATTTTTCTAAAGTAGCTTCAGTTGTTTCGCATGACTCATTAGTTGCATTCTGTTGTTGGGTAAGTATGTTTCTAAACCATGCTTAAGTTGATTACTAATTTTAGCCTAAGTTGTTTTCAAGTTTTATGAATGATGTTTCTTAACTTGAGTTAGTTCCCTTTATCTAAATTGTTTCAGTTTAAGTTTGAACATGTGCCCAAATCTTAGCTAATTGGATTTGTACTTGATATTTGATCAAACACGCTTTTCTAGATTCCTTAGCATTATTTTGTACTTTGATTAAATAATTAATTCCTTGGCATTATTAAGTTGCCTCATGAACATAACCTAGTTGGATCTTCGAGCTTGCTTAAGTTGTATACCAAAATTGATTACTATATTTTCATCACGCAACCTTGGTTAAGTTGTATAGGTAAGGTTCCAAACCAATGGTTGCTACTGATGTTTGCTAACAAGTAGTTTTGCTTGTTGTTCACAAAAACATTATAAATTGCATACTGATGGTTGCTAATTTGATTTCAAGTTATCAACTAATCTGCTTTTGTTGTTCATGTCATGAGGATTTTCATATTTGATTCTATATTTTTTTCCAGGGTAGTTTTCAGATTTTTAGCATCGTCTCATATAGTTGCATACTGTTTGTTGGTAAGGTATATGCACTTACCTCATGCGTAAGTTGATTATATTGCTAAAACTAATTCACCAAAATAAGTTGCATAGTAACATGCAACTAAGTTGTCTACTAATTTTACCTGAGTTGCACCATAAATTTAATGAAGTTGATATAACCACAAGAAAAATTGCTTGCACAACTTAATAAATTTTCTTTTCTAGTTTCCAAATAAGATGCATAGTAACATACAACTAAGTTGCCTACTGATTTTTCCTTAGTTGCACCATGAATTTTAACTAAGTTGATACAACTGAGTTGCCGACTGATTTTACCTGAGTTGCACCATGAATATAACTAAGTTGCATACTAACATATAACTAGTTGTCTAATATTCTTAACTGACTTACAAATGTAACTTACTCCCTTTGACCACTATTACTTGTCTCTAGTATGGATGTATCTAGAAATATGTCTAGATACATCCATATTAGCAATAGGTAATAGTGGTCGGAGGGAGTAAGTAAGTTGCTGATAAAGTGGACTATGTTCTTTGTTATTTGCAAGCTCATGGGTTTGTGGATCTTACTAAGTTGTAGGTTCGTATCACCTAGTCATTGCTTGGGTGTAGGTAAGTTGCAATTTGCCATGCACTAAGTTGTAGTTACTAAATTACATAGTTGTTTTGTATTTTTTGGGTGCTAGTAAAATTTGGTTTCAGTCCACTGTGTTGTTGCTAAGACTATTCCAGGTTTAGGATCACCCCTACTTTTTAGGGAAATTTTGTGTGTTATTTGCACTCTTGTGATGTTGTGTCACCTAGTCGCTTTCTCCGATGTAGATAAGGTGCGGTTTTTCATGCACTAAGTTGCAGTCACAACTAAATTGTAGGTTTTTCATACCCATGGGTGTGGATCTAATTTGTAGGTTTCATATCTTTCCGGTGCACAAGTTACAGTTTATCATGCCACTAAGTTGTAGTTATTAGATTATAATCTAGTTGCGCTTGGTGTGTAGGTAAGTTGTGGCTTTGCTTACAATTCACCTTCTAATATCATGGTCTTAATGCTCCTTGGTTTTTCTTTTCTTGCAGATTGTTGGAACTGAAGTAGAAAATGAAGCATAGAATTTGAAGTACTACAACTAGCCTGATTTGTGCATCTTACCAGCTAAGCAAGCTGATGCCTTAAGCAGGTCCTTTGTAGAATTGACATAAAAATGCATACTGCTGTCAATCCCATTGTTGTTTTCTGACTCTTGAATCTCATCATATTTTTATTGCCTGCATGCACCATGTTCATAATTATGAGGACACACTAGTACTTTGGTGGTTATAGTGCTACCTTCTTCTGTTCGTATTTTTCAAGTGTTGATCACTTGATTTTCATATGCCTTTTTGGAGGTGTAGTAAATATTATTGTAGGCATTAATGTTTCATGGAGAGAAGTTTTGTTGGTTTACGGTTTTGTGTCTGTGAAAAGATAGTTTTTGTGACTATTTATCAACATTTTTGCCTAGCTGCACTAGCGTGTGGCTCTTCAACTTGGTTTTCTATTTATAGTATAAAAGGTGAGACTGGGAAACTTTTGTGTTTGGGGTAGATGTCTTAGATATACGATGTAACCTTGTTTTGTTTTATCTGAAAAATAACGTGGGGTGGAGGCCGAACGGGAGGAGTGTGGTTTACGTAAAACAGCACCCGGGTGCCAAGCTGGACAAACTGGCATCCGGATGCCGGTTTAGACAAACCAGCACCGGATGCCAGCTAGCCGCGTCCTTTTATGTTATACCCAAACTATCAGCTTGTTCTGATTGTTCCAAATTCAGTGAGACAACCCACTTAGGCCTCGTTCGGTTCCAGTGGAAGAAATCCCCACAGGGATCCAACCCACGCAGGAATTGGGTTGACCCCCGCGTGTCACCCGAACCCCACCGATCTCTTCCCCACCAATTCCCAGCATTTGAAATGTTGTTCGGTTACTCCACCAATTCCCCACCGCATGCCGACAACAGAGGAGAATAATAAAGAACAGCTGGTTTTTTCTCACAAACAAAGAGACGGTCCACCATGCATGCACAGGAACAACCAAGCTGAAGTTGCAATGATCTTTGTACTTCTAATTACTGGACCTGTCGATTCTCAACAAAAAAAAAAACTGGACCTGTCGGGTGAGTACTATGCCCAAGACTCAAGAGTCATCGTCACCAGATAGAAATAAAATTTGCCAAGTAGATGTATGTATCAAAGTAATTTGCTAGACATAGCTTGCACTTTATGGACATCACGAAACCAAACAAAATAACAACAATGATTATTTCTTGAACACTTCAATCTTCATCTAGTATCTCTCATTGATTCATCCATCATCTCCAAAATATGAGCTTAACATCCAAACAAAACTTTGACAGCTGACAATAAAAAGAAGAGCTTAAGCATCATGTCATGTCTTCCTCCTGTAATGAAGAAAAAAAAAGAAGAGACTTCAGGTTTGCTTATGAATATATACAACTAGGTAGGATAGCGCGGCTTGCCGCGCGCTTGCCCGCCTAACGGCGAGCAAGCCGGTATAAAAAACGCAATTGTGAGGTGGAAAGGTCAAATGTTACTGTCAGAGCCTTTTTATTTTCCATACATTGCTCAACTGTAATTGTGAGGTGGATCTCATGGGTTGCAGTTGCTGCTAACAAGCACGTCATAGAATTTTTGAACCAAGATTCAAGAAAAAAGTGGAGGCCATCATAACCGTCATGCATTGATCCGGTGGAGGCACCTGGCAGTGGTAGCTTTGCTGAGGCTTCACAAGCTTGAGGCTTCCGTTAGCGGCGGGGGAGGCGCATCTCAAGAAGCCGCGTCTGGATGGCTGCACCCTCTTGACAAAAATGCTGCTTCAGCATTAAATCTTTTGCTATCCCATCAGTTGGCAAGCTAGGTAATTTCTGATCAACCAAAACAAAATATATATTACATTCCATATATTGTCAAGCATCAGGTGCACAAACAAAAAGGTTGGACACAAAAGAACATGCATGATTCATTGCTATTTGCAAAAGCACAGAAGATAAATTTTATATCCACTTACTGAACCGTACCATAACCACACATCACACACCAATCTCTGATTTTCTTTTCAGATCCATGAACACATGGATACGACAAATATAAATGATACATTTTGACATTGTACGTACATGCACTGTCACTTAAACTTTCAATAAAAGATAAGCTAGAAACATTCATATGCTCACCAGTCAAGAATGATCAAGCAAGTAATACAAGGGACTCACCCTTGTACGTCAGTTTGCAAGGTGAACTGAAAGGATCTAACAGCTGCTGCGCATGGATCCAAGACCGACGGCGACGACGCAGCACCCGACGAGTTGCCGTCCGGCGCCACCGCGAGCACCATGGCGCCCTGTGGGATTGCATGGCCGATCAAATAAATATTAGCAAGATACAATTTTCACCACTCGTAGTTGTACCAAATAATCACAGGTGTAGAAAATTTCAAGATAATTTAACCGACTTTACCTGTAGAAGAAACTAATGATGGAATAATTATCAGATTACTTCTTCAATCAGAAAACTAGCCAAATGACTTTAGAACATATGGGCTGCTATCCTACCTGCTACAAGGCTATAATGAAAATTTTCAACAAACCAAACAGGACACAATGAACTTCTTGGCCTAGAAAATTAACAACAACTGCAAACCAAATTTGGACACAATATACTTCCTGGCCTAGAAAATTATGTACCACTGGTTTTAGTTTTTAAAAAGGGCTACTAGCTGTATGAATTTGAAGCACAAAAACATTACAAACTATGATACCAGAATCATATTTCCATGATTTTTTATGGACCGATTTCATCTGGGAAGTTTCGACGAATAAATAAATACACGAAAATATAGGAACTAACTCACTTATCAATTCATCTGTATTATGATTCTCAATATGGAAAAGAGCTCGTTTTAAAGCATTATTGTTGCTTCAGATGGCCTACCAAAAATGATGCGCTCACTGCTACTGATCGATGGATGTAGATACAAATATTAGCATGATACTAAGAACATATGCTGCATCTTCTCCTCTCCCAAAATACCCCAGTCAAAAAATCACCAAACATTAAATTTTGCATCCATCGATCCAGAAATGGGAAAGAAAATCCTTGGTAGCACACCATCTATACCCAGAGATCAGGGTGAACTCGGCACTCACCTTCTTCTCGTACTGGAACGGGCGCACTCCGGGAGCTCCAGTACAGCTATTCAATCAATTACGTAACATATACCAAGAACATGCCAGGAACCCTAGATTCTGTTGCGGAACATGTCAAACATAAACTGTAGGAGAAGGAGAAAAAGTAGGCGCTCACCAATCAGAGACAGACGGAGGTGGAGAGGGCGCTGGAGGCGATGTCTGGCTGCGCCGCCAAGCTCGCACGGAGGTGGGTCTCCGTGTCTATCTCACGGGCGCCGTCGAAGCTCTCCTGCCGATGGGAAAGGGGGGAGGAGAGGGAGAGCAGGTGTCTTTGGTCGGATTGATTTGTTGCGTCGCCGCTGTCCTCCCTGCTCCGTCGCTCGGCGCCGCCGACGCCGCCGCCGACGCCGCCGCAACTCGCGGAAGAGAGATCTCGGAGAGATAGAGGAGCGGCTTGTATGGTGGGGGATTTGTTCCACGGGGTAAGGGCCGCGTATTCTTTCCCGGCGAAAATGAACGGGGTCGGAGGGGAATCGGGCGGGGTGATACCCCGGGAGGGTTTAACCGAACGTGTAATAAGAAAAGGCCGGGATGCAATCCCGGTCGGACGGATCCCGGCCGACCCACGGGGATTAGGCCCAAAACCCGGTCGGGGAGGGATTAAACGAACAAGGCCTAAGGGAGATCTCGGAAACGTGTTGAGCAAGAGCAAGAGATCAGGTTGAACTCCCTTTTCATTTCACAACAAGCTTTTCTTTCTCGATGCATCCTACTCTCATTCTCTCAAGCTAGTTTCACCATTTATATTTCTCTTGTTTTCCAATGTATTTGCTCGTAGACAAACCGAGGTGGTGAACTCTTGAAGCACGGAGAGTAGGCACTACGCGTGTGGGTTATATATAAACTCTTACCTGTCAAAAACTCCACGGAAAGTTGTTGGGTTCATTTACTCTATAACAAATTCCTTGAGCATACATGAAAGGTATTCATAGATAATGGTTGCCTCTACTACGACATATAACATGGGCATGCGATATTTTTATGTTCTACCCAAACTTGTCCTGATTGTTCCAAATTCAATGAGCCAACCCACTTAACGGTGTACGCTGTCAAAAAAAAATGCACACAACGTTGTTGGGTACATTTCTTATAGAACAAATAATTTAGGTTGCATGGAAATTTCTCCTAGATAATCACTAGTACAAAAAGATGTCGCTGACGGGCACTAAGAAATCCGCAGTGATATCCTTAGCGATATCTAAGAGTTTCACCCGGATAGTGTCACTAAACAATGGAGCCCGCTAGTAGAGATCTCTATCCCTAGCGAGTTTTGGTTGCACACTTCAGAAAATTTGTTGGCGACGATATGTTGGCTTGCCTTCATTGAAGGACAATTTTCTCTACACACTTTAGAAAATTTGTTGGCGACGATATGTTGGCTTGCCTTCATTGAAGGACGGTTTTCTCTGATAGGTGCGTACTTACGTTCGTCAGAAAGTTTCGTCAGAGGTACCTAGGGCTGGATCTGAGCCTATGCGAGCTTGTGCGGCGGCCAGGGGCCCATATCTGGAGGGGCCCATAATTTTGTATACCCTTCTACATATATTCTTATACATTAAAAAAACGGCAAGGTCCGGCCCAGCACATACCCTACGGGTTGCGTCGTCGACTTGACTCCTCGCGGTCCTTGCAGCCGATCGCGATCGTAACCTCGTCGATCGCGCCTGCCTCCAACCTTAGGGCCCATGCCGCTAACTTAGGGCCCATATACATTAGACTTAGGGCCCATGCCGCTAACTTAGGGCCATATATATTAGACTTAGGGTCCATACCGTTAACTTTGCCAAGGGCCCCGCCCAACATAGATCCGGCCCTGGAGGTACCCTCTAACGCTGACGCTCTTCTCTGACACACATCTCTACATCTCATCTCTACAACTTATATCTCTACATCTCTACATCTCTACATTTTCTTATAAAGGCACAAACTTGGGCAGGAAAATAAAATCCTCACCGTCCATTCACCTATATCAAACGATCCATATTGAGTCGTTCTCCCCACCTCTCCACCGAAAATTACGTGACCTTCTGCCCCTCCCGCATCATCTCCGCACTTGACCGGCCACGGCAGAAAAACTGAAAACAGCGAGATCTCGCCCGCCTCCTGCCCTCGCGGTGCTGCTCCACCGCCTCTACGGATGCCTGCCCACGTCTGCTGCACCTAGGTTCCATGAACGCACCCGCCTGCCCTCGCAGCGCTACGCTGCCGCCGCCGCCGACGCTGCCATCCTCTTGGATGGCGACGCCATCCGCGGGCTCCTCTCCGTCTCTAGGCATACGATGCTATTTGGGATAGTTACGCGATCTGTAATCTCCTCTACTATGCAGCTACGCTGACGGTTTTGACTTGCAGAGATCCTCGCCAGTCGCCACCAGCAGGTCAGTAGCCTCATAGGCCCAGCCGTATTGTGAGACTTTTCGGCAAACACCTTGCGTGCAGAGGCAAGTCCCTCCAAGGAACAACTGTTTTGCCTTGATGTCTAACCGATATGCTTCTGCAGCTCCCAGTGCAGCCTCGATGCCTTCGCGCGCTGGCTTTTGCACTTCACCGGGCACGTCAGCCTCCACGATGGGTCGCCATGAGAAAATCCCCCAATACCTTGCAATGGCTTTGCGTTTTGCTTTCTAATTTATTTAGCACTGTGATATGTTTTGGACGCGCAAGCAAGATTCAGTGCAAGGGGCAGCTTCTGGGGTCCTATAAAGTGCACAGGAATTGTGGAGCACACGCCCGTTCCTTTGAATAGGAGATGCCAAACATAGTTGTCTCAAAATCGAAAACTGCAAATGGTGCTCGGGTCCAGGGAGCCCGCTCGCTCCAAATGTCCACTCTCACTCAAATTCGAAAATCCACAGTGCTATTTTTGGTACAGTTTTGATGATATATTATTTTTTAAATGACAAATTCAGATTGTGGAAGTTCATGATATTAGTGAGATAATGTTAGTGGTTACCTTAAAGAGCAAGTATTGCATAGTTGTCGCTTATTCAGAAGATAACGACTTCATGTAGCTGATATCCAGAGATGCATTTAGTAATGCTCATCCCTGAGATTGGTCCATTGTCCTTTTATACACTTGGGCAGTATGTTTGCACAAGACAAGTGCGAACCAACTGCAGATTTAAGCCTTAGTGAGTGTATACCAACTGGACAGGTAGAAGATGCTATGGTATTTTACATTTTAAAGAAATTGCTAATTTCAAGGATCAACTTGGATTAGACCTGCATTTTGCAGGTAATTATCTTATTGTATTTAGAGTTTTCTTTTGATTCGTATCGGGAGGAGCAAGACAACATACTGCAGATTGGTCACTACGCCGTGCAAATTTATGATGGCATATGTGTAGCTAAGTTTGTTAATCCCCTACTCTCCTCTTTTTCTTTGCAGGATTATGTTCATAATCAGGGGCATGCTGACCAAAATCTACAAGCATTCCTTCCAAATTTCACTTTATTTTTTTCCAGTAATTGCTGTAGATACGTACAAAAGGGAAATCTATGGTGTCATCCGACAGGATAATATTACAGTTCATTTAAACATTTATTAGCTTATTAAATTATTAATGCTCCCAGTTTGGAAGTACTTTGTGTTTTTCTGTGTATACTTTGCTGATATTCAACTCATCACTTGTAAATTGGTCCTTTGTAAAATGTAAACAGGTCATGCTCTTGGCTTGGTCCTTGTCATGTGAGATGTATGGATATGATACAGATGTGCACTTATAGTTCCATGAAGGTTATGATGATAAATGGGTTAGTTCATGCTTCACTGAGTACTCGGGTACCTGATCTACTACGGTATCCACACTGAATAATTTATCTGATTAACTGCCACAAGAATAAATGTAGAAGACATAGGCTAAGACTTACATGAAATTTGCTTAAAATGACCTGAGAACAAGTGCATAGTTAAGAGAGGCCATACCCCCTCTGAATCATGTATGCACTAAATCGCAAATATTAATTGAATGATAAAATGCTGCTCCTGATAAACTGAAAATGTGCTGCTCCTGGTACGATCAGTTACTAAAAATGTGCTGCTCCAAATAAACTCTGTCACCTGACCTACGGAATGAACACTCTTACATATCTGATCCCATAGAGTTATCAGCTTTCATAGTAAGCTTCTACAAAGTTCCTTCCTCAACGATGCGGTTGTTTGAGAGAAGGCTCAAGATGGACGTTTTGCAAGCTAATTTATAAGATCTGGGCACTATCATAACATGTAATTTTTTTATCAAAGTATAACTGATCCAACAATCATTGCGAAGTGTGGTGGCTATATGCAAAATCGAAATCATACTTTCCATTGTTATTGCCATGTGCCATGTATTTTTTGAATGTTCCATATTGTGGTTTATTTTGTCTTCGTCTTAACAAAAGACGTGCGTTGCACGTGCCTGTTTACTAGTTATGTATGACGGTAGAAGGTTCCTATGCTGGAATCACCTAGATCATTTACCTTTTTATTGCATGAAATTTTGTATTGATTACAGACCATGTATGCCTATACCAACGGGCTCCATTTACAATCAACTACGGCGGACGGGAGATCCATGTTTTGCATTGATTTTACCCGCTCTCTTTTTTGCAAGAAAGCAACTTTCTATTCACAAATTTAGATCAGGCAACACGCCTCTAAAATATGCTCTAGTAGAGAAGTCCGCTAATCGTAAAGCTCTCCATCCACAAGATTACAGGTTAACAGATTTTCTTTCGAAAAGGGCATTAGCCCTGGCCTCTGCATCAGGTTACCAGGTGTGGTCAGCAGTCAGCAATATGGATCACTCGGTCCATATTGCTCAAGAGCACTCAATCTCTATTCGCTACCTCTCTGACCTTTGTATCAGGCCCAAGCCCCGCGCGCGACCGTCCAACTCTTGAAGTACACCATCTGTGCGAGAAACGAATACGATAAAGAGTACGAGAGATCACGGAAACGTGTTGAGCCAGAGCAACACATCACGTCGGACTCCCTTCTCATTACATACACGGCAAGCTTTTCTTTCTCGATGCATCCTACTCTCAAGCTAGTTTCCCCATTATATTTCTCTCATTTTCCATTGTGTATTCGCTTGTAGACAAACAGGAGACAGTGAACTCTTGAAGCACGCAGAGAACGCACTACTCCCGTGGTTTATATATGAATACCCGTCAAAAACTGCACGAAAAGTTGTTGGGTACATTTACTCAGAACAAATTCGTTCAGCTTACATGAAAGGTCTTCGTAGATAATGGTTGCCTCTGCTAGGACATAACATGGGCATGTGATAATTTTATGTTCCCAATTGCTAAAGAGTGCTTGGATGCTATGTGGCAAAGCGAGCATCCGGCTGTGGACCGTCGGATCCGACGCTGACGTTACAGATCGCACGCGCGGGGATGTATCCTTTCAGACATAAAAACCACCTGGCCCGACCGTTTCGTACCTGGGCCGGCGTGACATGTTGACCCGGTGCTTCGTCCCATTCCCCACTCTATTTCACCCCGTCAAATTAGCTAGGGTTTCTCCGGCGATTCCATCGGTGGTGGAGGACTGCTGCGCGAGCTAGTCGGCGTCTACCCCGTCGTCGGAGATCTAGCTACGCGAGAGTGCGGGTTGCTCTTCGGCGGAGATCGAGCACGCGGGACGGCGTCGAGCTCTGCGTCGGAGATCTAGCCACGCAGGAGTGCGGCCTGCCCATCGGCGGGGAGCGATCCCGCGGGAGGGAGACGAGCTTTGCGCCGGAGAGCGAGCGTGCGGGAGCGGCGTCGAGCTCTGTGCCGACCGCGTTGACCCAGTCATGGTCGAGGGCAAGTACATCCATCGCATCCTGGAGCTCGAGGGTGGGGAGTCGCTCGATGGGGACGCACACGACCTGTTCGACCACGATTCCTAACGTATACGCCAAGATGGTACGCTATCCACTCGAGGCCCTCACCATCTTTGACATAGTGCTCATGGACCTGGTGGCGCGTACTGAGCCATTCTTCGAGAAGCACATCCAGGCAAGGATCTACAATCTCAAGTCCTCGATTTCTTTGAGGAATCTGAACCCATCAGGTTATTACTTTTGTGGAGACGTTTTATGTTAATTATCTGGCTGCACATTGTTTCACCGATGTGACGTTTGTGTTCGTTGTAGGATATCGAGAAGATGGTGTCGATTAAGAGTATGATTACTAGATGCAGCTAAGTGATACCGAAGCTGAAGGAGGTTGTGATCCGCTGCCTTTTCTGTGGCTTCTACTCAAGCCTGTCATGGTTGATAGAGGTACTATAATATAAGTGTGGATAGTTGTTTCGCCCAATGCTGATTTGTGGTTAAGTTTTTTGATAAATTGTTCTGTACATCAAACCTGAATTTAATTGTCAGCTGATTTACCTTTTTACTGGACATGCTTTGTGACAATACCTTATTTACATAGCTGATGCAAAACTTCATAGGATCAGAGGTTTGGTAACTCTGCCCCATATGGCAAAAAAATGGCCGTCTTGGGTGCCTAGGCGTCTAAAGTGTCCGCCTAGACGTCGCCTAGGCAACGCCTTTAATACCATCGATGTATGACTCTAGTGCATAATCGATGCAGGTAGATTTATGCTCCTTTCAGTCCCTTCTAACTTGACATCATGCTTAAGTTGTATAATGATTTTCATTAAGTTGTTTGACTAGCATGGCTAAGTTGGTTAATAAATTTATATTACTTGATTCTCTGTCACCATGCCTTACAGTGAGCCCGGCGAATCAACACGCTTCCTGCCACCAGCTCGGTGCCATTGTTAACTGGCACAACCTAGACCTCGTACCTTTTTCCGCTGCTTCGACAGAGATGGGGCTCCACGCCTTCACGCCCACTTGCTGCTCTAATCCAGTACTCATATCCTTGCTCGTCGTCCGCGTGTCTTATGTGCTTTGCCGTAGTGGCCTAGCACTGTTGAAGCCGCATTCCACAGGATTGTGGTGTCTCATCGTCCTTGGGTCTGGTGAGTACGCCTTGGTCGTCACATTAAAATGTTTGATTTTAGTACAGAGAACAATGTCCAAGCCTCAAAGCGCAGGCCTTGAGCTGAACTAAGATGCCCAAACATAACATTAGCAGCAGTAGGAATTGTTTTGCTCTACGCATGTGCAGTTTTATTGTGGGCATTCTTGTCATGAAAGTAATTTTCAGTGCTAGTTGCTTACTACAGAATTTTCTTATTGCCAAATGGTATATCTCTCTTAATAACAAACCGCTACCAAATTTATTAATTCAATGGAGATTTTAGGCATGGAAACTTTGACCTAGAATAGAATTCAGCGTACATTATCCATGACATGCTGATCATTCACAGAAAGATCAAAGCGCCTGAGGTTTTTTCTCAGTGTCTATTTACATTAAGTTGCAGTGTTCAATATAGCTAAGTTGGGTATTGTAATCCACCATAGTTGTATTTCCATCAAGTTGTATAATGATTTCCATTAGGTTCCTCGTTGGTGGTCGTTGGACACAGGGAGGTTCTCTGCTCGTCATCACGGTTGTTCCAGTAGGCGGAGGACAATTTCTTCACAAGATTGTCGAAGATCTACGCACGGAGCACTTCAACTCCGCAAAGGTTTCAGTAATCGCAGCAGATTGCTGTTTGCCAGAGATCTGGGACAGAGGTTCGGACAATTCCATCCATATTCCCCTGTGGCGGCATGTTTTGGCATGATTTTGTTTGCTCAAGGGCCGAAATATAGCTAGTATGCAGTGCTGTATGATTTTTTATTGCGTTGTTGTGCTTGATATTGGTGTTTAAGGGCTGAAATCATGCATTATTTTTGTGTCTAAGGGCCGGAAATATACTTAGCACCTGCCCTATATGATGCTTCATACATAGTTGGTAATGATTTATGCGTGTTTGGGCCGAAATCTACTTATTACCCGCCCTGTATGATTTTTGGAAGTGAATCGACCAGTGTGCGCCCCTGTATTGTTTTCTAGTGAATTTTGTGCGGGATTTTGGTGTGTTTTGGCTAAAATTTACCCAGTGCCTGCCCTACATGATGTTTTCAGTGAGTTGTTTTGCATTTTTCGGTGTGTTTTGGCCCTTTTCCTGCCTTTCTTATTGTTCTGTCTGAGCACATCATCCATTACATTTGACAATGTCCTTAGGTTGGTCAATAAAAATAGGCTAGGTGATTTTGCAACTATGATTAAGTTGCTTACTGTATGCTTCGTTAACAACTATGATCAGCATGTTATAGTTGGTTTCAACTTTTTATAGTTTAGCTTGTTGTTGACCAGAAACTTACAAGTTGCACACTGATCTTAGCTAAGTTGCATCGCAGGTTTGAACTAAATTGCTTTTGATGGCATCATTATTTTAATAGTGGATTCTATATTTTTCTAAAGTAGCTTCAGTTGTTTCGCATGACCTCATTAGTTGCATTCTGTTGTTGGGTAAGTATGTTCTAAACCATGCTTAAGTTGATTACTAATTTTAGCCTAAGTTGTTTTCAAGTTTTATGAATGATGTTTCTTAACTTGATTTAGTCCCTTTATCTAAATTGTTTCAGTTTAAGTTTGAACATGTGCCCAAATCTTAGCTAATTGGATTTGTACTTGATATTTTGATCAAACAAGCTTTTCTAGATTCCTTAGCATTATTTTGTACTTTGATTAAATAATTTAATTCCTTGGCATTATTAAGTTGCCTCATGAACATAACCTAGTTGGATCTTCGAGCTTGCTTAAGTTGTATACCAAAATTGATTACTATATTTTCATCACGCAACCTTGGTTAAGTTGTATAGGTAAGGTTCCAAACCAATGGTTGCTACTGATGTTTGCTAACAAGTAGTTTTGCTTGTTGTTCACAAAAAACATTATAAATTGCATACTGATGGTTGCTAATTTGATTTCAAGTTATCAACTAATCTGCTTTTGTTGTTCATGTCATGAGGATTTTCATATTTGATTCTATATTTTTTTCCAGGGTAGTTTCAGATTTTTAGCATCGTCTCATATAGTTGCATACTGTTTGTTTGGTAAGTATATGCACTTACCTCATGCGTAAGTTGATTATATTGCTAAAACTAATTCACCAAAATAAGTTGCATAGTAACATGCAACTAAGTTGTCTACTAATTTTACCTGAGTTGCACCATAAATTTAATGAAGTTGATATAACCAACAAGAAAAATTGCTTGCACAACTTAATAAATTTTCTTTTCTAGTTTCCAAATAAGATGCATAGTAACATACAACTAAGTTGCCTACTGATTTTTCCTTAGTTGCACCATGAATTTTAACTAAGTTGATACAACTGAGTTGCCGACTGATTTTACCTGAGTTGCACCATGAATATAACTAAGTTGCATACTAACATATAACTAAGTTGTCTAATATTCTTAACTGACTTACAAATGTAACTTACTCCCTTTGACCACTATTACTTGTCTCTAGTATGGATGTATCTAGAAATATGTCTAGATACATCCATATTAGCAATAGGTAATAGTGGTCGGAGGGAGTAAGTAAGTTGCTGATAAAGTGACTATGTTCTTTGTTATTTGCAAGCTCATGGGTTTGTGGATCTTACTAAGTTGTAGGTTCGTATCACCTAGTCATTGCTTGGGTGTAGGTAAGTTGCAATTTGCCATGCACTAAGTTGTAGTTACTAAATTACATAGTTGTTTTGTATTTTTTGGGTGCTAGTAAAATTTGGTTTTCAGTCCACTGTGTTGTTGCTAAGACTATTCCAGGTTTAGGATCACCCCTACTTTTTAGGGAAATTTTGTGTGTTATTTGCACTCTTGTGATGTTGTGTCACCTAGTCGCTTTCTCCGATGTAGATAAGGTGCGGTTTTTCATGCACTAAGTTGCAGTCACA
This sequence comes from Dactylis glomerata, assembly GCA_007115705.1. NCBI lineage: Eukaryota > Viridiplantae > Streptophyta > Magnoliopsida > Poales > Poaceae > Dactylis > Dactylis glomerata. The sequence goes on along the minus strand of QXEO01000225.1, from coordinate 2,361,297 downwards.
ACTAAATTGTAGGTTTTTCATACCCATGGGTGTGGATCTAATTTGTAGGTTTCATATCTTTCCGGTGCACAAAGTTACAGTTTATCATGCCACTAAGTTGTAGTTATTAGATTATAATCTAGTTGCGCTTGGTGTGTAGGTAAGTTGTGGCTTTGCTTACAATTCACCTTCTAATATCATGGTCTTAATGCTCCTTGGTTTTTCTTTTCTTGCAGATTGTTGGAACTGAAGTAGAAAATGAAGCATAGAATTTGAAGTACCTACAACTAGCCTGATTTGTGCATCTTACCAGCTAAGCAAGCTGATGCCTTAAGCAGGTCCTTTGTAGAATTGACATAAAAATGCATACTGCTGTCAATCCCATTGTTGTTTTCTGACTCTTGAATCTCATCATATTTTTATTGCATGCATGCACCATGTTCATAATTATGAGGACACACTAGTACTTTGGTGGTTATAGTGCTACCTTCTTCTGTTCGTATTTTTCAAGTGTTGATCACTTGATTTTCATATGCCTTTTTGGAGGTGTAGTAAATATTATTGTAGGCATTAATGTTTCATGGAGAGAAGTTTTGTTGGTTTACGGTTTTGTGTCTGTGAAAAGATAGTTTTTGTGACTATTTATCAACATTTTTGCCTAGCTGCACTAGCGTGTGGCTCTTCAACTTGGTTTTCTATTTATAGTATAAAAGGTGAGACTGGGAAACTTTTGTGTTTGGGGTAGATGTCTTAGATATACGATGTAACCTTGTTTTGTTTTATCTGAAAAATAACGTGGGGTGGAGGCCGAACGGGAGGAGTGTGGTTTACGTAAAACAGCACCCGGGTGCCAAGCTGGACAAACTGGCATCCGGATGCCGGTTTAGACAAACCAGCACCGGATGCCAGCTAGCCGCGTCCTTTTATGTTATACCCAAACTATCAGCTTGTTCTGATTGTTCCAAATTCAGTGAGACAACCCACTTAGGCCTCGTTCGGTTCCAGTGGAAGAAATCCCCACAGGGATCCAACCCACGCAGGAATTGGGTTGACCCCCGCGTGTCACCCGAACCCCACCGATCTCTTCCCCACCAATTCCCAGCATTTGAAATGTTGTTCGGTTACTCCACCAATTCCCCACCGCATGCCGACAACAGAGGAGAATAATAAAGAACAGCTGGTTTTTTTCTCACAAACAAAGAGACGGTCCACCATGCATGCACAGGAACAACCAAGCTGAAGTTGCAATGATCTTTGTACTTCTAATTACTGGACCTGTCGATTCTCAACAAAAAAAAAACTGGACCTGTCGGGTGAGTACTATGCCCAAGACTCAAGAGTCATCGTCACCAGATAGAAATAAAATTTGCCAAGTAGATGTATGTATCAAAGTAATTTGCTAGACATAGCTTGCACTTTATGGACATCACGAAACCAAACAAAATAACAACAATGATTATTTCTTGAACACTTCAATCTTCATCTAGTATCTCTCATTGATTCATCCATCATCTCCAAAATATGAGCTTAACATCCAAACAAAACTTTGACAGCTGACAATAAAAAGAAGAGCTTAAGCATCATGTCATGTCTTCCTCCTGTAATGAAGAAAAAAAAAAGAGACTTCAGGTTTTGCTTATGAATATATACAACTAGGTAGGATAGCGCGGCTTGCCGCGCGCTTGCCCGCCTAACGGCGAGCAAGCCGGTATAAAAAACGCAATTGTGAGGTGGAAAGGTCAAATGTTACTGTCAGAGCCTTTTTATTTTCCATACATTGCTCAACTGTAATTGTGAGGTGGATCTCATGGGTTGCAGTTGCTGCTAACAAGCACGTCATAGAATTTTTGAACCAAGATTCAAGAAAAAAGTGGAGGCCATCATAACCGTCATGCATTGATCCGGTGGAGGCACCTGGCAGTGGTAGCTTTGCTGAGGCTTCACAAGCTTGAGGCTTCCGTTAGCGGCGGGGGAGGCGCATCTCAAGAAGCCGCGTCTGGATGGCTGCACCCTCTTGACAAAAATGCTGCTTCAGCATTAAATCTTTTGCTATCCCATCAGTTGGCAAGCTAGGTAATTTCTGATCAACCAAAACAAAATATATATTACATTCCATATATTGTCAAGCATCAGGTGCACAAACAAAAAGGTTGGACACAAAAGAACATGCATGATTCATTGCTATTTGCAAAAGCACAGAAGATAAATTTTATATCCACTTACTGAACCGTACCATAACCACACATCACACACCAATCTCTGATTTTCTTTTCAGATCCATGAACACATGGATACGACAAATATAAATGATACATTTTGACATTGTACGTACATGCACTGTCACTTAAACTTTCAATAAAAGATAAGCTAGAAACATTCATATGCTCACCAGTCAAGAATGATCAAGCAAGTAATACAAGGGACTCACCCTTGTACGTCAGTTTGCAAGGTGAACTGAAAGGATCTAACAGCTGCTGCGCATGGATCCAAGACCGACGGCGACGACGCAGCACCCGACGAGTTGCCGTCCGGCGCCACCGCGAGCACCATGGCGCCCTGTGGGATTGCATGGCCGATCAAATAAATATTAGCAAGATACAATTTTCACCACTCGTAGTTGTACCAAATAATCACAGGTGTAGAAAATTTCAAGATAATTTAACCGACTTTACCTGTAGAAGAAACTAATGATGGAATAATTATCAGATTACTTCTTCAATCAGAAAACTAGCCAAATGACTTTAGAACATATGGGCTGCTATCCTACCTGCTACAAGGCTATAATGAAAATTTTCAACAAACCAAACAGGACACAATGAACTTCTTGGCCTAGAAAATTAACAACAACTGCAAACCAAATTTGGACACAATATACTTCCTGGCCTAGAAAATTATGTACCACTGGTTTTAGTTTTTAAAAAGGGCTACTAGCTGTATGAATTTGAAGCACAAAAACATTACAAACTATGATACCAGAATCATATTTCCATGATTTTTTATGGACCGATTTCATCTGGGAAGTTTCGACGAATAAATAAATACACGAAAATATAGGAACTAACTCACTTATCAATTCATCTGTATTATGATTCTCAATATGGAAAAGAGCTCGTTTTAAAGCATTATTGTTGCTTCAGATGGCCTACCAAAAATGATGCGCTCACTGCTACTGATCGATGGATGTAGATACAAATATTAGCATGATACTAAGAACATATGCTGCATCTTCTCCTCTCCCAAAATACCCCAGTCAAAAAATCACCAAACATTAAATTTTGCATCCATCGATCCAGAAATGGGAAAGAAAATCCTTGGTAGCACACCATCTATACCCAGAGATCAGGGTGAACTCGGCACTCACCTTCTTCTCGTACTGGAACGGGCGCACTCTGGGAGCTCCAGTACAGCTATTCAATCAATTACGTAACATATACCAAGAACATGCCAGGAACCCTAGATTCTGTTGCGGAACATGTCAAACATAAACTGTAGGAGAAGGAGAAAAAGTAGGCGCTCACCAATCAGAGACAGACGGAGGTGGAGAGGGCGCTGGAGGCGATGTCTGGCTGCGCCGCCAAGCTCGCACGGAGGTGGGTCTCCGTGTCTATCTCACGGGCGCCGTCGAAGCTCTCCTGCCGATGGGAAAGGGGGGAGGAGAGGGAGAGCAGGTGTCTTTGGTCGGATTGATTTGTTGCGTCGCCGCTGTCCTCCCTGCTCCGTCGCTCGGCGCCGCCGACGCCGCCGCAACTCGCGGAAGAGAGATCTCGGAGAGATAGAGGAGCGGCTTGTATGGTGGGGGATTTGTTCCACGGGGTAAGGGCCGCGTATTCTTTCCCGGCGAAAATGAACGGGGTCGGAGGGGAATCGGGCGGGGTGATACCCCGGGAGGGTTTAACCGAACGTGTAATAAGAAAAGGCCGGGATGCAATCCCGGTCGGACGGATCCCGGCCGACCCACGGGGATTAGGCCCAAAACCCGGTCGGGGAGGGATTAAACGAACAAGGCCTAAGGGAGATCTCGGAAACGTGTTGAGCAACAGCAAAAGATCAGGTTGGACTCCCTTTTCATTTCACAACAAGCTTTTCTTTCTCGATGCATCCTACTCTCATTCTCTCGAGCTAGTTTTACCATAAATTTTTCTTGTTTTCCAATATATTCGCTCGTAGACAAGCAGGGCTGGTGAACTCTTGAAGCACGGAGAGTAGGCACTACACCTGTGGGTTATATATAAACTCTTACATGTCAAAAACTCCACGGAAAGTTGTTGGATTCATTTACTCTATAACAAATTCCTTGAGCTTACATGGAAGGTATTCCTAGATAATGGTTGCCTCTACTATGACATATAACATGGGCATATGATATTTTTATGTTATACCCAAACTATCAACTTGTCCCGATTGTTCCAAATTCAATGAGCCAACCACTTAACGGTGTAGGCTGTCAAAAATTACATAGTGTTGTTGGGTACATTTCATATAGAACAAATAATTTAGGTTGCATGGAAATTGCTCCTCGATAATCACTACTACAAAACAATGTCGCTGATGGGCACTAAGAAATCTGTTAGTGACGGCATCCCAGAGTTTAATCCTGACAGTGATGGAAACTGTTAGTAGAAAATTCTACCCTAGCGAGTTTTGGTTGCACTCTTCAAAAAAATGTTGGAGACGATGTGTTGGCTCGCCTTAAGGTCAGTTTTCTCTGATAGGTGCGTACTTATGGCAACCAAAACTCGTCAGATCCAACATGGGTGTGGGAGTCTCCTCCTCGCGAGCATCTCTCCGGTCCATCAATGATCCTGACATGCAAGCCAAATTTAACTTGACCCGTGGGGGGGGGGAGGGGGCAGGAGCGCTAGTTAAGCTTCCAGGAACTCGATACGATGGCCCCATGAAAGAGGAACTCGTAGAATTAGAGGTAAACTGCGCGTCCGTCGTCCACCACCACAACAGCGTGTCTGGAGCCGCCACCAGCTACACTCCCCGCGCTCTAATACAAAGTTACATGTACCAAGCTCATCCCGCCATGTATGTTGGTCATCCACCAACGTCTACCTGCGCCTCTGATACGTCTCAAACGTATCTATAATTTTTTATGATCTATGCTTGTTTATACACCATTTGCTTTGTATTTTGTTACACTTCGTGGCGTTTTTATGCATTTTCTGGAACTAACCTACTAACGAGATGCCACAGTGTCAGTTCCCTGTTTTCTGCTGTTTTTGTGTTTCAGAAAAGCTACACAGGAAATATTCTCGGAATTGGACGAAATAAAAGCTAAACCTCCTATTTTTACCAAAGCTTCGCGAAGAGCGAAGATGAGACGGAGGGGGGCCAGGGGCCAGCCACACCATGGGGTGGCGTGGCCCAGCCCTTGGCCACGCCACCACATGGTGAGGCCACCTGGCCCACCTCCTGACGTTGCCCTTTTGCCTATAAATTCCCCTTGACGGGAAAAACCTAAAGGATGGATCGCTTTTCCTCGAAACATACTGCAAGCCGCCGCCGTCATCGAAGCGAGATCGGGAGGATCCAGGAGCTCTTCCCGGCACCCTGCCGAAGAGGGGAATCCCTGCCGGAGGCCTTCTCCACCACCATGGTCGCCTCTGGAGTAATGTGTGAGTAGTCTATCTTAGACTACGGATCCATAGCAATATCTAGATGGTTGTCTCCTCCACCATGTGCTTCATGTTTAGATCTTGTGAGCTTCCCTACATGATCAAGATCATCTTTGTGTAATTCTACATGTTGTGTTTGTTGGGATCCGATGAGTATTGGTACTATGTCAAGTTGATGTGCTCAATTATATATCTTTATGTTATCTCTATGTTGTTTATGATCTTGCATGCTCTCCATTGCTAGTAGATATCTTGGCCGAGTAGATGCTAGTGACTCCAAGAGGGAGTATTTATGCTCGATAGTTGGGTTCATGCCTCTAGTAATCTAGGGGAGTGACAGAAACCTCTAAGGTTGTAGATGTGCTGTTGCCACTAGGGAGAAAACAACATTCTTGTGTCCAAGGACATTTGCTTTGTTTACTTTACGCACTTTGCTTAATGCAGTTATCCGTTGTTCGCAACTTAATACCCGATGGTTGCTCGGATGACATCCGGAAGGTGAATTATTAGTCATAGATGCAGTTGGATTACGGTCTATATATTTTGTCGTAATGCCCAGAGTGAATCTCATAGTGATCCTCATGACATATGTACGTTATCTTTATTCTATCAATTGTCCAACTGTAATTTGTTTACCCAGCATGTTGTTATTTATCTTATGGAGAGACACCACTAGTGAACTGTGGACCCCGGTCCAATTTCCTTTACATTGCTATACCGTTTACTTTTACTCGCATTATTTACTTTTACTTGCATACTATTACCTTTTACCACTCGATACGCTTAATCCTTTGTTTACAGCAAACCGGTGAGATTGACAACCTCATCGTAAGTTGGGGCAAAGTTCTTGGTTGTGTTGTGTGCAGGTTCCATATTGCTGCTGGTGCAAAGCAAAGCCCTGAACAAGGCGCCCTATAAATTGTCCGGAGTTGTCGCGAAGCTAGCGAGCATCAACCTTCTAAAGTCTGGCTTTCTCCTACTGGTTCGATAAACCTTAGTTTCACAACTGAGGGAAGACTTTCTGCTGTGCTCATCATACCTTCCTCTTGGGGTTCCCAACGGGGTGTTATCTACACGCCATCAAGCAATTTTTCTGGCGCCGTTGCCGGGGAGAAAGAAGACTTCTGCAAGGGGAGTCTCTCATGCTCAATCTTTTACTTTATTTTTATTTTGCTTTATTTTATTTTTGCTTGCACCGTTTTATCAAAAATACAAAAAAATTAGTTCCTTTATAGTTGTTACTTTTACTTGCTTCCTTTTAGTTTTGCTAGAATGGGTACTCCTGAGAACACCAAGTTGTGTGATTTTACTAGCACCAAAAACAATGATTTTATCTTCACTCCTATTGCGCCACCTGCTCTCGAGGCAAATTTTTATGAGATCAAACCTGCTTTGTTGAATCTTGTTATGAAAGAGCAATTTTCTGGTGCCAGTTCTGATGATGCTGCAGCTCATCTCAACAATTTTGTTGAGCTATGTGAGATGCAAAAGTATAAGGATGTAGATGATAATATTATTAAGCTTAAGTTGTTTCCTTTCTCTTTAAGTGGAAGAGCTAAGGATTGGTTGCTATCTTTGCCTAGAAATAGTATTGATTCTTGGGATAAGTGTAAGGATGCTTTTATTGGAAAATACTATCCTCCTGCTAAGATTATAGCTTTGCGTAGTGATATTATGAAGTTTAGACAGTTTGATAATGAACATGTTGCTCAAGCTTGGGAAAGAATGAAATCTATGATAAAGAATTATCCCACTCATGGACTGACTACTTGGATGATTGTCCAAACCTTTTATGCAGGACTGAATTTTTCTTCAAGAAATCTATTGAATTCAGCTGCTGGAGGCACTTTTATGTCCCTTACCTTGGGCGCCGCAACAAAGCATCTTGACAACATGATGGTATATTATTCTGAGTGGCACACCGAGAGAGCTCCACAAGGTAAGAAGGTAAATTGTGTTGAGGAAACCTCTTCCTTAAGTGATAAGATTGATGCTATTATGCTTATGCTTTCTAATGATAGTGCTCATGTTGATCCTAATAATGTTCCTTTGGCCTCTCTGGTTGCTCAAGAAGAGCATGTTGATGTAAACTTCATTAGAAATAATAATTTCAACAATAGTGCTTATAGGAACAATTTTGCTAGCAACAATTATAGGTCGTATCCTTCTACCAATGGTAATGGTTATGGTAACTCTTATGGTAATTCCTCCAACAACACTAGGGGCGCGCCCTCTGAGCTTGAAGTCATGCTCAAGGACTTCATCGGTAAGCAAACTGCTTTTAACAAGTCTGTTGAGGAAAAGTTTGGTAAAATTGATATTCTTGCTTCTAAAGTTGATAGCCTTGCTCTTGATGTTGAACTTCTGAAACTAAAAGTGTTGCCTAATGATGTGAAGGAAAGCAATACTTTTGCTGCTACTAATGTCATTCAAGTTAGAATTGATGAAAATGTTAGGATATTAGCAGAATTGCATGCCAGGTGGGAAAGAGAAGATGAGATGGCTAGAAAGATGAAGGTATGTACTATTACTACCTCTAATGATGTTGCTCCAAATTCTAGCAATCCTCTTACTTTGATTGGTGTAGAGAAATCTCCTACTCCTTGTGCGAAAAAGCCCAAAACTACAAAAACTTTTTCTACAAAAAGTGCTAAAAAAATTCGGAGTATGGGAGATGATAGCTCTATTTCTTTTAATGATTTTGATGTTGATGGTTGCAATATATCTGAAGTTATTTTGTTCTTGCAAAAGCTTGATTTGAGTCCTAATGCTAGTTCTATTAATGTTGCTTTTACAAATCACATTAGAAATGCTCTCATGAAAATCAGGGAGGAAAATGTAGTGACCTCACCTTTTAAAGATGATGATCCCTGTGCTTTTCAGTGCTAGTCCCTGGACGAAATGCTAGCACACACAGTTTAAGATGTAATATCAATAAACAAAGGTCATTTTATTACATCGCATGATCCAGCAATTGCATAAAGAAACTTTACAATGCTCATAGCATAAAGCTTTCAGAGTTTACAATGAAAATCAAAAAAATAGCATGGAGTCCTTCTTCTTCATGTGCCACGGGCGAACATGCTGCGGATAGACTCGTAACCCTGTTGTATCTTACTTGTCGTCAAAATCTGCAACATGAAAACGTTGCAGCCACAAAGCGGTCAATACAATTGAATTGTATTGGCAAGATATCACTACTATGAGGTCTAACTTTTCAATCTTAGCTTAGGTTAAGTGGGGTTGCAAAAAAACACAGTCTCAGACACCGTCCTATCTTTCCAATCAATATTTTAATTTTGCAAAGGCCTAAAGCTTCTAACTCCACGAGGGTACATGTCAGTAGGTCAGGCTCAAAGCCCCTACCATGCCAATCTTCATTCCACCATTGTACATGTCAGTAAGTCAGGCTCCATGCCCTTACCATGCCAATCTTCTTTTCACCATCGTACATGTTAGTAAGTCAGGCTCCATGACCTTACCATTCCAATCTTCTTTTCACCATTGTACATGTCAGTAAGTCAGGCTCCATGCCCTTACCATGCCAATCTCCATCTCTCTAATTCTCATGTTAGTAAGTCAGGCTCAAAGCCCTTACGATGCTAATTCCCATCACATGCAATAACAACCTAACCCTACACACGCACTTATACTCACAATCACAAAACTTGTATAGAACAGATAGAAACACCATAAAAATGATACTTGCCTTAGTAGTTTTTTGAAGATTGTACTTCTCTTAATTCAACACACGTAGCTCTCCGTACAACTACAAGATAGAAAACAACACAACATAAACACACCATTCAAGGCAACTTAACCAAGAAAGACAAACAAAGATTCTTATTTGTTTTTAGCTTAGTCTTCAAAGTCTTAGTGATAATTTGATGAAAGATTGTGGCATGAAGTTGACTTGATATGGATGGAGGGAATGACTAAGTCAAAGACTTCTAAAGATTGATCGGTTTTCTAAACTGTTAGGAAGTGTCAAACACTTAGTAAAAATAGCTTCAAGGAAATTCTTAGGCTTGGGTTGAGAAGTTGGATGGATAAATTCTAAGTCATAAAGTCTATCACTTTTATCTTCTTGACTTCTCTTCTCTTGATCTTCTTGTTTGTCCTTCATCTCCTTGTCTTCTCTTCATCTTCTTATTTTGACTTCAACTCCTTGTCCTCTCTTCAACTTCTTCTCCATGGTCTTGTTATGGGAAAACTTCTATGCCATAGTGTTGGATGGGGTAGTCAAAATACTTAGAAGAATTTTGGGTAAGATGGGATTGATAGTTTTGCACTTGGGCAAGGATAGAGAGTGGATTTTCACTAAGTCATGGTAGAGATGGTCATTAGGACTTGGGATAATTTACACCATTTGTAGAGCGAAAAGGCACAAGGTGCACAATAAGAATTAGAACTTGATATTTTTGCAAGGTGCTCAGAAACAAAAATATTGCTTGCAAAAGGATGAACTATTAGATTTGACTTTTGAATAAGAGTAAAAAGTGTGTGCAGTGTTCTGGTGGGTTTTTAGTATTAAGGTAAGCAATTTTGTAAAAGAAATTATGCCTAAAATATCTATAGAATTAAATCTAGGAAGAAAATACTCAAATCCTCATTTGAATTTGAATACTTGATAAAATTGGTTCAAATAATTTGTGCAGTGGTTCTACTGGACAGAGAATGACAAAATGATTCATTTGCAAAAAGAATCAATTAAAAAGTATTTATAGAATTTGAACTATATCAAAAATACTCAAACTCACATGTTTGAATTTGAATGTTTTCAACTAGCTCAAAGGACAAATTTTATTGCGCAAATGTGTTCTACACATTTTTAGGAATCCAGGGGTATATTATTTGAAATTTTTGGATCAATAGATCAAAAGATATGATTTTTGCAAGTTTGCACAACATTCTGTTTATTTTCTAATTCGATTTTCCATTTTAACGGAGAGGATGGCCACGTGGCAAAATCTCACTGGAGGATACCGGTTTGGCCGGATCCGGATTTCGGCCGTTGGATCGTAAGTGGATCGGACGATCCAGATTAGATCTGGGGGGGTGCTCACCTAGGGTTTCTCGGGGGGTCGCCGGAGATGGAGGCCTGGCGGTGCTGCGCGCTGACGGGGGTCGATGCCAATGCTCGGGTGGCTTCTTTTGGCGATGGAGGGGTCGACGAGGTTTGGAGAAGCCCGGTGGGGACGATGGTCGCAGCGGAGTCTCCTTTGCCCTCCCGTAACGGCGTCTGGAGGCAGCTGGAGATGGTACAGCCGTCGGCGTGATCCAGTGGGTCTTTGGCGTCGTCGAATCCCTGCATAGAAACGGTCGGGAAACAGGTCACTAGGTGCGCCGGAGCAAGATAAAGGAGGGGAAGACCGAAGAGGGAACGCAGGCTCACCAGTGGGTGTCGATTTCTATGGAAACCCGACGGCAGTACTGCAGCTCCGGCGAATGATTTCGATGGCCTGGCGGTGTCTCAAGCTACGGGAGGAGAGGGGAAAAACGGAGGGGGTCGAGGGGAATTTATAGAATCAAATGAGGCAAGCTTTGATGGCCGAAATCATCGGAATTCAAATTGGGGGAGAAAATTGCGCTCGGACGCTTCTCCGCGTGATTTTCGTCCAGAGGTTGAAGATGACCGGTTGACTGACGGGTGGGACCGGATTGTCAGTGAGAAGAGGGAAAATGTGTGTACCGGTTCGGGAGGGGGCTTCCTAGGCCGCAGGCCGGTTTCTAGTCTAGGCCGAAACAATTCCCCGGGTCCGTTTCATATATTTTTTTCTTGATTCTCTTTTCCTTTTTCTGTTTTCCTGAATACTTCATAAATATTTGATTTGGTATTCAAATGAAATCAAACCAAATGCTAAAATTTTCTAAAGCTCAAAATATCAATGCTAAACAGTAAGGAGAAAGTTTTCTTGATAAAATAAACTTTTCAAAAATATTTTATAGGTTTGGCCATCCTTTTAGGTTTCAATAAGAACTTTATTTTCAAATACCTTTTTGGTAATGTGAATCCTTATTTGATGTATAGCATTTTGTATAATATTTCCTTTGCAAATATGCTTGCATAGGATTTGAATAAAAACAAAATAGTATTTTGAAATCTTATTTTCTCAATTAAGTTCTTCAAGGAATAATAGAAAGTTTGAAATGGTTTTTCTAATAAGGCTTTAAATAAATCCAAAAAGTTTTAATTCCCTGTGAAATTTCAAATCAGGACAAGCAAACATGGTTCCTATTTTATTTATTTCACATTCCAAAATTTTGGGATGTGACAGACTACCACCCTTAAAAGAAATCTCGTCCCGAGATTTGGAGAGGCTAGAAAATAAAGATGGGTTTTGTGATACTAGGTGGGCTACCACCCTTAAAAGTAACTCTTGGTTTGATGAGAATAAAGAAAACAATAGCATAGAAAGTTACAGGGTGTTATAGAACAATCATCTTGATCACTACTTCTGAGTTGGTGTATTTGGTGCTTCAAAGACCTCTTCCACATCTTCTTCCACCTCGATGTGGTTTATGTGTCCCTCTTTGAATGAATTGGGTTCGTTCCCATTGGAACCTCTAGGTTCATTCTTTCCTTCAGGGCAGTCCCATGAATAGTGTCCCAACTCATGACACTTGAAGCACTCCAATTGGTTCTTGTCCCTCTTGTCAGAGCGGTTGTGGCGCCCAACATCTTTCTTCTTTTCTGGGCAATCCCATGAATAGTGCCCTAGCTCTTTACAATTGTAGCACTGCACCTGACTAATATATCTCTTGTTGAATTTGCTAGTACGGCCATTCATACTATTGTTACCTCCATTAGTGTGACCACTTCTGTTGTCGTTGCCACTTCCATACCTTTTGTTATGGTTTTTGTGGCCATCACGGTCATGTCCATTTCCCTCATATCTATCATGATAGTGGTGGTTATGGCCATAGCGGTAGCTAACGTTCCCATGCTTGTGAGATCTAGATCCTCCATTGTCATCATGCAAGTTGCGCTTCTGCACATGCTCGGAATATTCGCTACTATGGTGCTTCCTTTTCCTGCTTTCGGATTGCTTCATCTTGTTCTCAAGGATTATAGCTTGATCAAGAAGTGCCTGGAATGTAGGAGTATACGTGACTGACAAGGGAATTGACAACTCATCATTAAGGCCCTCTAAAAACTTCTCTTTCCTCTTTGCATCAGTGTCAATATCATCTGGCGTATAGCGTGACAAATTGGTGAACTCATCAATGTATTCTGACACACTATAATGCCTTTGTTTGAGATCACGGAACTCCTTCTTTTTCAGGCTCATCACTCCAACTGAAATATGTGCAGCTCGGAATCCCTCTTGGAACGAGTCCTAGGTCACTTCATCGATGGGGTGAGTGATCTGGTAAGTGTCCCACCAACTTGCTGCTGGTCCTTCCAATAGATGAGCTGCAAACCTGACCTTTTCAGCATCAGTGCAACCAGTAGTCACCAAGTCTTTGTTAACCGAACGGAGCCAATCCATGGCCTCCAGTGGTTCAGCAGCATGAGAGAACTTGGCAGGGCGAAGCCTTAAGAACCTTGCAAGCATGTCGACCTGAGGGGGTGGTGGTGGTGGAGGGTTGTTATTGTTATTGTTCTGAGTGTTGGCAAGAATCTGAGTCATGACTTGCATGAGTTGAGCCTGCGCTTCCATCATCTGTTGCATCTGTTCCTCAGGAGCGCGATGAGGAGGCATCTGTTGGGTTTGAAAATAGGTGAGGTTAGACTTAGAGATAGAGTCTAAAGGAATAAAATTTCCTACCCACAACACATGCATAGAAACAATCTTCAAAAACAAAGAAGCATTCACATAACTCACAAATAGCTTCAAAGTACGTGGATTGTTAAACGTCACGAAGGTTAGAACAAACTCACTAGATATCACTCCACATGGTGGTCACACTAACTACTCTATTCCTCCATGTCAACTTCCTTTTCCATGATGGTGCTCAGCAACTTCGTCTTGTACTTCTTCACCTTCATAGTTGGAGCGTCGATCTTCGATTGAAGCTCTCTCTTCTTGGCACGTAGCTTCACAATCGCTTCATGGCTGGGTCCTAACTTGAATTCGTTGCTCTTACCATCGCATTACTCTCTCTAATCTACTTGTTCTCTTGGACTTCTCTTGATTCTTGAACTTCTTGTCTTGAGCTTTGATCTTTGCGTCCTTTGTCTTGATCTTATCTTCTTGCTCCACGTAGCAAGTCGCATAGCTCATCTTTTGTTAAGTAGTTAGTTGTCCTATTGTTATCAAGTTCCCTACTAAGAATTTCTAAGTTCTAGAAGTATTGACGCATAAGCTTTCCTTCTTCAATTTTCTTCAACTTGCTTCCTTCAATGATAGGGATAGGTAGAGTTAATATGTTGATGATGTCACAAAGATGATTTCTGAAGCAGGTGCTCTTGAAGTCCTTGGCGGTGGTGAAGCTGAAGCTCATCGTCTTTGAGTTGAAATGAAGATGAGTAGAGACAAAATGACTAAGGGAAGAGTTTACGAGATAATAAGTGTAAATTTTAACTTAGAAATAAAAGCAAATCCTATATTTCTAAGGGGTCATTGTCCAATCCTAGGGTCACGAACCTAAGGGCAACACAATGCTCTGATACCATCTGTAATAACCTCACCTTTTAAAGATGACGATCCTTGTGCTTTTCAGTGCTAGTCCCTGGACCAAACGCTAGCACACACAGTTTAAGATATAATATCAATAAACAAAGGTCATTTTATTACATCACATGATCCAGCAATTACATAAAGAAACTTTACAATGCTCATAGCATAAAGCTTTCAGAGTTTACAACGAAAATCAAAAAATAGCATGGAGTCCTTCTTCTTCATGTGCCACAGGCGAACATGCTGCGGATAGACTCGTAACCCTGTTGTATCTTACTTGTCGTCGAAATCTGCAACATGAAAATGTCGCAGCCACAAAGGGGTCAATACACTTGAATTGTATTGGCAAGATATCACTACTATGAGGTCTAACTTTTCAATCTTAGCTTAGGTTAAGTGGGGTTGCAAAAAAACATAGTCTCAGACTCCGTCCTATCTTTCCAATCAATATTTTAATTTTGCAAAGGCCTAAAGCTTCTAACTCCACGAGGGTACATGTCAGTAGGTCAGGCTCAAAGCCCCTACCATGCCAATCTTCATTCTACCATTGTACATGTCAGTAAGTCAGGCTCCATGCCCTTACCATGCCAATCTTCTTTTCACAATCGTACATGTCAGTAAGTCAGGCTCCATGCCCTTACCATGCCAATCTTCTTTTCACCATTGTACATGTCAGTAAGTCAGGCTCCATGCCCTTACCATGCCAATCTCCATCTCTCCAATTCTCATGTTAGTAAGTCAGGCTCAAAGCCCTTAAGATGCTAATTCCCATCACATGCAATAAAAACCTAACCCTACACACGCACTTATACTCACAATCACAAAACTTGTATAGAACAGATAGAAACACCATAAAAATGATACTTGCCTTAGTAGTTTTCTGAAGATTGTACTTCTCTTAATTCAACACACGTAGCTCTCCGTACAACTACAAGATAGAAAACAACACAACATAAACACACCATTCAAGGCAACTTAACCACGAAAGACAAACAAAGATTCTTATTTGTTTTTAGCTTAGTCTTCAAAGTCTTAGTGATAATTTGATGAAAGATTATGGCATGAAGTTGACTTGATATGGATGGAGGGAATGACTAAGTCAAAGACTTCTAAAGATTGATGGGTTTTCTAAACTGTTAGGAAGTGTCAAACACTTAGTAAAAATAGCTTCAAGGAAATTCTTAGGCTTGGGTTGAGAAGTTGGATGGATAAATTCTAAGTCATAAAGTCTATCACTTTCATCTTCTTGACTTCTCTTCTCTTGATCTTCTTGTTTGTCCTTCATCTCCTTGTCTAATCTTCATCTTCTTGTTTTGACTTCAACTCCTTGTCTTCTCTTCAACTTCTTCTCCATGGTCTTGTTATGGGAAAACTTCTATACCATAGTGTTGGATGGGGTAGTCAAAATACTTAGAAGATTTTTGGGTGAGATGGGATTGATAGTTTTGCACTTGGGCAAGGATAGAGAGTGGATTTTCACTAAGTCATGGTAGAGATGGTCATTAGGACTTGGGATAATTTACACCATTTGTAGAGCCAAAAGGCATAAGGTGCACAATAAGAATTAGAACTTGATATTTTTGCAAGGTGCTCAGAAACACAAATATTGCTTGCAAAAGGATGAACTATTTGATTTGACTTTTGAATAAGAGTAAAAATTGTGTGAAGTGTTCTGGTAGGTTTTTAGTATCAAGGTAAGCAATTTTGTAAAAGAAATTATGCCTAAAATATCTATAGAATTAAATCTAGGAAGAAAATACTCAAATCCTCATTTAAATTTGAATACTTGATAAAATTGGTTCAAATAATTTGTGCAGTGGTTCTACTGGACAGAGGATAACAAAATGATTCATTTGCAAAAAGAATCAATTAAAAAGGATTTATAGAATTTGAACTATATAAAAAATACTCAAACTCACATGTTTGAATTTGAATGTTTTCAACTATCTCAAAGGACAAATTTTATTGCAAAAATCTGTTCTACACATTTTTAGGAATCCAGGGATATATTATTTGCAATTTTTGGATCAATAGATCAAAAGATATGATTTTTGCAAGTTTGCACAAAATTCTGTTTATTTTCTAATTCGATTTTCCTTTTTAACAGAGAGGATGGCCACGTCGCGAAATCTCACTAGAGGATACCGGTTCGGCCGGATTCGGATTTTTGGCCATTGGATCGTAAGTGGATCTGATGATCTAGATTAGATCTGGGGGGTGCTCACCTAGGGTTTCCCGGGGGGGTCGCCGGAGATGGAGGCCTGGCGGTGCTGCGTGTCAGCGGGGGTCGATGTTAGTGCTCGGGTGGCTTCTTTTGGCGATGGAGGGGTCGACGAGGCTCGGAGAAGCCCGGTGGGGATGATGGTCGCGGCGGAGTCTCCTTTGCCCTCCCGTAACGGCGTCTGGAGGCGGCCGGAGATGGTACGGCCATCGGCGTGATCCAGTGGGTCTTTGGCGTCATCGAATCCCTGTGTAGAAACTGTCAGGAAACAGGTCACTAGGTGCGCCGGAGCAAGGTAAAGGAGGGGAAGACCAAAGAGGGAACACAGGCTCACCGGTGGGCGTCGATTTCTATGGAAACCCGGCGGCAGTACTGCAGCTCCGACGAACGATTTCGATGGCCTGGTGGCGTCTCAAGATACGAGAGGAGAGAGGAAAACGGAGGGGGTCGAGGGGAATTTATAGAATCAAACGAGGCAAGCTTTGATGGCCGAAATCATCGGAATTCAAATCGGGGGAGAAAATCGCGCTCGGACGCTTCTCCGCGTGATTTTCGTCCAGAGGTTGAAGATGACCGGTTGACTGACGGGTGGGACCGGATTGTCAGTGAGAAGAGGGAAAGGTGTGTACCGGTTCGGGAGGGGGCTTCCTGAGCCGCGGGCCGGTTTCCAGTCTAGGCCGAAACAATTCCCCGGGTCCGTTTCATTTTTTTTTCTTGATTCTCTTTTCCTTTTTCTGTTTTCCTCAATACTTCATAACTATTTGATTTGGTATTCAAATGAAATCAAACCAAATGCTAAAATTTTCTAAAACTCAAAATATCAATGCTAAACAGTAAGGAGAAAGTTTTCTTGATAAAATAAACTTTTCAAAAATATTTTATAGGTTTGGTCAATAGGGCTTATTTGCAAAATCCAAAATAGAAGTAGGATTAAAATCATCCTTTTAGGTTTCAATAAGAACTTTATTTTCAAATACCTTTTTGGTAATGTGAATCCTTATTTGATATATAGCATTTTGTATAATATTTCCTTTGCAAATATGCGTGCATAGGATTTGAATAAAAACAAAATAGTATTTTGAAATCTTATTTTCTCAATTGAGTTCTTCAAGGAATAATAGAAAGTTTGAAATGGTTTTTCTAATAAGGCTTTAAATAAATCCAAAAAGTTTTACTTCCCTGATACGTCTCTAACGTATCTATAATTTTTGATGCTCCATGCTTTTTTTACACCATTTGCTTAGTGTTTCGTTATACTTCGTGGCATTTTTATGCATTTTCCGGAACTAACCTATTAACGAGATGCCACAGTGCCAGTTCCCTGTTTTCTGCTGTTTTTGTGTTTCAGAAAAGTTATACAGGAAATATTCTCGGAATTAGACGAAACAAAAGCCAGACGTCCAGATATTTACCAAAGCTTCCAGAGAACCAAAGAGAAGACGGAGAGGGGCCACAGGGCGGCCACACCATAGGGCGGCACGCCCCAGGGCTGGCCCACGCCCCCTGGTGGTGAGGCCACCCTGGCCCACTTCTGACGCTGCCTCTTCGCCCATAAAGACCCCCCGATGGGAAAAACCTAATCACCCGATCACTTTTCCAGAATACTTCTTGATCCACCGCCGCCGTCGACCCGAGATCGGGAGGGTCCAGAAGCTCTTCCCGGCACCCTGCCGGAGAGGGGAATCGCCACCGGAGGTCTTTTTCATCGCCATGCTTGCCTCCGGCGCGATGAGTGAGTAGTCTACCTTGGACTATGGGTCCATAGCAGTAGCTAGTTGGTTGTCTTCTCCACCATGTGCTTCATGTTTAGATCTCGTGAGCTGTTTTACATGATCAAGATCACCATTATGTAATTCTACATGTTGTGTTTGTTGGGATCCGATGAATATTGGTGTTATGATTGAGTTGATGTGCTAAATACTATCTTATGTTATCTCTATGTTGTTTATGATCTTGCATGCTCTCCGTTGTTAGTAGCTATCTTGGCCGAGTAGTTGCTAGTGACTCCAAGAGGGGGTATTTATGCTCGATAGTGGGTTCATGCCTCTATTTAATCTGGGGGAGTGACAGAAACCTCTAAGGTTGTAGATGTGCTGTTGCTACTAGGGGAAAACAACATTCATATGCTCAAGGGCATATGCTTTGTTTACATTACACACTTTGCTTAATGCAGTTATCTGTTGTTCGCAACTTAATACTTGTGGAGTTCTCGGATTGATTCGCCACAAGTGGATTATTAGTCATAGATGCAGTTGGATGGCGGTCTATGTATCTTGTTGTAATGCCCAGAGTAAATCTCATAGTGATCCTCTCAACATATGCACGTTGTCTTTATTCTATCAATTGCCCAACTGTAATTTGTTTACTCAGCATGTGTTATTTTATGTTATGGAGAGACACCACTAGTGAATGGTGGACCCCGGTCCTATTTCCTTTATATTGCTATCACCTGTTTACTTTACTTGCACTGTTTACTTTACTCGCATATTACTATTGCTTTCCACTCGATACGCTCATACCCTTTGTTTCAAGCAAACCAGTGAGATTGACAACCTCATCGTAAGTTGGGAACAAAGTATTTGGTTGTGTTGTGTGCAGGTTCCACGTTGCTACTGGTTGAAGACACGCTAATAAGAAATCGTTAACGACGCCCTTGTTGGAGTGTCACCCAGCTAGTGGGCATCACCTTCAGTCGTTTGGCTTTTTCCTACTGGATTGATAACCTTGGTTTCATAACTGAGGGAAAACTTGCTGCTATATTCATCAAACCTTCTCTTGGGGTTTCCAACTGGCCGGTCATTTACTTCATCAACTACACGCCAACAATTTTTCTGGCACCATCATCACCGCGCCATCAACAAGTTTTCTGGCACCGTTGCCGGGGAAAAAGAAGACTTCTGCAAGGGGAGTTTCGCACGCACATCCTTTACTTTGTTTATTGTTTTGCTTTTACTTTATTTTTACTTGCATCATTTTATCAAAAACACAAAAAAATTAGTATCCTCTATAGTTGTTTTTACTCGTCTGCTTTTAGTTTTGCTAGAATGGCTACTCCTAAAAACAAAGTTGTGTGACTTTACTAGCATGAATAATAGTGATTTTATCTGCACTCCTATTGCGCCACCAGCTCCTGCTGCAAATTTTTATGAGATTAAGCCTGCTTTGGTGAACCTTGTTATGAAAGAGCAATTTTTTGGTGCTAGTACTGATGATGCTGCAGCTCATCTCAACAATTTTGTTGAGCTATGTGAGATGCAAAAGTATGAGAATGTTGATGGTGATATTATTAAGCTTAAGTTGTTTCCTTTTTCTTTGAGAGTAAAAGCTAAGGATTGGTTGCTTTCTTTGCCTAAAAATAGTATTGATTCATGGGCTAAGTGTAAGGATGCTTTTATTGGTAGATACTATCCTCCTGCTAAGATTATAGCTTTGCGTAGCAATATTATGAAGTTTAGTCAGTTTGATAATGAACATGTTGCTCAAGCTTGGGAAAGAATGAAATCTATGATAAAGAATTGTCCCACTCATGGACTGACTACTTGGATGATTGTCCAAACTTTTTATGCAGGACTGAATTTTTCTTCAAGGAACCTATTGGATTCAGCTGCTGGAGGCACTTTTATGTCCCTTACCTTGGGCGCCGCAACCAAACTTCTCGACAATATGGTGGTAAATTACTCTGAATGGCACACCGAGAGAGCTCCACAAGGTAAGAAGGTAAATTCTGTTGAGGAAACCTCTTCCTTGAGTGATAAGATTGATGCTATTATGCTTATGCTTTCTAATGATAGGACTCATGTAGATCCTAATAATGTTCCTTTGGCCTCTTTGGTTGCTCAAGAAGAGCATGTTGATGTAAACTTCATTAGAAATAATAATTTTCACAACAATGCTTATAGGAACAATTTTGCTAGTAACAATTATAGGCCGTATCCTTCTACCAATGGTAATGGTTATGGTAACTCTTATGGTAATTCCTCCAACAACACTAGGGCCGCGCCCTCCGAGCTTGAGGTAATGCTCAAGGACTTCATCGGTAAGCAAAATACTTTTAACAAGTCTGTTGAGGAAAAGTTAGGCAAAATTGATACTCTTGCTTCTAAAGTTGATAGCCTTGCTCATGATGTTGAACTTTCGAAATTAAAAGTGTTGCCTAATGAGGTGAAAGAGAACAATGTTTTTGCTACTGCTAATGCTATCCAAGTTAGAATTGATGAAAATGTTAGGATACTAGCAGAATTGCATGCCAGGTGGGAAAGAGAAGATGAGATGGCTAGAAATATGAAGGTATGTACCATTACTACCTCTAATGATGTTATTCCTAATGCTAGCAATCCTCTTACTTTGATCGGTGTAGAGAAAACTCCTACTCCTAGTGTTAAAAAGCCCAAAACTGCTAAAACTTTTTCTCAAAAGAGTGCTGAAATTTTTCAGAGTGTAGGAGATGATAGCTCTATTTCCTTTAATGATTTTGATGTTGATGGCTGAAATATATCTGAAGTTATTTTGTTCTTGCAAAAGCTTGCTTTGACTCCTAATGCTAGTTCTTTAAATGTTACTTTTACTAAGCATATTACCAATGCTCTCATGAAAATTAGGGATGAAAAGTTGAAGCAAAAAACCTCTATTCCTAAGAAATTAGAAGATGGTTGGGAACCCGTCATTGATATGCATGTTAATGGTTTTGATTGCCATGCTTTATGTGATCTAGGTGCTAGTATTTCTATTATCCCTAGAAAGATTTATGACATGCTTGATTTACCACCGCTTGAAAAGTGTTATTATGATGTTCCTATTGCTGATGTTGCTAAGAAGAAACCTTTGGGAAGGATTAATGATGTTATTATTATGGTTAACAATAACCTTGTTCCCGTTGATTTTCTTGTCATGGATGTTTAATGCAATGCTTCATGTCCTATTATTTTGGGAAGACCCTTTCTTCGAACTGTAGGTGCCATCATTGATATGAGGGAAGGCACCATCAAATATCAATTTCCACTCAAGAAAGGTATGGAACACTTCCCTAGAAAGAGAAATAAATTGCTTTTTGACTCTATTCTTAGAGCAAATTATGAGCTCGATGCTTCATCACTTGATATTACTTGATTCGCATTTTTTGCGCCTAGCTCAAAGGCGTTAAAGAAAAGCACTCTTGGGAGATAACCCAATATTTTTACATTCAGTTGTTTTTCTTTTATTTGAGTCTTGGAAGTTATTACTACTGTAATAACCTCTCCTTATCCTTTTTATTTCGTTTTTGTGCCAAGAGAAGCCTCTCATTTGAGTGAGGTAACATTTGGGGATGTTGCTGTCCTGAAACAGTTTTCGATGCTGCACCATACAAATTAGTGAAAATTCTCTGTATATTTTTTGGACCTGATATTTCTTGTGCATATGCCCCAGGTTATATCCAAACTTTCATTAGTTGAACACTTTTTGATTTGAGCAACAGAAAACCCTCTAAAAATTCAACCTTTGTCAGCAGTTCTGTTTTGATAGATTTCTGCCAATATTTGTGTTTGCCGCTTTATCGCTTTCTTTTTGAGTTCTTTTGATCACAGAACTTTTGGGGAAGTTGCTACAGTAGTATATGCTTTATATGTGGTGGTTTTAGGTTGAAACCTGAAGAAAAAAGGGTTGATTCAATGTTATGCTTACACTAATGTTGCTAATAGATTTGTGTTTAGTTTTGTATGAAGGAAGTTTTCAAGTGTAGGGATTGGAGAATGATGAGATGAGTTGAAGAATGGACAAAAGCTTAAGCTTGGGGATGCCCACGCACCCCAAGAAATATCCAAGAAGTACAAGCGTCAAAGCTTGGGGATGCCCCCGAGGCACCCCTTCTTCATCGGCAAAAATTAGGTCACCTTTCAACACACTATACTTTTATTGCTTCATGCATTATGCGTTTTTCTTGGAGCGTCAGTTGTTTTTAGTTTTCAGTTTTGTTTAGTTTTGTTTCTGCAATAATTGGTTGGACCCCAACAAATTATTTTTGGAGAAGTTGCCTTGCTTTTCATTTGCCAAGAACACTCCATTTTTCACTCTTATCGTTTCAACGAGTATTCTCTTTTTCTAGAACTGCGTTTAGCTTTCGATTTTCGCCTTGATTTGTGTTCAGATCTTGTTATATCTTTTTATCAAGGTGTATTTTGACCTCTGGTCCATATTGGTTTTCATCAAAAGAGTTGTTTATAAAAAGTTTGAATGGTGTTGGAAAAGAGAAAAAGCTTTATGCAAAATAGTGGTACAAAAAGGAGCTTGTGTAGACTGCGGCCTAGGCTTTTGCATGTCGTGCTTGTTGTCTTTTTGATAGTATGCTTAGTGGTTTTGCTGTAGCATGACTTGTCTCAAATGACTGAGATTGCTTAATGAGCCTTTGAAAAAAATCATGCGTTGTTTTAATTATTTGGAAGCATTATTTTGGTTTTCTCCTTTGATGCTTTATTTGGGTTGGCTTGGTGCATGCTCACACATGTTTGACTCATACAAAGTCGCCATTGCCTCTATGATCATTTAGTTTTTGACTTTTGATGCCATCTTATGCTTCTTTTAATATCGCTTTGTCGCTATGCATGATTATGGCCGTTATTGCTCTCTTAGTTGGTCGCTCCCAGTCTTTTGCTAGCCCTCATTTTGTACTGAGTATGAGCTCTACTCGTGCATCTAACTCCTAAAAACCAAGTTGTTCCAAAGTGTCCACTATAAATTCCTATGCATGGTATTTGTAAGCCAATCCAAGTAAATTTTCATGTGCTACCTTTCAAAACTTTCAACTACTTACCGTTTTGTGCCACTGTTTTTAGCTCATGGGGATGTAGTGGTCGGAATTGCTATCTTCCATATTAAATTAAGTACCCCTCGACTAGGCAGCTTCATCTGCTCGTCATTGATACGTCTCAAACGTATCTATAATTTTTGATGCTCCATGCTTGTTTTTACACCATTTGCCTATTGTTTCGTTACACTTAGTGGCACTTTTATGCATTTTCCGGAACTAACCTATTAACGAGTTGCCACAGTGCCAGTTCCCTGTTTTTGTGTTTCAGAAGTGATACACAGGAAATATTCTCGGAATTGGACGAAACAAGTTCCTGAAGTCTTATTTTACCCGGAAGCTTCCAGACATCCGAAGAGGTGTCAGAGGAGGGCCACCAGGGCCCCAGACACATGCCCGGCGCGGCCAGGGGTCTGGCCGCGTGGGGCCCGCGTGTGGGCACCTGGCCCCTCCTCCAACGGTGCCCCTTCGCCTATATAAAGCCTCGGGACGGAAAACCCTAGGGGATTCGGCAATTTTCTAGAAAGAGTTCCGCAGCTCCGCCGCCACCGCCGACGAATTTCGGGGGACAGAAGTCTCTGTTCCGGCACCCTGCCGGGACGGGGAAGTGCCCCCGGAGCCATCTCCATCGATCTCCATCGCCGTCTTTGCCGTCTCCATCGACCTCACCGCCATCTCCATCAACCTTGCTGTCTCCTATGATGAGGAGGGAGTAGTTCATCCCCGGGGCTGAGGGCTCTACCGGTAGCTATGTGGTTCACCTCTCTCTCCTATGATGTGATCTTTATGTGATCGTGAGCTTTGTATCATGTTGAACAAGTACATGTTATTATTCAGATATTTTGTGTACTCTAGTGATGTTATTAAAGTAATCTATTCCTCCTGCTATGGTGTAACGGTGACAGTGCGTGCATCATGGTGGTACTTGGTTTAGGCTATGATTGTGATCTCTTGTGGATTATGAGAATAATTATTGCTATGATAGTTTGAGTGATCTATTCCTCCTTTCATGGTGTAATGTTGACAGTGTGTGCACCGTGTTAGTACTTGGTTTAAGTTGCAATGATTTCTATCTTGAATTGTGATCTGATTTGGATATCTCTATGAGTGGTGTTTGTCAAGTACTTGATGAACTTTAAGGGGTGCTTCTGTAGCCACTACACAATGATTAGTGTTATTCAATAGGAGAGTAATTCAGAGTACCTTAGCAAAGAGAAGTTACTTGTTCATTCATGTTATATTGTTGGGAGTGTGTCCACTAGTGAAAGTATGATCCCTAGGCCTTGTTTCCAAGCTTTGCATACCGTTTACTTGCTATTTTGTTACTTGTTTGCTCGCAGCAATATTTATTTCACATCACGTTTGCTACTTATAATCATCTATACCACTTGTATTTCACTATCTCTTCGCCGAACTAGTGCACCTATACATCTGACAAGTGTATTGGGTGTGTTGGGGACACAAGAGACTTTCTGTATCGTAATTGTAGGGTTGCTTGAGAGGGATAGCTTTGACCTCTAACCTCCCTGAGTTCGATAAACCTTGGGTGATCCACTTAAGGGAAACTTGCTGCTGTTCTACAAACCTCTGCACTTGGAGGCCCAACAAGTGTCTACAAGAATAGAAGTGCGTAGACATCAAGCTCTTTTCTGGCGCCGTTGCCGGGGAGGTAAGGTAAAAGGTACTCGCATCCTCCTGTGTGAGTACTCGAAGTTATTTCCTTTAGATTCTGCAATTACATCTTTTTGTTTCTTGTTTTTATTTTCACTAGTTAGGCTTAATGGAAAACAAAGAGTTCTTGAAGGGATTTGCAGCATAGTAAAACAAAAAATTTCTTACGCAACGAACAAGAAAGCCAAGATCTAATCTAGGAGAAGTAATCAACGAGAGAGGTAGAAGAGATCTTCATACCCTTGAAGATTCGCACAGCGGAAACGTTCAATAGAACGTGGTTGACGTAGTCGTACTCGCCGTCTCCTCCTCGCGATTCGATCCGATCCTACGCCGCAAGTGGCGGTGCCTCCGAGAGTTGCACACGTGCGGTGCAGCGATGTCTCCTCCTTCCTTGGTCCAGCAAGTATGGTGGAGAGATAGATTGGATCGGCAGCACGACGGCGTGGTGCTTATGGTGGAGAGTTTCTGCGGTAGGGCTTCGCCTACGCGCAGTCGCGAGAGAGAGAGAGGGAGGGCAGCAGTTGGCGGCTAGGGTTTGGGTTGAGGTGAGGAGAGGGCTGCGCCCTTGCCCCCTTATATATAGAGGGGTGGCCGGCCAAGGCCAGCTTGTCCTCTCCCCAAACCCTGGCCGACTTGGAGTAGGAAGAGTGGGGGGCAAGTTTCCCCCCCTTCCTTCTTTGAAGACTCCCTTAGGGTTTCCCCTTGGGCTGGCCGGCTGGGCCTTAGGGGCCTTGTGCGCCTGGCCCAAGGCGGCCAGGGCACTTCCCCTTAGGCCCACGCAGGCCTCCGTCAAGTGGGCCCACGTTGGTCCCACTCCGGAACCTTCTAGAACCTTCCGGTACAATACCGATAAACTCCGAAACTTTTCCGGAATCCAAAAACTGCTTTCCTTTATATGAATCTTATTCTCCGGACCATTCCGGAACCTCTCGTGACGTCCTGGATCTCATCCGAGACTCCGAACTAAAACTCATAAACCAATTATCCATTCTATCCTAGCATCGATGCACGTTAAGTGTGTGACCCTACGGGTTCGAGAATATGCAGACATGATCTTCTATCAATAATCAATAGCGGGATCTGGAAACCCATATTGACTCCCACATATTCATCGATGATCATATCGGATGAACCATGATGTCAGGATTCAATTAATCCCGTATATGTATTCCCTTCGTCACACGATATTTTACTCGCCCGAGATTTGATCGTCGGTATCACCATACCTAGTTCAATCTCGTTCACAGCAAGTACTTTACTCGTTCCGTAATTCGATATCACTTCGTGATTAACTCCTTAACCACATGCTTGCAAGCGGTGTTGATATCGATTACCGAGTGGGCCCGAAGTATATCTCTCCGATTAGGAGGGACAAATTCCATCTCGATACATATAACCCAACAAGTACTTTCCGATCACCTGAGAGACACCTTTATTATCACCCTCACATAGGATGACGTTTGATGACTTCAAAGCTTTCTTCCGATACTAGGGAGTTGTATTATCTCATGGTCTAAGGAATACAATACATGACATAGGAAAAGCTTCGCAAAGATGAACACGATGACACGATCTAATTGCTCTGCTTTATTTGGGTCTGTCCATCATATCATTCTCCTAATGATATGATCTCATTATTAATTGACAACACATGTCTATGGTTAGGAAACCTTAACCATCATTAATCAATGAGCTAGTCCATAGAGGCGTACTAGGGACACGGTGTTGTTCATAAACCACACAAGTATTAAAGTTTCCGCTTAATACAATTCTAGCATGGAATATAAACATTATCATGAACAAGAATTATAATAATAACATCTTTATTATTGCCTCTAGGGCATAATTCCAACAGTCTCCCACTTGCACTAGAGTCAATAATCTAGTTTACATCTGGCAACAATCTAACACCCATGGCATTAAGGTGCTGATCATGTTTTGCTCGTGGAAGAGGTTTAGTCAATGGATCTGCGACATTCAGATCTGTATGTACTTTGCTAATCTTCAGATCTCCATCTGATATATAATCTCGAATTATATGGAAACGGCGGTTGATGTGCTTGGTTTTTGGATGATATCTTGGTTCCTTAGCCAGTGCTATGGCGCCAGTGTTGTCGCACAATATCTCCAGTGGGTCCAAGGCATTTGGAACCACACCAAGCTCAGTGATGAAGTTTCTGATCCAAACTCCTTCACTTGATGCTTCTGAAGCAGCCATGTATTCCGCTTCTGTTGTAGATCCCGCGATCACGCTTTGCTTGCAGCTTCTCCAGCTCACAGCTCCACCATTCAAAATATAAACGTATCCTGTCTGAGATTTAGAATCATCCGGGTCGGTGTCGAAGCTAGCGTCGACGTAACCTTTTACGACGAGCTCCTCATCACCTCCATAGACCAAGAACATTTCTTTAGTCCTATTTAAATACTTTAGGATGTTCTTTACGGCTGTCCAGTGTTCCACTCCTGGATCACTTTGGTATCTGCTCGTCAAACTAAGAGCATTGGACACATCCGGTCTAGTACACAGCATGGCATACATGATAGAACCTATGGCCGAGGCATATGGCACTTTGCTCATAGTTTCTCTATCTTTTACCGTAGCTGGACACTGAGCCTTGCTCAATATCTTACCTGACAACATGGGCAATGAACCTTTCTTTGCTTTATCCATTCTGAACCTTTTCAGAACCTTGTCCAGGTATGTACTTTGGCTTAAAGCTATTAGGTGTCTTTCTCTATCTCTATAGATTTTGATGCCTAATATATAAGCAGCTTCCCCTAGGTCTTTCATTGAAAAACATTTATTCAAATAACTCTTCACATCGTTAAGCATACCGATGTCATTTCCAATAATCAATATGTCATCCACATATAGTACTAAAAATGTCACCGAGCTCCCACTCACTTTCTTGTAGATACAAGCTTCGTAGCAATTTGGAACAAATCCAAAACTCTTGATCACTTGATCAAAACGAAGGTTCCAACTCCGAGATGCTTGCTTCAGTCCATAAATGGAACGCTGAAGTTTGCACACCTTATTAGCATCCTTAGGATCGACAAAACCTTCGGGCTGCATCATATACAACTCTTCATCAATGTTGCCATTGAGGAACGCAGTCTTGACATCCATCTGCCATATTTCATAATCATGAAATGCAACAATTGCTAATAAAATCCGAATGGACTTAAACATCGCTACGGGAGAGAAAGTCTCATCGTAGTCAACACCTTGAACTTGCCAAAAACCTTTTGCGACAAGCCGAGCTTTATAGACAGTAACATTACCATCCGCGTCCGTTTTCTTCTTGAAAATCCATTTGCATTCAACGGCCTTACGGTCGCTAGGAGGGTCTACCAAAGTCCACACTTGGTTTTCGCTCATGGATCCCAATTCGGATTTCATGGCTTCTAGCCATTTCTCAGAGTCTGGGCTCATCATTGCTTCCTCATAGTTCACAGGTTCACTGTTGTCTAACAACAAGACGATTAAGACAGGGTTGCCGTACCATTCAGGAGTGGCACGTGACCTTGTCGACCTGCGAAGTTCAGTAGTAGCATCATTCGAAGTTTCATGATCTTTATCATTAGCTTCCTCTCTTGTTGGTGCAGGCGGCGCCGGAACAATTTCGGGTGCTGCGCTACTCTCCAACTCGAGAGAAGGTTCAATAACCTCGTCTAGCTCTACCTTCCTCCCACTCACTTCTTTCGAGAGAAACTCCTTCTCAAGAAATGATCCGTTCTTAGCAACAAACACTTTGCCTTCGGATCTGTGGTAGAAGGTATACCCAATCGTTTCCTTAGGGTATCCTATGAAGACGCATTTCTCCGCTTTGGGTTCGAGCTTGTCCGGCATCAACTTCTTGACGTAAGCTTCACATCCCCAAACTTTAAGAAACGACAACTTAGGTTTAGCACCAAACCATAGTTCATACGGTGTCGTCTCAACGGATTTAGATGGTGCCCTATTTAAAGTGAATGCAGCGGTTTCTAATGCATAACCCCAAAATGATAACGGCAAATCTGTAAGAGACATCATTGATCGCACCATATCTAATAGAGTTCGATTCCGGCGTTCAGACACACCATTGCGCTGTGGTGTTCCGGGTGGCGTGAGTTGCGAAACGATTCCGCTTGCTTTAAGATGCGTGAGAAAATCATAACTCAAATACTCACCTCCACGATCGGATCACAGAAATTTAATTTTCCTGTTACGATGGTTTTCCACTTCGTTCTGAAATTCTTTGAACTTTTCAAATGTTTCAGATTTATGTTTCATTAAATAGATATACCCATATCTACTTAAGTCATCAGTAAAAGTGAGAAAATAGCAATATCCACCGCGCGTCGAAATACTCATTGGTCCGCACACATCGGTATGTATGATTTCCAACAAGTCCGTTGCTCGCTCCATTATACCGGAGAACGGGGTTTTGATCATCTTGCCCATGAGGCACGGTTTGCACGTGTCAAATGATTCAAAATCAAGAGACTCCAAAAGTCCATCAGAATGGAGTTTCTTCATGCGTTTTACACCAATATGACCTAGACGGCAGTGCCACAAATAAGTTGGATTATCACTATCTACTTTGCATCTTTTAGCCTCAATGTTATGGATGTGTGTTTCATTGCTTTCGAGATTCAGAAGAAATAAACCATTCACAACAGGTGCATGACCATAAAAGATGTTATTCATATAAATAGAACAGCCATTATTCTCTGATTTAAATGAATAACCGTCTTGCAATAAACACGATCCAGATATAATGTTCATGCTCAACGCAGGCACATAATAACACTTATTAAGGTTTAAAACTAATCCCGAAGGTAAAACTAAGGAGAGCGTGCCGACGGCCATCACATCAACTTTTGATCCATTGCCAACGCGCATCGTCACCTCATCTCTTGCTAGCCGCCGTCTATTCCGTAGCTCCTGTTTCGAGTTACAAATATTAGCAACTAAACCAGTATCATATACCCAGGCACTACAACGAGCGCTAGTAAGGTAGACATCAATAACATGTATATCAAATATACCTTTGATGGTGCCAGCCTTCTTGTCCGCTAAGTACTTCGGACAGTTGCGCTTCCAGTGACCCTTGACCTTGCAATAGAAGCACTCAGTGTCCGGCTTAGGTCCAGACTTGAGCTTCTTCTCAGCAGGAGCAACGCACTTGCCGCTGCCTTTCTTGAAAGATCCCTTTGCTCCCTTAGCTTTCTTAAAGCTAGTGGTCTTGTTGACCATCAACACATGATTGTCTTTCTTGATATCCACCTCCGCAGCTTTCAGCTTAGCGAAGAGCTCAGTGATCGTATCATTGGAACCAATTTGATTATGAGTAACTACAAAACCTTTGTAGCTAGGAGGGAGTGATTGCAGAACTCTGTCAATCTTGAGCTCCTCTGGAATCTTGCAGTCCAGTTGCTCAAGGCGTTGAGTGTAGCCCGACATCTTAATGGCGTGCTCACTAACGGAACTCCCTTCCTCCATCTTGCAGTTAAAGAACTTCTCAGAGATCTCATATCTCTCAGAACGGGCTTGAGTCTGAAACATGGTTTTCAGTTCCTCAAGTATCTCATAAGGCCCGCGGTACTTCTCAAAACGATTTTGAAGTTCCGGTTCCATAGAAAACAGCATGGTACTCATAATCACATCACAATCATCTCTACGAGCATTGAAGTCAGCAAGTTCTTCAGTTTTCGCAGTTGCAGCAGGGGTGTCACCTAGCGCTTTGTCAAGTACATAGGCTTTTTGTCCGCCAGCGAGAATGATTCTCAGATTGCGGAACCAGTTGGTGAAGTTAGACCCATTGTTCTTAAGCTTTTCTTTCTCAGCAAACACGTTGAAGTTGAAGTTGGACTTAGCCATTTGATCTACAACATTGCAAGTACAATTTAGACTAAGTTCATGATAACTAGTTCAAATTAATCAAATTACTAGATGAACTCCCACTAAATTCAACATCCCTCAAGTTGTTTAGTGAACACGATCCAAATTCACCATACCTAATCCGATCTTCACGAGAAGAGATGTGGTTTCAATGGTGGACAACTCAGTGTCGATCATATCATTCATATGACTCATGTTTAACCTTTCGGTTCGTGTGTTCCGAGGCCATGTCTGTACATGCTAGGCTCGTCAAGTCAAACCCAAGTATTTTCCGCGTGTGCAAAACTGGCTTGCACCCGTTGTATGTGAACGTAGAGTTTATAGCACCCGATCATCACGAGGTGCTTGAAAACGACGATCTTTCGCAACGGCGCATACGAGGGGAGAACACAATTTTATCTTGATCTTTAAGTGAGGAATCATCTTATAATGCTACCGTCGCGATCTAAGCATAATAAGATACATAAAAGGATAAACATCACATGCATATAATTTTATGTGACATGGTATAGCCAATCTCCGCGCCATGATCTCCATCTTGTGCGCACCGGCATGATCTCCATCACTCCACCATGATTGCCTCCACCACGAATAGCAACTACAACTATTGCTAACTACTTAGCGATAAAGTAAAGCTATTACATGGCGTATAAGAAGTTGACACGCAGGTCATACATAATTATAAAGACAACCATATGGCTCCAGCCGGTTGTGAACTCATCGACATGCAAGTCGTGAAAGATTACAAAACATGATCATTGCATACAACTCAATTCATACTCATCATGTCTTGGGCCATACCATATCACAAAACACTCCCTGCAAAAACAAGTTAGACGCCTCTACTTTGTTGTTGCATATTTTACGTGGCTTATGGGAGTAGCAAGCTAAGAACGATTCTTACCTACGAAAAGCCACAACGATGATATTATGGTTGCTAACATCTGATGTAAGTCCCATGACTACTATAGTGAGAGAAACTGGCATCCACCAGCCGCATGTGTGGAACAAGCCACACGTCAAGTGCGGAGCCAGTCTTGCGAACGCGGTCGCGTAAAGTTGGCCTGGACCGCTTCGATCTCACTATACCGCGCCATAAGAAATACACAACAAGAGGTTTGCAACAGAAAACATCAATGCCCGCAACAAGCATGTTGCGTTCTACTCGTGAAACACATCTACGCATAGATCTAGCTCTGATACCACTGAAGGGATTCGCAGCATAGTAAAACAAAAAATTTCTTACGCAACGAACAAGAAAGCCAAGATCTAATCTAGGAGAAGTAATCAACGAGAGAGGTAGAAGAGATCTTCATACCCTTGAAGATTCGCACAGCGGAAACGTTCAATAGAACGTGGTTGACGTAGTCGTACTCGCCGTCTCCTCCTCGCGATCCGATCCGATCCTACGCCGCAAGTGGTGGCGCCTCCGAGAGTTGCACACGTGCGGTGCAGCGATGTCTCCTCCTTCCTTGGTCCAGCAAGTATGGTGGAGAGATAGATTGGATCGGCAGCACGACGGCGTGGTGCTTATGGTGGAGAGTTTCTGCGGCAGGGCTTCGCCTACGCGCAGTCGCGAGAGAGAGAGAGAGGGAGGGCAGCAGTTGGCGGCTAGGGTTTGGGTTGAGGTGAGGAGAGGGCTGCGCCCTTGCCCCCTTATATATAGAGGGGTGGCCGGCCAAGGCCAGCTTGTCCTCTCCCCAAACCCTGGCCGACTTGGAGTAGGAAGAGTGGGGGGCAAGTTTCCCCCCCTTCCTTCTTTGAAGACTCCCTTAGGGTTTCCCCTTGGGCTGGCCGGCTGGGCCTTAGGGGCCTTGTGCGCCTGGCCCAAGGCGGCCAGGGCACTTCCCCTTAGGCCCACGCAGGCCTCCGTCAAGTGGGCCCACGTTGGTCCCACTCCGGAACCTTCTAGAACCTTCCGGTACAATACCGATAAACTCCGAAACTTTTCCGGAATCCAAAAACTGCTTTCCTTTATATGAATCTTATTCTCCGGACCATTCCGGAACCTCTCGTGACGTCCTGGATCTCATCCGAGACTCCGAACTAAAACTCATAAACCAATTATCCATTCTATCCTAGCATCGATGCACGTTAAGTGTGTGACCCTACGGGTTCGAGAATATGCAGACATGATCTTCTATCAATAATCAATAGTGGGATCTGGAAACCCATATTGACTCCCACATATTCATCGATGATCATATCGGATGAACCACGATGTCAGGATTCAATTAATCCCGTATATGTATTCCCTTCGTCACACGATATTTTACTCGCCCGAGATTTGATCGTCGGTATCACCATACCTAGTTCAATCTCGTTCACAGCAAGTACTTTACTCGTTCCGTAATCTGATATCACTTCGTGATTAACTCCTTAACCACATGCTTGCAAGCGGTGTTGATATCGATTACCGAGTGGGCCCGAAGTATATCTCTCCGATTAGGAGGGACAAATTCCATCTCGATACATATAACCCAACAAGTACTTTCCGATCACCTGAGAGACACCTTTATTATCACCCTCACATAGGATGACGTTTGATGACTTCAAAGCTTTCTTCCGATACTAGGGAGTTGTATTATCTCATGGTCTAAGGAATACAATACATGACATAGGAAAAGCTTCGCAAAGATGAACACGATGACACGATCTAATTGCTCTGCTTTATTTGGGTCTGTCCATCATATCATTCTCCTAATGATATGATCTCATTATTAATTGACAACACATGTCTATGGTTAGGAAACCTTAACCATCATTAATCAATGAGCTAGTCCATAGAGGCGTACTAGGGACACGGTGTTGTTCATAAACCACACAAGTATTAAAGTTTCCGCTTAATACAATTCTAGCATGGAATATAAACATTATCATGAACAAGAATTATAATAATAACATCTTTATTATTGCCTCTAGGGCATAATTCCAACAGTTCTGTAGTCTTTTTCCCGAGTTTAGATATGAAGTGTTTTAAGAGAAAATTGAAAAACCTTTGGAGCTTAATTTCCATGCTAATAGTGTTGTTATGAATGCTTTGAACACCGTTGTTGCTAATGCTATAGAAAAGTCTAAGCTTGGGGAAGCTGGTTTTGTTAAGCATGATATTTTTAGTTCCCCAGCTTTAGTGGAGAAAATTTGCTCTGATGATATTTTATCTCCCATATGTGATGCTCCTTCTTATGATGATATGTTTGAAGAATATGCTTTGCGAAATAGCTGTTCTTTAGCTTGTGATGATACTAAACCTCTAGTTTATGATGGCTATGATGATGAGTATAATATTTTCAGTTCACCTACTATTGAGGATAAAATTAGTTATGATTACAATATGCCTCCTATTTATGATAATTATGGTGATGAGAATAATTATTCTGTTGAATTTGCTCCTACTACTATTGTTCCTGTGGTGAGTATTAATTCTTTTATGCATGTGGCTCATGATAGAGATGCTTTATGTGATAGTTATATTGTTAATTCTATTCATGATGCTACTGAAAGTTATTATGAGAGAGGGAAACATGGTTTGATGGATCTCAACAATATTAAGTTTCCCCTCTTTATGTTGTAAATCTTGAAGTGGCACTTGTTTTATCTATCCATGCTTGCTACTATGTGCCTCGTTGATTTATTTTCTTACAAGATTCCTATGCATAGGAAGTGGTTCAGATATAAATGTTTTTCACATTTGCTTTTTGATGCTCTCTATTGCTTTAAGTTCCTATATGGCGCCTTTGCCTCAAGCGCGCCCACATGAGCATCTTTGCAAATTACTGCGCCTAGCTCAAAGGCGTTAAAGAAAAGCACTCTTGGGAGATAACCCAATGTTTTATTTTCAGTACTTTTTCTTTTATTTGTGTCTTGGAAGTCATTACTACTGTAATGACCGCTCCTTATCTTGTTTATTTCGTTTTTGTGCCAAGAGAAGCCTCTAATTTGAGTGAGGTAAGATTTGGGGATGTTGCTGTCCTGAAACTGTTTTCGGTGCTGCACCGTAAAAATTCGTATAAATTCTCTGTTTATCTTTTGGACCTGCGATTTCTTGCGCATATGCCCCAGGTTTTATCCAAACTTTCATTAGTTGAACACTTTTTTATTTGAGCAACAGAAAATCCCTCAAAAATTCGACCTTTGTCAGCTGTTCAGTTTTGACAGATTTCTGCCAATATTTGTGTTTGCCACTTTATCGCTTTCTTTTGAGTTCTTTTGAACATAGAACTTTTGGGGAAGTTGCTACAGTAGTATATGCTTTATATGTGGTGGTTTTAGGTTGAAACCTGAAGCTAAAAGAGGTTGAATATATTTTATGCTTACTCTAATGTTGCTAATAGAATTGTGTTTAGTTTTGTATGAAGGAAGTTTTCAAGTGTAGGGATTGGAGAATGATGAGATGAGTTGAAGAATGGACAAAAGCTCAAGCTTGGGGATGCCCATGCATCACCCCAAGAAATATCCAAGAAGTACAAGCGTCAAAGCTTGGGGATGCCCCCGAGGCACCCCT
This sequence comes from Dactylis glomerata, assembly GCA_007115705.1. Classification (NCBI taxonomy): domain Eukaryota; kingdom Viridiplantae; phylum Streptophyta; class Magnoliopsida; order Poales; family Poaceae; genus Dactylis; species Dactylis glomerata. Next base: position 2,326,009 of record QXEO01000225.1, on the reverse strand, counting down.
TCTTCATCGGCAAAAATCAGGTCACCTTTCAAAACACTATATTTTTATTGCTTCATGCACTATGTGTTTTTCTTGGAGCGTCAGTTGTTTTAGTTTTCTTAGTTGGTTTGGTTTGTTTGTTTGCTGCAATAAATGGTTAGATCACATCATGTTTCTTTTGGAGGAGATGAACTCGCTTTTCATTTGCCAAGAACACTCTAGTTTTCACTCTTATCGTTCAACGAGTGTTCTCTTTTTCTGCTACTGCGTTTAGCTTTCGATTTTCGCCTTGATTTGCATTCAGATCTTGTTATATCTTTTCATCAAGGTGTATTTTTGCCTCTGGTCTTTATTGGTTTTTATCAAAAGAGGTGTCTTTAAAAAGTTCAAATGGTGTTGGAAAAGAGAAAAAGCTTTATGCAAAAAAGTGGTACAAGAAGGAGCTTGTGTAGACTGCGGCTTAGGCTTTTTCATGTCATGCTTGATGTCTTTTTGATAGTATGCTTAGTGGTTTTGCTGTAGCATGACTTGTCTCAAATAACTGAGATTGCTTAATGAGCCTTTGAAAAAATCATGCGTTGTTTTTATTGTATGGAAGCATTATTTTGGTTTTCTCCTTGATGCTTTATTTGGGTTGACTTGGCGCATGCTCACACATGTTAGACTCTTACAAAGTCGCCAATAGCCTTCATGATCATTTAGTTTTTGACTTTTGATGCCATCTTATGCTTCTTTTAATGTCGCTTTGTCGCTTTGCATGATTATGGCCATTATTGCTCTCTTAGTTGGTCGCTCCCAGTCTTTTGCTAGCCCTCGCCTTGTACTGAGTATGAGCTCTACTCGTGCATCCAACTCCTAAAGCCAAAGTTTTCCAAAGTGTCCACCATACATACCTACTAGAAATTTGCTATTCCAAGTAAATTTGACTTGCTTTTATATTCTCTTCAAATTAAACTCTTACCAGTGTTATGCGAAATTCGGTCAGTAAAGCTCTCACGAACCGGAAGGCACACTTTACTTTTTCCTGTTCTTAAAAATTTGACATTGTGGTCTTTTATGCTGAGTTGTTATGCTTGCAAGTTGTAAGTTGGATTCTAGCCTAGCCATGCTGTCATGGGGCAAGCTTTCAACATTGCACTTCTTTTTGAGTTGATATCGTGATCTTTTGTTTATGGATGCCCGCTGTGTGAAATGAATTGGGAATCTTGTGAGGATCATGGAGTTTTTATATGTGTTAGGGAAACGCCGGGCCGCCAATCTAAGCCATGCATAATTCATGGTGGAAATTTGCAGCATACCCATGGTGAACATTCGACGACGCATCTCACAATAAAAAGCTAAACAATATAGCAAATAAAAGAGATGTCGAGGTGTTCATTGTCTGCTTGTCCTGTCATTTTGGTGTGGGCTTGTTCCATGTCATCGGGCACGGAGGTACCCCATTGGCGGTTCTCAATGATATGCATATACTTACAATGACAAGAGCCTTGCTTGGGACTCTAAGTAAATTAGCATGGTTTGGGTACTCGTATTCACGGGACACGAGGTTTTCAACTTATGATTTGTCAAGCATATGCATCATAATTGTTCTCGCATTAACTTTAACCATTCAAGATGCTTATGATGGGGGTAATGAGAGCTCAAAGCCGGTAAGTACCATAATTTTTGAAGGTTATAAAACTTGCAATCACTGCTTCCCTCTGCGAAGGGCCTTTCTTTTACTTTTATGTTGAGTCACCACCTTCTTTCTTTATGCACCATTAAGAGAGCATAGTTGTCATTCTTAGTGTGATATGCATTGTCCCAAAGTTCATTGATTGACTCATATTGTTGGTTTCACTTGTTCTTAAATTATTTGTATCTAGTCGCCCTCTTAAACTTTGAGGTGTCCTATGCATTTATGTTTTGCTCTCTTTGAAGGACAAGCTGAAAACCATTTGTATGTTTTTCCTTATGATTTGAACACACGTTTGACTTTCATTGTTTCATTATCATGATCTTTTGTTTGTGTTCATTTGCATGTTTACAACATGGTTGCTAAGTTCTTATTGTCATGATTATATCTTTCATGCCCATGATTTAAGTTCTATTGATCCCAGCTCACCAATGCTTACATATATGATCAAGATTGTGTAGGTGCATGTCACCTCAAAAATTATTCTTTGTTATCACTTACCTACTCGAGGACGAGCAGGAGTTAAGCTTGGGGATGCTTGATACGTCTCAAACGTATCTATAATTTTTGATGCTCCATGCTTGTTTTTACACCATTTGCCTATTGTTTCGTTACACTTAGTGGCACTTTTATGCATTTTCCGGAACTAACCTATTAACGAGTTGCCACAGTGCCAGTTCCCTGTTTTCTGCTGTTTTTGTGTTTCAGAAGTGATACACAGGAAATATTCTCAGAATTGGACGAAACAAGTTCCTGAAGTCTTATTTTACCCGGAAGCTTCCAGACATCCGAAGAGGTGTCAGAGGGGGGCCACCAGGGCCCCAGACACATGCCCGGCGCGGCCAGGGGTCTGGCCGCGCGGGGCCCGCGTGTGGGCACCTGGCCCCTCCTCCGACGGTGCCCCTTCGCCTATATAAAGCCTCGGGACGGAAAACCCTAGGGGATTCGGCAATTTTCCAGAAAGAGTTCCGCAGCTCCGCCGCCACCGCTGACGAATTTCGGGGGACAGAAGTCTCTGTTCCGGCACCCTGCCGGGACGGGGAAGTGCCCCCGGAGCCATCTCCATCGATCTCCATCGCCGTCTTCGCCGTCTCCATCGACCTCACCGCCATCTCCATCAACCTTGCTGTCTCCTATGATGAGGAGGGAGTAGTTCATCCCCGGGGCTGAGGGCTCTACCGGTAGCTATGTGGTTCACCTCTCTCTCCCATGATGTGATCTTTATGTGATCGTGAGCTTTGTATCATGTTGAACAAGTACATGTTATTATTCAGATATTTTGTGTACTCTAGTGATGTTATTAAAGTAATCTATTCCTCCTGCTATGGTGTAACGGTGACAGTGCGTGCATCATGGTGGTACTTGGTTTAGGCTATGATTGTGATCTCTTGTGGATTATGAGAATAATTATTGCTATGATAGTTTGAGTGATCTATTCCTCCTTTCATGGTGTAATGTTGACAGTGTGTGCACCATGTTAGTACTTGGTTTAAGTTGCAATGATTTCTATCTTGAATTGTGATCTGATTTGGATATCTCTATGAGTGGTGTTTGTCAAGTACTTGATGAACTTTAAGGGGTGCTTCTGTAGCCACTACACAATGATTAGTGTTATTCAATAGGAGAGTAATTCAGAGTACCTTAGCAAAGAGAAGTTACTTGTTCATTCATGTTATATTGTTGGGAGTGTGTCCACTAGTGAAAGTATGATCCCTAGGCCTTGTTTCCAAGCTTTGCATACCGTTTACTTGCTATTTTGTTACTTGTTTGCTCGCAGCAATATTTATTTCACATCACGTTTGCTACTTATAATCATCTATACCACTTGTATTTCACTATCTCTTCGCCGAACTAGTGCACCTATACACCTGACAAGTGTATTGGGTGTGTTGGGGACACAAGAGACTTCCTGTATCGTAATTGCAGGGTTGCTTGAGAGGGATAGCTTTGACCTCTAACCTCCCTGAGTTCGATAAACCTTGGGTGATCCACTTAAGGGAAACTTGCTGCTGTTCTACAAACCTCTGCACTTGGAGGCCCAACAAGTGTCTACAAGAATAGAAGTGCGTAGACATCAGTCATTATTTTGCATGAGAGCTGGTCAGACCATTGCAATCTAATTTTCAAAAGAAAAAAAAGGCACTCCTCCATGGTATGTGAATGTTGGTGGGCACCCGATGGAATCGGTTAGCCATGGTTTGAGAAAGTAAAAAAGGCGAGAGGAGTGCCAAATCTTTATAAAAGAGCACCAATGTGCCAAATTTTCAAAGAACTCAGAACCGCTCTCACTTGTTTATTATGGAAGATAGTAAGACCCCATTGCCAGTCGTTGACATGAAACAACCACCTCTCAAAACCTAATTTTTGTCTCTGTTTTACAAATGAAAAGCTCTAGCACATGTTTAATCACTGCTTCCCTCCGCGAAGGGCCTTTCTTTTACTTTTATGTTGAGTCTCCATTTTCTATCTTTATGCACCATCTAAGAGAGCATAGTTGTCATTCTGAGTATAATGTGCATTGTCCCAAAGTTTTCATTGATTGATTCATATTGATGGTTTCACTTGTTCTTAAATTACTTGTATCTAGTCGCCCTCTTAAACTTGAAGGTGTCCTATGCATTTATGTTTTGCTCTCTCATGAAGGACAAGCTGAAAACCATTTGTATGTTTTTCCATATGATTTGAACACACATTTGACTTTCATTGTTTTATTTTCATGATCTTTTGTTTGTGTTCATTTTCATGTTATAACATGGTTGCTAAGTTTCTTCTATCAAGATTATATCTGTCATGCCCATGTTTTAAGTTCTTTTGATCCTAGCGCACAACGCTGACATAGATGATCAAGATTGTGTAGGTGCATGTCACCTCAAAAATTATTTCTTTTGTTATCACTTACCTACTCGAGGACGAGCAGGATTTAAGCTTGGGGATGCTGATACGTCTCTAATGTATCTATAATTTTTGATGCTCCATGCTTATTTTTACACCATTTGCTTAGTGTTTCGTTACACTTCGTGGCATTTTTATGCATTTTCCGGAACTAACCTATTAACGAGATGCCACAGTGCCAGTTCCCTGTTTTCTGCTGTTTTTATGTTTCAGAAAAGTTACATAGGAAATATTCTCGGAATTGGACGAAACAAAAGCCAGACGTCCAGATATTTACCGAAGCTTCCAGAGAACCGAAGAGGAGACGGATAGGGGCCACAGGGCGGCCACACCATAGGGCGGCGCGCCCTAGGGCTGGCCCGCGCCCCCTGGTGGTGAGGCCACCCTGGCCCACTTCTGACGCTGCCTCTTCGCCTATAAAGACCCTCCGATGGGAAAAACCTAAACACCCGATCACTTTTCCAGAATACATCGCGATCCACCGCCGCCGTCGACCCGAGATCGGGAGGGTCCAGAAGCTTTTCTCGGCATCCTGCCGGAGAGGGGAATCACCACCGGAGGTCTTTTTCATCGTCATGCTTGCCTCCGGCGCGATGAGTGAGTAGTCTACCTTGGACTATGGGTCCATAGCAGTAGCTAGTTGGTTGTCTTCTCCACCATGTGCTTCATGTTTAGATCTCGTGAGCTGCTTTACATGATCGAGATCACCGTTATGTAATTCTACATGTTGTGTTTGTTGGGATCCGATGAATATTGGTGTTATGGTTGAGTTGATGTGTTGAATATTATCTTATGTTATCTCTATGTTGTTTATGATCTTGCATGCTCTCCGTTGTTAGTAGCTATCTTGGCCGAGTAGTTGCTAGTGACTCCAAGAGGGGGTATTTATGCTCGATAGTGGGTTCATGCCTCTATTTAATCTGGGGGAGTGACAGAAACCTCTAAGGTTGTAGATGTGCTATTGCTGCTAGGGGGAAAACAACATTCATATGCTCAAGGGCATATGCTTTGTTTACATTACACACTTTGCTTAATGCAGTTATCTGTTGTTCGCAACTTAATACTTGTGGAGTTCTCGGATTGATTCGCCACAAGTGGATTATTAGTCATAGATGCAGTTGGATGGCGGTCTATGTATCTTGTTGTAATGCCCAGAGTAAATCTCATAGTGATCCTCTCAACATATGCACGTTGTCTTTATTCTATCAATTGCCCAACTGTAATTTGTTTACCCAGCATGTGTTATTTTATCTTATGGAGAGACACCACTAGTGAACTATGGACCCCGGTCCTATTTCCTTTATATTGCTATCACCTGTTTACTTTACTTGCACTGTTTACTTTACTCGCATATTACTATTGCTTTCCACTCGATACGCTCATACCCTTTATTTTAAGCAAACCGGTGAGATTGACAACCTCATCGTAAGTTGGGAACAAAGTATTTGGTTGTGTTGTGTGGAGGTTCCACATTGCTACTGGTTGAAGACGCGCTAACAAGAAATCGTTAATGGCGCCCTTGTTGGAGTGTCACGCAACTAGTGGGCATCACCTTCAGTCGTTTGGTTTTTTCCTACTGGATTGATAACCTTGGTTTCATAACTGAGGGAAAACTTGCTGCTATATTCATCAAACCTTCTCTTGGGGTTTCCAACTGGCCGGTCATTTACTTCATCAACTACACGCCAACAAGTTTTCTGGCACCATCATCACCGCGCCATCATTCCCTGTGAAATTTCAAATCATGACAAGCAAACATGGTTCCTATTTTATTTATTTCACATTCCAAAATTTTGGGATGTGACAGAAAAGTTGAAACAAAAGGCTTCTATTCCCAAGAAGTTAGAAGATGGTTGGGAGCCCATCATTGATATGCATGTTAATGGTTTTGATTGCCATGCTTTATGTGATCTAGGTGCTAGTATTTCTATTATGCCTAGAAATATTTATGATATGCTTGGTTTAATACCGCTTGAAAAGTGTTATTTTGATGTTCCTCTTGCTGATGTTGCTAAGAAGAAACCTTTGGGAAGAATTAATGATGTTCTTATTATGGTTAACAATAACCTTTTTCCCGTTGATTTTCTTGTTATGGATGTTGAATGCAATGCTTCATGTCCTATTATTTTGGGAAGACCTTTTCTTCGAACTGTAGGTGCCCCATCATTGATATGAAGGAAGGCACCATTAAATATCAATTCCCACTCAAGAAAGGTATAGAACACTTCCCTAGAAGGAGGAAGAAATTACTTTTTGACTCTATTCTTAGAGCAAATTATGAACTTGATACTTCATCGCTTGTATTACTTGATTTGCACTTTTCTGCGCCTAGCTCAAAGGCATTAAAGAAAAGCACTCTTGGGAGATAACCCAATGTTTTCTTTTCAAAACTTTTTATTTTATTTGAGTCTTGGAAGTTATTACTACTGTAATGACCTCTCCTTATTTTTTTTATTTCGTTATGTGCCAAGAAGAACCTCTAATTTGAGGGAGGTAAGATTTGGGGGAAGTTGATGTCCTGAAACAGATTTCTGCGCTGCACCATAAAAATTCGCGAACATTCTCAGAATATCATTTTTATCTGAAATTTCTTATGCATATGCCCCAGGTTATATTAAAACTTTCATTAGTTTTACACTTTTCGATTTGAGCAACAGAAGGTCCTCAAAAAAATCGACCTTTGTCAGCTGTTCTGTTTTGACAGATTTCTGCCACTATTTGTGTTGGCCTCTCGATCACTTTCCTTTTGAGTTCTTTTGATCACGGAACTTTTGAGGAAGTTTCTAAATTAGTATATGCTTTATATGTGGTGTTTTTGAGTTTGAAACTGAACCAAAAGGGTTGATTTACTATTATGTTTATGCTAACGTTGCTAATAGAATTTTGTGTGAAGTTTTGTATGAAGGAAGTATTCAAGTGTAGGGAATGGAGAGTGATGAGACGAGATGAAGTATGGACAAAAGCTCAAGCTTGGGGATGCCCATGTCACCCCAAGAAATATCCAAGAGGTACAAGCGTCAAAGCTTGGGGATGCCCCCGAGGCACCCCTTCTTCATCGGCAAAAATCAGGTCACCTTTCAACACACTATATTTTTATTGCTTCATATTCTATGCGTTTTTCTTGGAGCGTCTTTACTTTTGCTTTCAGTTTGCTTTCTTTTTGTTTGCTGCAATAAATGGTTGTACCCCAACAAATTTATTTTGGAGGAGATATACTTCGTTTTTCATCGCCAAGAACACTCTATTTTTCACTCTTATCGTTCAAACGAGTGTTCTCTTTTTCTAGAACTGCGTTTAGCTTTCATTTTTCGCCTTTATTTTTGTTCAGATCTTGTTATATCTTTGCATCAAGGTGTATTTAGACCACTGGTCTATGTTGGTTTTCATCAAAAGAGTTGTTTCAAAAAGGTTTGAATGGTGTTGGAAAAGAGAAAAAGTTTTATGCAAAAAGTGGTACAAAAAGGAGCTTGTTTAGACTGCGGCTTAGACTTTTATATGCCATCCTTGATGTCGTTTTGATAGTATGCTTAGTAGTTTTTGCTGTAGCATGACTTGTCTCAAATGACTGAGATTGCTTAATGAGCCTTTGAAAAAATCATGCGTTGTTTTTATTATATGGAAGCATTTATTTGGTTTTCTCCTTGATGCTTTATTTGGGTTGACTTGGCGCATGCTTAAAACATGTTTGACTCTTACAAAGTCGCCATAAGCCTCTATGAACATTTGGTTTTTGACTTGTGATGCCATTTTATGCTTCTTTTAATGATGTTTTATCGTTATGCATGATTATGGCCGTTATTGCTCTCTTAGTTGGTCGCTCCCAATCTTTTGCTAGCCCTCATTTTGTACTGAGTATGAGCTCTACTCGTGCATCCAACTTCCAAAAACCAAGTTATTTCAATTTGTCCACCATACATACCTACTAGCAATTTGCTATTCCAAGTACATTTGACTTGCTTTTATCTATCCTTCAAATTAAACTCTTTTTGGTGTTATGTAAAAATTAGTTAGTAAAGCTCTCATGAACCTGATGGCACACTTTACTTTTCTCGCTTTTAAAATTTTGATATTGTGGCTCTCTTGTGTTGATGTTATGCTTGCAAGTTGTAAGTTGGAAATTAGCCCAGCCATACCGTCATGGGGCAAGCATTCAACATTGCACTTTCTCTCATTTGAGTTGATATCGTGATCTTTTGTTTATGGATACTCGCGATGTGAAATAAGTTGGGGATCTTGCGGGATCATGGAGTTTGTATATGTGTTAGAGAAACGCCTGGGCCGCTAATCTAAGTCATGCATCATTCATGGTGGAAATTTACAGCATGTCCATAGTGGACATTCGACGATGCATCTCACAATAAAAAGCTATACCAATGGTAAATAAAAGAGATGCCGAGGTGTTCATTGTCTGTTTGTCCTGTTATTTTGATGTGGGCTTGTTCCATGTCATCGGGCAAGGAGGTACCCCGTTGGCGGTTCTCGATGATACGTGTATACTTACAATGACAAGAGCTTTCTTGGGACCTAAAGTCGAGTAGCATGAGGTTTGGGTATTCGTACTTCACGGGACACGAGGTTTTCAACTTATGATTTGTTAAGCATATGCTCATAATTTTACTCGCATTAACTTTAACCACTCAAGATGTCTATGATGGGGACAATGAGAGCTCAAAGCTAGTAAGTACCATAATTTTTGAAGGTTTATAAAACTTGCAATCACTGCTTCCCTCTGCGAAGGGCCTTTCTTTTACTTTTATGTTGAGTCTCCACCTTCTACCTTTATGCACCGTCTAAGAGAGCATAGTTTCCATTCTAAGTTTAATGTGCATAGTCCCAAAGTTTATCATTGATTGATTCATGATTATGGTTCACTTGTTCTTAAATTATTAGTATCTAGTCGCCCTCTTAAACTTGAAGGTGTCCTATGCATTTATGTTTTGCTATTCCATGAAGGATAAGCTGAAAACTACTTTGATATGTTTTCCATATGATTTGAACACGCGTTTGACTTTCATTGTTTCATTATTCATGATCTTTCGTTTTTTTTTCATATTATAACATGGTTGCTAAGTTTTTGAGGAATTTTACAATACCCTGTACTCCTCGGAGAAAGGTGGGAGTACCATTAAAATCTGACCCTCCTTTTTCAGAGGGCAGTTTAGTATTTTCTCCCCTATCGAATTAGATTGAGTGTCGTCTTCCTTCCGAATTCCGATCGAGCGTACCTCCGCGGCTCTGCCGCTGCCTACTACACCAGCACACGTGCGGTGAGCATCGCACGCAGCCATCTTTAGCTGCTACCGATTCTTGGCAGGTTTCTCATCTGCACATGTTCTCAACCGAGCGCTATTGTTGGGGCACCCATTCCAAGAGGTCAGGGTCGCTGCGGGTGTGCATGCAGGAGCAGGACGCCACGACGTGATGTGGTGCCGACGAGCCTGACATGCCGGCCGGTGAGTTCATGTGCTGATAATTGGCGAGTCAATAGTGTCGTTCATTTTAAATAACCGTCGATCTACGAGGTCGATTATATGTATATGCGTGTAAATCAAATACATCTAGTCTTCTTTTATATTTTATCGTGAGATATACAAATTTGATCTTCACAAGGACATCCTCGCCTACAAGTAATTCGCATCTAGAATTATCGTGATCTGCAGGGCGTCTACTCATGCGGCCTCAAGTAGGCAGGCTCCGACATGCCCAGGTTCTCCACTCGCCAGCAGTGATGGTGGTCGGCTGGTAGCGCCGCGAGCTGCAAGGCTATGCTGGCGAAGTCGAGATCTGCCGGCCATTGTAGAGTCAGCTATTTCTATTAGTCGCCATGGATAAAGTCTATCGACTCATCAATGGGGAATTTGTTAACCGCCGTTATTCACGGCATTTTAATCCGTCTACCCAGTTATCCTCTGTTAATTTTACTTTGGAATTACGACTTTACCCCAAAACGAGAGTACTCCATAACATTAGCGGGGATGGTAGCTGGGTACTCCGCAGCTGTTTTGTTGGAGTACCGGCAAAATCTGTCCACCAGATCAGAAGGAATAGACGGTCTATATTAATTTGTGGGTACTATAAAAGTCCTCAAGTTTTTATTGTCTAGATTATTTCTCTTATGTCCATATTTTAAGTTCTTTGATCCCAGCACTCAATGCTTTACATAGATGATCAAGATTGTGATGGTGCATGTTACCTCAAAAATTATTCTTTTGTTATCACTTACCTACTCGAGGACGAGCAGGAGTTAAGTTTGGGGATGCTTGATACGTCTCGAACGTATCTATAATTTTTTATGTTCCATGCTTATTTATACACCATTTGCTTTGTGTTTTGTTACACTTCGTGGTGTTTTTATGCATTTTCCGAAGGGATTTCTATTTTCGTGCCCTCAGGTCGTTAGTTGTACTCAGTTTTCCCCAGCCGCTTAGTTTTTCCTCAGTTTTCTCCTCGCTCTAGTTTGAAACCCCTCGCAGACGCTCGGACGGGAGGTTTGCCGTTTAGTTGACCGTTCTGTGCTGACGTGTGGGGCCGCGTCGCGTGGGGCTGGTAGAACGGGACCGCGTGGGACAGGACGAGACCGCGTTTGGTTGTACGTGAGAGCTCGATTTTGTCTCTCTCGGCCCAAATTGGCATTTTTCAGAGCGCCTTTTTCCCCTCTCTCTCTGTTACAGTTCTCTCTCTTTTCACCAAATTAGTATCAAATCTAGAGAAGCTTCTATCTCTGTCTTTCTTTAATGATTGTTGCCTTTTGGCCCTCGTTTTTTGCCCAATATGTTAACAAATCTAGTAGCAAATCTAGAAGCTAGTAGAGGATAAATTCACAGCAGCATAATAAATCGAGAAAATATAGGAAAGCTGCATACAGCAGCCAACATAGCATATATATATATATATATATATATAAACTCTATTAGACCCCTGGGTGCAGAATAAGTAATTCTGCACCCGGGTCTATATACCGAGCCGTAATGACGTACTGCAGCGAACCGATGCGGCTTGACCCAGCATCATATTTTTCTTTTTTTTTATACATTGACGGTTTCTTTCCATGGTCGTGGGGTTAGCTGTTCGAGGAGCCCACTCCGCCTGTTTTTTTTTTAGGATAGGCCGCGGACGGTTTTGGGAGCCAGAGAAAGGGGAACGGCGATAGGATCTTGCTGGCGCAGCTGCCCTCCGACGATCGCTGGCGTCGACGTACCTGCTGGTTCTAGGTGAGAGGAGGAGGCCGAGGCCAGCAAGGTATCCTGCGTCGGCTGCGGAGGCGGGGGAATCACCAACGAGGCGCATCTCAGGTACTAGGAGGCGGCATCGCAGACGGCATTGGAGGCGGCGGCAAGGGACCTTACCGTGTCCGTCCATGGGCCTCGTCGCCGGCGACGCTGGCAACGAGAAGATCTTCTCGGTGAGCCTTCACCCTCCCTTTACGCTCATTGATTTTGTGGTTCTGTTCATGGGCGACGTCGTATCTTCCTCACCTGCGGAGCTCCACTCTCATGGATGGCCCCTCAGTGACCATCCTTCTCCCATGACGCTGCAGCAGATGCGTCCGGCATCTCGGGAAGATGCAACATTGAAGGTGGCCGCAAGACGGGACCTCTCCACCTCTTATTCTGTCAGCTTTTTGTTGTCTCTTCCCCACCAAATATATCCTTCTCAAGTGGATCTGAAGGTTCTGGTTTGCAGCTTTTGTATGATCGACCTATCTTGCCTCCTACATATCTTACAACTTTAGTGTAATCTCATATGGGCCGCAGCTGCTCAGTCAGGCATCAACCATGACCTTAGTTCTTATTCTTCCGTTGGTGGTTCATATTGTTGCCACCAAAAGTTCTTGCATGGACATAAGTTCTTTACATTGGCACATAGGTGATTAGGTGAAGTTGGTGTCACCTCTCGGCTATCTGCTGTCCGTGTCTTTTTCCCTGGAGTCTCATTATCACGCTTATTTTGATTCTTACCAACTGCCAAGAGGGCCATTGAATGAAGTACTTAGCTAACCTCTGAAATGATGGATATTCGATTTGCAATTTTACTTACATCTCTTGACAAGCTGCAGACAAAGACCGCATCAGAATTAATAGTTGGTGTGGATAACCTTGCAACATGTTAGTTTCAGTATTTATAATTTCTCTTTCCGGAATAGATTTCTGCTTCAAGATTTTTCTGAACTTAGAGATGTCCAGCTACATTGTTCAGTTGCGAAAGAATCATTAGAAGTTACAGTTTTTGCATGGTTTAGGAATTGATCCGGAGCATCACTAGTAATCACAAGTCAGTTAATCACTAGCTTAATTGGGCATCACCAGCAGTAGCTCGTTTTGAATAATTGAGACATAATTTTATACAGTGCGTTGCCAATTACTTGTGGAATGTTAATTTCAATGCAAACATCTCTATTGGCAGCTGTTTAAAGCACGTTTTGCTTTAAGTTATCGGTGTAACTTATGCACATGGCTTGGATTTTAAAGCTAGGCTGATTAGTTTTGCTGATGATACATCTTTGAGCTGAATTAAACGCCAAGGCTTTACATTTTTTGTGTCTTCTCAGCACACCCGTAGTGTATTTGTCTACAACAGATTGGGGGTGGATTGTCGACATTTATGAACTTACAAGTTGCATGTTTCTCAGTTTCATTTTTGCACAAAGTTACGATGCACATTGCTTTGCGTCTTGTATGTTCTGATTTTCTTAATAGTGATAGTGTACTGGTAGCTTGGCGTGGCTTACTGGCTCAGCGACGGACTTCCATTTATTTTGTGAAAGCAAATGTGTTTCTGCTATTGGGTGAGAAGAATGTAGAAAATGCATGAGGATTGAAAGCCTGCTTGCTGCTATCTGCCAAAGTATGATTCTTCAATCTTCCGTTGTCGTACACAACACTACTAAACACTAGTGTTTGTTTATCACCTTCTCTTTGCTGTGCTACCAACAGGATTCAGTTTGAAAATATATTGAAATGTCTTATATTCTGTTTGGTAGCTTAATGGCAACCTCGAAACTGTTTAGAAATATGCCTATTTCGAATTTATTCCTATCTAACTTAGGCTGGTACCAATGCATCACCCCACTATAGCCTCGCCACGTCAGCTTTTACCCTCACTCTCACCCCACTCTCACCCCACGGTGCCAGTGCACGGGCTATAGTGCCAGCTCTCACTTCTCTCTCCTCTACATCAGCTTTTCTCTCTCCTCTCTTTTACAACATTATTTGAAAATGGACGAATCAGAGCTCGCCACGTCAGCTAGCCGTTGGCACTACCGCCTCGCCCCGCCTATCGCCCCACCCGGCCAGCGCGTCGCCCCGCTCCCGCCCCCCTCTCGCCCGCTCCCGCCCCGCCAGCGCGGACGACGGCCGGGCGATACCGCCCGCTCCCGCCGGGCGACGGCGCCGGCGCCCGCCGCTGGCCTCCCGCCCCTCTCCCGCCTCCCTCTCGCCCCGACGCGGGCGATACCGCCCGCGCTCACGCCTGCGTTGGCACCAGCCTTAGAGTAAGCTCTTTTAGTCTTGTTTTTTTTTCAAATGTTTAATCTGAAGATATTCAAGGGTGATCAGCTTTGTTATTTCTATTTTATCAGGCTGACATAGTATTACTGGGGTGAAGTTGAAATTGGCCTCTGAAAGAAATAGATGGATTGGGCTGTGAAGAGAAGAGATCGGGCACATCTTAGCTTACAGGTTATGACAAATTCGTTTTGTATTGATCATTCTAGGAGTTGTAGTCTTGTAGCTACAACTCTGAGTGTAATGTCCTAATTTTTTCTCAGAGAGAATCCAAGATTCTGATCACGGAATTACCAAATATTTTGGATGTTGATCAGATGAAATGTAGAAACACAAAATGAATGATATAACAAAGTTTGGTATGACATAAAATGAAATGGCAGGCATAAACAGCAAATAAGAAAATTTGATTCCATCAAAGGGACATTATTTGGCTCAGTTGTAACGGCAGCAAAGACCCACTGATTGAAGTTTACCAAAAGATTTTTCATGGCGTCATAGACTAGACCGAATATGATGTTCCAGTGTCCTGCTTTTTTATGTGTGATAAGAAGCCAGATATTCTTACAATGACATAATTTTTTGCTATTTTTTGAAGTCGGCCATCCCATTTTTAGGTACCATGAAACTTTTTTCATAAGGCGTGCATTATTTTTGTCACCTAAAGTTATGCCCCATGCAAGCTTTTTTACACCGCGTCAAGGCTATCCTATGTCACTCAGTTAAAATATGGTCCCAACCACTCAAACGTGCCCGCATGCATCGGCTGAATTTATTTTATGTCACATGCAGCCTTTTTACCCGCATGCATCGGCTGAATTTTTTTTATGTCACATGTAGCCTTTTTACGACGAAATCAATCTGCTTTACGCCGCATGCATGAGTGCGAGGGCTGTTTTGCGCGCTGGTGTGCGATAGCCCACCGGGTTGGGCGCGGGGCGCTGGTGCATAGGACGTATTCTGCACCCAGGGAGTCAAATAGCGCGACTATATATATATATATATATATATATATATATAGGGTCCATCTATACTACAACCGGTTTAGATTAAGAATCTACAACCGTCGGCCCTATAAGAAAGCTGTGCGTTGAAACGGAAAAAAAGGCCCCACTTCGGATTTCCACTTACCCCCGTTCCCCCACCTTCCTTCCCGATGCAGCCTACCCGTGCGCCCCTTTTTCTCCTCCCTCCGTCGGCCCGGCATCCCTCACCGCCGGCAGCGCGCCTCCGAACCAGCGCCACCGACGGCCCAAGCGGCTCACTCGCCGCCGGCCAGCGCGCATCCGGACCAGCTCTGCCAACGTCCCAACTGCCTTCCTCGCCTCCATCCCGTGCGCATGCCGCACCTGGATGGCCCATGCGCCGGCAGCCCGGAGAGGCCCCGCGCCGCCACCTTGACGGCCTCCGTTCCGCCACCTGGATGGTCTGCGTGCCGCCGGCCGGCCAGTTCCCGGCGACCCCCAAAATCGCCGTTGTTTCTTCCATACGCGCCGCCGCTGCCGGGTGGTCTCGCCCGATGCATATCGACAGTCAGCCGCCGATGCGCATCCCCTGGATTCTGCACGACCAGAGCAGCAGCGCCCCGAGTGGCCTGGTGCCCCTGCTCTCAACGCCAGCCAGCACCATAGCGGCCGCAGGCTCGGCAGCATGCTTGAACTGCCCCGCGCTAGTGACCACTGTCGTGGCCAAAGCCAGGCAATTCAGACTGCTCTAGTCAGAAAGTATACATCCAGCGCCAGCGGAGCTTGATTGCCGATGTGCAGTTTTTTTTATCAGATGTTTGGATGACACTATCTTTGATAAAGCCTGGCGTGTAAAGAACGACTTGCTCAGTGGGTGGATTCTGTTCTGTTTTTTGGTCAAGGCATTTGCCTTTTTTATGAATTGGTGAATAACTTTCCTATTGATTCGATTAGAAGTAGTGAATATCTAGTATCTTTCAAATTTGATGGAGACACACACCTGCAAAATTAGTAGTAATAAAGTTATTTTTGGTTATAAGTAGTGCGCTCAACCTGCTTGTTGATTTGCCTACAAGACCGAGCTTTTTCTGTGTTGACCATTCATATATTTAAGTAGATGCCTTTGTTGTAATGCACATTTTGCTAGCTTTAGTAATGTTTGATTTTAAATAATAATTGAAATGATGGCAAGTGCGCAGCGATTCCACGCAGTTTTTGGACAATACAGTACATACAGTTACTCTGGGCTATACAGCTAGTGACTCCAAGGTTGTAACTTTGAATAGTTCAGATGCGCTTACACGGTAGTTTAGAAAATGCATGAATAGTTCAAGTACGCTTACGTGACAGTTTCAAAAGTGAAGAAACAGTTCATGTGAACTTACCAGGGGACTATGCGGGCAGTTCAGGTGCGCTTATGCGGCAGTTCAGGTGTAATTACGTCTCAGTTCAGGAAGTGTCCGAGCATTTCATGTATGCTTACAGGGGAGTTAAAGAAGTGTGCGACAGTTCAGGTGTGCTTACATGGCAATTTATAAATTTTGTGGGCAATTCAGGTGCACTTCCGTGAAAGTTCAGCGAGCACCGGCCGCCGCGCCGTCGCGAGCTCTTGCAGCGACATAGGCATTTTAACTCCTTTTCCTAGGGAAGTACCAGACTTGCAGAGAAAAAATATAGGCAGTTCAAGAGCGTGAGTAGTATAAGTTCAGGTGTACCAAACACGACAGTTCACCTTGAATATGCTATAATTTTTATTTAAATTGGATTTATTTTTTACCACTACGGGCAGTTTAAGAGCGCTAACCAAATCAGTTCAAGTGCGCTACTCGAGGCAGTTCAGGTGGGCTTATGAGGGAAGTACAGATGGTGGCTAGAGGTAGTTCAGGTGTACTAACAAGACATTTTAGAAAACTTGACCGTGATACGCGACTCAAAGCAGTTCAGGTACACTAGCGTGGGAAGTTCAGGAACGCTACCGTGGAAAGTTCAGGCGCACTAACGAGGGAAGTACATGTGGGCGGAACTTCGAGAAGTTCAAGTGCACTAACGAGGCAGTTTAGAAAACTCGACCGCGGTGCGCGACTCCAAGCAGTTCAGCTGCACTAGCTCGAAAAGTTCAGGACCGAAACTCTGGGAAGTTCAGGCGTACAAACGAGGGAAGTACAGGCTAGCGAAACTTCAAGAAGTTCAGCCGCACCAACGATGCAGTTCAGCAACTTGACTCGGGCAGTTCAGGTGCACTAACGCGGCAGTTCAGAGAAAGTGACCTATAGGCATGACTCAGGGCAGTTCAGGCGCACTGACGAGACAGTTCAGGAACGCAACTCTGAGAAGTTCGGGTGCACTAAACGCATCAATTCACCTTGAACACGCTAGAATTTTCACTTTTGTCGAATTTCTTTTTTACCACTATGGAAATTTCTGCTTATACTAAGCGTCAGTTTACTTTGAACAAGAGGAAAGTTCGATTGCTAGAAATTAAAAAGTTAAATTTTTTCAACATTCAATTTAATCACAAAATAAGTTCAGTTACACATCCAGAGCAGTTCAACCGCATGTGAGAAGCAGTTCAAGTACTCTGTTTTTTTCCGAGCGGAAATCCTACCCATTAAAATCGTTTCTATATGTCCCCGTTGCACAAGTAAAGCATATAAATACTTCATATACAATGATATGAGTCTAATTTCACTTGTACATGGCGTCATGCCCCCACTCAACCACCATAGCCATGCCAAATTCAAATCGCTCGCATATGGGCGTCATTCCTATTATTTACTATTCTTGAAAATGATTCCATTAAACGATGTGAAAACCGTGGCCAAATTACTGTCCGCCCATACAAAATGACGCGAAAATCCGATTATTCTTTTTTTAAAATAACCTGAAAATATTTAAAATTTCAAAAAACTGTTAAAACATAAAAGTTTCGGAATTTGATAAGCTTTTTAACGGTATATCATTTGCTCAAATCTGATGAACGGTTAGGAAACTATAATCAAAACATTATAGTCTCATGTATTATAGCGATAAGTTCAACAATGTTCATCTAAACAAAAAGCGAGAAGTTCAACCGTGTTTACAATGGAAGTTCAAAACTGGTTGTAGATCCTTAATCTACAACCGGTTGTAGAATAGCTGGGCTATATATATATATATATTTATGACAGATCCAACAGTACTACCGATCCCTAGATCCAACATAAGCTACATTTTACATGGGATTAAGCTTGGAGGCTGCGCAGGTGAATCCCAAGTGCTTTGTGTTTGGCCATGAACGCATGCACGTTCACGGTCGTTCCAACTCTAGCGCCGCCAGTGGCACTGCCAAGGGATTTAGCATGGTTCACCAGGCAGTTGAAGTCGGTGGCGCGGAGCCTCCTGTTGCAGAAGGGGCACCTGTAAACGCCTCGAGCAAAGTGGCGATCGTAATGGCCGGACTGCAGCCTCCTGAGGACGTGACGAGTCTTGGTGTGGAAGGACTCGTCGTCGCTGTCGACGTCGCTGCTCTGCACCTGTTACGTAGCACCAAAGATCGAAAAACACGGAGTCAATTGCAGCGATGATGGAACAGAGAGTGAACAAATTAAAAGATCATGATGATAATATGGGCACGAAAAAAGAAGCCTCAGTTACATTGGACATACTTATATCCAGGATTTGGGTAAGTGAACCAAAGATTATGCACAACAAATTTGTACACACCAATTGTTCACAGACCAAACCCTGAATCAATTTGTGCCCAAATATTCATCATCATCGGCACAAATTAACGGGATGAGATTGATTACTCACATAAGTTAACCGAATCGTAAACAAAAGCAAATCACAAACACTAATAACGCTAGATCTATCATAATAACGCTAGATCTATCATAAAAGGATTGAACTAGGAACAGACGAACCCTAATAACGCTAGATCTATCATAAAAGGATTGAACTAGGAACAGACGAACAATAATATCGCTAGATCTAACACAAAAGGATTGAAATGGCATAAGAACAAGGGAACAAAGGGTTACCTCCGGGTAGTCGTCGACGATGCTTGTGTCGTAGGGGTTCGCCGGCGCGACGTACGGCACTGGTTCGTACGGGTCTTCGTACAGGTCCCAATCGACGGGGGCCTGGACGGGTGCCTGGACGGGTGCCTGGACGGGGGCGGCGGCTATTGCGCCGGCAGCTGATGCGCCGGCGCCTACGTCGGAAGCAGCGACGGGGGCCTGGACGGGGCCGGCGGCCGATGCGCCGGCGGCTACGTCGGCAATGGGCATCTCATGCTTCTCCATCGCCGGGGTTTTTTCTTAGGGGTTTTTTCGACGCGAAGTGGAGAAGATGATGGGAGAGGAGAGGCGGTTGCAGTGAGAATGAGAGAGTGGGCAAGCGTCGAGAGAGAGAAAGAGGGGCTCTATAAAGACGAAGGTGGCGTTTGGTGTACCGCAACACGCGTCCGCTATGCACGGCTGCAGCATGCACCGCGACACGAGGCTAACCCTTCATCGTTTGGTGTACTCAGTTCTACCCTCGGGCCTTATTCAGAAATTTTATATGCACTCGGTTTTTCCCTCGAGTACTAGACTGGCAAGTGCAATATACTCAGTTCTACCCTCAAGTAGCTGGTCAACAGAGAGTCAACAAATGAGATTAACATAGCTAATTGAGTCATTTCATGCGCAGAAAAATCCAAAAAAATAAAAACATAGTGGCACCTACTCATGGAGTCTTCCTACGCAACCTGCCACCTTAACCAACATAGATAAATCATGTTTTACCACAAATTGCCACTTCTCATAATCACTAGTAGCTATAAAGATGCATGGTTTTCCACTCAAACCCCTTTGCAAAACATCTTCCCCAAAACATAGTTTGTCTAAATGAGGCCATAATTGTCACACTCATGTATATTTGAATTGCAAATAATTTGATGTAGCCCAATATGAATTATATTGTACAAAACACGCATTTTTCATTTTGTAATTATTTTGTTTGAATCCCTTAGTCTATTTACTATTTACGTGCCCTTGGTTTCTTAGTACTACTCAGTTTTGCCCTCAAGTACTGTCACAAATGCTCACAAAAACCTAAATTTATCCTGATTGGTTGAGCAGTTGTCACACGGATCGACTCCATGAACCGTTGATCCACTGATCTAACGGGCAGTATACCCCTATCCATCTCTTCGTGGCCACCCCTCTCTCTCTCTTCGTGGCCACCCCTCTCTCTCTGTCGGTGGATCAATGGTTGGTGGAGTCGATCCGTGTGTATTTATGGATTATTTAACCACGTAACTATATTCCCTCTATTTATACATTATTTTCCACGATTTAAAAATGTTAAACTAAAAAGTGGTAAACAAGAGACATACATATCACGCCTATTATCAACTATCTTTAGCATTCCTTTTCTTTTAGGGAATTTAGTTTTGGTAATTTGAAACGGCCCAAAAGTGGTATAATTTTGGTAGAAACATGAGACATACATGTTTGGCATATTTCGGGCATTTCGGTGAATGAATTATTTATCACCCCCCTAACAATTATCAACTTTCTTTAGCATTCCTTTTCTTTTAGGGAAAATAGTTTTGGCAATTTGAAACGGCCCAAAAATGGTATAATTCTGGTAGAAACATGAGACATACATATTTGGCATATTTGTGGGATTTCGGTAAATGGATTATTTATCACCCCTCTAACAATTATCAACTATCTTTAGCATTCCTTTTCTTATAGGGAATATAGTTTTGGCAATTTGAAACGGCCCAAAAATGGTATAATTCTGGTAGAAACATGAGACATACATATTTGGCATATTTGTGGGATTTCGGTGAATGGATTATTTATCACCCCTCTAACAATTATCAACTTTCTTTAGCATTCCTTTTCTTTTAGGGAATATAGTTTGGGATATAGTTTTGGTTATTTGAAACGTCCCAAAAGTGGTATAATTTTGGTATAAACATGAGACATACATATTTGTCACCCCTCTAACAATTATCAACTATCTTTAGCATTCCTATTTTTTTGGTAATTTCGGTGAATGCACACACTAACTTTGAAAAAAACTACAAGTACATGTAACTGAATAATGGATTTGTAACAAGGGATCCCTTGTAACAACTTCTAGCGCTTGACGAGCAATGATAAGAATCCGATCGCAATTATACAAAAAAAACAACCAGCCATCAGATTAGCTTGCTTCTTCAACTCGATCAGCTACTTTAACTGCTTGTTCATTTTCTTTAGTTCTCCCTTCACTTCCACCAGTTCTGCATTGGGAGCATTAGGCATAATCGGGACGGCCCCTCTCTCCACCGCATTCTCTACAGCAAGTACCCCCCCCCCCTCCCAAATTGCGCTCCCCAATACCACCAATTGATTCCTGCAATTTAAGCCTCTGAACGTACACATCGATCCACTCGAAATACCTGCATTTCTTCAGGATCTAAAAACAACAACGTGAACCCTAAATCCCAAATTCGAGGGAATAACAAGAAAATCGAGAGAAAACAGAGCAATTGGAGCGAGATCTAACCTTATCCCCCTCTCTATATGGCAAGCTCTCGCATGCAAGGAACTCACGTCCACGGTTGCCGTTGTCGTTCGTCTTATAGATCGACCGCTTCAGAGGCTCTTGGCGTGGGCAGTCAGGGCATCTTGTCAAAGGCACGGGTCCATACTGCGACCATGAAGAACGGGAGGTCGAAGAGAAACTAGACATCACCCGCCTGCCGGGGAAGGGCTGCCGCTGCCGGAGAAGAAGAACAATGGGGCGCGGGGAAAGAAGGGGGAAGCAATGGCACGGGCACGGGCACGGGCGCGGGGCTGGCTTGGGCTCCCATTTTGCAACGGGCACCTGGGTAAGCTGTGGGTCCGGCGCGCTAACGTGGACAAGTTGCGGGTCCCACGATGATCTGGATAAGTGGAGGCGTGTCCACTGCGGGGCACCAACAGCGGCCCCACTTGCCAGCACCAACCAACGGTCAACTTAACGGGATTCCTCCCGTCCGAGCGTCTGCGAGGGGTTTCAAACTAGAGCGAGGGGAAAACTAAGGAAAAGTTAAGCGGCTGGGGAAAACTGAGTACAACTAACGACTTGAGGGCACGAAAATAGAAATCCCTTTTCCGAAACTAACCTACTAATGAGATGCCACAGTGCCAGTTCCCTGTTTTCTGCTGTTTTTGTGTTTCAGAAAAGCTACACAGGAAATATTCTTGGAATTGGACGAAACAAAAGCCGAACCTCCTATTTTTACCGAAGCTTCGCGAAGACCAAAGATGAGACGGAGGGGGGCCAGCCACACCATGGGGTGGCGCAGCCCAGCCCCTGGCCGCGCCACCACATGGTGAGGCCACCTGGCCCACCTCCTGACGTTACCCTTTCACCTATAAATTCCCCTCAACAGGAAAACCTAAGGACGGATCGCTTTTTCTCGAAACATACTGCCAGCCGTCGCCGTCGTCGAAGCGAGATCGGGAGGATCCAGGAGCTCTTCCCGGCACCCTGCCGGAGAGGGGAATCCCTGCCGGAGGCCTTCTCCACCACCATGGTCGCCTCCGGAGTGATGTGTGAGTAGTCTACCTTGGACTACGGGTCCATAGCAGTAGCTAAATGGTTGTCTCCTCCACCATGTGCTTTATGTTTAGATCTTGTGAGCTGCCCTACATGATCAAGATTATCTTTGTGTAATTCTACATGTTGTGTTTGTTGAGATCTGATGAGTATTGGTACTATGTCAAGTTGATGTGCTGAATTATATATCTTTATGTTATCTCTATGTTGTTTATGATCTTGCATGCTCTCCATTGCTAGTAGATATCTTGGCCGAGTAGATGCTAGTAACTCCAAGAGGGAGTATTTATGCTCGATAGTTGGGTTCATGCCTCTAGTAATCTGGGGGAGTGATAGAAACCTCTAAGGTTGTAGATGTGTTGTTGCCACTAAGGAGAAAACAACATTCTTGTGTCCAATGACATTTGCTTTGTTTACTTTACGCACTTTGCTTAATGCAGTTATCCGGTGTTTGCAACTTAATACCCGATGGTTGCTCGGACGACATCCGGAGGGTGGATTATTAGTCATAGATGCAGTTGGATTACGGTCTATGTATTTTGTCGTAATGCCTAGAGTGAATCTCATAGTGATCCTCATGACATATGTACATTATCTTTATTCTATCAATTGCCCAACTATAATTTGTTTACCCAGCATATTGTTATTTATCTTATGGAGAGACACCACTAGTGAACTGTGGACCCCGGTCCAATTTCCTTTACATTGCTATACCATTTACTTTTACTCGCACTGTTTACTTTTACTTGCATACTATTACCTTTTACCACTCGATACGCTTAATCCTTTGTTTACAGCAAACCGGTGAGATTGACAACCTCATCGTAAGTTGGGGCAAAGTTCTTGGTTTTGTTTTGTGCAGGTTCCATGTTGCTGCTGGTGCAAAGCAAAGCCCTGGACGAGGCGCCCTATAAATTTTCCGGAGCTGTCGTGAAGCTAGCGAGCATCAACCTTCTGAAGTTTGGCTTTCTCCTACTGGTTCGATAAACCTTGGTTTCACAACTGAGGGAAGACTTGCTGTTGTGCTCATCATACCTTCCTCCTGGGGTTCCCAACGGGGTGTTATCTACACGCCATCAGCCTCCCTCACTATGTGTCACTGTCGAGCGCTCTTTGGGATGAGCACGAAGATATCTGGCACTATCTCCTTGATGGCCCTGCCATCCAACCACCTGTCCACCCAGAAGAGGGTGGTCTCTCTATCACCTACCACCATATTAGTGGAGATGTGGAGAACACGTCGCTCGATAGTGGATAATTCCATATTGAGGTTGCGCCAAGGCCGCAGCTAGTCGGTACGCATCCCCCAAAGCCAGTGCATCCTGAGGTTGATCGTCGTGCAGGCAAGATCTAGGATCCTGAGGCCACCCATGCTCAACGTCCGACATACCCTAACCCAGTTGACATGGCAATGGCCACCATTAGCATTCTCCCTGCCAGTCCAAACGAAGCTCCTCACGATCCTCTCAATCTTCTTTAAAGCTTTCTTGTTTAGCCCGAGCACAACGGTCTGGTGGAGTGCGATCGGCATCAACACCAACTTGACTAGGGCCAGACGACCAGCCTTCATCATCATACCAACCTTCCATAGGGGTAGGCGGAACGATATGATGTCAACCAGTGGTTGGAGCATTGACACTGGCAGCCGGCCAACCGTTTGTGGGATCCTAAGGTACTTGACGGGGAAGGATGCTAGCTGGCACTCCATAACCTCCACCGCCTCTAGGTCTTCCTCATCCGAGCAAGCGACCGGGGGCATCGAGCACTAGGCAAAGTTGGTGTGTATATGCATCGCCAAGGAGTGCAAGTATCGTGCGCAGCTCTGCCTCATCTGGGTGGCAAAAGATGGCCATGTCGTCTACGTAGAGGGAAACAGATGTCACCAACTCCAGGGCGATTGGTCTCGGCACTCCCAGCTCATTGTCCTTAGCCAATAACTTGTTGAGCGAGTCGATAAACAACACAAACAACATCTGCAATAGATGGTCCCCCTATCTCAGACCCCACCGATGCCAAATCAGGGGGCATGGCTCGCCATTGAGCAACACCCGTGTACTCGCCGTGCAAAGGAGGATGGCCACTAGCTTGCGGAATCTAGTGCCAAACCCTGCCTTCTGGAGCACCTCGAAGAGCATCGCCCAGGACACCGAATCGAATGCACGAGCGATGTCTAGCTTAAGCATAACTTGTGGTTCCTTGAACCTATGGAGTAGTCGTGTTGTCTGTTGAACCAACATGAAGTTATCATGGATGCAATGTTTCTGAATGAAGGTGCACTGAGTCTGCTCAACCAGGTCACCAAACCTAGGAGCCAGTCTCGAAGCCAAGACCTTCGCCACCAACTTGGAAAAGATGTGGATGAGGCTCATCGGCCGGTATTCTCCAAGGGAGGCCGCATCACAACGCTTAGGCAGTAGAATGATCAAGGCCTGGTTGAGTCCCTGCAAACCGCACCCATTCAGGAGTGTAACTTGGTGAAATCCATCATGAAAGCAGCCTTGACCATCCCCCAACAGCTCTGAAAGAACTCCGCTGTAAAACCATCCGGGCCCGGCGCCTAACTACATCTCAAACCTCCTCCTCCAAGAAAGGGGCGTCCAGATCCAGCAAGTCCTCAACGTGAGTACCAAGAAAATCCAGGTCCAACTAGAACTCGCGATCTACAGCCGTGCCAAGCATAGCCTGGAAGTGATCGAAGGTAGCCTCAGCCATGGTAGCATGGTCTACAACAACTGCGTCGTTGACCTGTAGGCTATGGATCGCATTCTTCTATCTCTGGTAGGAAGCATGTTGGTGGAAGAAGACACTGCTTGTTTTTTTGTTAGCATCCCCCAATCCCAATGACTCTTTAATTAAGGATGTGTCTAGGGCTCAGTCTACTGATTATCTTAGAGCTAGTAGACTGACATCATCACATCTCAGTTGCAACTCACCACTAGCAGGAATCACAAAGCAAAAATCTAACGGTCTAGACGTAACGCTTCTAGTTGCAATCTCACTTGCAACTAAAAATTTTAGTTGCAACCCTATTTACAACTGAAAAAATCTCAGTTGCAACTCAACTGGCAACTTAACTACATGAGTCACGATGCAAATCTGATAGTATAGGACTTTATTGAGGCCTAAGCTAATTCCGAGTTTTTTGTTAAGTTAAGTTAAAGCGTGCCCTAGGATATCTATCACGCTCGTAGTTTATGTTAGCCTCTCTAATCGATTCTTAAATTTCGTACTCCCTTCGGCTCATATTAATCTTCGTTAATATAAATATATCTACACTAAAATGTGTCTAGATACATGGGTGGATGCACATGTAAGCTATGGGGGGCAGCTGCCCCCAATCTAGTCTCAAACTCACTGTCGAATCATTCACGCTGGCAATGCTCTACGGGCCAGCTAACTTGGCTTGCAGTTGCAAGCATTGATGTCGCCATGTTAAATCTGAGTGTCCGTGGCCAATTATTCCTTGGCGCAAGTTCTCCAATACAGTATCTGTATCTTGACATGAACCAACCACAAGTCTACACCTGTGAACTTTAAACCTGTCCGGAGCGGGTAAATGCGCGATCAAAAGTAGCCAGGCCTCTCCAAGGAGCGGTGGAGTTTTCGTTAACCCGTGTTTTGGAGGCAACTACTGCTTGCTTGCTTGCTTGGTTGGTCATTCGCAGAGACATGAGGAATCGTTCGTGGGTCTTCGACGGATCCCGCCGCGCCGATTGATTCTTGGGAGAATGAGGAGAGATCTAGATTGATGGAATGTTGTGTCCATACAGATCATGTCCATCAAGGCCCCTTGTCCCCGCCTAGCTTGCTACAGTGAGAAGCAAGGTCCTGTAGGGAAACTTCAGGACCAGCGATCGTGGATGGGTAGTTTCGATAACTTTACCTGTTGAACTCCCTACGAACAAGCCATTTTTCCAGGCATTCCAGACCTACGATTGCTTGCCGCACATGCACTTTGGTTGTGCGATTGTACTGTTAGCAATGAATCGCCATTAACTGCGTGCATCAAGCTTTTCTCTCGTTCATTTCGACCTTCTTCTTCTTCCCCTTTTCTCATTCATTCCGCCGTAGTATTTCGTTGCCTGTTGGACATTCTCAGGTACGCGACCGGTGCTCCTGAACGACGAAGCATACACGGCCCTGCTCTACATCATCATACCACTAACATCCAAATCATGTCTCCCTCTATACGCGCCCTTTGCAACGCCAGGTGTGCGCCGACCGAGAAAATCGAAACGGGCATGGAGATCGGCGGCCTTTCCGCGGCGCCCGATCCCAACGGAACCGGCGTATCCCGAACCGGCATCGCGCTGGACGTACGCAGCAGGGGAAAATGGCGGATCAGAATCAGCCAGCCACCAACTCGACATAAATCGGACGTCGTGGTCTCCGGGGATGTGGGGCCGCGCCACCACCGATTCGAGGCGAGCATCGTCGTGTCGCGGAGCGTCTCTGTAGCGCCTCGCGAGTCCACCTCCGCCCTGATCTGTCCCGTATGACCTATCTATCTACTCCTGGTCTATATCGATCAATCTCTCGCATCCGCAACTGCATTTTCCATCCACATTTAAGTTCCCCTTCGCCATTATTTAAGGTTCAGCTTAGTTACTGGCAGCACGGCGGCAGTAGTGCAATTCTAGTACTCCGCGGCCTGCTCCGGTGTCAGATCAAGTGAAAAGGGCCTTTTTGGTACCGAGTAGTACCTCTGCTTCTGAACTTACTCCAGTAGATGTTAATACGAGTACAGCTAGGTTTAATTCTCAGTCCAGTGCTGTTGTTTACTGCTGTGCCGAGCACCGCTTCAGTTTGGGGCTTCTGAATTCTAATACAAACACAAGTGAATAAATGGTTTTACAGGATGATCTACAGAGATGCGCCGTCTCTTTAGGCCTCGTTTGGCATACGAGTTTGGATCGGTTTTTGCGTGTATATTCCCGGCCCAGCCCAAAATAACTACTAGAAAACTTAATCCGATCATTTGGCAGACCGGTTTTTTAAGATCAAACTCCAGAAATACTCTCGAAAACACGGCGGATCGGAGTGGATCTGCGCCGCGCCTACCTGCTCATGTTTTTTACGCTCGGTCCAGGACGTGGTCTTCATACTGTCCAAAGAAGAATCGGGTGACACGTTTCCTCCGCTGACCCTCGTGTGGACCAGATGCAATTAATCGGTGGACCTACAGCTATTAATTGGGCTGCACAGGACGCATGTATGTACATGAACTCCGCCAGGACGCATCTATTGTTAAAGCTGACATCTTCTCTAACAAAGTTAACACAGTCCGATTAGATGAAACACGTGTTTTCACCAAATACACCCAAAACAATACTCGCTAAATCACTACCACCAAACGAGGCCTTAGGGAATACAGTACTCCCATATTGATTAAGGCCTCGGTTTACTTCTAGGGTATTTGAGGGGATGGGAGGGAATTATTTCGTATCCCGGAACTTCCCCGATAGGTTGTTTATTAGTCCGGGTTTTGAGGGGATAATCTCAAGATATCCCCACAAATCCCCTCCACTCTAGTGTATTTTTGGCTAGATTAAAAACTCTCCATCATGATGGAGTATTTTTGGGGAAGAGTATTTGAGGGGATTTGAGAGTATTGGGTGAACACCAAATCCCCACATATCCCCACATTCTTCAGGGATGGAAATATCGGAGAAGTAAACAGGGCCTCAAGGTCAATAATAGGTGGTTTGAAAAGGGCCACAGTCTCTGATATGTTCACTAGGGGTACGGGGAAGATAGGAGTAGTATGAGTATTCAGCAACAGCAGTACTCTGCGTCTTTATTGTACTGCATCTGTAAGACTGCACTGCTTGTAAGGTTAAGCACTGAATACTGTACTACCATTGTTAAGGAGAAAACGTATAAAAGGAGTACTCAAACTTAAGAAAAACCAGTACATACATTATCCACCAAATATTGTACTAACCGGCTTCTATATAAAATAATATTTGGAACACTATCAAGACGGATGGCATGGTGGTAATTAACAAATTTTCAAGTCTTCACACCACCAATCTTCATTGGCTCAACTCCACCAAATATTGTTCTCGTTCAAAACAAAAGAGAGGGCCTCAGGAAGTGACCGATTTCCGACCTATTAGCATCATTAATGCAATTGTAAAACTCATTTTCAAGATGACGGCCGCTCATTTTGCGCCACACATGAACATCTCCCATGCCCAAAGCGCTTCATCAAGAAGAGGAGCATCCATGACAATTTCTTGTATGTTGGAAACTTAGCGAGCAAATTGTAAAAATAAAAAAAGGCAACGCTTCTATTCAAGCTTGACATCAAGAAAGAAGCTCACTCGGTTAGATGGGACTATTTGATAGATATGCTTCAACACTTTGGATTTCCAAGTAAACTTAGAGATTGGATTTTGGATCTTATATCCACCTCCTCTTCGAGGGTGCTCCTTGATGATATTCCCAGTGAACCAATTAAGCATGGTAGAGGCCTTCAGCAAGGCGACCCTCTCTCACTATTCATGTTCGTGTTTGTTAGAGTATATCCTGCGTTGCAAGTTATGGTTAGCCGGACATTGTACTACATAAACACTTGTACCCTTATCAAATTATATGTGAGAATATCAAAACTCTACATGGTATCAGATTTTTGATCCTAGGGTATGGATGCGCCACCAAAGCCGTCGTCACCTCCTCTTCCTAGTTACTTCGAGCAAAGGCTGCCGCTGCCGCCACTGACATCGATAAACCCTCCTCTCTAGTTCAAATCCCCTCTACCACCAAGACTTCTTTGCTCTCCTTCGCGGACACCATTGTCGATGTTAGGCCCTTTATTCCAATCACCTTAGATCTCCTCTCCCACAATTACAACCACTGGCATCATCTCTTCGAAGTTCACCTCGGCCGCTGCAATCTTCTTCACGACGTCGCCGCTGAATTTGTTCCTCGCCATGATGATCCTCGTTGGGTTAACGATGATCTCGCCATCATCCAGTGGATCTACACTTGGGTCTCCATCAAGATCTTTAATCTCGTCTTTTCCAGTCCTCTACTGTCGCCGCCCTTTCGGCCACCCTTCGTTGGCTTTTTCAGGACAACATTGATTCCCGCATCAACAGTCTCCATACTGAGGTCTGCAACACCATCTAGGGAGACTTGTCTCTCAGCATCTACTGCCAACGGCTTCAGACCACCTCCAACAAACTTCATGAACTCGAGGATCCCATAGAAGACCGGCAGCTCATCAACATACTTGTTGTTAAGGATGCAATTTTACCTGTGGATATGGGTACACATAGGTATCGTACCCTCATGGGCAGGGTATGGGCACATTTTTATACCCATGGGCAGTACCCATACCCCCCGTTAAGTCACGGGTAGGACACAGGTATAGCCTTCTACCCATGGGTATACCCATACCCTATCCATTTATACTGACATCTGGACCTAGAGCAATCCAGTAGCATTGGTCGATAGTTGTCAAAGGAGATGGGCATCCCACACCCCCAATTACTCATGTAATTAAACCTTAGTTGTAATTTCCCCATCTTGCCAAGTTAAGGTGACTAAAATCTGAGATCCTAGCCACCTTAATGTGTTATCTATGAATGTAAAAGTAAATAACTTATTATATTTGATCTACCCGACGGGTACCTAATGGGTATGGGTATATGTCGATTACGGGTATGGGTAAAGTTTCATGCCTGTGGATATGGGTATGGGTAGAATTTTCTACCCATCAACTATACGGGTATTGGTATGGTATCGCTCTACCCTGCCCTTATTCTATCCATTGCCATCCTTACTTCTCGTCGGACTTAGCGAGCGCTTTGAGAAGTAGGCCTCCTTCAACCCCATGATGTGGCCGCCACCCTCCTTCACTGAGGTCTGCTCTATGCTCTAGTGGGCCAACCATACTATGGAAAACAAAGAAACTCACCATCGGGTCTTCGCTGCAATTCCACGACCCCTTGCACCTGCTCCGCTGCCTCCTCCTCTGCGGCACAACCGCCTCCTGGCTAGCATCCCAGCCCTAACTATCGGGGAAAATCTGGTGTATCAGCCGCCTCATCCTCCAACGACTCCCGCTCCTGCACCGGCCGCCGCTCCTGTTGCGCCACCTGCCTCTCCAAATTGGCATCCTGCACATGATCCCTGGATAAGGCTTGTACAATCTTGGTCCATGCCTTAATCGGCCCCATCCTCGGTTGGCACCCCCCCAGCGTACTCAGGCACATGGATGACGGGCATATGCCCTCACACTGGCTCTGCTATGCTTCTCGGATCCCGACCGCACACACACACGTATCTCCCGGCGCTAGCATATTATGCTCCACCATACTATCGCGTGCCTCATCATCATATGGCATGGATGCGGGCAACCCTTTCCCACAGTTTCATGTGCCACTAATCATGCCTTTGTTCGCGCCACCTGTTGCTGCGCCCGCTATGACCGCCTCGACCAGAACTAGGATCAAGCTGCGTTTATTCAAGTCATGAACAGTTTTGTTGCCCAGGGAAACTCTTATAATGATTGTATTTTTTATTTTGTTGCTTCTAGTCACATATCTGCTTCAATTTCAATGATATCAAATTGCATCTAATCTCCTTTTTCATCCATTACCCTCAGTGATGGTTCCTCCATACCTATTTCTAGTGTCGGTCATGCTCAACCTTCTTCCGCTACAAAATCTTAACTTCTTCATGATGTTCTTGTTGCACCCACTCTCATTAAAAACTTAATCTATGTCTGTCATTTTACTCGTGACAATCTTGTTTCCATCGAATTTAATCCTTCTGGCATATATGTGAAGGATTACCCGACCAAGGCGGAGATCACGCGCTTCGATAGTTCAGGAGATCTCTACTCTATTTATGGTGCTCCTACGGCTGCTCAACCATTGTCCATGGTTGCTTCAGTCGATCTTTGGCACCACCATCTAGGCCATTCACATAGTGTTGTTTTGTCATCTTTACTTAGCGAGTTTGTGATCCCTTATAATCGAGATATTCATAATTCTTCCTCTTGTGGCTCTTGTCAGCAAGGCAAACATGTGTGTCTACCATTTAGTTCATTTAGTTTCTCGGGTACTTTTCCCTTTGAATTATTGCATTGTGATTTGTGGACATCCCCTTGAAATATCTCCGGATTTAGATATTATATTGTCATATTGAATGATTTTCCTCACTTTGTATGGAATTTTCCTTTGCGCAAAAAATCCAATGTGCACACCATATTTCTTAATCCTCATTGATACGTTTCTACTCACTTTCTGCTGTCTATTTGCTTTCTTTAGTGTGATAATGGCAAAAAAAATTACAACCTCACAAAGTACAACTTTTTTCTCCATCACAATATTCTCCTACATTTTTCATGTCTATATACATCTTCATAGAATGGCAAAGCCAAGAAATCCCTTCGTACTCTCAATGACATTCTTCATACCCTATTAATTCAATCCTCTGTGCCATCGAAATTTTGGGCTGAAGCTCTTCGAACCGCCACCTATCTGCTCAATATTCGCCCCTCCAAAACAAATCCTAAAACAACACCTTTCTATTCTCTTTTCTTGTGTAATCCCAATTACACTGAACTTCGTGTCTTCGGTTGCCTATGTTTTCCAAATGTCTATGTCACCTCTCCTAAAAAATTGTCTCCATGTTCTCTTACCTGCATTTTTCTAGGTAACTGCGACGAACACAAAGGATATAGATGTCTAGACCTTCTTTCCGGTTGCGTGCATATTTATCGCCTCATCACTTTCGATGAATATGTTTTTCTGTTTGCTTCCCGATCACCTCCCACAGATATAGCCACATCGTCCTCATTGTTATCCCTTCCTCGTCGTGCTCAGACATCACGTCTGAAAGGACACAGATGTCGCCTAGAGGGGGGTGAATAGGCGAT
The DNA here is from genome assembly GCA_007115705.1 of Dactylis glomerata. Lineage (NCBI taxonomy): Eukaryota > Viridiplantae > Streptophyta > Magnoliopsida > Poales > Poaceae > Dactylis > Dactylis glomerata. The sequence goes on along the minus strand of QXEO01000225.1, from coordinate 2,293,540 downwards.
ATCAAATTTTACGAATGGCTTGAACAAAAGCGGAATTAAACTAGCGTTTATTTTGTCAAGCACACAAAACCTAAATAAACTAGGCTCACCTATGTGCACCAACAACTTATGCTAAGCAATACAAGTAACAAGGTGATAGCAAGATATATAACTTCAAGCACGAAGGCTATCACAATGTAAAGTGCATAAGTAAAGAGCTCGGGTATAGGAATAACCGAGGCACGCGGAGACGATGATGTATTCCCGAGTTCCTCCCTTGAAAGGGAGTACGTCTCGTTGGAGGGGTGTGGTATCGCCACAAAGGCCTAACCAACGCCACAAAGGCCTCACCCTATTCTCCGGTGTGAGCTTGCGCCACAAAGGCCTAGCTCACTCTTCCACTAAGGGGTTCCTCAAGGCGGAACCGGGCCTTTACACAAAGCTTGGGGCACGCATCCACAACTTAATTGGAGGCTCCCAAGAATAGCCACAAAGGCACCACAAAGCCACAAAGCCGTCTAGGGTTCCAAGAACCCAAGAGTAATAAGCTCACAAACTTTCACTTACTCGAATCTCCGGGGAGAACTCAAACCGATGCAACTTATGCAATGGCAAGAGCACACAAGGTGCTCAAATCCTTCTCACTCAAATCCTACCAAAGCAACTAATGCTATGGAGAGATATGAGAGGAAGAACAAAGGAAATCCACAAAGAACTCCAAGATCTAGATTCAATGGGTTCCCCTCACAAAGAGGAGAAAGTGATTGGTGGAAATATAGATCTAGATCTCCTCTCTCTTTTCCCTCAAAAATATGCAAGAATGATGGGAGGAATTGAGAGATGTGCAAGCTTTCCAAGGTCAACAATGGAGGGAGAGAGAAGGGAAAAACGTGCCCAGCCCAAGGAGGAAGAAGGGGTATTTATACCCCCCCCCCCCCATGAAATATGGCCGTTGCAGGACTTGGAGGGGCGGATTATCCGGCCAAAATATGGCCGGAATATCCGGCTGGCCCAGGCCGGATTATCCGCCCCCCATACTGGGTGACGCCGACTCTGGTCCTTAGCAGAAATTCTGAAACGAAATTTTCGCTCCCAGGCCGGATAATCCGCCCCCCTGGCCGGAATATCCGCCCCCCTTACTGGGTGACGCCGAGCAAAAATTGCAATACGAAAACGGTGATAACTTTTTCATCCAGACTCCGTTTTCGATGATCTTGGGCTCGTTGGAATCACCACAACGAGCTCTACAACTTCATCCATAGAAACATCATAGTCCAACAAGGGAGTATAAAACCAAATGATGAAAGGTTTGACCTCTCTTTGAAGGCAAACCGGTAAAACCTCCAAACATCAAAAACGCAATAAGAGCTTCATGCGAAATCCGTTTTTGATGAGATAGAGCTTGTCATGGAAATAACCACAAGCTCTAGAACCTCACATGGATAAAACTTAAATAAGAACCAAGAAAGAAGATGCCAAGTATGCAAAGGTTTGAGCTCTCTCCGAACGATACAATTAAGTTACTCACTCGAGAGCCCCTCTTGATAGTACGGCTACCGATCCTATAACCCGGTCTCATAACAAACACCATGAGACCGGTAAGAAAGAAACCCTAACACTATCATACCTTTGCCTTGAGCATTCCACTTGAGGTGGATAAAGACGATCTTGATCTTCTCAAGTTGGACCACCTTTCTTGATTGAGCTTGCTTGGTGAAGTCTTGCGGATTGCTCCCCCATACTCTACTATGGAAGAGACTCTCTTTAAGCATATCTTCACATATCCATGATCACAATATAGATGGCAAGCTTCAAGCATATGTTCTCTTCTAGTTGCTCATCTTGAACTTGCGCTTTGACTTGATCAATCCTCGAATCAAATCTTCTTTCTCAATAATGATGGTGTCTTGAGGATACACATGAGAGCTCACTCAATCTTATTCTTCAAGACACACTTAACATAAGCTCAACTCCCTTAAGACCAATCTTTGGATCACTCCTTGAATAACACCTTGGTCAACACATAATCTTCTTCTTACAACCTTGACTCCAACAAATGGTTCAAGCATTGTCTATGGACAAGTCCTACACATATAACTCAATGCAACCATTAGTCCATAGGGATTGTCATTAATTACCAAAACCACACATGGGGCTCGATATGATCTTTCAACGCCAGCATGCCTTGGTCCTACCACCTCCACCTGCCGCCAAACCCTATGTAGCGACAGACCTTCTCGTCCAATCCTCTGCTGTGGCAGAACAACCTACTCCACCTCCTACCTTGGCAGCCACCTCTGCCGCGGCAGCACCCTCTACAGTGGCATCCCCTCCCGCATCCACTTACTGCGTCAGGCACTTCCTCTATTCTCTCTGATTTTTCACCACCACTAACATATCATGATATTCCTATCACCACACCACACAATTATCACACTGATTCTCATGCCGCCTACTTACTTCTTTACGTTGATGATATCGTTCTCACTGCATCTTCTCAGTCATTCCTTGACCATGTTATCTCTCAACTCCACATCAAATTCTCCATGAAAGATCTCAGCTTGCTTCATCATTTGGGTATTCAGGTTCTTTGTGACTCAAGTGATATTTTCATCTCCCAGCGATAATATATTATTGATCTTCTAACTTGGGCTGGTATGTCTGATTGACAATCTAGCCGCATGCATGTTGACACTAGTTCCAAACTTTCTACCACTAGTGAATCCTTCTCACGATACTCTTTATAGAAGTCTCACTGGCAGTCTCCAATACCTTACCACAAGCTTGCCTCCACATGTATGATCCTCGTCTTCCTCATTATAATCATGTCAAACATATTCTTTGCTATCTCAAGGGAACTCTTGACCATGTTCTTCACATCAATATGTTATCTCTTTGACAGCATACTCGTATGGAGATTGGGCTGGTTGTCCAGATACTCGCCGATTCACATCAGGATATTATGTTTTCTTAGTTAACAATTTAATTTCATGGTCTTCTAAACTCCAGCTCACGATCTCTTGTTCTTCTGCCGAGGTTGAATACGGAGTGGTTGCTAAGATCGTTGCTAAAACAGTTTGGCTCACCAGCTGTTAACTAAGCTGCATCGCCCCATTCAGCAGGCTACTATTGTTTATTGTGACAATAATTCAGTGGTTTATATGTCCGGTAATCCAGTGCAGCATCGCGGGACCAAGCATATTGAGATCTACATTCATTTTGTTTGGAAAAAGGTCGCTCTTGGCCAAGTTCATGTTCTTCACGTTCCGACTATAGCTCAGTTTGACAATATCTTCATCAAGGGTCTCCCGTCATCGGTATTTTCTAATGTCCTTTTCAGTATCAACGTTGTTGACCCCACCGTTGATACTGTGGGGGGTTGTTAGACTATATATTACGTTGCAAGTTAGGGTTAGTTGGTCATTGTACTATAGAAACACTTGTACCCCTTATCAAATTATATGCGAGGATATCAAAACTCTATAGTGTTGGCTATTGATCCGTTACACCGCCTCCTTTGCAAGGCCACCAAACAAGGGCATCTCGAAATGCTTCGTGGAAGGGCACCCACGGTTCACAGCTCCCAATATGCCATGACGCCGCTATTTTTGTGGCCACTAACAAGAATAATATTGACTATTTGGCTTTCACCGTGACTCAATTCGGTGAAGTTACCGGGCTCGTCACCAATCGTTCTAAGAGCCAATTGGCTCCTATTAGATGCAAGTTCTTGACATTGAAAATATTCTTTAAGCTTTCCCATGAAATATCTTGGGCTACCTATCGGTCACAAGACTCAAGAGAATTCATTTTCAACCTTTGGAAGATAAGAGCTCTGCGGAACTCATTGCTTGTCTTGGGAAGCATATCAACATGGTCAGTCACACAACTCTCGTAAAGTCGGTGCTCACTAGCTAGCATTGTCATTTACTTCATTATCATGCTTGACGTTCCGATAGAGGTGCTCCAGAAGATTGATAGTTTAAGAAGAGTCTTCCTTTGCACGACATGTGACAAGTTTACTGGTGGAATGTGCAAAATCAGTTGGGAGACTGTTTACAAGCCTAAAGATTATGGAGGACTTGGGGTCCTCAACCTTGAAAACTTTGGTTTGTCCCTTCACATGAGATGGCTATGGCACGAATGGAATGATAAGGAAAAGCCTTGGATTGGCCTAAGGATATTGCTCCTCTATTTTTGATTGCTCAAAAAATAAAAAAATGCTCGGTTAGTAAGGCTCTCGGCAATGAGTTTTGCGTGACCCAAGTCAACACTCAAGATCGGATATTTGTGGAGCAGTTGTGCAATTCTCCAAACTTTGGGAAATGATTCAATTTGTGCATCTTGATCATGGTAACCCGGACATGATTTCTTGGAAATTCTCCAATGATGGATGTTACTCGTCTAAGATAGCCTATACAATGCAATTCTTGTGTCAAACTAAATCTTCCATGCCTTCTTTGGTTTGGAAACCACGGGAATCATCGAAGTGCAAGATCTTTGCTTGGTTGATTATACAAAATAGAGGTTGGAAGGCGAATAGGCTCAAAGAAGAGGATGGAAGATTGTGGCAATTGCAAACTAATTAACCAAGTGTATGAATCCGCCTCTCATCTCCTTTACAAGTGTTGGTTCACCATTGGCATTTAGTCAACCTTGAAAATTTGGCTTGGCCTTCATGATAATGAGCCAAACAATTGGCACACTATGTGCCCCGTTAAAGAATGGTGGCAAGAGACGGTTGACAAAAATTCTCAGTCTAAAAAGGTCATGCTTCTCTAGCAATGTTGATATCTTGAGAAATTTGGAAGGAAGGATTGCTCACGTCTTCCAGAATCAACCTCCACCTCTTTCATTCTTGTAGTTAAAATAAAAAAGGAAGCGGCTACATGGAGCCTCCGAGGGTAAAAGCCTAGTGTAATGTAGTGCCACGAGATAGAAACATGTATTTTCTTGGCCTTTTTTGCCAAGCTTGGATTTTTAAGACTTCTAAAAAGCATCATCTTAATCAATAAAAATGACAAAAAAAACTTATTTCAAAAAAAAAGTGACTTAAAATGAGCTCCACGCCGCATATATTAACTTCATCAGCCAACCGCACAATGACGCAGAGCTCCTGACTTCTGAAGCTCTGAGTACGAGCGTAACTTTGTAGTCAAATCGAACGGCAGCTCTCAGACAAATCTCCTTCACCACTGCACCAGCTTGCAGCTCTGGGCCTGACGCAGTGGCCCTACGGCGATCGAGTCAAACGAAGCTCGCGCCTCACTAACCATTTAACCGCCGAACCCACTCGACCCTGCTCTGCCGATCTGCTCAGCTCAGCTCTACCACGCGGATCACCTCCTTGATCGGCGACGGCCTGCGGTACCTACGCAACCCAGCACCCTACAGCTAAAATGGTGGCAAGTTACAACCACTCCAACGAGTGTCCAAGCCAGTCTTTAAAGCCCTACCTTCCCACGCACAGGCACAGCTCAGATTTCGATCTTCCTCACTCTCTCAGTCACTCCCAGCAAACAAGAACGAATTAGACAGTGTCTCGATCTGGCCGGCCGGCCACGCAGCTCGATCGACGTCCTCAGCCGTGGAGGGAGACGAAAGAGATGAGCTCGTCGGTGCACGGCGCCGGCCAGGAGCGCTACCAGAGGGCGGCTGATCACGAGAAGGATGAGGATCAGAAGAAGGGTCAGAAGGAGACGGTGGAGAAGGTGCCGTTCATGAAGCTCTTCTCGTTCGCGGACCGGTGGGACTACGTTCTGATGGCGGTGGGCTCCGTGGGCGCGTGCGCGCACGGCGCCTCCGTGCCCGTCTTCTTCATCTTCTTCGGCAAGCTCATCAACATAATCGGCCTCGCCACCCTCTTCCCCACCACCGTCTCCGGCCGCGTCGCCAAGTACTCGCTCGACTTCGTCTACCTCGGCGTCGTCATACTCTTCTCCTCCTGGACCGGTGCGCGCTCCCTCTGGCTTGCATCTCCGGATACATACGCGTACAAAATGCGTAGTGTTGTAACATAGTAGTATCTCATTGTACGCACTCGCCGCACTGTTTGATTTTCTGTCGCAGAGGTGGCGTGCTGGATGCACACCGGGGAGCGGCAGGCGGCCAAGATGCGCCTGGCGTACCTGCGGTCGATGCTGGACCAGGACATCGCCGTCTTCGACACCGAGGCCTCCACCGGCGAGGTCATCAACGCCATCACCAGCGACATCCTCGTCGTCCAGGACGCCATCTCCGAGAAGGTACGTGCCTCGCTTTCGCTACGTACGCCTACATGCCACTGCGTCCATGCCAAACCGGCCGCTGCGTCCATGCCAAACCGGCCGATCATGGCCTCATGGGCACTAGTGTCTGCTGAGTTGAGTTGATAGTGTGGGTTGGTGAAGGGCATTCAAGGCGTTGCCGGTGCCGGAGAAGGACGAGGTCATCCATCTAACTACCAGTACGATTGCTCCGTCATGTAGATTGAATCCTACGCGACGGGATACTGTTGCGATCCAAATCCGTCACCCCATATGTGTCCGTTCTGCCCATGTGTCCAATCTTACCGCCACCTAGATCTGAATTTCCAGTCAGGTGTGAGTGATATACTAGCTCCTATGTGCGTATTCATTCAGGCCCATGCATCTTTTTTTCTGTCCCAAAAAAAAGTTACTGAATGAGACTGATAGTAATTCCCTGATCTTGGCAAGTTCAGTGAAATGGGAGTCTGAATTTTCACCATTTTTCAGCTCAAATTTTTCATCTAGGAAAAACTCGTTATTACATACTCCGCCCGTCGCTTTCTTTTTGTGCTGCAAAGAAATGAATGTGCCTTGAGGGATGACCATCTCTCCAGATTCACATAAATCACAATAAATGGATGTCTTGATCCACCGACTGTTTAGACAGAGCTCACCGCCGGGCATGGTGCTGCACACACTATTCCCATCTATCTACCCTGGTGGCTTTTAAGTAGCCGGCCTGATCTGATAACACGAGCTACATATGCATCCTTGTGATCATGAGCTAGCTATCACTATCACAATAATCGTGCGTGATATATGCCCGACAAGTCAATCATCTACTGAATCTACTCTTTCGTATAAGTGTACGCTCGTACTGGCCAGCCTGTGTGTGAAATTCAAGTCACCAAAAAGACTGCAAGGACTAAGGACAACGATTTGTGTTTACAATGTTGATACTGAAAAAAGATTAATTGTGAGATTGATTAATTTTACAATCTGTGTATGGGAAACAGTAGTGTATATCAGTCAGAGCGTATATATATCCAAAAAAAACTTTTGCATCCGTTTAAGAAAAGTCACGGAAAGACTAGGATAAGTAGCCTGGTCATCACAACATATTTTTTGTTAATTTGCAACATGCAAATTGTATTGTCGAGACAATGTATTTGCATTTGGTGCAAGTTAACTCTTTTCCATTTTAAAGTTTCTAAAAATCCCAAACGATAGTATAATGGTATGGGTTCGTATATATGTTTCCTATTTGAAATTGTCCATTTAAAATCTAGACAGGATAAAAGGAGCATACACCTCTACATTTGGTACATCTTTCTCAACGATTCCTGAACTTCAGAAACTTCTGCGCTAACTTGCATGAAAATAGGAAAAATGCCAACATCGCCTCGTGCACATAATGCGCTTCTTTTACTTAAGTGTCGAATATCATAGAATTATTTTGATTAACTACATATTGGTACCACATTATCCATAATTTCTTAAACTCTAATTTGTACAAACAAAAAAATAGTTACCTCAATTTGTTCGGCTGCTAGATTTTGCATGATTAATAATACAAGGCTATGTGCATCTCTTGGTGTAGAGGCCGAGCTTTGTTCCGCTTCTTGAGGAAAAAATGAAATCATTTAGGTTTTCGTTTGTGGCTAATTGGTTTGAATAGGTGTGGTGGCTTACTCAATTTTGAATCTCCAACATACGGTTTTCAGTAAACTTTGTGTGAATGTTTATGAATGCCTTCGGGTTGTACCGGTTGTTAATCAAGAAATGGAAAGGAGTTTTTACAATTTTTTAAGAAATTAAGAATTGTTTTGCAATATCTCGATTCAAATGTGCTGCCCCTGGAAGGCCAAAACATCCCAAATACATTTGTTTTGTTTGTCTCGAAGGAAATCGTGGCCCTTGTGGCTACTAAACGAGTGAAGTGTCGGGTCTTGCTCTTTTCACATGGACTCTGCTCCACATGATACTCTGCTAACCGTCAGATCTTAATCGCACGGCCTCCTGCGCACCTCTTGAGGCAGTGGTCAGCTGCTGCTATACTTGACCGGTTTCGTTGACCACAAAGATGTGCCGCTGCAGGTGGGCAACTTCATGCACTACATCAGCCGGTTCCTGGCCGGGTTCGCCATCGGCTTCTCGCGCGTCTGGCAGATCAGCCTGGTCACCCTCGCAATCGTACCGCTCATCGCCATCGCCGGTGGCACCTACGCCTACGTCACCATCGGCCTCATGGCGCGCGTCCGCAAGTCCTACGTCAAGGCCGGCGAGATAGCCGAGGAGGTGATCGGCAACGTGCGGACGGTGCAGGCGTTCGTCGGCGAGGAGAAGGCGGTGAGGACGTACCGGGAGGCGCTGCTGACGACGTACAAGTACGGCAAGCGGGGCGGCCTCGCCAAGGGCCTCGGCCTCGGCTCGATGCACATGACGCTCTTCCTCTCCTGGGCGCTGCTCGTCTGGTTCACCGGCATCGTCGTCCACAAGGGCATCTCCAACGGTGGCGAGTCCTTCACCACCATGCTCAACGTCGTCATCGCCGGCCTGTTAGTACACTGAACTGCAGCCTTCTCGTTCTCATGTCCAATTAATGTCGACCACAGGTAGCTGATGGATGGCAATTGTACAGGTCGCTTGGGCAGGCGGCGCCAAACATATCGACGTTCCTGCGGGCAAGGACGGCGGCGTACCCGATCTTCCAGATGATCGAGAGGAGCACGGTGAACACGAGGAGCTCCAAGGCCGGCCGCACGCTGGCGGCGGTGCAGGGCAACATCGCCTTCCGGGACGTTCGTTTCGCGTACCCATCCCGCCCGGACGTCGTCATCCTCGACAAATTCAGCCTCGACTTCCCGGCGGGCAAGATCGTGGCACTCGTCGGCGGGAGCGGGTCCGGCAAGAGCACCGTGGTTTCCCTCATCGAGCGGTTCTACGAGCCGTTCGCCGGCACGATCTTCCTCGACGGGCACGACATCAGGGGCCTGGATTGCAGATGGCTGCGCGGGCAGATTGGGCTCGTCAACCAGGAGCCGGCGCTGTTCGCGACGAGCATCCGGGAGAACATACTCTACGGCAAGGCCGACGCCACCGCAGACGAGATCAACCACGCGGCGAAGCTGTCGGAGGCGATCACCTTCATCAACAACCTCCCCGAGCGGTACGAGACGCAGGTCGGCGAGCGCGGGATACAGCTCTCCGGCGGGCAGAAGCAGCGGATCGCCATCTCCAGGGCGATACTGAAGAACCCGTCGATACTGCTCCTGGACGAGGCCACCAGCGCGCTGGACGCCGAGTCCGAGAAGAGCGTGCAGGAGGCGCTGGACCGGGTGATGGTCGGCCGCACCACCGTGGTGATCGCGCACCGGTTGTCCACCATCAGGAACGCCGACACCATCGCCGTGGTGGACGGCGGCAGGATCGTCGAGACCGGCACGCACGAACAGCTCATGGCCAACCCTCTCAGCGCCTACGCTTCGCTGATCCAGCTGCAGGAGGCTGCTCAGCTTCAGCACAAGCCGTCTTTCTCGGACAGCACAAGCATGACAAGGCCACTAAGGTATAACTTTGAGATCCCTTCGAAATATTTTCATGTCAAATGCCTCCTCCATGAGCACATCAATGATCTTAATTAAGTGGTGTTTCGTGCGCGTAGTTTCAAGTATTCAAGGGAGTTGTCAGGAAGGACGAGCATGGGTGCCAGCTTCCGCTCCGACAAGGAGTCCATCAACCGGTACAGCGCGGCGGAGGCCGCCTACGACGAAGGGCACAAGGGGAAGCCCGTCTCCATGAAGAAGCTCTACTCCATGGTGCGGCCGGACTGGATGTTCGGGCTGTCCGGCACCATCAGCGCCTTCGTGGCGGGCGCCCAGATGCCGCTCTTCGCCCTGGGCGTCACGCAGGCTCTGGTGTCCTACTACATGGGGTGGGAGACCACCAAGAAGGAGGTGCGCAAGATCGCCGTGCTCTTCTGCTGCGGCGCGGTGCTCACGGTGGTGTTCCACGCCATCGAGCACCTCAGCTTCGGCATCATGGGCGAGCGGCTCACGCTGCGCGTCCGGGAGAAGATGTTCGCGGCGATCCTGCGGAACGAGATCGGGTGGTTCGACAGCACCACCCACACCAGCGCGATGCTGGCGTCGCGGCTCGAGACGGACGCCACGCTCGTGCGCACCATCGTCGTCGACCGCTCCACCATCCTGCTGCAGAACGTCGGCATGATCGTCACGTCGCTCATCATCGCCTTCATACTCAACTGGAGGATCACGCTGGTGGTGCTTGCCACCTATCCCCTCATGGTCAGCGGCCACATCAGTGAGGTGAACACAACATCTGCTAAATTTTAACTGTCTTCTCCTATATTTCAGTGAACTAATCAGACTGACTGACCTGATTATGCTGTGATGCCACAGAAAATGTTCATGAAAGGATACGGAGGCAACCTCGGCAAGTCGTATCTGAAGGCCAACATGCTCGCCGCTGAGGCGGTGAGCAACATGCGGACGGTGGCGGCCTTCTGCGCAGAGGAGAAGGTGATAAAGCTCTACGAGGATGAGCTCAGGGAGCCCGGGAAGCGGTCCTTCCGGCGAGGACAGGGAGCCGGCGTCTTCTATGGAGTCTCCCAGTTCTTCCTCTTCTCTTCATACGCGCTGGCACTATGGTAAACTGCTACTGAAACACAATGAACTGAGTCTAAATCTGCTGTACTGCAAGAGCAAATTGTGAAATGTTTGAAACTTCAGGTACGGTTCGCAGCTGATGAGCAAGGAGCTGGCCACTTTCAAGTCCGTGATGAAGTCCTTCATGGTGCTCATAGTGACAGCTCTGGCAATGGGCGAGACGCTGGCGATGGCGCCGGACATCATCAAGGGGAACCAGATGGCGTCTTCGGTGTTCGACATCCTCGACAGGAAGACCGAGGTCCGGACCGACACCGGAGATGACATCAAGAAGGTCGAAGGCGTGATCCAGCTGCGGGATGTGGAGTTCCGGTACCCTTCGAGGTCCGAGGTGGCCGTGTTCAAAGGCCTCGACCTCCTGATGAAGGCCGGCAAGAGCATGGCTCTGGTCGGGATGAGCGGCTCCGGCAAGAGCACCGTTCTCTCGCTCATCCTCCGGTTCTACGACCCAATCGCCGGGAAAGTCTTGATTGATGGTATTTTACATGTCCCAAACATAGCAGTTTTTGCCGCCAGATGAGCAGTTTGAACTGAACAATGTACACTGAATGGTTTTTTGCAGGAAAGGACATCAAGAAGCTTAGGCTGAAGTCGCTAAGGAAGCACATCGGCCTGGTCCAGCAAGAGCCGGCGCTGTTCGCGACGACGATCTATGAGAACATCCTCTACGGCAAGGACGGGGCAACGGAGGCCGAGATCGTCGAAGCGGCGAAGCTGGCGAACGCGCACAGCTTCATCAGCTCGCTGCCGGAGGGGTACCAGACAAAGGTCGGGGAGCGTGGAGTGCAGCTGTCCGGCGGGCAGAAGCAGCGCATCGCCATCGCCCGCGCAATCGTCAAGGACCCTGCCATCCTGCTCCTGGACGAGGCGACGAGCGCGCTGGACGTCGAGTCGGAGCGCGTGGTGCAGCAGGCACTGGACAGGGTGATGAAGAACCGGACCACCGTGACGGTGGCGCACCGGCTGTCGACGATCAAGAACGCCGACGTCATCTCGGTGCTCCAGGACGGCAAGATCATCGAGCAGGGTGATCACCAGCACCTGATCGAGAACAAGAATGGCGCCTACCACAAGCTCGTCAACTTGCAGCAGCAACAACAGTTGCAAGGGGAACAGAGCTCGTGAGCCCTAGAGAAGAACCATGTGCTTCTATACCTAGCTACCTCTTCCTTGGCTTCAAGTACATCGAATGAAAAAGCTCTGCTCTGCTCTACCTCTTCTTTTCTTAAAACGAGTGTTCCAATTACACGGGGAGAAGTGTTCTCATGTTAATTTCCTTGTAGCAGTAGATAGTAATAGCAGAATTTCGACTAGCACGATATATGTATGTTGATGGGTGATAAAGCTTTTTCAATATTCTATTTTCCTTTTGGTCAAACTAGCAAGGTGGCCCTCGCAAATGCGAGGGCATCATCTTTAGTATATAAAAGATGCTTTGGAAATGATGTTTTGAAGATATTTTTACTACGAAAGAATGTTTTCAAGGATCTTTTAGACTTGGACACAATCTCGATAATAAAAGTATGACAATAATTTGTATGTGGCAAGACAACTAAGTATAAATATAATTGAGCTTCTACGAAATTCATTAACACAAACTTACTCCTATTATTTCTGGTCGACAGCTAAATGTTTTTGACATTCGAAGTTGGATAAGTTTGACGAAAAGTATTCTAGTGCGTCATCTATTTTAAAATGGACGTAGTATTTTACTCAATATATTTTATTTTTTAAAGCCTATCTCCATGTTATCTCAATCTCCACTCTAATGATTCTGCAAGCATGCTCACATGTATTTGTTTAGTTGTCTCATGTGACATGATTATGCTCCTTGGATATCAAAGATCTAGCTCTCTTAGTGAGTTGTCAATTTTATTGTGTGATCACAACACTCTTAAATTGACACATGATTACGCTCTATTACAGACTTAAAATTTTGTTGAGGATACCTGATCATACAAATCTAATAATATACACTGAAAGTTTTCCTAACAATTGGTACATCATCCGCCTTGGTTTGCCCCGATTGGTTGGGAGTTATTTAGGCAAAATGGTTGTAAATATTTATGGGTGTTAACTTTTCCAGAATCACCGTTTGATTGGTTGTTTTTTTCATTGCTCTATTTTTTGCATCAGCATTGCATGCATGGACAATCAAAAATTTCCACGGACCAAGGGGGGCCCTGCTGGAAATACGGTGTGCACAAAAAATAGGTCTGAAATTAATTTGGAACATGAAACTACCACGCTAATCCAAGCGAGGCCGTATGATCAAATAGGAGTCTACGTAGTATTAATCATTTATATAATGTTTAAGCTAGTGTATCCCTTCTATATTTTCTTGAACAAACTCGGCTATACCTACGAACCAGCTATAATCTAGTGCATCAAATCTTTTATCTAAGCGGACTCGGCTATTTGAATCTTTTAACCAGCTATAAGCTAGGGAGTAGCTTGCTAGTGAAACTATTTTTTATAGACTCTTTAGTTTCTTTGCATTTGAACAGACTCAGATCGCTATCTATCTACAAGAGTTATTTTCTAGACTATTATTTCATTGCATTTTCTAACGTGCCCGGCTTGCTAGCTACTTACGATTTTTTTTAACAGGCTCGGCTATTCCCACAATATATTAAATTCTAGCCATAAAAATTAAATCTAATAGCTTAAATAATTGAGATGATGTGGGTTAATAGGGTGTCTCTATTTTAAAGACCCATATCTTGCTTTTTATATAAAAATGTAGATATATTATTATTTATGTAAATAAATAATAGTTTGGACTTTACAGCTAGCATTGCCTGCATGTATTTACTTGCGATGTACAAAATTTTCATCCTTTGTATTCTGTCACGTACCATGCCCAACGCGATTGATCTTTTGGAGCATGCATGTCTAAACACAGTAACCTTGCCAATCTTTTAAATTGACAAAGTTCATAGCTACAAAATATTTTTTGGCAGAGTCCATGCTAAGGACGTATGTGTAAAAGTCAAAATCAGAGCTGTACGGTAACACGAAAGCTGATTGGTATGGACTCCTTACCAGCCACGATCTCCACACTGTTACGTAAATACAATGTCTAAGTAAATCATGGCTACAGATTTTAGATCCGGCTATCTAAAATAATTTAAATGATGTGGATTCGTGGTACCTTTTCTATTATATTTGGAAAATTAATTATCCTTCTTTGTAACTGGATTGGAGATTGGAAAATACATTAACTTAGTACGATGGAAAGATCTGATTTGAATTAGAAAAAAAATCACCTATTGACACGGCCTGTACAATTAATGAGGTTGGCTTGATTAACTCCTTTTCTTTTGTACATACCATCACATCAGGGCACATATTTTTTTCTCCAAATTAAAAAAATACAGAATTATAGAGTACATAATATTGTCATTATCTTGCACGTGCCCCACCACATATTGGTGTCCGGTTGAACACAAATAAGTTCTTGGGCCCAGTACATGTACGTGTTGGCTAGATACGTGCACATAATAAGGTTATGTAATGGTTCGGTAAATCCTAGCCATAAATTACAGATCTAACAGTTTAAATAATTATGATGATGTGGATTAACGTGGTGTCTCTATTTTAGACCTCCGTATTGTGCTTTTAGTATATAATAGATAGATAGATTGGTTCTCTGTCACGTTTTGTTTCTCTCTTCTGTAACACGTGAACATGCATGACAGGTGTAAACTCTGAGCACAGTGAGGGCTATCAGGAAGCAGCAAAAGTGAAACATAAGCAGACGGCCAGCGACACAAAAATTCATATATATAGGCCAGGCGTTCCACATCAGGAAGCAGCAAAAGAGAAGCATAAATTAAGCAGCCTAAACTCTAAGGCTCTACTGCAACTTGGGTTGGTCCTGGAGAAAAACATGGATGGGAAACTACTTACAGCAAAAAGATTTTGGACCTCAAACCTGCTAGAAAAATACTTAGTATTGAAGAACCGGAACCGAGGTGTCAAACTTCCTCTTCCTTTTGCCCACAGGGTCACTAAGAGGGCCACTGCGGGACTCCTGCTCTACATTGTGCTTCATGCAGTTTAGCAAACCGTTTCTTCGTGCAGATGGCATGCTTCTCATTAACCGAGATGCATTCTTATCCACGCAAGAGCTCTTCAAAGCTTTAGAAGCAGATGCAGCCTTCGGTTTCTTCACCTTCCTTTTATGTTCAGCCACTGGCATCAAAGGAGTATCCTCGTCATCTGTAAACAAGACATGCAGAAAGATGAACACTCTTGTTTTCTGAAATAAAATAAAATGTAAAAAGAAGTAGAAAGTACGGTAATGAGCAGACTAAGAGATTACTAAGTTACTGCAACTGTCTGATGTTCAGTTAGGGAATTAGAATCACATTTTCTACAATTTGTTCACACACCATTATAATGTTAAACAGATACTATGACATCCAGATTATAGACTGTGGACACGCCAGATACTGTACTCAAATGAACTTGTTGGCAAAACATAAAACAGATGTTGCAGATGTACTTGCAAATAAATCCTTACCTAAGTTCTCAAACGAAAACACATCATGGTCATTAACAGAGTACATCCGCTTGGGGCGTGGTGGAGTTGAGGGTCTCTCTGGATTGGTGATTTCAGTAGCACTATGGGCACACGTCATCACCACATCATCTTGGAGAGATGTTCTCTGTGGACTGATTTTTTCCTTTTTGTTAATGCTGTAAAAAGCATCAGCTGAACATCTCTTATTTGGCTCCTCGGGAAGGAGAGATGTTTTGCATTGACTTGCTTCATCATTCTCAAACTTATAACTAGAACTACTGTTGCCAGATGTTGAACAGTCTGCATCTATGTTATCCAAAACTGACACGGGAGATGCACCACTAGTAGCCTCCTCTAGCAAACTTGAGAACCACGGAAACATTCCCTGCCTAACATAGAAGAGAATGTATGCTTCCTGACATAGTGCACTTGTCTCAGTAATGGAATCAACCTGCAACACAAGTATGAATATTACATGGTGAAAATATTCATGTCATAAAAAGAAAGAGCAAGTGACTTGGGACACCTACAAGTGAGTCATTCATCAAGTGCCAACTGCTTGGTGAAGAACGAATGGTGCACACATAATGGCCATAGTTAGGTAAGCCAGAATGTTGAACAACACCATAAAGATCATATTTTAGGTCCTGATGCATGTGAAAATACAAGCAAAACATCAAAGTATGTCTTCATGGTAAGCCTACAAGCAGAGAAGAGCACAAAAACTAACCTCCTTGTCTGGATTACTGTGGAATGGCTTCAAATCAAGTTCTGATGGGTATGCCACATGTTTGTCAATTTTTTCAACCGAATTGTCAAGTGTGGTGAAGCGTTTGAGTTGAAATGCAACGACATCAGGTGCTGTATCAAGCACAAGCCTTTTGTCCTTACAAACTTGAACATTACAACTTTCACAGGTGAGCTTGTTCTCAGCATCACCAATTTGCTCCACTTTGGTAAACGATTCCAATGCAGCAACAAGGTCATCAACCTGATCAATCTCCAAGCTGAGATCAAGGAATGGCTCAAATGTCTCCGAACAGTGACCACAATCACGGCATGTCAACTACAGGAACATAATAGCATTTAGTTGGAACACAAGCTCAAAGATAACAAATAAGCAATGACTAAGTACATACCTGGCTTTTAAGTCGACCTCCAAACACCTGCTTGACAATACTTTCCTCGTCAAAAGATGAGTGCTTCCCCTTTGATTTGGGATCAAGGGTGCACTTATGCAAATTATCCAGCAAACAACGGAGGAACTCATGTGCATCCTCTTGTTGTCCTGGTTTAAAATCTGAAGACAATTCTGGCAAATCTTGTCAAGGATAACAACAGAATTTAAAACATCATCATTAAAATGATAATAGATCACTGATTAGCAAGATGTATGAATTTAATATAAAGTTAAGAGAAACATATACATTCCAGGGTGCCAAAACAGGGAAATGACCATGTATACTGAATTGCTGACACCATTTATTTGTGAGAAAATTAAAGAGAAAGGGCATAAAACTCAAATGCAAAGGATACTGCTTAAATTATCCTTGAACCTTGCTGGCATTAAAACAGACCCAGACCTTCGAATCGATTGTTCCATATGTTCTTTAAGGGCACAGAAAGAACAGAACCCATCTTCATCATCTATATGGTAACAATAGAACAAATCAAGCAAAGCAGAAGAAAAAGGATTTGGGACACTTCCACGCAATAAAAAGTGATTATCAGAAACTACCCATACATGAGCATGGAGTAGAGTGGTCAGCGCAGCGAAGCTTCTTAAAAAGTGGGACAGTATGAGTGATGCACTGAAGAGTTGCATTCAGAAAGCATGTGTTCCCCATATTCCGAAGACCAGCTCCCTGCACATGAGGAATATAGTACGACAATGTAACAACATATGAACACCGACATATGACACTAGCTTATCCAAAGTTAGCAAAGATACAATCCAAAGTTAGCAAAGATACGTACCACTGACTGGGGTTCCCTGCTGCGAGAGAATGAAAAGGAATATTGCTTATTTTCCTTGTCACAAGGTTCAAGACCCCACTGTTAAACAGAAATGGTCAGTAAAAGCTGCCTCAAAAAATGTTACAAAATGTCTATTATGAAATCTCACAAGATATAAAATGTTGTAAGATAACAAGTATGAGGCCACTTACATTGGAGCTCCACTGCTTGCTGTTTGATAGGGGCGGTGAGTGCTGCTTAGTTTCCACCTCCCATTTTTCTATTTCATCCTGCATCAGTACCAACAAAAAAATATAGAATGTTAGATACCTGACAAGAAAATAATTTGATAAATGTATTCTAATACATGGCTTATTCTGTATATCATCACAAACGTGCATAAGTTTAGTTATCTGCTCCAGAAGCACTTTATATAGAAATGCAGTTCTACAAGGTGAACTACTTACAACAGAACTGGGTTCCTCTGTGCAAAGGGATTCTGGCTGCTGCTTTGTTTCCACATCTAGCAGATCTGGGCCATCCTAACATAGCAACCCAAAAAACAAAGGAGACAAAGGAGATGATTAGAGAGCTGGTACATAACAAAAGGAGTCCATGCAGAAACATCTTATAGACCTAAATTCAGGATACCATACATTGTTAATATTTCATATTAGATGGCCACAGGATAAGTATTGTTTGGCACTGTAAGCTTTAAATTTTATGAGTTATAAAAATTATAAAAGTATATCATATATTATTATAATTTCATATTAGATGGCCACAGCACAAGTGTTGTTTGGTAGTGTAAGTTTTAAATTTTATAAATTATAGAAATTACGAATGTAATTTTAGATAAAGTGCCTGTCTGTAGCTTAGTTAAAGAAAGCTCCGGTGTGGGAAATTTAGTTATACTTGAATTTACACCAGAATTCAATTATAAGACTCATATAGAAGGTAGTATGTAACAGAGTGTGAGGTAAGTCATGGTGAAACCTCGAATAGGGCCAAGTGCTACATCAAAGTGTGAAAAAAAAAACAGGAGAACTATACAAGCACAGAGCACAATGCTATAGACTGATAATTCCCTGGAGATAGCAGCAGAAACAAACTGCCAAGGCTCAAATTTCATACCATTAATTGGTCTGATTCCAGTGAAAGTTGCTCCACATCACGTTCCTTATCTGCTGAAGGCAGTGAAGAGTGCTTGTTTGATTCGTCTACTTCATCAGAAATGCTCTGAAACAGCACATTGATAAACACCACTTAGCAAGCATTGCGTCACAGGAGACTAACTGGAAATATCAAATTCTTAAATGAAGGCTGGATGGGAAGAGAACATACCTCAGAATGGGGCTGCTTGCTATCAGGAAAGCTAGGTGCACTTGGTGCGTCTACATCATCCAATGAATCCAAGCCGCTCTATACCAGATAAGATGCATACCATAAGAACTACATTCAAAATTGCATGTTCACGCTAAATCTCAAACTGACAGAAGCTACTAGCTCACAGTTTGATGAGGTTCCGTCGCTGCAGGAGCACAAATGCTATCCCAAGAATTTGAGTAGCTCTATTAACCACAGGCAAGGAACCAACATGAGCATATTAGGAAGTTGTGCACGGTAGCAAATAGAGTGCAAAATGGATGGGCATAAGTGCAATTTAGCATCTTACAACAGTCTGAAGCGGTTGGCACATGGAGAAAAATGGTTGGCACTGCTCCATTTTCGCATCCCCATTTTCTTCGGAGATGTCCGCCTGACGAAACAATCCTCACTGTTAGATCTGTGTTTACATGATACAAAACTACAAAACTGCCTTTTATAAAAAACAGATTGGGCATATATTGCGATATTTACCACAGTTAGAGCACAACAGGAAGCACGGTTGCAAGGCAGGTCAAAATTATCAACATTTTAATTAATGTAACTACGGCCCTACAGGTTGACCATCGCGTCAAAACCAATTTTGACCGGACACAGTTACGATTGCTCAGTCTACGTGACTAGCAGCGATCACTGTCTAGTAAAAGTGGCAGCGCAGAGTAACCAAGTCCGGATCTAGTCGAGTAACCGCGATCACTGGCTAGTAAAATGGCAGCGCAGAGCAACCAAATCCGGATTGCGGGACACACGAACCACATCCACCACACCCAGATGGGGATTAAAGTTTAAAAACCCGCAACGATCCAACCGGGAAAGCACCTCGCCACACTAAAACCCTCGCACAATCGCCACACGGAAAGTCAACCGCGCGCGAAACCAAATCGCATCCTGCGCCAGCAATAACTAAGGATCAAGTCGTACCGCGTAAGCTAAACGCGCTAATTAGGTGGCTCGGCCATGGGAGCGAGTTCGAAGCCCCCGGCCAAATTGAACACCGGAAGTAACAAGGCAAGCCCGTGAATCTCACCTGGACGGGGGAGGGCTGGCTCGAGCTCGCCGCGACGTCCTCGTCCGCCATTCGCCGGGGCCAATCGCCGGCTAGGGTTTCGCAGGGGGGTAGGTGGCGTGTAGGTTGAGGCGGAGAGCCGCGGGAATTAGGGAGGGATTGGGAGGTGGAAGATTGAATGGATTTGGGAGAGACGAATCGAGGTGGCGGGGGATCAAATGGATGGGTGGCGAATTGCTGGGCGGAGGAGGGGAGGGAAAAATTTTGGTGGTTTGAAACGGAGGCGGGCGCGTCGAAATGTGTCGCACGCGGCGGGATAGGGGGAAATGGGGAACGGGCGGGGGAAGTGGAAGGCAAATCGAGTGCGGCCGCCGCCGGGACGGTGGGCCCGTGTGGTTTCCCGTTTCGCGTTTCCCGCTCAGTAGCGTGTGGGGTGGCGATTATTTGCCGCGCTCTGTTGCCCCGCGTCGTGGTTTTCTTTTTTCGCGAAAGCGCCCGCTCGATGCTGCGTCGCACGGCAATGGGTTAGAGCATCTCCAGCCGTTAGAGGCCCGGTCGAAATCCGGCGATATATTCGCCCGGATTAGATGTAAAACGAGCGTGGGTGGGAGCAAATTTCCAGTCGTCACCCCGGACGTTCGCGGATATAGTTTCAAAATAGCGTCTTCCCGCTTGCTACACAAAAACATCGCACAAAGTTCAGCGATCGGATCAGCCAGAATTCGGCGATCGAAACAGAAACTAGACTAGACTAGAACAGGCTCGTCGGCGGTGCCTTCCCGCGCCTCCTCGGGCGGCGTAGTTTCGTCCGCCGAAGGGAACGTCGTCGAAGGGGAGGACGACGCAGTCGACAGAGGGTGGAGGATGGCTTGGCGATGAGCGTCGTACCAAGCCCTCGTCTCCTCGTTGACGAAGGAATGACAGATGGGCCCCCGACATTCGCCTACCTGGTTTTCGGTCCAGGTGGGGAGTCTCGGGAAAGGCTTTCGAGGCCTATCAAGGCAATGGCTCGACGCGGCCCAGGAGTATTACTTGGTGTACAAGCCGGATTTCGAGGAGTCCAAGTTAGATTAGTTTTCGGTCGATCCGATCTGTACTTGGCTTGAGAGGCACTCCTGAGATCTAGCCTTAACCTATAAAAGGCTGGGAGGGAGGCCTCAAAACCCTAGATTCACTTTCACCCACCTCACGCCGGAGCGCTCGACAACTTAGAGCTCTCTACTTTCGGCTAGATCCAATCTACGCCGCCATTGTAACACCATCATCACCGTCACCACCTCAATACAAAAGTTAGACAAGCAGGACGTAGGCCTTTTACCTTTCGAGGGGGCTGAACCTGGGTAAATCCTCGTGTCCTTCTGCTTTCGTCTGATCGCCGTCGAGTTCGCCAGGTCCTCAATTCGCTTCCTAGATCGAAAGCCCTTCGACATGGGCATTGCCGGGGATAAACCTCGTCAATTGTCACCGACCGTGGGGACGACGGGATCTGGATCTACGGATTCGCCGGCTCCATCACCAACCACTTTCAAGATCGGCATCGACACCCTCGCCGGCATCGCTGTGCCGGCCAGCGTCCACACCAGCCCGATGGAGCTCAAGACTGGCGCCGTCGATTCGACTGTTGTCGATGGTGTCTCGCCAGGCACCATCAACCTCACCTCGACGGTGAGCGCCATCGACCCCGTCCCAAGCACAGCAAGAGCAGAGCCCGAAGGCTACGACATGGCTTTCGGACTGTTCAATTTCCACATGGACAGCAATGGAGCAATGGAACTGCTCTCCATCAGCGAATCGGCTCCGCTCGTGGCCGAAGCGACGACACCACCATCCGTCGGGGGCAAACCCTCGGCAAGCGCGTCACTAGCGCCGTCAAAGGAGGAGTTGAGACTGAAGATTTCGAAGATCCGCCTCCATCCCCGACCACCGCATACTGCGTCGACTGCGACGCATACCACTACGTGGGCGCCGGAGATTTCTCACTCCATGAGATCGCCGGCTGTGAAGATCCGCGGGGAGGTACAGCAGCTATCTACCCAACGATATCCGAATGCGATCGGGCTCTCAACGCCCTCACACTTCGTACCGCTGAAAGGACACAGATGTCGCTTAGAGGGGGGGTGAATAGGCGATATCAAATTTTACGAATGGCTTGAACAAAAGCGGAATTAAACTAGTGTTTATTTTGTCAAGCACATAAAACCTAAATAAAATAGGCTCACCTATGTGCACCAATAACTTATGCTAAGCAATACAAGTAACAAGGTGATAGCAAGATAAATGACTTCAAGCACGAAGGCTATCACAATGTAAAGTGCATAAGTAAAGAGCTCGGGTATAGAAATAACCGAGGCACGCGGAGACGATGATGTATTCCCGAGTTCCTCCCTTGAAAGGGAGTACGTCTCGTTGGAGGGGTGTGGTATCGCCACAAAGGCCTAACCAACGCCACAAAGGCCTCATCCTATTCTCCGGTGTGAGCTTGCGCCACAAAGGCCTAGCTCACTCTTCCACTAAGGGGTTCCTCAAGGCGGAACCGGGCCTTTACACAAAGCTTGGGGCACACATCCACAACTTAATTGGAGGCTCCCAAGAATAGCCATAAAGGCACCACAAAGCCACAAAGCCGTCTAGGGTTCCAAGAACCCAAGAGTAATAAGCTCACAAACTTTCACTTACTCGAATCTCCGGGGAGAACTCAAACCGATGCAACTTATGCAATGGCAAGAGCATACAAGGTGCTCAAATCCTTCTCACTCAAATCCTACCAAAGCAACTAATGCTATGGAGAGATATGAGAGGAAGAACAAAGGAAATCCACAAAGAACTCCAAGATCTAGATTGACTATGTTCCCCTCACTTAGAGGAGAGATGGATTGGTAGAAATATAGATCTAGATCTCCTCTCCCTTTTCCCTCAAAAATATCCAAGAATCATGGGAGGAATGGAGGAGGAAGGGCAAGCTTGCAAAGTCAACAATGGAGGAGAGAGAGGCCCAAAACGTGTGCAGCCCAAGGTGGAAGAAGGGGTATTTATACCCCCCCACGAAATATGGCCGTTGGGGACTTGGAGGGGCGGATTATCCGGCCAAAATATGGCCGGAATATCCGGCTGGCCGGATTATCCGCCCCCCAGGCCGAATTATCCGCCCCCTATACTGGGTGACGCCGACTCAGGTCCTTAGCAGAAATTCCGAAACGAAATTTTCGCCCCTAGGCCGGATAATCCGCCCCCCCCTGGCCGGAATATCCGCCCCCCTTACTGGGTGACGCCGGGCAGAAACTGCAATACGAAAACGGTGATAACTTTTTCATCCGGACTCCGTTTTCGATGATCTTGGGCTCGTTGGAATCACCACAACGAGCTCTACAACTTCATCCATAGAAACATCATAGTCCAACAAGGGAGTATAAAACCAAATGATGAAAGGTTTAACCTCTCTTTGAAGGCAAACCGGTAAAACCTCCAAACATCAAAAACGCAATAAGAGTTTCATGCGAAATCCGTTTTTGATGAGCTAGAGCTTGTCATGGAAATAACCACAAGCTCTAAAACCTCACATGGATAAAACCCAAATAAGAACCAAGAAAGATGATGCCAAGTATGCAAAGGTTTGAGCTCTCTCCGAACGATACAATTAAGTTACTCACTCGAGAGCCCCTCTTGATAGTACGGCTACCGATCCTATAACCCGGTCTCACAACTAACACCATGAGACCGGTAAGAAAGAAACCCTAACACTATCATACCTTTGCCTTGAGCATTCCACTTGAGGTGGATAAAGACGATCTTGATCTTCTCAAGTTGGACCACCTTTCTTGATTGAGCTTGCTTGGTGAAGTCTTGCGGATTGCTCCCCCATACTCCACTATGGAAGAGACTCTCTTTAAGCATATCTTCACATATCCATGATCACAATATAGATGGCAAGCTTCAAGCATATGTTCTCTTCTAGTTGCTCATCTTGAACTTGCGCTTTGACTTGATCAATCCTCGAATCAATTCTTCTTTCTCCATAATGATGGTGTCTTGAGGATACACATGAGAGCTCACTCAATCTTATTCTTCAAGACACACTTGACATAAGCTCAACTCCCTTAAGACCAATCTTTAGATCACTCCTTGAATAACACCTTGGTCAACACATAATCTTCTTCTTACAACCTTGACTCCAACAAATGGTTCAAGCATTGTCTATGGACAAGTCCTACACATATAACTCAATGCAACCATTAGTCCATAGGGATTGTCATTAATTACCAAAACCACACATGGGGCTCAATATGATCTTTCAACCGCACCATATGATCCTGACTACGTCGAGGGATTATACTCGGACTACACGTGCTTCGACGACGACGACGACGTCTACCCCGAAGCTAAAGGGAAAATCGGCAATTCGGCAAGCTCTGCCTCACTATGCGAATCTAACGCATCCAGTGACGGCTATATGGCTGATCACGACTCTGACTTCATGATCGAAGTCGGGTCCTACGTCAAAAGCGACGACGTCTATCCCCCAGCGCTGGGCGAAATCAGCGATGATTCGACCCCGTGGCCCGGGGGCCACTGCATGATGGCATCACACAACGACGGAAACGACAACGATGGTCGAAACCGAGCAGACAGCGGTCGCCAAGTGTTCACACATGACCAGATCCGGTTCGCAAGAAGGGTCTATGCGGGCGAAGTAAATTTTGGACCCAACCCAAGTCCAAGCGATTTGGCTGCACTCCGATTTGTCATTCAGGAGCAAAAAGATCAGATCAGTGCCGACAGGCGAGTGCTGGAACGGCGCAGAGAGGAGGCCGACGCATCCAGCAGGAGGCGGGCAGAAAGATCATCGCATTATTCTTCGAGCGTTCAGCATAGATCAAGATCGCGCACTCAGCAGGGAGCCGATATGCAGAATGTCACCCGAAACCTGGAGGCAGAATTCAATGAAGCTGAGTTAATGCCCAAGACCAAAGAGGCGGCGATCATGGCTGCGGCGGCATACATTGCCGCGAACGCATCCAACGGCGACGAACACATGCGACACCTGAGGAATCTAGCACTCGAAGGAGTAAGGGTGCTGCAAGGCACGCCTGGCTCAGCACATGGTGCGACAACAACAAGAACCGCTCCAACACTGGAACAGGCCAGGCACCCAGCACCAGCGCCAGCCGTAGCGCCTCGGACGCAAGCGGTTGAACCTCTCAACGGAGAGCTTCGGCATGGTCTGGCCCAGCATAGAGTCGACCAAGGGCGAGCGCGACGCGAGGCGGAAGCGCTCGGCGGTCCCAGTGACGGACTCTGCGGGGCAGAATGCTTTAGCCTTCTGATCCGCTCGGCACCATTGCCGAAAGGAATCAAACTCAGCGACGGCATAGTCAAGTTCAACGGGCAGCAGGACCCCCGAATTTGGCTAGATGACTTCATAACCGCTGTCAAAATCAGCGGCGGATCTAGAGACAATGCTCTCCAGCTGTTGTCACTACATCTAAAGGACAACGCAAGGGCGTGGTTGAACAATCTCGCCCCCGATAGCATCCGCTCCTGGGAAGAATTCCGGCAAGCATTCATCGCAAACTTCCGAGGCACTTCGCGACGACCTACGTCGTTTGAAGAACTCCGCCTATGCGTGCAGAGAACTGGAGAAAACCTGAGATCATATATCTCACGGTGGATCAGCCTTCGGAACACGACGGAGAACATCTCACCCGAAAGAGCCATCGACGCCTTTCGGGATGGCCTTTTTCGGCGCGACTTCAAGGAAGAGCTGGGGCGCTGCAAGCCTAGAACCATCGACCACCTCATGAGCTTGGCGAATGAATGGGCCGATGGAGAAGACTCCATCTCGGCTCCCAGAAGCCGCCGTCGGTCAGCAGAACACGATGTCGATGCGAAGGACCAGTTCCATCCTGGATCCCGGAAGAAAGGCCGACGAAGCCGCTACGACAACACGGAGAACACAGACATGGTAGCAGCTGGCTACGTGCATGAAGACCGCGACGACAATCGCGACTTACCGCGACGAGGAAACACTTACTACGGCAGCAGCAGCCGTGATTCGAAGCCCAGTAAGGAGTGGCGTCGCCGGCAGCCACAGTTGTCGGCTGAGGAGATGCTTGATAGCGGATGCCCAAGGCACACGTACCTCGACAAGGACGGAGTACGAAAACCTGCACACCTCCTCATCGAGTGCAGGGAGTTCCTTCGTCTTAACCGGGCACTTCAGGAGAGGATGAACGTCGAGCAACCAGTGGCAGGAGCGATAGCCTATAACGCTCCACCGCCACCGCCGAACCCACCAGCAAACGTCGTACAGCAGAGCCATCAGGCCGCTACGATCCAGCAAGCCGAGCAGCGACAGCCGGAAAACGAGGAAGAAGAGTTCCCGCCACCAAGAGGTTTCGTGCCCATGATTCAGAGGGGGCGCCCGACGAACAAAGTCCGGCGAAAGCGCGCGAGAGAAGTGTTCCACGCCGAACACGCGCCACCAGCTACTCCCGAATATCTGAATTGGTCCGAACATCCGATTGGTTTCGATCGGTCAGATCACCCACCGAAGATACCATGCCCAGGACACCATGCTCTGGTTCTCGAGGCGCAAATAGGGGGCTTTACCTCGAAAAAGGTGTTTATGGACGGAGGCAGCAGCTTGAACCTCATCTACGCAGATACACTGCGAAAGATCAAGTTTCCACTAAACAATCTCCTGCCAACGGAGACTTCTTTCCACGGAATCGTCCCGGGAAAGCCAACGTATCCATTGGGGGCGATACACCTCGACGTCATCTTCGGCACTAAAGCAAACTTCAGAAAAGAGAAGATCGAATTCGAGGTGGTCGATTGGCCATCACAGTACCATGCTATCCTCGGGCGACCAGCGTTCGCCTGATTCATGGCGGTACCCCACTACGCCTACCTAAAGTTACGGATGCACGCAAACAGAGGACCACTGACGATCAGCGGCAGCTTTGCGCGGTCAGAGAACTGCGACAAGGACTTCAACGACATGTCCCAGACTTTCGGGGTGCACGAGGAACTGCACCACATTCGGGAAGCCACTGTCATGGACATCGACCCACCGGCGCAGCAGAACGCCCCAGAGCTGTCTTTCGATGCCACCAAAGACACCCGAGAACACCAGATCCACCCGACTGATCCAACCAAGACGGCGCGGGTGTCGAATTCCCTTTCCCCCGCATAGGAAAGCGCGCTCGTCGAGTTCCTCCGTGAGCACTGGAGGATGTTCACCTGGTGTCCAGCAGATATGCCAGGCATCCCCAGGGAACTCGCCGAGCACGAGCTTAAAATATTTCCCAACGCGAAACCGGTCAAGCAGTCTATGCGACGGTACAATCCAGAGAAGGCCAAGTCGATGGGCGAAGAAATCAATCGCCTCCTCGAAGCCAAGTTCATCAGAGAGATCAATGAAGCCACGTGGCTCTCGCCACCGGTCATGGTGGAAAAGAAGGACACCAAGATCTACAGGATGTGCATCGACTTCACAGCCTTAAACAAACACTGCCCGAAGGACTACTCCCCCTTGCCCCGAATCGACCAGATCGTCGATTCCACGGCAGGATGCGAGCGCCTCTCGTTCCTCGACGCCTACTCTGGGTATAACCAGATATGGCTGAAAGTAGAAGACGAAGACAAGACGGCGTTCATCACCCCGCACGGGGTATACTGCTACATGACGATGCCTTTTGGGCTCAAGAACGCCGGAGCTACGTACCAGCGGTGTATGCAGGCATGCCTGAAGGAGCAAATCGGACGCAATGTCGAAGTTTATGTCGATGACATTGTCATCAAGACATCGAAAGCAGATACCTTGCTCGATGACCTTCGGGAAACCTTCGCCAACCTCGACAGATATAGCATCAAGCTTAATCCGAAGAAATGCTCTTTCGGGGTACCCACCGGCCAACTGCTGGGCTATCTGATCTCCGAGAGAGGAATCGAAGGCAACCTGGAGAAGATAAAGGCCATCATCAGCATGCAGCCTCCGAAAACGCTTCGACATGTCCAGCAGTTGACAGGTCGACTCGCAGCGCTCAGCCGCTTCATCAGCAAGCTTGGCAAAAAAGCACTGCCCTTTTATCGACTACTCCGAAAAACAGACAACTTCACGTGGACCGAAGAGGCGCAATCCGCGTTTGACGACCTCAAGCGGCGACTGTCGACCTCCCCAGTCCTTGTTACACCTCGAGAAAAAGAGCCAATGTTGCTGTACATTGCGGCTACAAATCAAGTTGTCAGCTCGGTGCTTGTGGTCGAACGAGCAGAAGAAAGCAAAGAACACGGCGTACAGAGGCCCGTGTACTACTTGAGCGAAGTTCTGTCGCCAACCAAGCAAAGGTACCCCCATTATCAGAAGTTGGCATACGCCATCTACATGACGGGGAAGAAACTGCCGCACTATTTCGAGTGCCACTCCATCATAGTAGTGGCTTCGAATCCAGTCTCCAGCACCCTCAACAACCCAGACGCTACAGGGCGTGTGTCGCTATGGGGAATCACGCTAGGACCCTGGGAGATCACGTACCAGCGCCAGTCTGCGATCAAGTCACAAGTCCTTCCGGATTTTATAGCCGAATGGACAGAAGCCCAGATGCCCGAGCTCCCAGACCTGTCGAACAGCTGGACTATTTTCGTCGACGGGTCCAAGCGGGTCTCGGGGGCAGGAGCAGGAGTGGTCCTGGTATCACCGCAAGGGGATAGGATGCGCTACGTCCTCCGTATGCGCTTCCCGAACCCCTCCAACAACGAGGCGGAATACGAAGCCGTCCTTCACGGAATGCGCATGGCGAAGACCTGCGGGGCCACCCGCATCAAGATCCATGGGGATTCGAACCTCATCGCCCAGCAAGTCATGAAGGAGTGCGACGCGACCTGCGCGAACATGATCGCATATCGCGCCATGTACGACAAGCTCGAAGGCGAATTCGAGGGCTGTGAAGTAACACACATCGGCAGGGAAAGCAACGAGGAGGCAGATAACCTGGCCAACATCGGCTCAAGGTGCCTCCCAATACCGCCAGGTGTTTTCTTCGAGGAGATATTCGAGCGCTCCGTCAAGATCAAACCCACACTTGACCCGGCGTTAGCAACACGTCCGGGGGCTCAGACAACCAACACCGCCCCAGCAGCAGAGGCGGCCAATCTCCCGAAGGATGCAACCGCAGTTATGCTTGTCGAAGCAATCTGGACAAGACCATACTTGGCCTACCTTACACGGGGCGAGCTCCCAGAAGATCCCATCCACCGCCGACAGGTCATGCGGCGCTCCAAGGCCTTCACGATAATCAACGGTGAACTCTACAAGCGAAGCACTCCGGGGGTGCTCCAGCGGTGCATAGCGCAGGAAGATGGAATCGCCCTCCTCCGAGAAATCCATGAAGGAACCTGCGGACATCACGCTTGCAGCCGAACCCTCGTAGCGAAGGCCTTTCTGAAAGGGATCTCACGGGCGACTAGAGGGGGGGGTGAATAGGCGCTACACAAAATTTTACCTTTTTCAATTTTAAGGCTTGACACAAACGAAATTCTCTAGATGTGCAACTAGGTGAATTTCCTATGTGACAAGCAAGCAAGAGAACAAGAGTGAAACGAGTAAAACCGATGCGAGTAAGGGTAAGAAAGAACCGTAAAGTGGAAGCCGGAGACACAAGGATGTATTCCCGTAGTTCCTTCCTTTTGAGGGGAAGTACGTCTACGTTGGAGAGGTGTGGCGACACGGAGTCCACCAAACGCCACGGAGGCTCACCTTGTTCTCCGGTGAGCAAGCCACGGAGGCTAACTCGTTTCCACTAAGCGGTGGTAGTGGGGGTACCGACCGAAACCCTTACACGGAGGTTGGGGCACGACTCCACAACTCAATTGGAGGCTCCCAACAAGAACATCCACAAAGCTTTTACACGGAGGAAGCTTTGAGGTGACCTCTCTTGCCTAAGGCAAGGTCCACGGAGGAGGGGTGAAGCAATCACTAAGTACTTCGGTGAGGTTGTAGATCTATGGATCCTCTCCCAATCTACCAAGTCTTGGAGGATTTGGTTGGCTAGGGAAGGAGATCTACGAGGATGAAGCTCAGCACCAATGGAGGAGAGAGAGTGTGGACGAGGTAACCAGATCTGAGGTAGGGGACAACTATTTATAGGCTGGCTCGAAATGTGGCCGTTGGAGAAAACTTACCCCGGAAATTCCGGCCCTGGGGCGGAAATTCCGGGGTCCGGGAAGGGCGGAAATTCCGGCCTGGGGGCGGAAATTCCGGCCCCCCGGAAATTCCAAAATGGAATTTCCGGCCAGAAATTCTGGCCCTCTCCTGAAAGTCGCACCACAACTTGAGATAAGGACTTAGTGAAAAATCACGGGGGGGCGGAAATTCCGGCCTAGGGGCGGAAATTCCGGCCCCCGGAAATTCTGTGTTACCAGAATTTCCGGCCCTTATCTGCAAGATGCACCACGGCCTTTAGGAGAAGACTTAGCCGAAATTTCGGGGGGCCGGAAATTCTGAAATTTCCGGCCCCCTTACTGCACGGTGCACCACCCGGCTTCGTAAGGGACTTAGCCATATTTCGAAGGGCCGGAAATTATGAAATTTCCGGCCCCCGGAAATTTTGTCCAGGGGCGGAAATTCCGGCCATGGGGCGGAATTTCCGGCCCTGAAACAGAATTTCCGGCCCTGCAGATTTCTCTCCTTTGGGTGATTTCGAGCCTTTCTACAGCAGTCCCCATTCCCACACTTCTTCACCATCAGTCTTGTGCAAAACCTGTAGAATTCCTGCATAGCTCAGCACAAGGTTAAATTCCTTGTATTGTGATCAAACACCCAAAAACAGAAGGCAATGAATATGTCCTTTCAATCTCCCCCTTTTTGGTGTTTGATGACAATACACGGATTTGCAATAGAGAGCAAGAGCAAGTGCTCCCCCTAGACAAGTGCAAGGTATAAACAAGACAATAAGAACAATTTGCACGAGGAACACAATATCAAACGAGGAGCACAAAGTAGAGTACGACTAGTTTATTACAAAAATGGAACCAAAGTTCCACACAAATAAACCATGAACAGTTCACGAAGCAAATAAGTTCACAAAGCAATTAAGGCAAATAAACAGCCCAAACCAACCCCCAAACCAACCCAAGCAAATCCTAATAGAACTACTTCTCCCCCTTTGGCATCGAGACACCAAAAAGGGAGAAGAGCGATGCTAATCCCCAAACGAAGATCACTCATCATCGAACTCGTCCTCATCATCATCAGCAGCGACTTCGTCATCCTCATCGCTCCCGGAGAACTCCTCATCACTTCCAACCTTGGAGAGAGCCTCCACTTCAGCCCAATCGACGCCGTTGTCATCTTGCCACCTCTCATACGGAATGTACTTAGGAGCAGGAACTGGAGAGAGCTGAAGGGAGGGATCCTGAAGAAGCTGAACCTCGCGAGAAAGAACCTGCTGATTGTGAATGATATCCCTTCTCTCTTCATAGGCAGAGTAGTTCTCCTTGTGGATAGCAACGTTGAGGCACAAGAGAGTGCGTTGCCACAGAGAAAGCTTCTTGTTGCTAGAAGGACGGGCAGAGGAAGTCTTGCGCAGACGAGAGCTAGAGTCACCCATCTCAACATCAGCACCTGAAGGAACTGGTTTCTTCCCTTTGCTTTTGGCAGCTTCTTTCTCTTCTGCTGGCTTGATCACATTCATTCTCTTGAGCTTGTGTTCTGAGTTCCCCTTGGAGAAATCCATGTCTTGAGCCTTCTGAAGAATGAGGAGCATAATGTATGGAGCATAGGGAGGAGTACGCTTGGAAACCATGGCATCATGCATTTCATTGAAGATGTAGTGCATCACATCCAGCTTGAAGTCTTCATTAGGATCCGTACTCACAAAGCAGCGATGAGAAAGAAACATGAGCTCAACAAGTGCAGCACGAATAGCATCCCGATTACCTCCAGAGGGAGAGATGTTCTCCCTGAACATGCGAAGAAGAATGTTGTACAGAGGAATTAAACCCTTGATAGTGCCAATCTGACCCTTGGAAGAGTAGAGGGGAGCCAAGCGATTCTTGTCTGGCTGAACTCCATGCAGATGCACACGGTGACCAACAGGCACACTATACCCCTGAAAATCATAGTTCAAAATCTGAGCAAACTCATAGAAATCCGATTCCCGCATGGTATCTCCACACATCCACCTGAAGGAGAGAGCCTCATTCCCCTTGAAAGCGAGAGTGGCATAGAACTGCTGAATGATCTTCTCATTGTAGGGACACTGAATATCCATAAGAGGAAACAGACCAAGCCTCTTCATGATTCCCAAAGCCTCACCAAAATATTCAGCCTTCTTCCTGAGATGAGTACGGTCCAAGATGTGCATGAAACACACCCGCTGAGACATAGGGCGATAGATATCTTCATATATACCTTTCTGAGCAGCACACCAGAAACGAGTATCTTCAAGTTCTTCATCTCTTGCCTCAGAATACCAGTCCAACTGCCTCAAAGCACTGTACTCCACTGAGCTCATTGTATCATAGTTCACACGAGGAACCCGTGAGGGGTTGCGAGCTGCCCTCTTGGCTGCCCTAGCTTCCTTCTCCCTTGCTGCCTCCTGAGCAGCCTCCTGTTCAGCCTGCTGAGATACAAATTCTTCCTCAAAAGTGCCCTCATCAGCATACCGAAAGTTCCGTTTGCGAACAGCAGAACGGCCGCGCTGATCACGCTTAGGACGAGAACTAGAGCCACCTGTGAAAGATAGTAGGAGGAAAAGCACGGAGATAAGAACACACAAGTCGATAAGATAGCTAGTGAGAACATAGAAGGGAACTAGTAAGGCAGAAACAATTTAGAGATGATGTATCTTAGTTGTATTATTCTCAGCATGGGGCGGAAATTCCGGTCTGGGGGCGGAAATTCCGGTGGGGGCGGAAATTCCGGTCCAAAGGACGGAATTTCCGGCCTACCTCGGAAACCGGAATTTCCGGCCCCGGGGGCGGAAATTCCGGCCCCTGGTGAGAACACCACAACAAAGATACAAAAACCTCTAGAAAAAGGATCGGCACCAACTAAGTTCAATGCTAGGTTCACTAGACCGAAAAACTACCTCTAAACATGCTCCTTTCAATGGAAAACGGATCAACCCAAACGAATCTAGATCTAGGGCAAAGGCACCTAGAGAAAAAGAGGATTGGGGGCAATACCGCTGTCCATGGCGAAAACCGCGTGGAGGAAGAGAACCCCCACGCCGAGAGGAGCAAGGACCGGCGAAATCCGGGGAATCCGGCGGCTAGGGAGTCGCCGGAGAGGGCCTTGTTGAGGCGGCGGCGGCGGTTTGGAGTAATGGGGGTCGGGGGTGAAAAGAGGTACCAAGGGGTAACTCCACCCCGGCCCCCCCTTTATATAGACTAACCGCAGGGGCGGAAATTCCGGCCCTAGGGGCGGAATTTCCGGCCCCCGGAATTTCCGGGGTAAGTAGTAGAATTTCCGGGGGGGCGGAAATTTAACGTTTCCGCCCAAATTTCCGGGGCAAATTTCCGGCCCCCTTCCTGCAAAGTGCACCACTTCGGAGGAGTATATGGGGGCATAAAAATTTGCTACGGAAATAAGGGTTTCCACCCATTGGGAAGATTCTAACACTTAAACACGGAAAATCCGGCCATCTCATCAAGAACCAAGATAAAACAAGAAGTTGACTTGTGTGTTAGATGGAGGTTTTAGAGATAGAGAGGGCATAGGCTAGAAAACAAACACGGAGTGGTTCTCGGGACTTGAGGTTGCAAAAAGGCAAGAAATCATCGAAAAGACCAAACTCAAAGTCCCTTCCCATATCAAGAGAACTTCAAAAGATTTTCAAGGAATAGACTCTTCAAAAGAAGAGGTCGGTGGCCGAAGCCACCATATATGAGTATTTTGGCATTAAACCGCGAAGATATATCTTGGGTTCATAACCAATACTCATCATTGAAGCTCATATATCACAAAATGATATAAAGAGAATGATTGCATTACTATCGGCATAATGGGGGGAGGGATAGCCCAATGAATTAGGACCGCACTCCCCCTATGTCCATGCCCACATCTAGAGTCGAACACGTGCTATCGTATGGGAATGAGTGCACACTAACAAGCCACATTGCAAGAATCAATGATATTCAATTCATGCCTCAACTCTCGGAATCTTGCTTCATCAAGGGGCTTCGTGAAGATGTCGGCGAGTTGATCATTTGTACCTACATAAGACAAGTTAATATCACCTCGATTGACATGATCCCGGATGAAGTGATGCCGAATCTCAATGTGCTTCGTCTTGTTGTGTTGAACCGGATTATGAGCGATCTTGATGGCACTCTCGTTGTCACAAAAGAGTGGAACCTTGTCGCAATGAACTCCATAGTCCTTCAACGTTTGCCGCATCCAAAGGAGTTGAGCACAACCACTTGCCGCGGACACGTACTCGGCTTCGGCGGTGGAGAGAGACACACAATTTTGCTTCTTGGAAGACCAACTAACCAAGGACCTACCAAGGAGTTGGCAAGTCCCGGAAGTTGACTTCCTATCAACTTTGTCTCCCGCCCAATCCGAGTCCGTGTACCCAACAAGCTCGAAGCTTGATCCCTTCGGGTACCAAAGGCCGAAAGTTGGAGTATGAATCAAATATCGGAAGATTCTTTTCACGGCCATTAAATGACTTTCCTTTGGGGCGGCTTGATAACGTGCACAAATTCCCACACTAAGCATGATATCGGGTCTAGATGCGCAAAGATAAAGAAGCGAACCAATCATCGAACGGTAAAGCTTTTGATCCACTTCCTTACCACTAGGATCAAGATCAAGAGTAACCTTTGTTGGCATGGGGGTTTTAGCTCCTTTAACCCCGGAATCCATGTTGAATTTCTTGAGCATGTCTTGGATGTACTTGGCTTGATTGATGAATGTCCCTCCTCGCAATTGCCGAATCTCAAAGCCAAGAAAGAATTTCAACTCTCCCATCATGGACATCTCGAATTTGTCTGTCATTAGCTTTGCAAATTCATCATTGAAGAGCTTGTTAGAAGAGCCAAAAATAATATCATCTACATAAATTTGGCATATGAAAAGCTCTCCGTTGACTTTCTTAGTAAAAAGAGTTGGGTCGATGAGCCCAATTTCAAACCCACGGTCTAACAACAACTCTTTAAGGTGCTCGTACCACGCGCGTGGGGCTTGTTTAAGGCCATAAAGTGCCTTATCGAGTTTGTAGACATGGGTCGGGAAATGGGGATCTTCAAACCCCGGGGGTTGCTTCACATAGACCAATTCATGTAGGGGACCATTTAGAAAGGCACTCTTCACATCCATTTGATATAACTTAAAGTTGAAATGAGAAGCATATGCAAGAAGGATACGAATTGACTCGAGACGAGCCACGGGAGCGTAGGTCTCCCCATAGTCGATTCCTTCCACTTGAGAGTATCCTTGAGCAACCAAGCGAGCCTTGTTCCTCATGACAATCCCATTGGCATCTTGTTTGTTCTTGAACACCCACTTAGTTCCAATGACGTTGCGGCACTCCTTGGGCTTCTCCACCAAAGACCATACTTCATTGCGCTTGAAGTTGTTGAGTTCTTCGTGCATGGCTTCCACCCAATCCGGGTCTTCAAGTGCCTCAAACACCTTTTGAGGTTCCACACAAGAGACGAAGGCATGATGGATGCTAAAGTTGGCTAATTGTCTCCTTGTGGAAACTCCTTTTCTCACACTTCCAATCACACTATCCAAAGTATGACTCCCTTTGCGAAGAGCTTCTTCCACTTTCCTTGCACGGCGAGCTTGAGCTTCTTCAAAAGACTCTTGAGAAGCCACTTGGTCATCACCACTATTTTGGTCCTCGCCTTGACCTTCAACTTGAGCTTGATCAACATCATGAGCATGCTCAACATCTTGAGCTTGACCTTGATCTACCAATGGTGAGAAATCACCACCGTCCACTTGGTCTTGATCTTGGCCTTGCTCGCTTGAATGAGGGTCTAATGCTTGTCTTTGGTTAGCATCTATCGGTCCTTGAGGAGCTTGTAGAGCTTGTGAAGGTGAAGGCTCCACTTGAGTAGAGCATAGTCCTTCTCCTTCGGCCAAAAGGTGTCCCTCAATGGGTATGAGATGACCCACACCCATTCTTCTTATGGCTTGGGGAGGTATTTCGTCACCTACATCACAAACACCACTTTGTTCCACACGGGAGCCGTCATTCTCGTCGAATCTCACGTTAGAAACTTCAACAACACGAGCGGACTCTTTGTCAAAGATTCTAAAAGCATGAGATTCGGCGGCATAACCAACAAAGATACCCTCAAGAGCTTTAGAGTCAAATTTGGACAAATGAACACCCTTTCTAAGATAGAAGCACTTACAACCGAATACTCGAAAGTATTTGATGTTAGGCTTGTTGCCGGTGAGGATCTCATAAGGAGTCTTGTTCAAGCCCTTGCGAAGATATAGCCGGTTGGAAGCATGACAAGCGGTATTGATAGCTTCGGCCCAGAAGTTATACGGAGACTTAAACTCCGCTAACATTGTCCTTGCCATATCCATCAAGGTCCGGTTCTTCCGCTCGGCTACACCATTTTGTTGCGGAGTGTAGGGGGAGGAGTATTGATGTTGAATTCCCTCATCACTCAAGAATTCGTTGACAGTGTAGTTCTTGAACTCCGTCCCGTTATCACTCCGGATCATCAAGATATCTTGGCCATATTGACGCTCCACTTCCTTGACGAAGTCCATGACGGTTTGTTGGGTCTCGTATTTGTGCTTGAAGAAGTAGACCCAAGTATATCTTGAATAGTCATCAACAATCACCAAGCAATACTTCTTCCCTCCTAGACTTGCATGAGATGGAGGGCCAAAGAGGTCCATGTGAAGGAGCTCTAAGACCCTCTTAGAGGAAATGATCGTCTTGCTAGGATGAGGAAGTTCATGCATCTTTCCTTCAATGCAAGCTCTACACACACGATCTTTGGCAAAAGTTAGATCGGTTAGTCCTAGGATGTGGTTACCTTTGTGGAGTCTTTGCAAAGTTCTCATATTGACGTGGCCTAGCCGGCGATGCCATAGCCATCCCACGTCAACTTTAGCCATTAGGCAAGTTGCGGCTTTAGTGACCTTCTCCGAGAAGTCAATCACATATAAGCCGTTTTCAACATGCCCAACAAAAGCTACTTTAAGAGACTTGCTCCACAAAAGAACCACAATCCCAACATCAAAGAAAGTTGCAAAGCCCATATCGGCAAGTTGAGCTACGGAGAGTAAATTGTAAGAGAGAGACTCAACAAGCATGACATTCTCCACGGAAACATCTTGAGAAATAACAACTTTACCAAGACCCAATACCTTTGACCTTGAGGAATCTCCATAGGTGACGTAGCCCGCACTAGATGAACCGGTGCGAAGCTCCTTCACCAACTCTTTGCTTCCGGACATATGATTGGTAGCACCGCTATCAATTATCCATTGTCCCGCACCGGAAGCAAAGCCCTACAAGAGATCAAGCTTTGTTTTTAGGTACCCATTTTTCAATGGGTCCTCTTTTGTTAGTGACAAGGGTCTTAGGAACCCAAATAGACCAAGCAATGCATTCATTAGGTGAGCCAACAAATTTAGCATAAACATGTCCATCATAAGCACGACGAAGAACATAAGAGGGGTTATATTTTCCTGCAAAGTCGTTGTGGTTAGGCATTGCCCTCTTGGCATTCCCAACTACCTCCCTCACAAGCTCCCCCTCCTCCTCATAAACATTGCCATCCTCGTCAAAGCATATGTCATTTGGGATGTGCTTCTTAGGAGGAGGAGTGGGCACAAGAAATTGCGTCTTCTTGTTGTTCTTCTTCTTGTTCTTTTTCTTGTTCCTCTTCTTGTTGGACTTGGGAGTGAAACCAAGCCCGGTCTTGTCACCATGTTGCTTTTGAGCACTCAAAAGCTCGTCAAGTCTTGTGTCACCTTTGGGGGCATCTTTCTCATAAAGAGGGTTAGAGTAACAAGTACTTGCAACAAAGGTGCTAGAAGATAACTTGGTTGCTTCTTTAGCAATCATAGCATTTAGTTTCTCATTTTGCAACCTAAGTTCATTAGCTACTGATTGAGCAATATCACGATCATTCTTAAGTCTAGCAATGTCCAAGTTATAGGATTCTTCAAGACCTAACTTGGATGCCTCAAGTGCCATCCTTAGATCTTGCTCAACCTCAAGAGATTGATTGAGAGTTGCAATTTCATCGGCATACTCACGAGCATGCCCTTCTAGCTCAAAGATGCGTTCCTCATTTTTATCATTAAGTTGAAGAGACTCATTATATTGATTTAGGAGAATCTCAAATTGAGCTTTGGTCTCCCCATTCAAGGTTGACATGAAGGTGTCAAAATCATTAGGCTCATCCTTATCACTACTAGTATCAACACAATCCATCAAAGATAAGCTTCTAGGTATGATGGGTATGAAAGTCGGTGATACCTTTGTAGCGTGAGCCATAAGACATGTTCCCTTGGAGTTGAAGCGCTTGGACTCGTTTGCGGAAGCGAAGAGGGATGGTGAAGAGATGGGCTTGGCGATGGCGATGGCGGCCCTTCCTACTTCTTCATCATCACTTGCATCATCACCGGATGGGTATTCTTCTTGAGTCGTCAAAGCATGTATTGGAACGGCTTTCTTCTTATCAAAGTTCCTTGGTGGGTAAGACTTGGCCTTCATCTCCTTGCGAATGAGTCTTCCATTGTGATCTTCCACTCTTTCATAGGGACAATCCGCGATGAAGTGGTGTTGATTCCCACAATTGTAGCATGTCCTCACTCTACTTGTGGCCTTAGGTTTGGAGGGACTTGATGACTTCCACTTCTTCATGAAAGCCCGCTGAGCAAGAGCCATGTGTTCGGCATGAGCATACTTCATGTCTTCGGGACTTCCACCCATAGACTCTTCCTCTTCCATCAAACTTGCTTCTTCATGAAGAGAAACTTTTGCCTTCAAAGCAAGGTTGGGTGCACGCACACCACGTGCACGAGCTAGAGCATCATCTGCATTCTTCTCAGAAATCTTCCTTGCCACAATCTCTTGCAAGATGTCATGAGCGGTCATCTTCCTAAAGTTGGCATCTCCCTTGATTGAGTTCATAGTATCCTTGAAGAAGGGCAAGAGAGCTTGGACAAATTTCCTCTTCATCCATCTTCCATCACATTGAGTGGAGCCGAGGTCGACAAGCTTCACTTGGAGTGCCGAGAGACGACGATGAAGTTCTTCGGGAGATTCACCATCAAGCATAGCGAAGTTGTCCGCTTCATTAGACGCCTCATCAAACTTGGACTCTTGAATGCTCTCATTGCCGATGAAGAGTTTGGTGAGAGCATCCCAAGCTTCCTTGGCGGAAGAGATGTTGCGGACGAAGGCCTTGTCCTTCTCGGAGAGTGACATGTGAATGAGGTGCAAGGCGGAGGCATTGAGCTGCTTGTCGATTTGCTCCCAAGGTAACAAGTTGGACAAGTCCTTGGAAGTTGGATGATAACCCTGCTCAATGATCCTCCAAAGCTCAATAGACACGAAATTGATGTGAGAGCGCATGTTATCTTGCCAATTGGCAAAGCTAGAAGCATCAAGTTGTGGCGGAGGGCCGCATGAGGCAAGGTGTGGCATTTGAAGGTGCCTTCCGGAGACATAGCTTGTAGGATGTGGAACCTCCGTGCTATGTCTCCGAGAGGTGTCATCTTTCTTGGGGGGATCCTCGTTGTTCTCATTCCCATCCTTCTCCGGATCTTCCTCGTTTAAGGATGGCTTATCCTTACCCGAGGTGTCATCCGGAGTTGGTGGAGTGGTACTTGATGTTCCACTAGTGAGAGCATCAAGTTGAGATTTTTGGCTTTCCATGGCTGCCATCATAGCATCCATGCGAGTCATTATGTTGTTAAAATCCGCCTTAGTGGCGGGTTCCTCTTCGCCCATGATCTCTTAGGCGGTTAAGCCCAATCAAAGAGCACGAGGCTCTGATACCAATTGAAAGGGATCTCACGGGCGACTAGAGGGGGGGTGAATAGGCGCTACACAAAATTTTACCTTTTTCAATTTTAAGGCTTGACACAAACGAAATTCTCTAGATGTGCAACTAGGTGAATTTCCTATGTGACAAGCAAGCAAGAGAACAAGAGTGAAACGAGTAAAACCGATGCGAGTAAGGGTAAGAAAGAACCGTAAAGTGGAAGCCGGAGACACAAGGATGTATTCCCGTAGTTCCTTCCTTTTGAGGGGAAGTACGTCTACGTTGGAGAGGTGTGGCGACACGGAGTCCACCAAACGCCACGGAGGCTCACCTTGTTCTCCGGTGAGCAAGCCACGGAGGCTAACTCGTTTCCACTAAGCGGTGGTAGTGGGGGTACCGACCGAAACCCTTACACGGAGGTTGGGGCACGACTCCACAACTCAATTGGAGGCTCCCAACAAGAACATCCACAAAGCTTTTACACGGAGGAAGCTTTGAGGTGACCTCTCTTGCCTAAGGCAAGGTCCACGGAGGAGGGGTGAAGCAATCACTAAGTACTTCGGTGAGGTTGTAGATCTATGGATCCTCTCCCAATCTACCAAGTCTTGGAGGATTTGGTTGGCTAGGGAAGGAGATCTACGAGGATGAAGCTCAGCACCAATGGAGGAGAGAGAGTGTGGACGAGGTAACCAGATCTGAGGTAGGGGACAACTATTTATAGGCTGGCTCGAAATGTGGCCGTTGGAGAAAACTTACCCCGGAAATTCCGGCCCTGGGGCGGAAATTCCGGGGTCCGGGAAGGGCGGAAATTCCGGCCTGGGGGCGGAAATTCCGGCCCCCCGGAAATTCCAAAATGGAATTTCCGGCCAGAAATTCCGGCCCTCTCCTGAAAGTCGCACCACAACTTGAGATAAGGACTTAGTGAAAAATCACGGGGGGGCGGAAATTCCGGCCTAGGGGCGGAAATTCCGGCCCCCGGAAATTCTGTGTTACCAGAATTTCTGGCCCTTATCTGCAAGATGCACCACGGCCTTTAGGAGAAGACTTAGCCGAAATTTCGGGGGGCCGGAAATTCTGAAATTTCCGGCCCCCGGAAATTCTGCCAATCCAGAATTTCCGGCCCCCTTACTGCACGGTGCACCACCCGGCTTCGTAAGGGACTTAGCCATATTTCGAAGGGCCGGAAATTATGAAATTTCCGGCCCCCGGAAATTTTGTCCAGGGGCGGAAATTCCGGCCATGGGGCGGAATTTCCGGCCCTGAAACAGAATTTCCGGCCCTGCAGATTTCTCTCCTTTGGGTGATTTCGAGCCTTTCTACAGCAGTCCCCATTCCCACACTTCTTCACCATCAGTCTTGTGCAAAACCTGTAGAATTCCTGCATAGCTCAGCACAAGGTTAAATTCCTTGTATTGTGATCAAACACCCAAAAACAGAAGGCAATGAATATGTCCTTTCACTTTCGGTCCGGATTCTACTGGCTATCCGCCCTCTACGATGCCAGGAACATCGTCCAACACTGCGAAGCGTGTCAGATGTTCGCCACCAGGCCTCACGCACCAGTGTCGGAACTGCACACCATCCCTGTGGCCTGGCCTTTCGCACAGTGGGGGCTTGATCAAGTGGGACCCCTCCCCAAATCATCTCGAGGAGGGCATACATACCTGCTCGTCGCAGTGGATAAGTTCTCCAAGTGGATAGAAGCTACCCCGGTAACCAACCAAGAGGCGACCACGACGGTCAAGTTTTTCGAGTCCATTGTCTATCGATATGGCGTCCCGAACAGCATCATCACCGACAACGGTACCAATTTCACTTCGGGCGAGTTCCAGGACTTCGCCAAAGACCTCGGCATCAAGCTCAAGTACGCTTCGGTCGCACACCCCAAGTCCAACGGCCAGGTCGAAAAAGCCAACGGGCTCGTATGAGGGGGCTTGAAGAAGCGGCTGCTTCGACCCCTCAAATGCGCAGCAAGCGCCTGGGTCGAGGAACTGCCTTCGGTGCTATGGAGCCTGAGAACAACGCCAAACTCC
Source organism: Dactylis glomerata (assembly GCA_007115705.1). NCBI lineage: Eukaryota > Viridiplantae > Streptophyta > Magnoliopsida > Poales > Poaceae > Dactylis > Dactylis glomerata. The sequence continues at coordinate 2,251,757 of QXEO01000225.1, read as the reverse complement.
TCGATAGGCTACACACCCTTCTTCTTGCTCTTCGGAGCAGAAGCAGTGCTACCCACAGACGTACGCTACAGCGCGCCCTGCGTCGCCGCCCACGTCGAGGAAGATGCAGACAAGGCGTTAGCAGACGCCCAAGACCTGCTGGACGAAGCTCGAGACGTCGCCCTCGTTTGATCTGCGGTCTACCAGCAGAGCCTCCGCAACTACCACAGCAGACGGGTACGCGGACGCTCTTTCGAGCCGGGTGACCTTGTGCTCCGACTCAAGCAGACAAGCACATCGAAGCTGGAGCCACCATGGGAAGGCCCGTATCTTGTCCACGAGGTCATCCCGGGAGGAGCATATCGTCTACGCAACCCGAAGACGGGGAAAGACGTAGAGAACCCATGGAACGCCGCACAATTGCGCCGCTTCTATCCTTAGCTAGCAAAGCTGTCTCCTCTACCCCCTCTAATATGTAATCAAGTGTCGGCAGCAGTCCGCACCCAACATTGTGCCTTCGGCACCAAGCAATAAAATTCAAGTTCCTCACTTCATGAGTTAACATATCCGCATACTCACCCTCGGGGGCTCAGTCCTTCGACCCACGCTCGGGGGCTTCGCCTACGCTCGGGGGCTCAGTCCTTCGACCTACGCTCGGGGGCTCAGTCCTTCGACCCACGCTCGGGGGCTTCGCCTACGCTCGGGGGCTCAGTCCTTCGACCTACGCTCGGGGGCTCAGTCCTTCGACCTACGCTCGGGGGCTCAGTCCTTCGACCCACGCTCGGGGGCTCAGTCCTTCGACCCACGCTCGGGGGCTCAGTCCTTCGACCTACGCTCGGGGGCTCAGTCCTTCGACCCACTCTCGGGGGCTTCGCCTACGCTCGGGGGCTTAGTCCTTCGACCTACGCTCGGGGGCTCAGTCCTTCGACCTACGCTCGGGGGCTCAGTCCTTCGACCCACGCTCGGGGGCTTCGCCTACGCTCGGGGGCTCAGTCCTTCGACCTACGCTCGGGGGCTCAGTCCTTCGACTCACGCTCGGGGGCTTCGCCTACGCTCGGGGGCTCAGTCCTTCGACCTACGCTCGGGGGCTCAGTCCTTCGACCCACGCTCGGGGGCTTCGCCTACGCTCGGGGGCTCAGTCCTTCGACCTACGCTCGGGGGCTCAGTCCTTCGACCCACGCTCGGGGGCTCAGTCCTTCGACCCACGCTCGGGGGCTCAGTCCTTCGACCTATGCTCGGGGGCTCAGTCCTTCGACCCACGCTCGGGGCCTTCGACCTACGCTCGGGGGCTCAGTCCTTCGACCTACGCTCGGGGGCTCAGTCCTTCGACCCACGCTCGGGGGCTTCGCCTACGCTCGGAGGCTCAGTCCTTCGACCCACGCTCGGGGGCTTCGCCTACGCTCGGGGGCTTCGCCTACGCTCGGGGGCTCAGTCCTTCGACCCACGCTCGGTCCTTCGACCCACGATCAGGGGTTTTTCCTACGTTCGGGGGCTCGATCCTTCAACCCGCGCTCGAGGGATACGTTCTCTCGATCTACGCTTGAAATTTCTCGCCCTCCTCATTAACGTTCGGGATCTCCGACGTTTTACCACATACAAACATAAACACATGTATACAATACATGTACAACATGAAGATACAGTCACAGCCACAGGGCCAGTTCATGGTGCCGCGGCACCCTGATTCGCCCTCTGCCTATCACTTTCGACGATAATCTGTCGAGCGATGCAGTCGCCAGTACTTCTACAAGCAGCGTAGTGGTGCTCCATCTCATAGCGGCCACTGGGCGACGGAGGAAGAGTCTTCAGAAGCTCTAAGTCAACCTCAGGATAGTGAGCACGCACGAAAGCAAGTGCGACCACAGCTCCGCTGCGCAGGTGCTCCCGGACGAAGGAATACACATCGTTGCCATTCTCGAACCGATCGAGCAGCGCCGGCAAACCTTCGGGCTGGTCGTTCAAAGGGAACATCACTTGGTGCACCAGTGCTAGGGCACTTTGGCTCGTCTCAGACAACACCCCATCTTGAGCAATCCTATCTTGAAGAAGGGTCAGCTTCGCTGCTTTCGACCGATCAGCCCAGAAGTTGTCACTAACAGAGTTGGCATGATTCTGGGCTGCAACTATATGCGCATTCACGCTCCGGGATTCAGCCGCACTATCGAGGCATACATCTGCGCAAAGGGACCGAAGATCAAAACCTGCACATCCAAGTCAGCACACAGCGAGAGAAGTTTAGAGACTCACACTTCAGAGATTTGCCAAGATTTTCAATCTCGTCGAGAAGGAATTTCTCGCAGTCTGCAGCATACGACGCTTTCGAAAGAGCGACGTCGACCTTGGCAGTAACAACCTTCAGTTGACGCTGCGTACTCTGGAGCTGATCGCGCAACGATCAAATTAGTGACAACTCGCTCGAGGAAGGCGCTCTTCGCTCAATGGCACCAGAAGTACTGCCAGTTGTTTCATACGAAACAGGCCAAGCACCAGAGGTCAGCGAAGGATCCTGCAGGAGGAATTGAGCATCACACACAAGCAATGGCAACCAAATGGCATGAAGATTAACATAACAGCAGAACAAGTTTTACAGCAGAAAGAGTTCTAATCGGGGTCACAGCCCTCGATGTGGACCAGCAAAACTAATTACAAGTGGGCACCAGAAGCGCTGCTCGCACTACGCCGAACTACCAGCTTTGCTAGACGGTGCGGCGGACGCGCCACGCTTCCAAGCCCTCGCCGCTGCACGCTTCTCGTTCCTATCGGCCAGAAAGCCCGTCATTCGAGCAGCCAATTCTCGAGCACGAGCGACATAAGTCTTGGCGGATTTGTCACGTCCGTCCTTATCTTTCGGGTATGTGCTCGTAACCTTGTCAGCGTCGAACTCCACGTCGTGTATCATCATCATGGAGAAGACAGACTCGGTGCCGATAGTTACCTGGTGGTGTACCGCGGCAAATAACGGGTCTTCGCCGCCCGCCTTCACCGCCACAGCGTCGAGGATCCCCGCCATGGTGTCGCTGGTCGAGTCGGGTACAGACGTATCCCGAACGCGAACCAGTGTCGACCGCACCCGCGCTAAGAGGTTGACAACCTCGCGACTCAGGCGTTCGGCAAAGCCGATACTGGATTCGATTCCAGCAGGCCCCTTCATTGCCCCGGTGTCCAATTCGGCAGCAGCTACACGAACAAGCAAACAGCTAGGTCACAACAGAACTTTTCGGCACGAAAATCATTCCGGACAAAGCTCGAAGAACTTACCACGCAAGGCGTCAAGCGAAGTTTGCAGGCGCTGGGTTAGCTCTCCTTCTCGGGCTTCGGCGTCCAGACGGCTTTTCTTCGCACGCTCCTCAGCTTCGGACGATTCGCCCTTCAGTCGGGCGATCTCGTCGTTCAGCTCGATGACCCTAGCCTTCAAGCCTGAATTCTCAGTGGCAAGGTCGTTCAGCTGAGATTTCAAGGAAGTCTTGTCAGCAGCAGCCTGGGCCCCGATCCCTAATCAGTAAAAGGATGTCATCAGAAAAAGAAGCGTCATATCATACAAAAAGCCGAATTTTACAAGGAAGGTGGCATTACTCACGTCGAGTTTCGTCGAGCTGCTCAGTCAGTCTTCGATTTTCTTCCTCTAAGGCAAAGAAGCTCCTACAAACCTTCGATAGGTCCCTAACAACGGGCTAAAGAAGGTCGGGCGAAAAGTTAACCTTCGAATCATGGTTCGGAGGGCAAGCCCAAGTGTAAACACTTCGACTCACCCTCGGGGGCTACTAATGGTCAAATACGTGAAGCGCAAGTAGAAAGTCTTCGGACTTACATGATTGCTGGGACCGGAAGGCCCGTCGGACGAAGAGACAAGCACGAATTCTTGTTCCGTCGCCTTCTTCTTGCAAGAGGTCAAAGGCTTCGTCAGAGCAACTTCGGGGGCGGCAACGTCGGCGGCCTTCTCCTGTGAGTCTGCCGTTTGTTCAAGGGCATCGTCATGAGGGCGAACCTGGTATTGATCTTGATCCCCCGGGCAAGTCGACGTTTCCTCGGTGGAAGATCTGACGCAATCGTCAGTGTTAGAACCGGACAACCAAGTCGAAACAAGACCACAAAAATGCACGAAAGAAGAACTTACGATGCGTCGATCCCGAACTTCGGGAGGACCTTCTTCTCTGTTCGAGGAGGAGGACGGCGGCTCAAAGGCGAGGCAGGGATAGCGCTGTTGCCATCATCCCCCGAAGTAAAATGAGTGTCATCGAGGTCTTCCGAATCCTCGACAACATCCACGACTCGTTGTCTCTTTGGGGCCCTCGGTGGCGATGGAGCGGCGGAGGCCGACCCTTCCAGCACTTCGGTGAAGTCACGCCCCGGATATTCGCCCATCTCGGGCTGGGGCGGATAACATCGGGCTACGTCAATCACCTGCGCAAAGAAAAGGGTTGCATTCGACACTGGACGATCCGGCTAAGAAATGAGGAGGGAATTCGAATAAAAGCATGATCATACCTCGGTGCGGGGAAAGGCTTTGCTGAAGGCTACCGCGCCAAAGATCTTCGGCACGGGATCCTTCTTCTTGATGTTCGTGACGGTGCGTACGCACTCGTCGATTTCAGCTTCGTGCAGCTCGTCCTGGGAGATGCGGGTCGAATCCCGACGATCGCTATAGTCCCACATGCAGTGGGCTCGAGTAGCGAGCGGCTGGATTCGGCGCTCGACGAAGGTTCGGATGAGCTGGATCCCCGAAAGCTCCTTCTTCGGGGTAGCTCGGAGCTGCTGGATCTTCTCCATCAGCGGTTCCGTAATCTTCAGCTCCTCGTCCGAAAGATCGTGTCTCCAGGATACGCGAGGTCGAAGAACGACTGTTGGATGGAATTCCTCGAGTCCGAAATTTTCGCCGTCGGAGAACTTGTCCTTGGCGTAATACCACTTCGTCCTCCACCCGGGATTATTTTCGGGCGCTTGAAGATTGAAGTATTCGACGTCTGGGCGCACTTGAACGCCAAAGCCGCCGGTTTGATATGGCAGAGGGTGCCGAATAGCAAAGATTCGGCGCCACAACGCCCAGTGGTTTTCGATCCCCAGGAAGCACTCACAAAGCGTGATAAAGCACGCAATGTGAAGAACGGAATTGGGATTCAGGTCGTGGAGCTGAATCCCGTAAGCGAAAAGGAGACCGCGGAGGAAAGGATGCGGGGGAAAAGACAAGCCCCGCAGCAGGAAAGCAATAAAGATTACCCGGAATCCGAGGGGTGGCCGGGGAACGATCTCCGGACCGGCGGCGAGCGATTCCGTCGGCGCGTTCTTCAGCAGGCCCATCTTCTCGGCCTGGGTCAATTCCTTGTTCCCCACCTTGGATTGGACCCAGCGGCCAACGCCGGAGCCCTCGGCATCGGCCGTCTTGGCCTTCTTGGCGGCGGCGGCACCGGCGGTGGTGGAGCTCCTTTTACCCATGGTCTCTGGGTGCAGCGAGGGTGGCGGAAATGGAGGAAGTGGAGCTACAGGAGCACTGCGCGAGGAAGGAGACGATGGCGGCGGTGTGAGACAGACTGTTACCCTGCCACCGTCATTTATTCCAGCTCTAGAGATCTACGTTAGATCTCAGCCGTCCACGACGAAGTGGAAACGGCCGAGTTGATCCGGCCGTCCACGTGTCAGCGCGCGGGCACCCCGGCGTCCACTACGCACGGTAATCAAGGAAACTGCGCCGGTTATTTCTCACCCACGCGCGAGACGTGCGGTCAAACTCTGTCAACGGCCGCGATGCGCGGCCTGAGGGCCCACCATACGTCTCGTCCTAGCAGGGTCAGGCCTGTCCTGCAAAAGATGAGGTGACGACTCGATGCAGCTTATCGTCAGCGATGACGCGTTTCCCTGGGTAGATTGTTTCCTTTTCGACTCAAAGGGCAAAGACTGGCAAAGGTTCTTTCGAGTTTCGAAGGTATGTGCCTCTTGTACTTGAACAGCATCTCGACTGGGTTCTCTTTCGAGGTTTTTTGTGTACCTCTCTTTTGCGTCATTCGAATCTACACCGAGTTTTTTCGACGACTCTGTCTTTTCGCCCTTCGAGTTATCTCTTTCGGGCCAGCAGCGCCTTCGATGCATTCGAGACAGGATTTCGGTCCCTCGAATTGTATTTTCAGGCCAGCGGCGCCTTCGATGTATTCGAGGTAGGACTTCGGTCCCTCGAATTGTATTTTCGGGCCAGCAGCGCCTTCGATGTATTCGAGGCAGGACTTCGGTCCCTCGAGCTATCTCTTTCGGGCCAGCAGCGCCTTCGATGTATTTGAGGCAGGACTTCGGTCCCTCGAGCTATCTCTTTCGGGCCAGCAGCGCCTTCGAGACATTCGAAGCAGGACTTCGGTCCCTCGAGCTATCTCTTTCGGGCTAGCAGTGCCTTCGAGACATTCGAGGCAGGGCTTCGATCTTTCGAGCTGCTTCTTTCGACCCAATAATACCTTCAGAGATTCGGGTTCGAGCTTCGGACCTTTTAATCATCTTGTTCTAACCTGTCTCCCGAGCTATCAACGCTCCTCAATCAACATGCCCGAATTTTGGTGGCAATATACCAGTTCGGATGCCGTATGTCAAATACGAAGGTAAGTCCACGGTTTACAATACCGGATGGCCCGGTACTCCTATCAAACGCGCTCTGCCAGAAATTTTCCATACCTACGGTATGAAGTATGCACCGATGGACGCATCGAGTGCCTCACAATGAACTGGGCTCCGACCTGGTAAGTCCGACGCGGCTCGGGTCGGGGTAGCGCCAGCCCACGCGGGTTCGAGTCGGGGGACTCGAATCTGAGTAAGCTAACCGCATGTCTTTGCAGCAATGCAATTAACTGAGACCCGGCGTGAGTCTCAGGCCGGTTATGCGCATCCCTCTGTAAACTCAACTTAGTACTTTCGAGGCTCTGAATGAGAGTAACTCGAAAATTTTGTATTAAACAAGCATGCTATTTGAATGCACTTACAGTTTTATAGGCTAAGTGCTCATATCGGGTGCGGCTAGGGAGACTTTCGGGAGGAGTCCCTGCCATAGTCTTCGGCTATCCCAGGCACTCGGGGGCTACTGACGAAGGAATGACAGATGGGCCCCCGACATTCGCCTACCTGGTTTTCGGTCCAGGTGGGGAGTCTCAGGAAAGGCTTTCGAGGCCTATCAAGGCAATGGCTCGACGCGGCCCAGGAGTATTACTTGGTGTACAAGCCGGATTTCGAGGAGTCCAAGTTAGATTAGTTTTCGGTCGATCCGATCTGTACTTGGCTTGAGAGGCACTCCTGAGACCTAGCCTTAACCTATAAAAGGCTGGGAGGGAGGCCACGGAACCCTAGATTCACTTCCACCCACCTCACGCCGGAGCGCTCGACAACTTAGAGCTCTCTACTTTCGGCTAGATCCAATCTACGCCGCCATTGTAACACCATCATCACCGTCACCACCTCAATACAAAAGTTAGACAAGCAGGACGTAGGCCTTTTACCTTTCGAGGGGGCTGAACCTGGGTAAATCCTCGTGTCCTTCTGCTTTCGTTTGATCGTCGTCGAGTTCGCCAGGTCCTCAATTCGCTTCCTAGATCGAAAGCCCTTCGACATGGGCATTGCCGGGGATAAACCTCGTCACTCGTCCATCGCAGTGTCGTTGCCGCCGATCAGGAACGCCAGGTCGGTGTTCCTCTTCTTCGCCGCCGATGTTGTTTGGAGCAAGGCGATCCAGGTGCATTGGTTGGCGAGCATCTGTTTCCAGCGTGCGTCGTACTTGGTGTCTCTCCCGGCGTTGTGCGCCCTCGCGTCGGCCCAGCATTTCTCGAAAGACGCATGCAATCTGTCGGCCGGAGCCCCCGACTTCTTCATCTCTTTCAGCTTCTTTTGGCCGAACTCGGGGCGGCCCGCCGACGCGGCAGCGGCGGGAGCGTCGGGGTTGTACTGCTCGTCCTTGTTCTTGGACAGGGTCCAGCGTACTTCCGCCCACTTCTCGCAGTCCTCGATGCGGGCGAAGACGTTGAGGTACTTGAACTGTTGGCCGTCGGAGTCGTCATCGTACATGTCGAACGTCCGCCGCATCTGCACAGAGAAGCCGGCGTCATCACAAATCGGCAATCCAATGTCGACGGAGAAAAGCGAGTACCTTGGTCTCGAAGTCGGCGCCGCTAATCGGACGATCGGCGATCTCCTCTTGTATGTTGTGCCACGTGTTGCACGCCGCCTGCATGATCCCCCAATGCGTGGCCATGGCCTTCTCGCCGCGGACCATCACCGTCTTGTTGAAGTAGGGCTCGACGAGTTTGCGCTCGTCGAACGCCGTCTTGACCCGCTGCCAATATGTGTCAAAATTTTGATTGGCGCCGGTGATGCCGTTCATGGAAACGGTCTTCCAAGCTTCGGCGAGGCACTCCTCTTCTTTGCCCGTCCATTTGACCCGCGGCTCGGTCGGCAGCGAGGTCTTCTTCCTTTTCTTCCGCCCCTTCGCCGTCGATGTCGGCTCAGGCGTGTCGTCCTCCTCGTCGACCTGGACGTGCTCCTCTTCTTCTTCGTCGACGTCTTGCATGGCGTCTCCGAGCCCATCGTCGCCACCCCGCGCCGCCGCCGCGGCGGCTTCCGTCGCCCTTGCCTCCTCTTGTGTGAAGAAACCCGGGTTCGCCGCGGCGGCCATGGAGCCCGACGTGATCATGTCGTGCATCACGCCGTCGTTCGACGGCGGCATCCCGTACGAGAGCGGCCCTCGGTGCAGGGCAGGCGAGATGCCCTCGTGCATCCCAGTGGCGTCGTACTCCGGCGGCGACGGGGTGAACCTTGACATGGCGGGGATGCAGGTCTCATGGAACATCGGCGACGACGCCGCCGGCGAGTAGGTGGAAGGTGAGCCGATCGTACCTTGGATTGGCCATGAACCAGCGGGGAATTGGCCGACGCGTGGCTGTCCCATGGCCATGGAGACCAGCCTCGCATGCTCGTCCGCCGCCGCCGCCCTCTTCGCCGCGAGCTTCTTCTCCCTCTCCGCCCTACCGCGAGTTTCGGTCTCCTGGCGCGCCACGTCCGCCGCCCACGCCGCGTTGGTCATGCCCGGCGGCCTCTCTTTGGGCGCCCGCAGCTTCCTCGTCTTCTGCGCGCCGTCATCGCCAATCCTCTTCGGCGGCATGGTGGTGGAAGAGAAGAGGAGGAGCTGCAACTGTGGGGGATTTCGGCGGGGAAAATGGGTATATGCGGCGCATTTTGGAGGGAAACGGAATTAATGGCGGGGAACTACCCTTTCTCTCGCCGACACCGCGGGCCCGCTCGCCATTTCGCGCGTTTTTGTTTCGTCCGGAGTCCCCGAGCGCGCCTCGGAAAGCCGGGGATGGCCTGGGCTCGCCGGATGGATGAAAGCCCAAATCCGGGCGAAAACGAGGAACTGGGGGCGTGGCTGGGCCGAATATCGTCGTCCGGATGTAAAAAATAGCGTCCGGGGGCCGAGTCGGGGGGGTGGCTGGAGATGCTCTTAGTGCATCTATAACAGTCGCTCTAAATTGACCTCGCGCTAAAAAAACCACCAGTTTAAAGCGTTAGAGGTAAAATGTGGTCCTCCAGCAGGTGCTCTAAATCTGTCGGCGCTGTAAAAAAAATTAGGCACGGGACATTTTGCGCTATCCAAAGCGACATATCTTGGCCGTCAGCTCCAGCGTGCACCAAAATCCAATTCACGCACGAAGCTCCAACCGTCCTAAAATTTCACCCCGCGACTCTGCCTCGAGCTCCGACACCATGACCAGACGAAGGCCCGCAGTCGAAATCCCCCAAACCCTCATCGGCGACCAAAATCCAGTCTCGCTCGCTCGCATCGAAACAGATCCACACCAAAATCCCCCAAACCATCGTCGGCGACCATGGTGCAAGGCACGCCGGGCGGCATGGACAAGCAGGGCGACAAGAAGGACAAGAAGTTCGAATCGCCGGCCACGCCATCCCGGGTCGGCTGAAAGCAGCAGCGACAGGAGGGCCCAAGGCGGCCGCACGCCTCCCCCACGTCGCGCCGCTCTCCAATGCCACATCCGCCTCCTCAAGCTCGAGCGGGTCAAGGAGGTCCGCCTCCTCAAGCTCGAGCGGGTCAAGGAGCGCCACCATGCCTGGCCGCCCGACCCTCCGCTGCGCGTGCCCGCTCCCGGAGGTCCGCCGCCCCTCCCTCCTCCGCCGGCCCCGCTCCCCGACCACGTCGGCCGCCCGCTCTGCGAGACGACGACGAGGCCCTCTGCCTACCCGCTCTGCGAGGACGACGACGAGGCCCTCTGCCGCGGCCCTCCACCGTCGCCCGCACGTGGAGAAGCGCCACCCTGCTGCCCACTCGTGGCCCTCCGCCGCCGGGCTGCCTGGCCACCTTGGAGCTAGCAGGAGGAGCTCGTCGGGGATTTGATTGCTTTCCTAAAATTCTTTGTAGGGTCTTCTTTGCATAATTTTAGGGACTTACTTGTTACATGCATATGCAAAATTTGTGCTTGTTGTGCTCTATTTTACAGCTTTCGGTGGTGTGTTGTTTTGTCGCACGGTAATTTGCAGCGTCCGGTGGAGCGATGCACGCTCTCGCGCCCTGCAAATCTAAAACCAGCGTTGTAAACCAGTTTTTGCGCGTTCTATTTTACATCTTGTGCAACCGTTCGGGCTCCCCAGGACGAAATCTGGCGCTATTTAGCGCCGGATGGATGTAAAATTCGGTCTAGGGAGGCGCATTTTCCTAGCGGCGAGCCTAGGGTAAAGTCGAATTCAAACATCAATAGACAAAAAAGTTCAAATTTAGGCAAAATTTAGAGATATTTAATATATATAGGCGAGTTTTTACATATATAGGCCAAATTCGTAATATATTTGAATTCGACCAGAGGAACTAAACTAAACACGGCGTTCTACATGCCCAAACGGCGGTAGAATGCTGTGTAGTCGCCGCCGCCGTCGTCGCTGGAGTCATCGCCGCCGTCCTGCGGTGGCGGCGCCTGCTGGCTGCTCTGGCCGGGGGCCCAACGGCCGGACCCCTGTCCAGCGTCGCCGACGCATGGCGACGTCGGCCGGTACCAGTCGTCGTCGCTGGAGTCCTCTAGCTTGACGACCGGCACGCCTCTTACGGGTTATGCGGCGGCCGCGGCACCGCGCCGCGTGGTCGCCAGGTCCAGCAGCCGCCGCTGCTGCTCCGCCTCCTCCCTCTCCTAGTCCTGCCTGGACCAGGCGAGCGCCGCGTCCATCGGCATGGAGTTGTCGGCGGGATGAGGTCCTCGAGGGACCTCACGATCGCCTCGCGGAGCGCCGCGTCCTCAGCCCGCGCGGCCTCCGTGGCGGTAAGGTTAGACGCAGCGGCGGCCACTGCGTCCTCCTTTCTCGGCTTCCGCTTGCGGCCGCACGCCGGTGGTGGCGACGAGGTGCGCGCCCCCTCACGGATGACGAGGGCGCCATTGTTGCACCCTCTGGTAAGCGCCGACGGCGGCTCCTTCTTCACAGTCCTCGGCGTCGATCCCGACGAGCGGGATGCCGACCTCGACGCCGACCCGGACGACTCCGACCCGGACGATGCCATCTGTCGTGGCATCCACGAGCTAACGCGGCGGCGCGACAGGGTAGGCGGTGGCGGCATCCCCAGGACAAGGTAGTTGCCACCCTCGATGTGCGCAAGCATGTTCTCGAGGGTGCGGCCCGGCGCGCTCCACCAGCGGCGGCGGCCGACGACATTGTTGCGCACGGGAGGAGGAGGAGGAGGGCCGTCGTAGGCGGCGAGTTCCCGTTCGTACCTGCGGCGGAAGAACTTGTTCCACGCCGGGTAGTTGTCTAGGAAGAAGTGCGGCTCCGTGCACTGCTCATCGCTCATCAATTCGAGGACCTCGTCGATGGCGGCATCGAGCGTGGCGCCCACTGGCGGCGGAGGGATCGGGACGCCCCCCACGCTCAGGCGCCAGCCTCCAGGCGCGCGGAAGTCCGACGGCGCCGGGTAGCCCGCCATGTATAGCAGACGACCCTCCCACTGGTGGAGACAGCACCGCCCGAAGCCGTTGTTCACTGCGCCATCGTCGTCGCCGTAGCCCGCCATTGCTCGAGGTTTGGTGGAGAAGGAGAAGGTGGGGGTGAATGCAGTCAGACGCGCGGTAGGCCGCGATAAATAGACGGACGGGCATTAACTCAGCCTCGCCGCGTGGCTACACGTCCAACAGCGGTAGGCTTTTACAGCGCGTGGAAGACGATGCGGTGAGGACGATGACCGGGCTTTCTCGCCGACAAGTCGGGGCCACCAGACGCACGAGAACTTTCCCCGGCGTTTCCCGCGCATTTGTTTCCTCTGGACTCCCCGAGCGCGCCCCGGGGGACGCGGATGACCTGGGCTCGCCGGATGGATGAAAGCCCAAATCCGGGTGAAAACAAGGAACCGGGGGCGCGACTGGGCCGTTTTTCGCCGTCCGGATGAAAAAAAGGGCTGTCGGGGGCCTCGTCGGGTTCATGGCTGGAGATGCTCTTAGGCCGGTCGAGGAGAATGTATCCATTTTTGGCACAAGGGGATGGGTCTAGAAGACCCTTGCATCTGTTGCCCTATACAACCAACTATTTGAAGAAAGGGTCCTACAATATTTCATAAACACCCCTAAGCTAAAGAAATTCAAGCAATCGACTCCACAGGTGTCTCTATCGATGACCACCGGTGTCCTCCAGGTGTTGCTGCCGAGGATCAAGAGCAAACAGCTCGATGGCTCCCTTTCGGTAAGATTCCTCTGCCGACAGCCGCCGCCATGCCACCAAGGACGAACCACTTGGTGGACTGATGCGGGCAGGATGACCACCCAGTTGGGAACCCCAAGAGGAAGGTATGATGAGTACAGTAGCAAATTTTCACTCAGTAAGAAACCGAGGTTTGTCGATCTAGTAGGAAAAGGCTAAACTTGAGAAGGTGATGCTTGCTAGCTTAGTGACACTCCAACAAGGGCGCCGTTAACGATACTTGTTAGCGCGTCTTCAACTAGTAGCAATGCGGAACCTGCACACAACACAACCAAATACTTTGCTCCCAACTTACGATGAGGTTGTCAATCTCACCGGTTTGCTGTAAACAAAGGTATGAGCGTATCGAGTGGAAAGCAATAGTAGTATGCGAGAAAGTAAACAGTGCGAGTAAAGTAAACAGGTGATAGCAATATAAAGGAAATTGGACCGGGGTCCACAGTTCACTAGTGGTGTCTCTCCATAAAATAAATAACAACATGCTGGGTAAACAAATTACAGTTGGGCAATTGATAGAATAACGATAACGTGCATATGTCGCGAGGATCACTATGAGATTTACTCTGGGCATTACAACAAAATACATAGATCGCCATCCAACTGCATCTATGACTAATAATTCACCCACGGGGAATCATCCGAGGACCCCGTGAATATTAAGTTGCGAACAACAGATAACTGCATTCAGCAAAGTGTGTAATGTAAACAAAGGTATGAGCGTATCGAGTGGAAAGCAATAGTAATATGCGAGAAAGTAAACAACGCGAGTAAAGTAAACAGGTGATAGCAATATAAAGGAAATTGGACCGGGGTCCACAGTTCACTAGTGGTGTCTCTCCATAAAATAAATAACAACATGCTGGGTAAACAAATTACAGTTGGGCAATTGATAGAATAAAGATAACGTGCATATGTCACGAGCATCACTATGAGATTCACTCTGGGCATTACAACAAAATACATAGACCGCCATCAAACTACATCTATGACTAATAATCCACTCACGGGGATATCGTCCGAACACCCCATGAGTATTAAGTTGTGAACAACAAATAACTGCATTAAGCAAAGTGTGTAATGCAAACAAAACGAATGTCCTTGGACACAAGAATGTTATTTTCTCCCTAGTGGCAACAGCACATCTACAACCTTAGAGGTTTCTGTCACTCCCCCAGATTAAATAGAGGCATGAACCCAACTATCGAGCATAAATACCCCCTCTTGGAGTCACTAGTATCTACTTGGCCAAGATAGCTACTAACAACGGAGAGCATGCAAGATCATAAACAATATAGAGATAACATAAGATATATGATTGAGCACATCAACTCAACATAACACCAATATTCATCGGATCCCAACAAACACAACATGTAGAATTACGTAACGGTGATCTTGATTATGTAAGGCAGCTCACGAGATCTAAACATGAAGCACATGGTGGAGAAGACAACCATCTAGCTACTGCTATGGACCCATAGTCCAAGGTAGACTACTCACTCATCGCGTCAGAGGCAAGCATGGTGATGAAGAAGACCTCCGGTGGCGATTCCCCTCTCCGGTAGGGTGCTGGGAAGAGCTTCTGGACCCTCCCGATCTCGGGTCGACAACGGCGGCGGATCGCGATATGTTTCTGGAAAATTGATCGGGTGTTTAGGTTTTTCCCGTCGGGGGGTCTTTATAGGCGAAGGGGCAGCGTCAGAGGTGGACCAGGGTGGTCTCACCCATAGGAGGCGCGGGCCAGGGGCTGGCCGCGCCGCCCTATGGTGAGGCCAGCCTCTGGCTCGGCTCCGTCTCCTCTTCGGTCTTCTGGAAGCTTCATTTAATATCTGGATGTTCGGCTTTTGTTTCGTCTAATTCCGAGAACATTTCCTATGTAACTTTTCTGAAACACAAAAACAGCAGAAAACAGGGAACTGGCACTGTGGCATCTTGTTAATAGGTTAGTTCCGAAAAAATGCATAAAAATGCTACAAAGTGTAACAAAACACTAAGCAAATGGTATAAAAACAAGCATGGAGCATCAAAAATTATAGATACGTTTGAGACATATCAGCATCCCCAAGATTAACTCCTGCTCGTCCTCGAGTAGGTAAGTGATAACAAAAGAAATAATTTTTGAGGTGACATGCACCTACACAATCTTGATCATCTATGTAAAGCATTGAGTGCTGGGATCAAAAGAACTTAAAACATGGGCATGAAAGATATAATCTTGATAGAAGAAACTTAGCAACCATGTTATAACATGAAAAAGAACACAAACAAAAGATCATAAAAATGAAACAATGAAAGTCAAACGTGTGTTCAAATCATAAGGAAAACATAGCAAATGGTTTTCAGCTTGTCCTTCATGAGAGAGCAAAACATAAATGCATATGTCACCTTCAAGTTTAAGAGGGTGACTAGATACAAATAATTTAAGAACAAGTGAAACCAAAATTATGAATCAATCAATGAAAACTTTGGGACAATGCATATTATACTAAGAATGACAACTATGCTCTCTTAGACGGTGCATAAAGATAGAAGGTGGTGACTCAACATAAAAGTAAAAGAAAGGCCCTTCGCAGAGGGAAGCAGTGATTGCAAGTTTTATAAACCTTAAAAAATTATGGTACTTACTAGCTTTGAGCTCTCACTGCCCCCATCATAGGCATCTTGAATGGTTAAAGTTCATGCGAGTACAATTATGAAGCATATGCTTGACAAATCATAAGTTAAAAACCTCGTGTCCCGTGAAGTACGAATACCCAAACCTCATGCTACTCGACTTAGAGTCCCAAGCAAGCTCTTGTCATTGTAAGTATACACGTATCATCGAGAATCGCCAACGGGGTACCTCCGTGCCCGATGACATGGAACAAGCCCACATCAAAATGATAGGACAAACAGACAATGAATACATCGACATCTCTTTTATTTACCATTGGCATAGCTTTTTATTGTGAGATGCGCCGTCGAATGTTAACTATGGGCATGCTGTAAATTTCCACCATGAATTATACATGGCTTAGATTAGCGGCCCAGGCGTTTCTCTAACACGTATAGAAACTCTATGATCCTGCAAGATTCCCAAATTATTTCACATCGTGAGTATCCATAAACAAAATATCACGATATCAACTCAAATAAGAAGTGCAGTGTTGAAACCTTGCCCCATGACGGCATGGCTGGGCTAATTTCCAACTTACAACTTGCAAGCATAACAACTCAACATAAGAGAGCCACAATGTCAAATTTGTAAGAACGAGAAAAGTAAAGTGTGCCATCAGGTTCGTGAGAGCTTTACTGACCAATTTTCGTATAACACCAAAAAGAGTTTAATTTGAAGGATAGATAAAAGCAAGTCAAATGTACTTTGGAATAGCAATTTGCTAATAGGTATGTATGGTGGACACATTGGAATAACTTGGTTTTTAGGAGTTGGATGCACGAGTAGAGCTCATACTCAGTACAAAATGAGGGCTCGCAAAAGACTGGGAGCGACCAACTAAGAGAGCAATAACGGCCATAATCATGCAAAGCGATAAAGCAACATTAAAAGAAGCATAAGATGGCATCAAAAGTCAAAAACTAAATGATCATATAGGCTTATGGCAACTTTGTATGAGTCTAACATGTGTGATCATGCACCAAGTCAACCCAAATAAAGCATCAAGGAGAAAACCAAAATAATGCTTCCAAATAATAAAAACAACGCATGATTTTTTCAAAGGCTCATTAAGCAATCTCAGTCATTTGAGACAAGTCATGCTACAGCAAAAACACTAAGCATACTATCAAAATGACATCAAGCACGATATGCAAAAGTCTAAGCCGCAGTCTAAACAAGCTCCTTTTTGTACCACTTTTTGCATGAAACTTTTCTCTTTTCCAACACCATTCAATTTTTTTTTGAAAAAACTCTTTTGATGAAAACCAACATGGACCAGAGGTCAAAATACACCTTGATGCAAAGATATAAGAAAATCTTAACAAAAATCAAGGCGAAAAATGAAAGCTAAACACAGTTCTAGAAAAAGAGAACACTCGTTGAAAGATAAGAGTGAAAAACGGAGTGTTCTTGGCAAATGAAAAGCAAGGCAGCTTCTCCAAAAGAAATTTGTTGGGGTCCAGACATTTGTTGCAGCAAACAAAACAAAACAAAACTGAAAACCAAAATAAGACGCTCCAAGAAAAACGCATAGTGCATGAAGCAATAAAAATATAGTGTGTTGAAAGGTGACCTGATTTTTGCCGATGAAGAAGGGGTGCCTCGGGGGCATCCCCAAGCTTTGACGCTTGTACATCTTGGATATTTCTTGGGGTGCGTGGGCATCCTTAAGCTTGAGATTTTGTCCATTCTTCAACTCATCTCATCATTCTCCAATCCCTACACTTGAAAACTTCCTTCATACAAAACTAAACACAATTCTATTAGCAACATTAGTGTAAGCATAATAATGAATCAACCCCTTTTTGCTTCAGATTTCAACTCAAAACCACCACATATAAAGCATATACTACTGTAGCAACTTCCCCAAAAGTTCCGTGATCAAAAGAACTCAAAAGAAAGCGATCGAGAGGCAAACACAAATAGTGACAGAAATCTGTCAAAACAGAACATCTGACAAAGGTCGATTTTTTCAAGGGTTTCTATTGCTCAAATCAAAAAGTGTATAACTAATGAAAGTTTGGATATAACCTGGGGCATATGCACAAGAAATCGCAGGTCAAAAATATATACTGAGAATGTTCACGAATTTTTACGGTGCAGCACCAAAATCTGTTTCAGGACAATAACTTCCCCAAATCCTACCTCACTCAAATTAGAGGCTTCTCTTGGCACAACAACGAAATAAAAAGGATAAGGAGCGGTTATTACAGTAGTAATAACTTCCAAGACTCAAATAAAAGAAAAAGAACTTAAAGTAAAACAATGGGTTATCTCCCAATGGTGCTTTTCTTTAACGCTTTTGAGCTAGGCGCAGAAAGGGCAAATCAAGTATTTTTGAAAGAGGCATTAAGATCCATTGCAGAGGTCTTTTCAATAAGGCATTGTATTGCATCCACATAAGTTTTTGAAGACCCTTGTGATCACGCTTTGGTTCACTCAAATCACTAAAAAGATTTTCAGGACAGATCCAATCAAAATTGTTTTCAAAAGCCTCATGCAATCCCAAGAGTTTGCTAGGTATTGGTACTTGGGTTTCTTCATTGTTTGTACCAACAACTTCTACATGCAAACCAAGCTTATTAAAATACTTAAAAACTTTCCTAGCTTCAATGGCAACATCCCTAAATTCTCTACGCAAAGTCTCCAAAATAAAATCTTTCTTTTCGGAGTCTTCAATATCATGAAGCTTAAGAAACATGTGTTGCATAAAAGGATTAAGGCTAGCAAACCTATCTTCCAACATGTGAACTAAATAAGCATAAGCAACTTCATAACTAGGAGCAAGCTTAGCCAAAGATTTATCCTCAACATCTTTATGCATGCTAATATGATTAAAGAACTCCTCAATGTTACTTTTCCCAATAATAGAACCACTACCTACTGAGAGGTCCTCCAAAACATACTTAGGGAACAACATAATGAACTAAGAGTAATAAAGTAACAACTATAAAGGAAACTATTTTTTTGTATTTTTGATATAAATGATGCAAGCAAAAATAAAGTAAAAGCAAAACTAAAACAAAGTAAAGGATGTGCGTGCGAAACTCCCCTTGCAGAAGTCTTCTTTTTCCTCGGCAACGGCACCAGAAAATTGGCTTGATGCGGGCAGGATGACACCCAGTTGGGAACCCCAAGAGGAAGGTATGATGAGTATAGTAGCAAATTTTCCCTCAGTAAGAAACCGAGGTTTGTCGATCCAGTAGGAAAAAGCTAAACTTGAGGAGGTGATGCTTGCTAGCTTAGTGACACTCCAACAAGGGCGCCAATAACGATACTTGTTAGCGCATCTTCAACTAGTAGCAACGCGGAACCTGCACACAACACAACCAAATACTTTGCTCCCAACTTACGATGAGGTTGTCAATCTCACCGGTTTGCTGTAAACAAAGGTATGAGCGTATCGAGTGGAAAGCAATAGTAATATGCGAGAAAGTAAACAATGCGAGTAAAGTAAACAAGTGATAGCAATATAAAGGAAATTGGACCGGGGTCCATAGTTCACTAGTGGTGTGTCTCCATAAAATAAATAACAACATGCTGGGTAAACAAATTACAGTTGGGCAATTGATAGAATAAAGTTAACGTGCATATGTCGCGAGCATCACTATGAGATTAACTCTGGGCATTACAACAAAATACATAGACCGCCATCAAACTGCATCTATGACTAATAATCCACTCACGGGGATATCGTCCGAACACCCCATGAGTATTAAGTTGTGAACAACAAATAACTGCATTAAGCAAAGTGTGTAATGTAAACAAAACGAATGTACTTGGACACAAGAATGTTGTTTTCTCCCTAGTGACAACAACACATCTACAACCTTAGAGGTTTCTATCACTCCCCCGGATTAAACAGAGGCATGAACCCAACTATCGAGCATAAATACCCCCTCTTGGAGTCACTAGTATCTACTTGGCCAAGATAGCTACTAACAACGGAGAGCATGCAAGATCATAAACAACATAGAGATAACATAAGATATATGATTCAGCACATCAACTCAACATAACACCAATATTCATCGGATCCCAACAAACACAACATGTAGAATTACATAACGGTGATCTCGATCATGTAAGGCAGCTCACGAGATCTAAACATGAAGCACATGGTGAAGAAGACAACCATCTAGCTACTGCTATGGACCCATAGTCCAAGGTAGACTACTCACTCATTGCACCGGAGGCAAGCATGGCGATGAAGAAGACCTCCGGTGGTGATTCCCCTCTCCGGCAGGGTGCCGGGAAGAGCTTCTGGACCCTCCCAATCTCGGGTCGACGATGGCGGCGGATCGCAATGTGTTTCTGGAAAATTGATCGGGTGTTTAGGTTTTTCCCGTCGAGGGGTCTTTATAGGCGAACGGGCAGCAGAGGTGGACCAGGGTGGTCTCTCCCATAGGGGCGCGGGCTAGGGGCTGGTCGCGCCACCCTATGGTGAGGCCAGCCTCTGGCTCAGCTCTGTCTCCTCTTTGGTCTTCTGGAAGCTTCATTTAATATCTGGATGTTCGGCTTTTGTTTCGTCCAATTCTGAGAATATTTTCTGTGTAACTTTTCTGAAACACAAAAACAGCAGAAAACAGGGAACTGGCACTATGGCATCTTGTTAATAGGTTAGTTCTGGAAAAATGCATAAAAATGCCGTGAAGTGTAACGAAACACTAAGCAAATGGTGTAAAAACAAGCATGGAGCATAAAAAATTATAGATACATTTGAGATGTATCATGGATACGGGACGTCGAGCACGTGCAGTAGATTTGGAGGGCCTCCTCATTGGAGGTTGAACACGCGCCGCCCTGTCGGCACAAGATCACCGAGGTGCGAGAGCCTCAAACATGGATGAGCTCAAGGAAGATTTGATTTCCCCTGGCCTCTTCAGCTCTGCAGTAGGCCATTGTCGCTCCGCCCCTTTCCATGCCAACATGGCCAGAAGAAGAGGGAGAAGCAGCAGAACGTACTAGCCGCACCAGCGAAGAAGATGGTGTCGCTTATTGAAGAAGGCTTCTTTGATATCTTCACCACCGTTGCCCCACCACCATGATGACCTGACTGGGGATTCCATAGTCGAGCGCCCAGTGTTGCGACAGAGCACTAGCATGCAGAGCCTCCAAAGAGAAAGAAAAGAGGGCTTATTTAAGGAGAAGCCAAGCTCTCTCCTCTGCTCTGACCAAGACTCCTGCCACCAGAGCCCAACAGCAAGAAAGAGGAACGTTGTGACTCACCAAATCCAACCCTCGGGATCTGGGGATCTCCTCCGGGCATATCGCCACAGCACGGCACCTGGCCGACAACTACTCCTAGAGCTACACTCTACATCTCAGGCACCTCTCCTGTGCCGCCTCTGACCGGCTATTTCAGCGGCAGGGGCTCGGGATCAAGCCAATTTCTCAGTGGTGACTCTCAAGGGGAAGAAAGGGCGAGAGGGGTGATACGTCCAAAACGTATCTACTTTCCCGAACACTTTTGCTATTGTTTCTCCTCTAATTTGTGTGTTTTGAATACAACTAACACGGACTAACGTTGTTTTTAGCAGAATTGCTCTGGTGTCTTTTTTTGTGTGCAGAAATCCAACTTTCAGGAAAAATACCGAAAAATATTGCAAAAATCCTATTTTGCCAGAAGACCCAAGGAGCCAGAAGGAGAGATGAAGGGAGGCAGTGGCCTGGGCTCACCACCAGGGGGCGCGGCCTAGGCCTGGCCGCGCCCACCTGTGGTGAGATTGCCTCGGCCGTCGCCTCGACCCCTCCTTCTGCCTACATATACCCTCTAACCTGAAAGGAGTGGGGGTTCGGTGTTTTTCCCAGATAGACTTCCGCTGCGCCGCCACCAACAGAAACTGTGATTCGGAATCATAAACTCCGTTCGGGCACCCTGCCGGGACGGGGATTTGGAGGAGATCTTCATCACCATCGTCACCGACGTCTCTCCATCAACCATCCATGTGTGAGTAATTCCCGCTGTAGGCAAAGGGGATGGTAGGGATTGGATGAGATCATTCATGTAATTTGCTATGAGATTGTTAGGGCATAGTGCCTAGTATCTACTGTTAGTGCTTATGACATTGTTGCAACTTGTTGTGCTTAATGCTTGTCACTTTGGGCCCGAGTGCCATGATCTCAGATCTGAACTTGTTATTGTTTTATGATGATACTTGTTGTTTATGATCTTACCTGCAAGTTGTTTACATATATTGTTGTCTAGAACCCGAGGCCCCAAAGTGACAAAAATTGGGATAACCGGAGGGGATGGCTATGATGTGAGGATCATATATGTTCACCGAGTGTTAATGCTTTGCTTCGGTACTTTATTAAAAGGAGTACGTTAATTACCAGTAGTTTCCCTTGAGGCCCTGCTGCAACAGGCTGGTAGGACAAAAGATGTCGTGCAAGTTTCTCATTGCAAGCACGTACGACTATATACGGAACACATGCCTATGATTGTTTAGTACTAGGATGCTTTATCATTATTTATCTGCAATGCCCATGTCTCACTGATTTCATGAATTATCTTATCCATGCAACGCCCGTACATCCATCCCTATGCCTACAGTCTTTTATCCTACTGTTTACTATTGCTACTATTACCGCTTTTATTTTACTATTGTTGTTACTGTTTTGCTACTATCACCACTATAAAACTGTTTCTACTGATAAACCGCTGTGAGCAAGTCTGTTTCCAGGTGCAGCTGAATTGACAACTCATCTATTAAGGCTTATAAATATTCTTTGGCTCCCCTTGTGTCGAATCAATAAATTTGGGTTTTACTTCCCTCGAAGACTGTTGCGATCCCCTATACTTGTGGGTCATCAAGACTATTTTCTGGCGCCGTTGCTGGGGAGCATAGCTTTATTTGTAAGTTCACTTGGAATTCATATTGTTCGCTGCAATTCATTCATCATGGGTAAACCTCGTGATGGAAAAGTTCATATATTGCCATCCACTACAAGAAGAGGTATGACTCTGAACACCTCCGTTGCTCTTGATTCGCCATCTGTTATGAGTAAGTTGCTTACACCACCACATGCACACGCTACTGCTACTTTTTCTGCTGAGTTTGAAAATGTCACTGATAATTTAGATGATGCTTCTACTGTGCTTGATGAGAGTGGTTCACTAGGTTCCTTTTTAGATGTTACAATTGCTAGAGCTAAGATGGAAAGCACCACTGTTACACCTGTTAGTTCACCTGAGTCTAGGGAATGCCCTAGTGATGATCTTGATGACACTTATATTGAGCTTGACGATGATTTTATTGCCGAAGCTCATGCCACTCGTGATGCTAATGATGTTAAGAAACTTCTAGCAAGACGTGCTATTAGATATAACTTATCTCCTGATGCTAAGTTTGCTGCTTCTCCCATAAATATTAGAGATAAGGATTATGATTTATTTTTAGATTTATCTTTCATATCTATTGTTGAGAAAGACCCTTTTTGTGGTACTGAGAATGAAAGTGCTATGGCCCATATGAATGAGCTTTCTACTTTGAGTAATTTATTTTCTGATGATATTAACCTGCGCACTTACTTTGTTGCTAAGATTTTCCATTTTTCATTGAAAGGTGCAGGTAAGACTTGGTTTAATAATTTGTCTCCTGGATCTCTTAATAGTCCTATTGCTTTGGTTAATGCTTTCTTTCAGAAATATTTTCCTGCTAGTGCTCAACATGCTGCTGTGCAGAAAATCTTTGACTTTGAACAGGGAAAATGAGAGATATTGCCTGAATCATGGGCAAGATTTTGCTCTTTAATTAGAGCATTGCCTAAGTAGCCATTGCCTAAAAATGAACTCCTTGATATATTTTATAGGGATTTCTATTTTCGTGCCCTCGGGTCCTTAGTTGTGCTCAGTTTTCCCCATCCGCTTAGTTTTTCCTCAGTTTTGCCCAAGCCCTTGTCTGAAACCCTCACAAGGAGCTCGGACGGGAGGAATCCCGTTTAGTTGACCGTTGGTTGGTGCTGGCAAGTGGGGCCGCTGTTGGTGCCCCGCAGTGGACACGTCTCAACTTATCCAGATCATCATGGGACCCACAACTTGTCCACGTTAGCGCGCTAGACCCACAGCTTACCCAAGTGACCGTTGCAAAATGGGAGCCCAAGCCAGCCCCGCGCTCGTGTCCGTGCCATTGCTTCCCCTTTATTTCCCCGCACCCCATTGTTGTTCTTCTCCGCTAGCGGCAGCCCTTCTCCGACAGGCGGGTGATGTCTAGTTTCTCTTGGACCTCCCGTTCTTCATGGCCGTAGTATGGACCCGTGCCTTTGACAAGATGCCCTGACTGCCCACGCCAGGAGCCTCTGAAGCGGTCGATCTGTAAGACGGACGACAACGGCAACCATGGACATGAGTTCCTTGCATGCGAGAGCTTGCCATGTAGAGAGGGGGATAAGGTTAGATATCGCTCCAATTGCTCTGTTTTCTCTCGATTTTCTTGTTATTCCCTTGAATTTGGGATTTAGGGTTCATGTTGTTGTTTTCAGATCCTGAAGAAATGCAGGTATTTCAAGTAGATCGATGTGTACGTTCAGAGGCTTAAATTGCAGAAATCAATTGGCGCTATTGGGGAGCACAATTTGGGAGGGGGGGGACTTGCTGTAGAGAATGCGGCGAAGAGAGGAGCCGTTCCGATTATGCCTAATGCTCCCAATGCAAAACTGGTGGAAGTGAAGGGAGAACTGAAGAAAATGAACAAGCAGTTAAGACAGCTGATCGAGTTGAAGAAGCAAGCTAATCTGATGGCTGGTTGTTTTTTTTGTTGTATAATTGCGATCGGATTCTTATAATTGCTCATCAGGCGCTAGAAGTTGTTACAAGGGATCCCTTGTTACAAATCCATTATTCAGTTACATATACTTGTAGTTGTTTTCAAAGTTAGTGTGTGCATTCACTGAAATTACCAAAAAAAATAAGTGTTAGGGAATATAGGAATGCTAAAGATAGTTGATAATTGTTAGAGGGGTGACAAATAATGCATTCACCGAAATCCCACAAATATGTATGTCTCATGTTTGTACCAAAATTATACCACTTTTGGGACATTTCAAATAACCAAAACTATATCCCAAACTATATTCCCTAAAAGAAAAGGAATGCTAAAGAAAGTTGATAATTGTTAGAGGGGTGATAAATAATCCATTCACCAAAATCCCCCAAATATGCCAAATATGTATGTCTCATGTTTCTACCAAAATTATACCACTTTTGGGCCGTTTCAAATTACCAAAACTATATTCCCTAAAAGAAAAGGAATGCTAAAGAAAGTTGATAATTGTTAGAGGGGTGATAAATAATCCATTCACCGAAATCCCCCAAATATGCCAAATATGTATCTCTCATGTTTCTACCAAAATTATACCACTTTTGGGCCGTTTCAAATAACCAAAACTATATTCCCTGAAAGAAAAGGAATGCTAAAGATAGTTGATAATTGTTAGAGGGGTGATAAATAATCCATTCACCGAAATCCCTCAAATATGCATGCCTCATGTTTATACCAAAATTATACCACAAACTATATTCCAAACTATATTCCCTAAAAGAAAAGGAATGCTAAAGAGAGTTGATAATTGTTAGAGGGGTGACAAATAATGCATTCACTGAAATCCGCAAATATGTATGTCTCTTGTTTACACCAAAATTATACCACTTTTTAGTTTAACATTTTTAGATCGTGGAAAATAATGCATAAATAGAGGGAATATAGTTACATGGCAAACTTGTTATTGCACTGTAACACCCCACTTTTTTGTAACCCTGTTTAAGTAGTGTTTAGTGAGCCAAAAATAAGGGCCAACAAAAACTTTTTGAGCAAACCTCTGGAAGTACTGTTTCTTGCTTGTTTGTCTTGGTTGTTATGTTAAGAATGTCTGTTTGAGTTGCTTGGTGAACACTGTTGTGAACCAACACAATCTTTGTGCCCTTGTGATCATGCCTTTATTAGTGCTTCTAGTATCTTTTTCCAAAACCATTATCTTGGCAACCTCTCCTTTATCAAATTATTTTATTTGTCCAAAAATAGGCGCCAAGATGTATCTTTGAGACAAAGCTTTTATCAAAACTAGTATTTACAAAATTATCGGGACCTACAAAGTAGAGTGGTCCCACTATTTTACAAACATTTATTTCGTTGTTATTTATAAAAGGATTTCAAACACCTTTAAGAAAAACTTTCTAAAGGAGATACTATGTCTCCACTAGTTCTGAAAAATCTACAAAAGCTTTACTCTTTTATTTGAAACTCTTCTGTACGTGACCATGGCATGATCATCGTTGAGCACTGGTTCAGTCATTGTTTTTGGTGATGCTAGATTAGCTTCAAATGGTTGACCTTGTGTGGTGAGTTGACTTTGTGTGACTTTGTTAGACTTCGATGAGTTGCTTGTGTGTAGTTATGATCCCTAGGTAGGCCTGTGGCCTAACCCATTCAACACCCACCAGGTATTATTTTGTCCCATGTAGGTTAATCTCATCCTATCTTTCAAATGAAACCTATCTGGTTATTTTCCTCTCAATCCTGAACCCCTAACTCTAATGTCTTAGTCTCATCATGAGACATTAGGAGCCCCATTTTGAGGGATCTTAAAACAAATCAAACTAGCCCAAGGGAAGCACCCATGGTGTTATTAGAATCATCTACATCCCATCTTAGGAGGCTCCTCTCAATTTTTGCAAAATATTTTCTTGCAGTCATTTTATCAAACACCTAGTGTGCAGACTATCTTAGTGTCTGTTAACGGATTCAGTTTTCTGACACTTATATTAAGCTCATCTATTCTATCCATGGCAATGTACCTTCCTAGAACTCATATTTGGCATATGATCTTCCATTCTTTCCATTGCCACCTAGCCATTTGAGGCCATCTGATACTTGCTCTAATCCTGTTTCTGACCCTAATTAAATCACTGACCATTTGACTATTATCATATGCACCTTTGCTCACACTTCTAGAATTCGAAATAAATTGTTCAGAGACCATTCTTTGACCTATTCCTCTTCCTTTTAATCTACTCTAACTATCTATGCACTTGCATGTACATTTTGAGGTATGCCACCTATTTATGTGACTAGGTTTTGAACCCTAGTCAAAACTGATTTCACTTTCCAGTTTTCCTTGATCTTTTTGATAATTAGTCAACACTCATCATAGAAATCCCTCCACAGGTTCATTTTCTCTCTAGTAGCATTGGTAAATGCTATTCTTGCACCATATCACTTTCCCTCCATCAAATTAACTATTTCTCTATCTCATCTTTCTTGCTTAATACAATGCATATGAATGGTACCTATATTATTTCATGCACTTTTTATTCTCATCAAGCATTCTAAAATCTCCTACCATGTTGTCCTATTCCTATAGGACCCTATGAACCCAAAAACCCTAGTGGTTCATCTTCAAGTTTTCAAAACATTGTCTCAAGTAGTATGGTGCAAATCTCCACTTCTCAAATTTTGGTGATCTTGCCTAACATCAATAAAACTCTTCCACTTTGGCAATGTTGTTAGTCTCATTAGACCACACCCATATAATCCATCTGTGCATGCCATTGCCTAGTGCAATATGGGTCAAACCCAAAATTCAAGACCTTGCATCATGCATGCTTTCTTCACCACACCCCCTTTTTTCCTACTTATTCAAATTTATTTGAAACAACACCAAACCCTCCCACTAATCACTCCAGCGCCACCACCACCCTCTAGATGAAATGTACTGTAGCATGCCCCTCTCACCCTTGTCCTTTAGTGCTTGGAAAGAGTAGAAGGGTGATCCATGCAAATCTTGTGCATAGTTTAAGAAGCCTTGCAGCAGCCCTCTCCACTCCCTCTCTCTGATCCTTCTGAAGGAAGCTACCCACCAGGACCCCTCTCCACCGTCCTCCTGGACCAACCAGAGCCTCCCTATGGACCCCACCAGCCCAAACCGACCTAACCCTACCCTCTCTGTTTTATAAGGCCACCAAGCACCACAGGCCCTCATGAGACACTCATTCCACTCCCCTGTCATCCCTCTACCACTCCCTGAGCCCAGAAACTAAATCCTCGAGCTGTGCTGCGTAGGAGAGCAAGTTCCATGAATTCGGTGCTGCGAGCATGCACAGAAGAATGGCGTCGATCCAGACCACCTCTGCCACCCCTTTCTGTTTTCCTGCACTTCCCTCGCATGTAGCTAGCTAACCCTAGCCTTCTTTTGATCCAGAAAACGCTGTTTCATCGGACCCCTGGAGCACCGACGGGATTTTCCTCGTCACCGGCATGCAGGTTTTCCTCCCGGCGTCTAAATCTCACCGTCCCGCCCACCACCGAGCTCGCCCCGATGTGCCGCGTCGCCTCATCGCCTCCCCATGGCCGGAGACTGCCCCCAGGAGTGCCGCCGCCCCTGCCTGGACCGAGTTAGGGTTTCGCCTCGCGCCCTCGTGGCCAGAGGAAGAAGACGGCCGTCGGTCGTCGATTCCGACTTAATCCGACGGCCCGCCTTGCTCGGTACCGCTTCGGCCAGCTGGTGCGGCTGACCAGCGGGCCCCGCTCATCAGGGCGGCGTGGCGCCAGATCCCGTGCTCCGCCAGGCAGATCTGGGCCGACCCAATGCTGCTGGCCCCGGTCCGTTTCGATTCCGGCCCAGTCGTGTTTTTTTTAGTGAAATCTGTTAATTTAAATTGAACCAACCTGCAACTTTGAAAATTCATAGAAAAATAATTATGAACCCAAAAAGGATGATTCAATTTTCTATGAACTCCTTAGATTATTACCTATCCAGTGGTACTAGTTGCATGTCATTTGAAGCCCTGTAGAATTACTTGATTTTAAATTGGTAGATCTAGTCACCTTTCTTTCATAAATCCAAATCTGGAGTTTTGTATACTTAATTTGAGCAATTCCAATTTTTAGTGATTCTCTGTTGTATTGTGAAGCATGAGAAACAAGATTTGTTATTTTAGGAGCATTATTTTTCCTGTAGTAATTACCTTAGTGATATTAGGAATTTGCATGGTTTTATTTATTGTGCCTAGAATAATTATTATTTTTGGGTGTTTCCACCTCTGGTGTGTTATGCATTGTAGTAGATTTCTAATTTGGTCCCTGGTAGAATTTTAGGAACTACAGAAAGTTTTAGGGAATTAAATTGCCTTTCTAGTGATGGGTGTGACTAAGAAATTCATTATAAATCAACCCTACCTTATTTTGGGTTGATTCCAATTGGGTTGGATTTGTAATTGTGTTAGCTATCTGATTCTATGCTGGTTGACATGTTTTGATCAAGTTTTATGCCTGCTTGATGTTTGTGTTGAGTATAGGGTTATTTTCTATTAAAAATTGTTTTCCCTATTAATAAAGTGACTTTACTTTTATAAGATGAAATCTTGGTTCAGAAACTTGTTGCTTATCTGCAAGTTTGCTTAACATGTTATTTGACATATGTGACCACCTGCATGCTTGATTGAGATGAAGTGGTGTGGTGCTTGCTATGTTTGAAAAACCCTAGTTTTAATAGGATTACCTTGCTACTAAAAATCTATGGAATCTTATTTTAGATTCTAAACATGTTTGTTTCTGATACTTTTTGATTAGGTGATATTGAGTGATGAAGTGCTTGTGACCTGTGTATGCATGTATGCTTATCGTGTGTGCTTTTATTTTTTTTCCGGCGATAGATTCGAAAGACGAGTGTGCGGAGGAGGGAGAGGTCTTGGAGTATCAAGAGGAAGGAGGTCAGGGACAAGCCAACCAAGGCAAGCCATCTACTTGTTGCATATCTGAATCCTATCAAGTCACTCTGCATTATTCTACTCTGGCTCTTTTTACTATGCATTGTTTTCCTTATATTGCTATTAGTCCCTAGATAGCAATAATTGGTGGCTTAGCTCCACAAGTCGTATTGTTATCATCCATGAAGGATGACACCCTTAACACCTACTCATTACCCCTGAAAGTAGAGACTCGATGATTAGCATCGAAGTCCTTGGAAAACTTGTAGTGGAGCCAAAAACTCTAGGATGGGAAAACTCTCGGAAAAGTTTCGAAAATGGTTACGAAAACCTTGGAGTAGTATCCACTCCACTGAAATGTTTTCTAAATGATTTTTGGGACAAATGGACACTTGGGATATGGAAGAAAGGAGTTGGTGGTTTTAGAAAAAGGCATTGGTGTTTCTTTGTAGTCGCTCGAAGCAATTAACCCGTGCAACCACATTACCCGGTATGGGACGGGCTTAGTTTGAAGTTTATTTGCTTTAGTGCGGGGAGCCTCACAACTATATAAGGGTCTGCAGGACCCCGGAATCCGGGTTGACGCTAAACGAAGGTCAACACATATCACGACATATCCCGAGCCGTCGGAAGACACTTGGGTTCTCCCGCTGTGGCGCCGGAGTTACGCTCTGGAGGAGGTACTGCCGGGACGTGCCGGGGAGGTAAACTCCACAAGGTAGGCACCCGTACTAAGGTAGATGGATGGAGGACTTCGATCGATTATCCGAACCCCGCATACTTGTGTATGACGGTCTGTGGTGGTATCCCGGCGGATTTATCGATTGGTGTGGGTAAAGTGTACAACCTCTGCAGAGTGTAAACCTATTCGAATAGCCGCGTCCTCGGTCATGGATGGTTGTGAAGATCACTACATTGCCCAATGTCAGGTTTTGGTTTTATAATTGGTTTTCAAGGAAAATGGAGAAAGGTGCCAGACGGAGTACTTGGAGGGTACTGCCGTGGCACGGTTATGGTTCGGGGTACTTGCAGGGTACTGCCGAAGGAATGAAAGTGGTCATGTGTGATTGACCGGATTTAAAGAGGATGGTGGTCATGTTTGATTGACCACCGGCGCTTCTCTCGAAACTGAGTTCCCCCTCCCTAGAGCCTTTACTAAAAATGCTTTACAAAAACTCTTCTTTCATAATAAGGATATAGAGATGTCGTATGACATGCTATATCGACAAGGGAAACTATGATATAGAGATGTCGTATGACATGCTATATCGAAATGAGAAATTGACTAGGTAGGGAAAAAAACTGGATTAGAGCCTTTCTCCTTGCTACAGCCAAACTGCATATCTGTTCTCTCCCCTTTAGATGGTTTGCGAGTACAATTCAAATGTACTCACGGCTTTGTCCCTGGCTATTAACTTGGTCAGATTATGAAGAAGGTTATCAGGATGATGGTGAGGAGTTCGACGACGCCGGTGCGAACTAGGAACGTCTCCCAGTCAGTTGCCTGTAGGGTAGTAGGCATGACGTGGGTCATCAACGCTGTTTGGTATCCGCTGCTTAGTTTGTAAACTTGCCCTGCGTGGCATTATCAGTCTTGGTCGTGTGACCAATTGTAAGACTTTATACTCGGTACTGTAATGGATGATGTAACTTTGATATCAGCTCGGTTATGTGGACTCGCGACATACTGATCATGGGATCGTGAGTTGTATGCATAACGGGAATCCCGGGTGGTAAACCGGGGTCCCCACATGCACATAAATAGAGGGGTGGCACTGTCCACCGAGAGAGAGAGAGGGGTGGCCACGAAGAGAGAGAGAGAGAGAGGAATGGCTACGAAGAGACGGAGAGGGGTATACTGCTTGTTAGATCAGTGGATCAACGGTTGGTGGAGTCGATCCGTGTGACAATGGCTCAACCAATCAGGATAAGTTTGGGCTTCTGTGAGTATTTGTGACAGTACTTGAGGGCAAAACTGAGTAGTACTAAGAAACCAAGGGCACGCAAATAGTAAATAGACTAAGGGATTCAAACAAAAGAATTACAAAATGAAAAATGCGTGTTTTGTACAATATAATTCATATTGGGCTACATCAAATTATTTGCAATTCAAATATACATGAGTGTGACAATTATGGCCTCATTTAGACAAACTATGTTTTGGGGAAGATGTTTTGCAAAGTGGTTTGAGTGGAAAACCATGCATCTTCATAGCTACTAGTGATTCTGAGAAGTGGCAATTTGTGGTAAAACTTGATTTATCTATGTTTGTTAAGGTTTCCTAGGTGGCAGGTTGCGTAGGAAGACTCCATGAGTAGGTGCCACTATGTTTTTATTTTTTTTGGATTTTTTTGCGCATGAAATGACTCAATTAGCTATGTTAATCTCATTTGTTGACTCTCTATTGACCAGCTACTTGAGGGTAGAACTGAGTATATTGCACTTGCCAGTCTAAGTACTCGAGGGGAAAACTGAGTACAGATAAAATTTCTGTATAAGACCCGAGGTTATAGCTGAGTACACCAAACGTCCTAGGGTTAGCCTCGTGTCGCAGTACACGCTGCAACCGTGCATAGCGGATGCGTGTTGCGGTACACGTCACCTTCATCTTTATAGAGCCCCTCTTTCTCTCCCTCGACGCTCGCCCACTCTCTCATTCTCACTGCAACCGCCTCTCCTGTCCCATCATCTTCTCCACAACCGAAGAAAAAACCCTGAAGAAAACCGCCGGTGATGGAGAAGAATGAGATGCCCATTGTCGGCGCTTCCGACGTAGCCGCCGGCGCATCGGCCGCCGCCCCCGTCCAGGCCCCCGTCGCTGCTTCCAACGTAGCTGCCGGCGCATCAGCCGCTGGCGCATCGGCCGCCGCCCCCATCTAGGCCCCCATCACTGCTTCTGACGTAGCCGCTGGCGCATCGGCCGCCGCTCCCGTCCAGGCCCCCGTCGCCTAGGACCCGTACGAACCAGTGCCGTACGTCGCGCCGAAGAACCCCTATGACACCAGCATCATCGACGACGAGCCGGAGGTAACCCTTTGTTCCCTTGTTCTTATCCCATTTCAATCCTTTTATGTTAGATCTTGCATTATTAGGGTTCGTCTGTTCCTAGTTCAATCCTTTTGTGTTAGATCTTGCGTTATTAGGGTTCATCTGTTCCTAGTTCAATCCTTTTGTGTTAGATCTTGCGTTATTAGGGTTCGTCTGTTCCTAGTTCAATCCTTTTGTGTTAGATCTTGCGTTATTAGGGTTCGTCTATTCCTAGTTCTAGATCTTGCGTTATTAGTGTTTGTGATTTGCTTTTGTTTAAGATTTGGTTAACTTATGTGAGTAATCAATCCTATCCGCTTAATTTGTGCCAATGATGATGCATATTTGGGCACAAATTGATTCAGGGTTTGGTCATTGAACAATTGGTGTGTACAAATTTGTTGTGCATGATCTTTAGTTCAGTGACTCAAATCCTGGATATAAGTGTGTCCAATGTAACTGAGGCTACCTCTTTTTTTCGTGCCCATATTATCATGCATGATCTTTTGTTCACTCTCTGTTCCATTATCGCTGCAATTGACTCCGTGTTTTTCGATCTTTGGTGCTACGTGATAGGTGCAGAGCAGCGACGTCAACAGCGATGACGAGTCCTTCCACACCAAGACTCATCACGTCCTCAGGAGGCTGCAGTCCGGCCATTACGATGGCCACTTTGCTCGAGGCGTTTACAGGTGCCCCTTCTGCAATAGGAGGCTCTGCGCCACCGACTTCAACTGCCTGGTGAACCATGCTGAATCCATTGGCAGATCCATTGGCGGCGCTAGAGTTGGAACGACCGTGAACGTGCATGCGTGCATGGCCAAACACAAAGCACTTGGGATTCACCTGCGCAGCCTCCAAGCTTAAATTCATGTAAAATGTAGCTTATGTTGGATCTATCGGTAGTACTGTTGGATCTGTCGAGAATATATCTATGCTATATTGGCTGCTGTATGCAGCTTATCCTATATTTTCTCCGGATTTGTGCCCTAGATTTCCTACCTGATTGGGTAAAAACGAAGGCATAAAGAAATGAATAGCGTTAAAAAACAGAAGGAGAAGCTGCTCTAGATTTGCTACCAATTTGGGCAATCAAGAATGAATGATATCGAGCGAGAGAGAGGAAAAAGGTGCATTGAAAACTGCTAATCTGGGCGAAAGAGACAGAAACCACTCGTGCCCACGTCCCGGACCCACACAGCTCCACACGCTACGGCCCCTGCTCCGCTCGTATGACCAAACACAGTCTCGTCCTGACCCACGTGGTCCCTTTCTACCAGCCCCACATGACACGGCCCCACACGACGTGGCCCCACTCGTCAGCACAGAACGGTCAACTGAACGGGATTCCTCCCGTCCGAGCTCCTTGTGAGGGTTTCAGACAAGGGCTTGGGGAAAACTGAGGAAAAACTAAGGAGCTGGGGAAAACTGAGTACAACTAAGGACCCGAGGGCACGAAAATAGAAATCCCTATTTTATAATGGACTAACTGATGAATCTAAGACATGTCTGAATAGTTGTGCTGGTTGTGTTTTCAGGGAAAGAACTCCGGCTGAAGCTGAAGAACTAATGGTTAAAATAAGCCGAAATCATGATGATTGGACTATGGTTGAGTCAACACCGATACCAACACCAGCGCCAACTACAGAGTCAACACCAAAGAAGAGAGGAATGATTGAATTAAATGATGAAGTTATGAGGGAAGCTAAGAAATCTCTTAAGGAGAAAGGTATTAAATTCAAAGATGTGAAGAATTTACCTCCCATAGAAGAATTATGTAAGCCAATCCCTCATTAATCTACTATTGAGGTACACTATCTCCAACGCTTTGATGATAGAGATATTCTTTACTCTAAACCACCTGATCAATGCTTAGATAAATTAGATAATTTTATTGTCAAGCAAGATAATTTTAATAGAAGGGTGCAGAATCATTTGTTGGAAAATTCTAGAGCTATTAACAAGTTGCAGGATATTGTGGAGAGAACCTCCAATGATGTGAAGATACTTGTTAAACATTTTCAAATGGTTCAGACTCAAATTGATCAGCTTACCAAGGTGCAAAAAGATTTGCTAGTTAATGCCGCAAAAGAAAAACAAGCGTGTGAAATACGCACAAGAGGAGGTGCTACTACTCAAGACCCCTTATATCCTGAAGGACATCCTAACAGGATCGAGCAAGATTCTCAACGTACTTCAAGTGATGATATTCCTTCCAAGAAGAAGAAGAAGAAGCATAAAACAGTTGCAAAATCTTCTGAAACAGGTAAAGATCCTAATAGTGTTTCTATTTCTGATGCTAAAACTGAACCAGGTAATGCTTCCGATAAAGAAGAAGTTGAAGAGGAACCAGAAAAGCTTGCCAAGAATGCAAAGTACACCAAAGAAGACTTCATTGCCGACAAGCATGGTAATGAGAGAGAACCTTGGGTGCAGAAACCAATGCCTTTTCCTGGTAAGAAACACAAGTCTAAAGAAGAAGAACACTACAACAGGTTTTGTGAATGGATGAGACCTTTATTTTTGCAAATTCCTTTGACTGATGCTATTAGAATGCCTCCTTATGCAAATTATATGAAAGATATTGTTACTAACAAAAGGAAGATTCCTAATGAGGAAATTTCCACTCTACTTGCTAATTATTCTTTTGATGGTAAAGTTCCGGAGAAGCTTGGAGATCTAGGTATACCAACTATTCCTTGCTCCATTAAAAATAACTATGTTAGAACTGCTTTATGTGATTTGGGAGCCGGAGTTAGTGTCATGCCTTTTTCTCTTTATAAGAGACTTGATCTAGAGAAATTGGTATCAACTGATATATCTTTGCAAATGGCTGATAAGTCTACTACTATTCCTATTGGTATATGTGAAAATGTTCCTATTCAAGTTGCTAATAGTTGTTTGATATTAACTGACTTTGTTGTGTTGGAAATGCCTGAAGATGATAATATGTCTATTATTCTTGGGAGACCTTTTCTAAACACTGCAGGTGCGGTTATTAATTACAATCAAGGAAAAGTAACTTTCAATGTCAATGACAAAGAGTACACAGTTTATTTTCCCAAGAAGATTGATAGAAAGAACGCTCTAAATTCAATCAAGAACATTGAGACCATTCGAGTTGGTCAAATTATTTGTTCAGAGCGGAAGCCCAAAAGTTAGTTTGGTAACAAGACTTTATCAACCTTGTTAACAAAGTGATTTTATATGAACAAAACTTCGTTTTCACCGCATTTACTCAACCTCACTCATTTTTACTTTCATCATTTTTGTCCCCTTTGTTAGTTACATGATTAGAATGTCTTAGAGCTGCTGTAAGGTTGAGTTTGATTTGCTTTCTATCGCTCCACCATCGTTTGCCCGAGTTTTATTCTCTTATTGTTTTTTTGAAAAATCCTCAAAAATAAAGTTTCTCAAAAAATTCCAGAAAAATCTTTTTAAAATTTTATGTCAAAAATGGGGCAGAGAGGCACCTAGGAGACATCAGGGGGACCCACCATGCCACCTCACCACCAGGGGACGCGGCCCAAGCCTGGCCGCGCCCACCTATGGTGAGGGGGGGCCCTGGCCTCTCACTTATCTCTTCCTCCCCAGCTCTTTCTCTCTCCCAAAAATGATGACACACCAGCTCAAACTCGTGTTCTTGCTGCTCTCCATCTCAATTTTTCGATCTCCTTGCTCAGCCCATCATTGTTGCTGAGATTTGGAGCATTTGTTCTCTGGTATGTGACTCCTCCGATTGTCCAAGTAGAATTTTGTTTAGTGGAGTATTTCTTGAGTATTTGAGCTCTATAGGCTGCAGGTGAAATGAGTTTGCATGCTTGTTCTATTGCTTAGAAATGTTTTTTTGATGCATGTTAGCCCTCTAGTGACTCCCTATAGTAGTTCCCTACATGTGTTTGTCTCAAAATCATTTTTTATGAGGTTTGTTAAAAAATTCAGAAAAGGGAAATGGACAACTACACCTATGGAGAAGTATTTGAAAGAGAAGCACCAAGGTCATCAAGGCCTTCAAGATCCACTGCTCAATATAGGATATCCTACAATGAAGATCTTATGTCACCGAACCTTGAGGGAGACGATGGAGATGCGCATCCATCCACCTTCCCTTGTGCAAACTTTTTGAGTGATGCAGGGATTCTTAAGGATTTCTTACTCCTTATTAACAGGGTTGGATTGACTGCATACATGACTGATGAGAGTAATCAATATGCTATGCTCACAAAGATTTTCGTTGAAAGCTTTAAATTCACTAACTCTCATTTCAAGCCTTCCATTGCATTTAAGATTTATGATAAGTCTATCACCATGTCTTTGGAGAAGTTTTGTGATATTTTAGGTATTCCCATGTTTGGGATGGCAAAGAAGATGCTTCAACAACCCACTGATTTGCTGGAGCTCTACTGAGGAGTGACTAACGATGATGACCGCACAGCACAACATGGCAAGATAAGAAACATTCAACTCCCAGCTATTAGATATTTTACTTACTATCTTGCTACTAGTATTCTTGGTAGGGGGAACACTAGCAATATCTCCAACTATCATTTAGATTTTCTAGCTACCGCTCTTGATGTTAGCAAGAAGTATAACCTTGGCACTCTTATTGCTCGTCGCCTAGCCGCTAGGGGACCTATTTATGGAGGCATTATTGCTGCGTGCATTGTTGCTGTTCTTGGACTTCCTATTGCTCCTCATGATATATTGTTGACTCCACAGAGGCTTGATCTTGCTGCCATGAAGCTCCATCACTTTGTTACTGCTAACTCATGTGCAGGGAAATTAGTTTATAGAATGTTATTTACAGATGGAGAGGAAAGGGAAGTGCCCTTGCCACAACCTAGTTTGTTTAGTATTCACAGTAGGCCATGGTCGCGCTCGAAGGAGGAGTTGGACGAGCAGCTTAGGTTGCTCAGCTTCAATGTACAGCATGGCGTGGTGGACCAGGAGGAAGAGGAGGCGCCGGCCTATCACTACACCACGTACAACACCGAGGCGCCCTCGAGCTCATATCAGGACGAAGGTGCTTCTTTGTCATATTTTGGGGACGCCACTTCATGGCCGAGCTGGGATTGATCTCCACTTAGGCCAAAAGCCTAAGCTTGGGGGGAGGTACGCCGATGATTCACTCATCTACATATCATATTTTGTCGGTACTTTGTATATCCATGGTTCGCTTTCTTTCCTCTATTGTTCTTGTTCTATTGTTTACTATTCCAAAACACAAAAATACCAAAAATATTTCCGTTGTTTCTCTTTGTTTGCCTTTTTTAGTTGCTAGCTTTGGTTTGCTTTACTTGCTGTTTTCGGTTTGATATTTGAAAAATCCAAAAATATTTTGCTTTGTTTGCTATTTCCTTCTGTTCTTGTTTCGAAAATCGAAAACCCAAAAATATTTGTTGTTCTTCTTCGGTTTTGTAAAGTTTGCTGCAGAGTTCAGTCTCCGTGACTCCATTGGAGCTTGGTATTCACTTCATATTATTCGAGCCACACAAGTGAAAGGCAATAATGATGACATATGACAATCCGAGATGTGGTAAGAGGCTGGTATGAACTCTATTTGTTTTCATTTTTGTACATATACTCATCTATGTGGACATGCTTAGTCGGTTCATGTAAGGTATATGTTATCTAATGGATGCTTTATAGTTCTTGCTCTCATATGATTAGTTCCAATTTACTAATAGTTTGTAGCATGTCATGTAGACGCTTGCTTGCATTGTTTTATTCGTAATATGGTATGTTATTGTGGTATCCTCCTCTGAAAGTTTCATTTGAATCGACTTGGCACATGCTCAAGCATGCATATGACTGAACAAAAAGTCAATTAAGCCTCAATGATTTACTTTGCCTCAGAGTTCTTGTATCATTTTTATGCCTATATTAATTTCATTTTGTCGCAAGCATGATTATGACAGCTATTGCTCTCTCGATTGTCGCTTCCCAGTCTTTTGCTAATCTTCACTTGTACTGAGAGGGAATACTTCTCATGCATCTAACTCCTGAAAACCAAGTAACCCCAAAGAGTCCACTATAAATTCCTCTGCATGGTATTTGCAAGCCATTCCAAGTAAATTTTCATGTGCTACCTTTCAAAACTTTCAACTACTTCTCATTTTGTGCCACTGTTTTTAGCTCATGGGGACGTAGTGGTCGGAATTTCTATCTTCCATATTAAATTGAGTACCCCTCGACTAGGCAGCTTCATCTACTCATCATTAATTTTGCAAGGGAGCTGGTCAGACCACTGTA
This sequence comes from Dactylis glomerata, assembly GCA_007115705.1. Classification (NCBI taxonomy): domain Eukaryota; kingdom Viridiplantae; phylum Streptophyta; class Magnoliopsida; order Poales; family Poaceae; genus Dactylis; species Dactylis glomerata. The sequence goes on along the minus strand of QXEO01000225.1, from coordinate 2,213,436 downwards.
ATCTAATCTAAAAAAGAAAAGAAAAAGAGCACTCCTCCATGGTTTGTGAAAGTTGGTGGGCACCCGATGGAATCGGTTAGCCATGGTTTGAGAAAGGAAAAAGGTGGGAAGGAGTGCCAAAGCTTTATAAAAGAGCACCAATATGCCAAATTTTCAAAGAACTCGGAACCGCTCTCACTTGTTTATTATGGAAGATAGCAAGTCCCCAATGCCAGTCGTTGACATGAAACAACCACCTCTCAAAATAAATTTTTATCTCTGTTTTACAAATGAAAAGCTCTAGCACATGTTAAATCACTGCTTCCCTCTGCGAATGGCCTTTATTTTACTTTTATGTTGAGTCTTCATCTTCTAACTTTAAGCACCTTCTTGAGAGCATAACTGTTATTCTTAGTGTAATGTGCTTGTCCCAGAACACGGTTAATTGTGGTATAACTTTGATGCTTGTATCTTTGATATTTTTACTTCTAGTCTTCCCTTGAACTTCAGAGGTGCTCAGCACTTATGTTTTGCTCCACAAATAAAGGTAAGCAGGATACCACTCTTCCATATCATTTATGAACATTACAATCTTTTAGCTTCTTATATTCATGTTTCTTGTTATTAGTGCATTGGCACTCTTTCATAGCTTGCTTGACTATGAGGTAACATTAGTTGCATATTTCTTATTATGAATTGCCTGAGTACTTGATCATATAGTGAATATATATACATCATATGAAGCAAATATGTTCGTGAAAGTTTCTTTTATCGCTCTCAGTTGTTAACGGAATTGCTTGAGGACAAGCAAATAGCTAAGCTTGGGGGGAGTTGATACGTCCAAAATGTATCTACTTTCCTGAACACTTTTGCTATTGTTTCTCCTCTAATTTGTGTGTTTTGAATACAACTAATATGGACTAACGCTGTTTTCAGCAGAATTGCTCTGGTGTCTTGTTTTTGTGCAGAAATCTAACTTTCAGGAAAAATCACGAAAATATTGCAAAAATCCTATTTTGCTAGAAGTCCCACGGAGCCAGAAGGAGAGACGAAGGGAGGCAGTGGCCTGGGCTGACCACCAAGGGGCGCGGCCCAGGCCTGGCCACGCCCACCTATGGTGAGACCGCCTCGGCCGTCGCCTCGACCCCTCCTTCCGCCTACATATACCCTCTGACCTGAAAGGAGCGGGTGTTTGGCGTTTTTCCCAGATAGACTTCCGCTGCGCCGCCACCATCAGAAACCGCGATTCAGAACCAGAAACTCCATTCTGGCACCCTGCCGAGACGGGGATTTGGAGATCTTCATCACCATCATCATCACCAACGTCTCTCCATCAACCATCCATGACTCCCACATCCATGTGTGAGTAATTCCCGCTGTAGGCGAAGGGGGTGGTACGGATTAGATGAGATCATTCATGTAATTTGCTATCAGATTGTTAGGGCATAGTGCCTAGTATATACTGTTAGTGCTTATGACATTGTTGCAACTTGTTGTGCTTAATGCTTGTCACTTTGGGCCTGACGAGGATTTAATTCGACAAATGTCCTAGATGAAGGACTTAGGATCGGGGAGATAGGGCATCAGATGAACTCGAAGGTAAAGTTAGTCGAAATAGGTATGTCTCGAAAGTAAACTTGGGTGTTAAACCTGGCTTGCTTTCAATCTGGCCTACACCGTCCCCTCCTGGCCCCTATATATAGGTGGCCAGGTCTCAAGAATCGGGTAGGGTCCGATACACATTACAATATCGACATACGGTAAGAACTCGTATCTCGACTATCATTACAATTGGGCCTAGCTTAACGGGCCTCAGGGGTACTCAACTAGCAGGCTCTATTAGTTATACCCTTGTTAGGGCCCGAGTGCCATGATCTCAGATCTGAACTTGTTATTGTTTTATGATAATACTTGTTGTTTATGATCTTACCTGCAAGTTGTTTACATATATTGTTGTCCGGAACCCGAGGCCCCAAAGTGACAGAAATTGGGATAACCGGAGGGGATGGCTATGATGTGAGGATCACATGTGTTCACCGAGTGTTAATGCTTTGCTCCGGTACTTTATTAAAAGGAGTACCTTAATTACCAGTAGTTTCCCTTGAGGCCCTGCTGCAACAGGCTGGTAGGACAAAAGATGTCGTGCAAGTTTCTCATTGCGAGCACGTACGAATATATACGGAACACATGCCTATGATTGTTTAGTACTAGGATGCTTTATCATTATTTATCTGCAATGCCCATGTCTCACTGATTTCATGAATTATCTTATCCATGCAACGCCCGTACATCCATCCCTATGCCTACAGTCTTTTATCCTACTGTTTACTATTGCTAATATTACCGCTTTTATTTTACTATTGCTGTTACTGTTTTGCTACTATCACCACTATAAAACTGTTTCTACTGATAAACTGCTGTGAGCAAGTCTGTTTCCAGGTGCAGCTGAATTGAGAACTCATCTGTTAAGGCTTATAAATATTCTTTAGCTCCCCTTGTGTCGAATCAATAAATTTGGGTTTTACTTCCCTCGAAGACTGTTGCGATCCCCTATACTTGTGGGTCATAAAGGGGAAAGAAGAGGGGTGGCAGGGGATAAGAACTGAACGAACGTAAATTAGGAGAACGTATCCAGTGAACCCGCCCAACTGGTGTACTTGCTGCACCTGACGCATATGGGTTGTTGGATTTAAAATAGACAGACATGATATATCTACAAGTGGCCACGGGAACACTTTGCAAATTGAGCCTTGTAATGCCTCTTAATTGAGCGATTCGACCTCTCTGACTATTCATGCATCTCCTTTTCTCGTCTCCTGTATGGTTGTACCAACGAGACAAGTTCAGCTAGGGTTAAGAAAAAATTAGGCTTTCTTCTTCTTATTATTCTCCTCTAACTCTCTATCTGACATCAGGCATTGAAGCTCCAGTGCCCTATGCCTCGGTATTCCAGCAAAAGATGAGCCACTGCTAAACACAACAATCGGAGCGGTGGAGCAACATGCTGATGACCCACAAGAATAGGGGATCGCAACAGTCTTCGAGGGAAGTAAAACCCAAATTTATTGATTCGACACAAGGGAAGCCAAAGAATATATGTAAGCCCTAACAGATGAGTTGTCAATTCAGCTGCACCTGGAAACAGTCTTGCTCGCAGTGGTTTATCAGTAGCAACAGTTTTATAGTGGTGATAGTAGTGAAACAGTAATAGCAGTAGTAAAATAACAGCGGTAATAGTACCAATAGTAAACAGTAGGAACAAATACTGTAGGCATAGGGATGGATGTACGGACGTTGCGTGGATAAGATAATTTATGAAATCAATGAGACATGGGCAATTGCAGATAAATAATGATAAAGCATCCTAGTACTAAACAATCATAGGCATGTATTCCGTAAATAGTCGTATGTGCTCACAAGGAGAAAACTTGCACGACATCTTTTGTCCTACCAGCCTGTTGCAGCAGGGCCTCAAGGGAAACTACTGGTAATTAAGGTGCTCCTTTTAATAAAGTACCGGAGCAAAGCATTAACACTCGGTGAACACATGTGATCCTCACATCGTAGCCATCCCCTCCGGTTATCCCAATTTTTGTCACTTTGGGGCCTCGGGTTCCGGACAACAATATGTGTAAACAACTTGCAGGTATGACCATAAACAACAATTATCATAATGAAACAATAACATGTTCAGATCTAAAATCATGGCACTCGGGCCCAAAGTGATAAGCATTAAGCACAACAAGTTGCAACAATGTCATAAGCACTAATAGAAGATACTAGGCACTATGCCCTAACAATCTCATATCAAATTACATGAACAATCTCATCCAATCCCTACCATTCCCTCACCTACAGCGGGGGAATTACTCACACATGGATGGAGGAATCATGGATGGTCGATGGAGGGACGTCGGTGATGATGGTGATGAAGATCTCCTTCAAATCCCCGTCCCGGCAGGGTGCCAGAACGGAGTTTCTGGTTCCGAATCGCGGTTTCTGATGGCGGCGGCGTAGTGGAAGTCTATCTGGAAAAACGCCGTCTCCCCGATATTTTCAGGTCAGGGGGTATATGTAGGCGGGCAGAGAAGTCGAGGAGACGGCCGAGCCGTCCTCACAACAGGTGGGCGCGGCCAGGGCTGGGCCGCGCCCCCTGTGTGTGTGGAGGCCTTGTGCCTCTCCTCCGTCTCGTCTTCTGGCTCCGTGGGTCTTCTGGTGAAATAGGATTTTTGCCATTTTTTCTCGAATTTTTACTGAAAGTTGGATTTCTGCACAAAAATGAGACACCAGAGCAATTCTGCTGAAAACAGCGTTAGTCCGTGTTAGTTGTATTCAAAACACACAAATTAGAGGAGAAACAATAGCAAAAGTGTTCGGGAAAGTAGATACGTTTTGGACGTATCAACTCCCCCCAAGCTTAGCTATTTGCTTGTCCTCAAGCAATTCAGTTAACAACTGAGATCGATAAAAGAAACTTTCACGAACACATTTGCTTCATATGATGTATATATACTCACTATATGATCAAGTACTCAGGCAATTCATAATAAGAAATATGCAACTAATGTCACCTCATAGTCAAGCAAGCTATGAAAAAGTGCCAATGCACTAATAACAAGTAACATGAACATAAGAAGCTACAAGATTGTAATATGCATAAATGATATGGAAGAGTGGTATCCATCTTGCCTTTATTTGTGGAGCAAAACATAAATGCTGAGGCACCTCTGAAGTCCAAAGGAAGACTAGAAGTAAAAATATCAAAGATACAAGCATCAAAGTTATACCACAATTAACCGTGTTCTGGGACAAGCACATTACACTAAGAATAACAGCTATGCTCTCAAGAGGGTGCTTAAAGTTAGAAGATGAAGACTCAACATAAAAGTAAAAGAAAGGCCCTTCCAGAGGGAAGCAGTGATTTAACATGTGCTAGATCTTTTCATTTGTAAAACAGAGATAAAAATTTATTTTGAGAGGTGGCTGTTTCATGTCAACGACTGGCAATGGGGACTTGCTATCTTCCATAATAAACAAGTGAGTGCAGTTCCGAGTTCTTTGAAATTTTGGCACATTGGTGCTCTTTTATAAAGCTTTGGCACTCCTCCCCACCTTTTTTCCTTTCTCAAACCATGGCTAACCGATTCCATCGGGTGCCCACCAACTTTAACATACCATGGAGGAGTGCCTTTTTTTTTCTTTCTTTTTAGAATTAGATTGCAATGGTCTGACCAGCTCTCATACAAAATTAATGATGAGCAGATGAAGCTGCCTAGTCGAGGGGTACTCAATTTAATATGGAAGATAGCAATTCCGACCACTATGTCCCCATGAGCTAAAAACAGTGGCACAAAAATGAGAAGTAGTTGAAAGTTTTGAAAGGTAGCACATGAAAATTTACTTGGAATGGCTTTGAAATACCATGCATAGGAATTTACAGTGGACTCTTTGGAAGACTTGGTTTTTGGTGATTGGATGCACGAGTAGAGCTCATACTCAGTACAAGTGAAGGCTAGCAAAAGACGGGGAAGCGACAATCGAGAGAGCAATAGCTGTCATAATCATGCTTGCGACAAAACAAAATTAATATAGGCATAAAAATGATACAAGAACTTTGAGGCAAAGTAAATCATCGAGGCTTAATTGACTTTTTGTTCAGTCATATGCATGCTTGAGCATGTGCCAAGTCGATTCAAATGAAACTTTCAGAGGAGGATACCACAATAACATACCATATTATGAATAAAACAATGCATGCAAGCATCTACATGACATGCTACAAACTATTAGTAAATTGAAACTAATCATATGAAAGCAAGAACTACAAAGCATCCATTAGATAACATATACCTTACATGAACCGACTAAGCATGTCCACATAGATGAGTATATGTACAAAAATGAAAACAAATAGAGTCCATACCAGCCTCTTACCACATCTCGGATTGTCATATGTCGTCATTATTGCTTTTCACTTGTGTGGCTTGAATAATATGAAGTGAATACCAAGCTCCAATGGAGTAATGGGAGACTGAACTCTGCAACAAACTTTACAAAACCAAAGAAGAACAACAAATATTTTTGGGTTTTCGATTTTTTGAAACAAGAACAGAAGGAAATAGCAAACAAAGTAAAATATTTTTGGATTTTTCAAATACCAAACCGAAAATAGCAAGTAAAGCAAACCAAAGGTAGAAAGCTAAAGAAAGAAATAGAGAGAAACAACGGAAATATTTTTGGTCTTTTTGTGTTTTGGAAAGTAGAAATAAGAACAAGAACAATAAAGAAAACGAAACATGGATATACATAGGACCGACAAAATATGATATGTAGATGAGTGAATCGTCGGCGTACCTCCCCCCAAGCTTAGGCTTTTGGTCTAAGTGGAGATCAATCCCAGCTCGGCCAGCTCGGCCATGAGGTGGCGCCTCCGTAGTGCGACAAAGAAGCACCATCGTCCTGATATGAGCTCGAGGACGCCCCAGAGTGGTATGTGGTGTAGTGATAGGCCGGCTCCTCCTCTTCCTCCTGGTCCACGACGCCATGCTGTACGTTGAAGCCGAGCACCCTAAGCCGCTCGTCCAACTCCTCCTTCATGCGTGACCATGGCCTGTTATCAATACTGAACAAACTGGGTTGTGGCAAGGGCACTTCCCTTTCCTCTCCATCCGTAAATAACATTCTATAAACTAATTTCCCTGCACAAGAGTTAGCAGTAACAAAGTGATGGAGCTTCATGGTAGCAAGATCAAGCCTCTGTGGAGTCAACAATATATCATGAGGAGCAATAGAAAGTTCAAGAGCAGCAACAATGCGCGCAGCAATAATACCTCCATAAATAGGTCCCCTAGCGGCTAGGCGGCGAGCAATAATAGCACCGAGGTTATACTTCCTACTAACATCAAGAGCGGTAGCTAGAAAAGCTAAATGATAGTTGGAGATATTGCTGGTGTTTCCTCTACCAAGTACGCTAGTGGTAAGATAGTAAGTAAAGTATCTAATAGCTGGGAGTTGAATGCTTCTTATCTTGCCACGCTGTGCGGTGCGGTCATCATCGTTGGTTAGTCCTCGGTAGAGTTCCAACAAATCAGTGGGCTGATGTAGCATCTTCCTCGCCGTCCCAAACATGGGTATACCTAGAATATTACAAAATCTCTCCAAAGACATGGTGATAGACTTATCATAAATCTTAAATGCAATGGAAGGATTGAAATGAGAGTTAGCGAATTTAAAACTTTCAACAAAAATCTTTGTGAGAATAGCATATTGCTTAATCTCATCCATCATGTATGTAGTCAATCCAACCCTGTTAACAAGGAGCAAGAAATCATCAAGAATCCCTGCATCACGCAAAAAATTAGCACAAGGGAAGGTCGATGGATGTGCATCTCCATCGTCTCCCTCAAGGTTCGGTGACATAAGATCTTCATTGTAGGATATCCTATATTGAGCAGTGGATCTTGAAGGCCTTGATGACCTTGGTGCTTCTCTTTCAAACACTTCTCCATAGGTGTAGTTATCCATGTCTCTTTTTGTCGTCGTGGTGAAACAACATATGCCATAGGATGGCTTAAATGGGGGCCGAACTAGATGCTGGAGGATTCGGGAGAGGGGAACGAGCTAAAAAGCACGACAGAAAGGAACACAGATCTACCCAGGTTCGGGGCTCTCGTAAGGAGATAACACCCCTACTCCTGCTCTACTGGTTTTATATTTGGATCGATGGAGTACACAACAATGGTGCTTCCAAGCTCTCAGCTAGAGGAGGAAGATGAACTGCTAAGTGTAGGAACACAGAGTGACCAACCCCTTACTAGGACTCCCTGTGCCACCTTATATAGTGGTGGCCAGGGTTACAACGGTCATATAAGACCAGGAGACACCAACTACGCTCCAAACAGGACATGCTGACGATAGGCAAGACCTTTGACTTTGCCCCTGACTGCTCTCGATGGGACTCCACATCCCTGTACCTTGTACTTCTTGCACTGTGACCTTACCTCTGTGATGTAAGGGCTGTACTTGTGCACAGTGAGAGTAGATAGACCACCACTGTGCACCCTGTCAACATGATCCCTCTCCATACTTGGCAGAGTCTCTCCTTGATTGTAGGGACATGACATCTTAGCTGACTTCTGTATCCCGGATACGACTGTTGGCCATATCCTGGATATATATGCCGGACCAACGACCTATGAAGGTCGGGTAATCCGGCTTACCCTGCTCCTGCACGATATAACATATAAGTTAGGCCGGCATATCTATATATATGCCGGCATTCCTCAAATAAGTATCCCGGTTATACCGGCATATCCAGACATTAACCGGGATACACATATATGCCGGCCTGGCCGGTGCTCCTATATTCCGGCCAGGCCCTTCCTTGGTCAATCGGCATGAAGTCAACCATAGACCTTGCATCTTTCTAGTCTCTTGACCCTACCGGGGGTTATCCCCCCGACACTAGTCCCCGAAGCTGCCGAGGTTCCCCAGTCATAACTGTGGAGCCTTGACAGGTTTAACATATCCTCTCTTCGTTATACCCTGGTTCTCCGTTATATCCCGACGATCGGATTATATGCCGGGACATCCACATATATACCGGCTACTGTTCCTTCTCCAAAAATTAATCCGGCTGGCCCTGAGGGTATTCCGGATGAAACTTATTCTTCGGGCAGTTATGCCGACATATAGACGAGACTTCCTCGAGAAGCCAGGCCTGACAGTTTGCATCGAAACTTGCAACTGCCCTGCCACCTCGAACGGTCACACGATGTGACGGTTCACAGCGCAGTTACGCCCCACCATCATTGCGTAGTGGCACGGTTACAGTAGCCGCCGCCCCACTCCGTGCCGCCACGTGGCGACTTACTGCGGAAATGGTCGGGGTAGTGGAACACTCCCCACGATCCCCACGACCCTAGCCTCTTCGGTATAAATACGGGGGTGGGGGTAAACTTGCTCTTTTTACCCCCACAGTGCCTTCTTCTTCCTCCGCTCCTCTGCCTCTCGCACTTCCTCGCCGGACCGAATAACAGCGAAGGAGCATCGCCGCCGTCCTGCTCCACGCCGGCGCCGACGCTCGACGACATCCGACGTTCCCGTCGACGACGCCGCCGCCGCCTCTTCTCTCTGCAACATTGCTACAGGATCGGATCTTCCTCTGCACGCTCGCCGCCGCACCATTGCCGCCGGCCAAGCTTTGGTGAGTTCATCCTCTGTTCTTCCTCTTTCATGCTTTTTCGCAGCCTTGTTCCGGTATCACTGCGCGCTTAGACCTTTAGCAGTTTCTCTTCATAGTATCTTCTTGCCTCGATTAGCATTGCCAGAGAAGCTCTTCTATGGTTCATAGATGTTCTTGCGTAGAACTTATTTCCATGCTTTATTTCCGGTTTTAACTGCGATGGTAGATCTCGTTTTCCTGCTAACTTCTGGGAGAGTGGTATGCCGGAGAGACTAATCTCCCCCTTTTCTCTGGCCTTGATAGGATTAACATCACGGGACTCCGGCTCTCACGCCTTGTTCCGGCCATCCAGATGGCTTCCTCAAGTATGACGGGTACCTTGGCCTCAGAGGAAGATAACTCGGCCCGGATCCAAGGACGCTCCGGCTGGAAGGGGTCGGAGGTTACCCCGGCCGACATATCCTGGATCACCTCCACCAGGAGAGTGCCGGAGGGTGTTGCATGCCGGCTTCCGGCAGGAGAGACTGCGCCGGCACCTGAACCCGGCAAACGAGTCATCTTCATCGCCCACTTCGAGCGGGGCTTTGGTTTGCCGGCATCGGACTTCTTCTGGGACTTCCTCGACACCTACGACCTGCAACCTCACCACATCCCGGCGAACGCGGTGATGATCCTCTCCGCCTTCGCCGCATTCTGCGAAGGCTTCGCCGGCATAGAGCCCTTCTCTCAAGCCTGGGCAAAGTACTTCCAGTTACGGAAGCAAGTCATCCAAGAGCCGCCCCGGAGCAAGGATGACCCGCCGGAGACGGCCCAGGAGAAGAAGGACCGCCCCATGACCCTTTGTGGCACGGCCACCATCATGTCCCGGAAGGGCTCGGACTTCCCCAAGGTGGAACTCCTCGAGTCTTGCAAGAAGTGGCAGAAAAGCTTCTTCTACGTCAAGAACACCACCGACGAGGATCTGCTCAACCTGCCGCCATTTGTGGACGAGCCACCCTTGGCTATGAAGAACTGGACCTACAACCCGAAGAACTCGGTGATGCCGGTGAACGCGCTCCACCGGGTTAAGGGTGAGCTCCGGGATGCCGGCCTTACCCCTCAAGATCTAGTGGCATGCTTCATCAGCCGGCGCGTCTCTCCTCTGCAGCGCCGGTCACACAAAATCTGCCAGATGAGCGGGCCCATGGACCCCACCCGGCATTCTACACATGAGCTGACTCCGGCCGACATTCTGCGGCGGATCAAGGACGTCTGCAAGTCCTCTCAGGCCACCTTTGCCTGGGGACTTGAACCATATAGCCGGGATCGGCCCGCCCCGACGGTAAACCCTCCTGGCCGACACATAATCTCTTGTCCGGCACATAGATAATTAAGCCGACACATATTTATTTACCGACATATATCATGTTTGGCCGAGACATTGCTATTTGCCGCCATATTCCTTTGTTTGATCAATTGACCTTGCTCCTATACAGAAATTTAGCTTCCAGGCCATGGAGAACTCCCGGATCCAGATCGCGGCAGACCGCACTGTTGCGGATGTTGAAGATCCGGATCACTGGGACAAGCTGCCCCGGAACACCCGTGCTGCCTCTGCCGTGGGTAAGGCCACTTCATCCCGGCATTTCGCTCAAGACCGGAGTAACGATGACTCCTATGAAGACTGCCAGACGTTTATCTGCCCGACACCTCTTGCTTATGCTTTTCTAGAAACACCTATTGCTTACGCCTTTCCAATGCCGTCCTCAGCTATCCCGGACGACATGGTTGTCGACGCCGCCCCTCTGAACCAGGGACCTCCTTCCACCGGCGGACGTACCGGCCGGAAGCGAGGCGTGAAGCCCCAGCCCGACACACCTCAGCAACAGAAGAGGCAGAAGGTTGGCGTGCCCATTCCGAAGAAACAGAGGCCTGTTGCCTCGGGGTAAGTTTCTTTTCTTTGCATTTCCTCCGACATATCTCTAGCTTTGATTATTAACTTGGTGTTTTTCTCTCTTTCAGGGCTCCTCTTGCGCCGGAACAAGCTTCTGGCTCAAGTGGCGGCCCGAAGGTTACCAAGCCGGCGGAAACTGCCACCTCCGACATACCATCTGCTAGTCACACGACCTCCCCGGCGCCGGCATCTTCGCCTGCGCCCGATAGACCTACCTTCCCGGCGAAGGACGATCCTCCACCGGAGCAAGACAACTCTGCCCCCGACGTTCATATGGACTCGGGGGCTCAACAGGAACCTCCAGCTTCTGATGTCCATATGGACACAGGAGCCCAACGAGATGCCCCCGACTCCGGCGCGCCCATCAGCGGCGCCGGGACTACTGAGGATGTCGGCGCAAGCAACAAGAGCGTCGGCACAGATATCAAAGGAAAAGGCCCTGCAGTGCCGGAAGTCCGGACTATTCCGGAACCTGCCCCTGCTGGCCAAGCTGCACCGGCCGCGCCGGAACAACCCACGCCCAAGACTCCCTCTGCTAAGAAGACTCCAGCACCAGCCAAGACCGCTGCCCCGGCCAAGACCTCCATCCCGGACAAGACCTCTGCCCCGGTCAAGTCCGGCCCCCTCAAGATCTAGCCGACCAAGTCCGGCACACCGTCCGCCGCCACTGCTCCTCCTAAAGCAGCATCCCGGCCCAGCTCTGCCCTGGCCCTGCATCTTGGCAGGGCAGCAACCGGCCTGGCTACCGGCCCAGCTTCTTCGACACGCCGGAACTTGAGGGCCGCGTCCCCCTGGAGACGAAAAGTGACCAGAGCCTTGGGTCTCTTAAGGAGCACTGTGTCAGGTGGAATGACGCCGGCAACATGGACACTGCGGATTCCAGGAGCAAGAAGATGGCCGAAGCCTCAGCCACTGGCAATCCATCAGACATCCTGGCCGCGAAGCCCATTCCGATTGCCTGCGAGCTCCTCAGCCTCCAGCAAAGACTTCACCAATTGGTCGATGCCACCAATGTAAGTCTTCTCTACCTATACACATATCCCCAGTCCCCGAAAATGTCGGCTGTCCAGGATACGGACATTCGGGGTTTTCCAATACTCTTTTAATTAGCCGTTCTCGAATTAACTGCCGACATATGAGCTCGACCCGAGCTTCAAATCCTAGTCACCGAGAGCCGGGATAGGTGCGCAGCACCTGTGCCGGGTCTTCAACAGCATGAATATTTCGTATAATCTTCAATTGTATTGGCATGCTAGACTTTTCTCATAACCTTTCAAATCCTAACACTTTTGCAGCGCATGAACAACACACGCGCCGACATGTTCCATGACTTGGTGTGCGAGCACCGGAAGCTATCTGACGCACATAGCAAGGTCTTGCTGGAACTGCGCCAGAAAGGTAAACTCATCCGACATATACGCCGGATGCCTTGCCTTCTTTTTTCTTCATAGACCATTTTGCTGGCACACCTAATATGCCGACACATAACCTTTTTCCGTCATCCCGCAGCTGGTGCCGAAGCCCAAGTCACCGAGCTTGTCAAGAGGGTGAAGGAGCTGACAGGTATGCCGGATCCTGCTGTCACCCGAATAGACACTTTATACTTCAAATCCTTTATCTCTTGTCACTGTTTTCTATCTTCACCTTGTTTTGACTTCAAATCTTTTCAGATGATAAAGCTGCACTGGAGGCACGCCACCAGGACTGTATGTCCTCAGTGGATGTGGCCAAGCAACTGGATGACCGGGATGCCGCTCACAAGGTCGAGACAGAGCAGTTGAAGGGCCGGATCGCCGAGCTTCTGGAGGAGAAGGAGCAGAGGGAGGGTCAACTCAAGAAGGCCCAGGAGCTGCTTGTCACCTCCGAGACTGATGCCTCCAACGCCCATGCCGAACTGTCTAGCTTGAAGGAGCAGGCAACGAAATGGGAAGTTACAGTTGCACAACTCAATGCTGACCTCGCCAGTAAGCTTCAAATCCCTTTTTTCCTTATCCTGCCCGACATACCATAATCCTTTCCGGCATACCATCTATGCCAACATATTCCCCTCTTGCTAATATTATCTATTTTTCTCAGACATGTTTCCCGCTTCCGTCGAAGACGTTGAGAGGGCTCTGCAGTTGGATCGAGAGAACCGGGGTGTTTCGGTTGACTCGGCCAACTGGGACATGTCGGAGCAGCTGTTGGCCCTGCAATCCCGGAAGAATGCCATGACCCTCTACACAGAAGAACTCTTTTATGGCGCCCAGGAGGCATTCTCTGCCCTCTGGCCGGGACAAAGGACGCCCACTGATCCTGTTGATCTCGGCAATGATCTGCAGCTTGCCAAGGTTCGCCTCCGGGAATGGCGGGATTCCGGCGCGAGGGTAGGAGCTGATGAAGCTCTCAGCTACTTCCTCTCCTGGTATGAAAAAGCTGATCTGGAGACTTTGCGCACTGTGCGCGAAGGATCCATCTGGACCACGGATCCGGAACACATCCGGCGTCGGCGGGAACTGGCCCACAGTTATGTGGATTATGCCGACACCAATGCCTTTGTCCGGGACATCCGCGAGCTGGAAAAGACAGCAGACGATGCCAAGGATGCTGCTGATGCTGAGGGCTCTGATTCCAGCCAAGACGAAGAGGAAGCTGAAGAGGCCGACACTGATGCTCCAGAACAGGCGTCTGTCCCGGGCGGAGGTGATGGCTCCATTCCATCTGCTGGGTCCGGCACTCCTGAAGCCGACATTTCCACTGCTACAGCTCCACCAGCCGGCGGCTCTGCTTCTGCCCCTGCTTCTTAACTTTGCCGTACCAAAAACTTTAAGGTTTATCAGATCCCCGGTATGCCGGGTGTAGATGTAATATATACTCTATTTCCCTTAAGTTTGCTAGTTGAACAAGTTTTAACTTGGTTTGCTTGATTATGAATGCCGGATCATCTTTTGGCTAAGTCACCGAGTTTGTTTTCCTGTTTCCTCAACTTCACAACCTTGGCTACTTGTCTACCTTATTTGGCTTTCGACGTATGAGTCTCAAGGTTGCTTCATCGAACATACAGTACTTTAACTTTGAAACTTAGACTTCAAATCATCCGACATTTCAAGTTTTATCTTTAGCTTTAACATAAATGTCGGTTCGCTTGCTATACATTTCCTTAGCCGTTTTCCATGTGTAGACAATCTCTGGCATCTACTCTTGCTAGCCATGAAGCCGGGTTTCGGACAGCAGCTGAGTCGAAGAGCGGCCTTTGTTGCCGACACATTACTAGGCCGATATAGGAAACATTCAAATCAAGCCAGCCGGCATATAACAAAAACTGAAAATAAACAACGATATATCTCGGAGGTAGAGCCCGCTCTCTTCGGGATGCCGACATTTCATTCATTAGTCTTGTGCCGGCATAAAGCGCCGGCACACAAAGCAAAATATGGAAATACATACATTGTGCTGCTCAGGAGTAAAAGGGGCGGAGTAGAGCTATGTTCCATGGTCTCTTGGTTTCTTCTCCGGACCTGTCCGCCTTATCCTTCTTGGGGGCCTGCGCATCTATAAGATAATAGGCATCATTGTGCAGAGCTCGGCTCACAATGAATGGCCCCTCCCATGGAGGAGTTAACTTATGCCGGCCCTCTGTTCCTTGCCTTAGCCGGAGTACTAGATCTCCCTCTTGGAATATCCTTGGATTTACCTTCTGCGCATGATAGCGTCTGAGGTTCTGCTGATATACTGCTGTTCTTGACAGTGTTACTTCTCTTGCTTCTTCCAGCAGATCCACATCATTTTCCCTGGCTTCTTTAGCCTCTTCCTCAGTATATAGCACTACTCTTGGTGCATCATGTATTACATCTGTTGGAAGCACAGCTTCTGCTCCATACACCAGGAAAAATGGTGTGTAGCCTGTTGACCTATTCGGAGTTGTCCTTAAACTCCAAAGCACTGCTGGCAATTCATCTAGCCAACATCCCGGAGTTTTCTCTAGTGGCTCTATCAGCCGGGGTTTTATGCCGGATAATACTAGCCCATTTGACCTCTCTACTTGGCCATTGGTACAAGGGTGAGCGACCGACGCAATGTCCAGCCGGATTCCCACTTCCTCACAAAATCTGGCAAATGGCCCTTGGGCAAAGTTCGACCCATTGTCAGTGATGATGCCATGAGGAACACCATATCTCAAGATTATATCTTTTAAGAATTTCACTGCTGTGTGACCATCACACTTGCTTATGGGCTTCACTTCAATCCATTTGGTGAACTTGTCCACCATGACCAGGATATGGGTCATCTTTCCTCTGGCCGGCTTAAAAGCCCCGACCATATCCAGGCCCCAAACAGCAAAGGGCCAGGTTATCGGGATAGTCTTCAAGGCAGATGCCGGCTGATGAATTTGGTGGGCATATCTTTGACACCCATTGCATTTCTGGACCAAATCTTCTGCTTCTTGCAGTGCCGTCGGCCAATAGAAGCCGTGCCGGAATACCTTTGCCACCAATGCTCTGGATGAAGCATGGTGACCACACTCCTCCTGATGAATTTCCCGGAGCATCTCCAGGCCTTCCGCAGACTCAACGCACCTCTGCAATACTCCGGTGACACTTCTTTTATATATTTCCTTGTTGATGATGGTATATCCTTTGGATCTCCTTGCAACCCGGCGTGCCTCGGCTTCATCCGCCGGCACTTGACCATCCACCAAGAAATCCATAATAGGACGTGCCCATGAGGGCACTTCCTTGACAGTGAACACTGCCTGATCTATCTCCATCATTTCGACCGACACACAATCGATCTCCATAGGCTGCGAAGTCCCCGGGACTGAGGAATCAGTCCCCGGGTATGCCGGAGCAGTTCCCGGGTATACCGGCACAACCTCTTGGTACATTTTACCCTTGCCCCTAGTTCTGCTCCGGAATACTGCACTCACCGCATATGTCGGCCCAGTCCCCGGGACTGAGGAAACAGTCCCCGGGTTATCTGATCTGACTCCGGCATCTATCTCCATCGGAATTGCCTCCTCCGGACTTGGTGGGACATAAATGGACGATGATTCTGGCGAGGGCTTGATTGACGGCTTCCTCAGATGCTCCAATGAAATGCCGGGCGGGATTGAATCTCTGGAAGATCCCAGCTTGGACAATGCATCGGCTGCGTCATTCTGAGCCCGGAGAACATGCCGGAACTCACAACCTTCAAAGTAACCACTTAACTGCTGCACCAGGAAACGGTAGGATCCCATGTTAGCATCATGCGCATCCCATATTCCGGAACACTGCTGAATCACTAAGTCAGAATCACCGAAACACATAATCCGGCGAATTCCTATGTCCTTAGACACCTTCAGGCCATGCACAAGTGCCTCATATTCCGCCACATTATTTGATGCTGCAAAATGAATCTGCAGGACATATCTCAATTGGTCATTCTTTGGTGAACTGAGAACTATGCCGGCACCCAGGCCATGTATTGTCTTGGATCCATCAAAATGCATCCTCCAATAATTTGCATCTGGCAATGGTGGCTCATATTGTATCTCGGCCCAGTCAATAAAGAAGTCAGCCAACACGTGGGACTTGATTGTATCCCTCTTATCATACTGAGGTGTATATGGTGAAAGCTCTATTGCCCACTTTGCTATCCGGCCGCTGGCATCTTTATTACTTATGATTTCCGAGATAGGGGCCTCGGCCACTACCCGGATTGGATGCTCTTGGAAGTAATGCTTGAGCTTCTTGGCCGCCATATAGACACCATAAGTCATCTTCTGATAGTGGGGGTAGTTTTGCTTTGAGGTGGAGAGGACTTCACTCAGATAATATACCGTCCGCTGCACGGTTTTGCCTCCTTCCTCTCGCTCTACTACCACCACAGCACTGACGACTCTATTGGTTGCCGCTATATAGAGCAACATCGGCTCACGGGGCATCGGAGACGCTAATACCGGCGCTGTTGACAACATTTGTTTCAATTCCTTGAAAGCTGCATCTGCTTGTGTTGTCCAGACAAATGTGTCGGACTTCTTCATCAACTGATATAACGGCAAAGCTTTCTCTCCTAGCCGGCTTATGAAACGGCTCAGGGATGCGAGGCACCCAGTGAACTTCTGTACTTCCTTCAAATCTGTCGGTGGCTTCATCCTTTCTATGGCACGAATCTTGCCGGGATTCATCTCAATACCCCGGCTGGAAACAAGGAAGCCGAGCAACTTGCCCTCTGGCACACCGAAGGTACACTTAGCCGGATTCAACTTCATCCGGAATCTCCTCAGGTTTCCAAAGGTTTCCCGGAGATCATCTATGAGAGTCTTGCTCTCCTTGGTTTTTATGACGATATCGTCAACATATACCTGCACATTTTTATCTATTTGATCGTGCAAACATTTTTGCATACACCTTTGGTAAGTTGCACCGGCATTTCTTAAACCGAACGGCATAGTGAGATAGCAATAAGCCCCGTACGGGGTAATAAAGGATGTCTTTATTTGATCCGGCTCATACAAAGGGATCTGGTGGAAACCAGAATAGGCATCTACAAATGATAGCAGTTCACATCCAGCTGTGGAATCAATCACTTGATCGATCCGAGGGAGCGGGAATGGATCTTTAGGGCATGCCTTGTTCAAGTTGGTGTAATCAACACACATCCGCCATACTTTCACTATGGCGGGCTCATCCTTCTTCTTTTCCACCAAAACCGGATTAGACACCCAATCCGGATGAAGCACTTCTTTGATAAAGCCGGAGGCTAAGAGCCTGGCCACTTCGTCCCAAATGGCTTTCCTTCTATCGCCTGCATTCCGCCGGAGCGGCTGCTTCACCGGCTTAGCATCCGGTCTCACATGCAATGCGTGCTCAGCCAGCTCCCTCGGCACACCTTGCAAGTCTGAAGTAGACCATGCAAAGATATCCCGATTCTCACGGAGGAAGCTGATGAGCTCGCTTTCCTATTTGTGATCCAAACTTGCCCCGACAAGGGCATGGCGCTCCGGGAAAACTTCATCCAGAGGCACCTTTTTGACTTCCTTGCCCACTTGAAAAGAAGCACTGCCACCGGGATTTGCCATGCCCGGCATAGATTTGCCGGCCACGACCGTCTCAGCAATTTCCACTGATCGCTTGAGCCTCTTCCTTTCCTCTGCAATGATCAGAGTCTCGGCCAGGTTAGACCCGGCTGTAGCACATGCCATCGAACGCTTGTAATCACCCATGATGGTAATCGCCCCTCTGGGCCCCGGCATCTTCATCTTTAGGTACGCAACATGCGTAGAGGCCATGAACTTTGCCAATGCCGGCCTCCCCAGCAAAGCATGGTAGGGGCTTTCCAGATCAACCACCTCGAACATGAGGTTTTCCACCCTGCAGTTATCCCGGCTGCCAAACATGACATCCATCCGGATCTTGCCCATCGGCGCACACGAAAGTCCCGGCACAATGCCGTGGAATGTAGTCTTGCTTGGCTCCAGCATATTCTCCTTGATCTCTAGCTTCTGCATCGTATCCCGATACATGATGTTGATGCTGCTTCCATTGTCAATGAGGACCTTGCTGAACCTCACGTTATTAGCCAGCCCGACAAATGTCGGATCCATTACTAGCGCATACCCACCGGGGTTTGGCATGATCCTGGGATGATCTGCCCTGTCCCAGCCAATGGCCTGGTCAGACCAATGCATCATCTTCGGAACTGCCGACATAACAGCGTTTACCTCCAAACACCGCCGGTACAAGCTCTGCTTGTCTGTTCTTTCGGTCTCAAATACCATGTAGCTCTGATCGTGCTCCTTGTACTCATTCTGGCCCGCTCCTGGGCCTCCGGCACTATATTCCGGATTATAGCTCTGGTCTATTTGATTTACGCCGGCATTTCCGGCATTGCTCTGATTCCCGGGATTAACCGGCCTGGGCGGGACTGCAACTGTATTTGCACCTGTCAACGGCGATGGAGCTGCCGGGATAGATGGCCTAGCCGGTCCCCAGGGACCTGCATGACCTGCTAATATGTCGTCCAGCCATGAACAGTTTCTCGTCAAATGATTTGCCGGCTTACCCGGCTGGAACGTGTGAAACACACAAGGCTTGTCCATGGCCAGACCCACTGTATACTTCGGCCACTGCTTCTTCTGTCCGGCGGCTCCGCCGGCATTCTTGTTGATCCAGACATTCTTCTTCTGGAAGGGCTGCGCTTGCTGCTGCGGTTGTTGCTGCTGAGGCTGCTGATAGTCCTCATATCTCGGGCGTTGGCTACTGCCGGCGCCCTCTTGCTCTTCCTCCACAACAGCTACTTGTGCTGCTCCATACCGAAAATCCGGCCGCTCATCTCTCCTCTTGTTCCGGTTATCCGGGCGATAGAACTGCCCCGGTCTCCCGGTGTTGCTATTGTTCCGCTGGGTCTGCCCCTGTCCTTGTGAATCAAGGGTGGGCTGCATGGGGTCTCCCAGAGCATAACTATCGGCAATCTTGATTGTCTCGGCCAGCATGGCCGGCATGTCCCTCTGCAGCTTTTGCCACAACATGGTGCCGTGCCGGCACCCATGAGCGAACCACATGATGGCCTGCTGCTCCACAACTCCTTCGCAGGAATTGCGCAAGGTGCACCACCTGGTCAGATAGTCTCGGTCGGTCTCATTCACTCCCTGCCGGCAGTTAGCCAGCTGCTGAGGACGATTCGGCCTCTTATATGTACTGGTGAAGTTTTATACAAACTGTTCTTCAAAATCAACCCAGCCGTTGATACTTCCGGCAGGCAGATTATTCAGCCATATCCTGGCTGGTCCTTCTAGCATTTGCGGTACATATCGTACCACCAATCTGAGGTTTCCTCCGGCAATGTTCACTGCGGTGGAGTAATCCTCCAACCAATCTTCCGGCTTTGTACTACCGTTGTATGTCCTCGCGCCACGCGCGAGCTGGAAATAGTAAGGTACCGGCTCACCCATAATCCGGGGTCCAAAGCACATAGGACCCGGAGCTCCTTGCCTCTCCACCAACTCCGATTGGTGAATCCTGTCCAGCTTGAAGCGCGCATCACTTGCTGCTAAGGACCGAGGTCCTAGCCGGGATGCAATTGGGCCCGCGATCACTTTTTCCTGCTGCTGCTCCGGCTGATACTGCTCACTTTGCCGGCCTTGCTGATGCTGCTACTGATATCCCGCCCTGACAAGGGCGGAATTCCCATCATCCTCTCGATGTCCCGGTTGACCTGCACCTTGCCGCTGCGCTGCACCTCTGGCGCCCTGCTGCTGACGCCGGGCTGCACTGTTACTCCGGCCACCTCCGGCCGAAACTGCCCCTTGCCCGGCCGGCACATTCTGGCCAGCACTCTTGCGGCCGACATACTTGTCAGCTTGGCCGGCACTCTTCTGAGCTATTGCCTGCTTTCCGGCAATTGCCGGATCATACACTTGGATCTGCTTGTCCCGGCGGCCAGAGGTCACACTTCCGGCATGCCGGGCACTTGGATGCGGGGACGAAGCTTCGCCCCTCGACCTTGCGCCGGCACCTCCTACCGACGCAATGTACTGGGATGCCCCGGCACCTGGGTTTGCCTTCTTAAAGGCCTCCTGCTGCTTAGTAGCTTCAGACAAAAGATGGTTAAGCCGGGCTTGCTGCTCATGCAGTGCTTCACCGGACAAATTAGATAAGTCCTTAGCTACCTCTGCTGCTGCTCTAAGGTTCTTCACTGGTGAGCTATAAATTACCTTAGGCACAGTACTAGTTGCAGTATGAATCTTAGCTCTAGCACCTTTACCTAGCTCAGCATTAAGATCTCTACCTCTAGTTCTAACCTCATCTATCCGGCTAGGCCGGGTTACCACAGGAGTAAAACCATGAGCTGCCTCATACTCACGGTGTTGCCGGTTAAACCGCTCGCGTTCCTGGTGCATGGCCAGGGCCTCGTCGACGAGGGCCTGACAAGATCCCTCCAGGACCTCCCTTGTCTGCTCCGGATCATCGCCGGATCGCACCGGCTCGAGAAGCCGATCGATGATGGGAAGAAGCACCTGACCCTTTGCCGGCACAGCAGAAGTGCCGACCAGGTTCTCGACACGCTCCAACGGAGGACGCGCCGACCTCTTGGCCTTCGGCGGCTCCGGGGGAGTATCTCCTCCTCCTGCTGCTGCTGCTGCGGCCTTGCCGGCACCATCTGCCGGCGGCACTGATGTGCCGGCCATCATTACCTCGGCCGACTCTACTGAGCAAGCGCTACGCCCAGCGTGAGCCAGCCGATGTGACGGAGGATCCGCCGCCACCAGCACCTTTTCCCTGCAAACTCTCTCAGTCCCCACGTACACCTCGTGGGAACCGAAAGACATGATCCGGCCATCCCTGGGGAACGGCCGGCCGCCGAGACATCCGGCGTTGTCACTGACGAAGCTGAGCGAGCCTAGCCTCAGGACGAGGCCAGAGACCACGCGCACTCCCGAAGCTGCTATCGCAGACCCCGTCCGAATAAACACTCCGCCCAGCATATCGATCTGCCCCACGGTGGGCGCCAAATGTCGTCGTGGTGAAACAACATATGCCATAGGATGGCTTAAATGGGGGCCAAACTAGATGCTGGAGGATTCGGGAGAGGGGAACGAGCTAAAAAGCATGACATAAAGGAACACAGATCTACCCAGGTTCGGGGCTCTCGTAAGGAGATAACACCCCTACTCCTGCTCTACTGGTTTTATATTTGGATCGATGGAGTACACAACAATGGTGCTTCCAAGCTCTCAGCTAGAGGAGGAAGATGAACTGCTAAGTGTAGGAACACAGAGTGACCAACCCCTTACTAGGACTCCCTGTGCCACCTTATATAGTGGTGGCCAGGGTTACAACGGTCATATAAGACCAGGAGACACCAACTACGCTCCAAACAGGACATGCTGACGATAGGCAAGACCTTTGACTTTGCCCCTGATTGCTCTCGATGGGACTCCACATCCCTGTACCTTGTACTTCCTGCACTGTGACCTTACCTCTGTGATGTAAGGGCTGTACTTGTGCACAGTGAGAGTAGATAGACCACCACTGTGCACCCTGTCAACATGATCCCTCTCCATACTTGGCAGAGTCTCTCCTTGATTGTAGGGACATGACATCTTAGCTGACTTCTGTATCCCGGATACGACCGTTGGCCATATCCTGGATATATATGCCGGACCAACGACCTATGAAGGTCGGGTAATCCGGCTTACCCTGCTCCTGCACGATATAACATATAAGTTAGGCCGGCATATCTATATATATGCCGGCATTCCTCAAATAAGTATCCCGGTTATACCGGCATATCCAAACATTAGCCGGGATACACATATATGCCGGCCTGGCCGATGCTCCTATATTCCGGCCAGGCCCTTCCTTGGTCAACCGGCATGAAGTCAACCATAGACCTTGCATCTTTCTAGTCTCTTGACCCTACCGGGGGTTATCCCCCGACACTTTTCTGAAATTTTTAACAAACCTCATAAAAAAATGATTTTGAGACAAGCAAATGTAGGAAACTACTATAGTGAGTTACTAGAGAGCTAACATGCATCAAAATAACATTTCCAAGCAATAGAACAAGCATGCATACTCATTTATCCCGCCACCTACAATGCTAAAATACTCAAGGAATACTTCACCAAAAGAAATTCTACTTGGACAAGCGGAGGAGTCACATACCGGAGAACAATTGCTCCAAAAGAAATTCTACTTGGACAACACTATTAGTATGCAAATTAAGCTCCAAAGGTCTTTCAATTTTATCTTCAAATCTAAACTCGGGAAAAAGACTAAAGAACTCTTTATTTTCCATTAAGCCTAACTAGTGAAAATAAAAACAAGAAACAAAAAGATATAATTGCAGAATCTAAAGGAAATAACTCCGAGCACCCACACAGGAGGATGCGAGTACCTTTTACCTTACCTCCCCGACAACGGCGCCAGAAAAGAGCTTGATGTCTATGCACGCGTATGTTCTTGTAGACAGTGTTGGGCCTCCAAGTGCAGAGGTTTGTAGAACAGCAGCAAGTTTCCCTTAAGTGGATCACCCAAGGTTTATCAAACTCAGGGAGGAAGAGGTCAAAGCTATCCCTCTCAGGCAACCCTGCAATTACGATACAGAAAGTCTCTTGTGTCCCCAACACACCCAATACACTTGTCAGATGTATAGGTGCACTAGTTCAGCGAAGAGATAGTGAAATACAAGTAGTAGTGATGATTATAAGTAGCAAATGTGATCTGAAATAAATATCGCTGCGAGCAAACATGTAACAAAATAGGAAGTAAATGGTGTGCAATGCTTGGAAACAAGGCCTAGGGATCATACTTTCACTACTGGACACACTCCCAACAAATATAACATAATTGAACCAATAGATACTATCATCCATATGCAACTCAAAACAATTCTCCAATGGAAAACGAATACTAATCATGCGTAGGGCTACGAAGCACTCCTCAAAGTCCGTATGTACCCAAACTAGATTGTCCCACACTATCACCTTGAACGCACTAGATGGTTCCAATAAACACCAACAATTCATAGAGACATTAACCAAAAAGATACACATGATGCACACACTAGTCACCTTTACACCATGATACGAGGTATCTCCGGAGAGTATAATAATTAAGCATAGGAGTAGCATAATATCTGAATAATAACATCTACCAATTCAACTAGATACAAAGCTCACGATCACATAAAGATCACATCATGGGAGAGAGAGGTGAACCACATAGCTACCGGTAGAGCCCTCAGCCCCGGGGGAGAACTACTCCCTCCTCATCATAGGAGACATCAAGGTTGATGGAGATGGCGGTGAGGTCGATGGAGATGGTGGAGACGGCGATGGAGACCGATGGAGATGGCTCCGGGGGCGCTTCCCCGTCCTGGCAGGGTGCCGGAACAGAGACTTCTATCCCCCAAAATTTGTCTTCGACGGCGGGCGCTGCGGAACTGTTCTGGGAAAAATGCTGACTCTCCTAGGGTTTTCCGTCCCGAGGCTTTATATAGGCGAAGGGGCGTCGTCAGGGGGCTGCCAGGGTGGCCTCACACATAGGGGGCGCGGCCAGGGCCTGGGCCGCGCCGCCCTGGTGTGTGGGCAGCCCCTGGCCCCCCTCCGGCTCTCGTTTGGTCCTCGTCCTTCGTCCGGGAAAAATAAGACTTCTGGAACTTGTTTTGTCCAATTCCAAGAATATTTCCTGTGTAGCTTTTCTGAAACACAAAAACAGCAGAAAACAGGGAACTGGCACTGTGGCATCTTGTCAATAGGTTAGTTCCGGAAATCGCATAAAAACGCCACGAAGTGTAACGAAACACAAGGCAAATGGTGTAAAAACAAGCATGGTGCATCAAACATTATAGATACGTTTGAGACGTATCATTGCACTAATTGGCATTTGTGTGATTTAATTCACATGAGTCATTTCAAATCCTATTCATGCTTTAATAAAGCATCAAGACTTCATCATGTATTATATTGCCTAGTCCAATTCTCTCTAATCAAATCATATTGATCTTTTCCCAACCAGCACTCAAACCCATGTCCATCTATCCACAATTCCTTTGCCATATCTTTCGGGTCATTACATCTCAATAAATCTAAATTTTTAAACAAACACTTTTCAATTGTTTGATTTGTTTGTGTTTGTATGGTGTGTTTATGTATGTTATTTCTGTGATATAGTTTGTGCGAAGAGCTACGTGCTTAGTTGAGAGAAGTGAAAAGGATCGTATTCTTCAAAAAGGCAAGTGACAGACATATCCCCTACCCACTTTTATTCTGCATTAGTGGTTTTCAGTAGAATGCATGATAGGTGAATATTCAAATGTTTATAAAGTACTAGATCCTAGTAGTGTGTAGCCAATCCCAAACCCCACTTGGTAGGATACTAAAAGTATATGAATACTGATGCCATGCTATGATTATATGCTAAAGTTGTTTTGTGAATAAATTAACAACTTCAATTAAAATGAACTACCTGGGTGGAGTGGTTTGTGATGGAAAGTAAAGTAGGTGGGTCCTGGGGCACATGCTAGGACAGATGTGTAGCTCAGGATACTGCTCGGGACGGCCACTCAGGATTAAAGAGATTAATATGGCTTCCATGATTAAAGTACTTCTAGTACAGCCTTATGACAATATGGGCTCTGTCTTGATTGAGTAGGATTAAGGGTTCAGCCATAGGGTACTGACAGCAGGTGGTAGCAAAATATAGGGCGTACGGTCAGATCCAGATGGTTGAATGTTTTTTCTGAAAGGTCTTGTTTCATTTTATGTATGGGCGTAAAATGAATCTTAAGGTGAAAGTGCACAACCCTTGCAAGATGTTAAAATCTAATCGATTAGCTGAGTCCTCGGAATGGACAATTGAGTCTCTAGCCATGGAACGATCGGAAGAATCTCATTATCTTTTCTGAATGCTTTAAAACTTGACTAGCAACAATCAGGAGAAGGCTCAGGGCCATACACTCCGAGGGGTGATGGTATCTGTACTTCAAACTATGTTGAGTTTCGCCCAGAAACTACATACCGGCCAGTATGTCATGTATGGGGGTTATTTCAGCCCTTCATAAATAAAATCTTGATAAAAGAATTTTGCAAAGATTATAGGATAAATTTGGCTTTTTGCAAATTAGCCTTTGAGATCCACAAGCCAGATTTCATGTAGTTTAGTTTTTTCACAAATGCCACCAAATATGTGTCATTTGCTAGTACGTTATTGTACTGACCCCTCTGGGGCTGCATATTCAAATGTGCAGGTTTTCATTTCGAATAAGGAACCAGGAGTAGGATCTCGAGCTTACATTCCAACATGTCTGCCTGTGGCACTTGATGAAGATGGAGGCTCATTCCTACTATGCTTATGCTGTGTACTCATAAGGTTGAAGGCCTATGTAACTGGATTTACGTTGTAATATTGATGCTATTGCAATGATTACTTTATTTTGTACTGTGGTGCTATCTACTGATCTAGGGAATGACACAGATACACAAGAGTTCTGCCTTTTGATACCAGTGGCCGGATTGAAGTCAGTCGTTCTAGGCCCATAGTTACTGCACTTTTCTAGTAATGCACATGTAACTTTGGTACTTTAACATCTCACATGACAGGCATTGATTGGTGTTCCCAGTTTTTGCAAGAACTTGACAGTCCATACGGATACATGCGGCTATTTTTATCCAACATTTAAGCAATATTCTTGATATTTTCAAAAAAAATAGGTTTGATTCACCGGAAAATAACTGCATATTGGATGTGCCGATTTCAAGCACAACAAAATAGTTAGAAAAAATAAAGGTCTTATGGACATTTTTTGACGAAAAAGGCAGAGAGGAGCTGCTTTTTCATTGATAATAGGTGACAAGGGTATAGCTAATAGATCCCGTTAGTTGAGTACCCCCTGAGGCCCGTTAAGCTAGGCCCAATTGTAATGATAGTCGAATACGAGTTCTTACCGTATGTCGATATTGTAATCTGTATCGGACCCTACCCGATCCTCGAGACCTGGCCACCTATATATAGGGGCCAGGAGGGGACGGTGTAGGCCAGATTGAAAGCAAGCCAGGTTGAACACCCAAGTTTACTTTCGACACGCACCTATTTCAACTAACTTTACCTTCGAGTTCATCCGACGCCCTATCTCCCCGATCCTAAGTTCTTCATCTAGGACATTTGTCGAGTTAACCCCTCGTCAATTGGCGCCGACCGTGGGGACTTGGGTGTTGGAATCATGAATTTGACGGCTTTTTCGCTTTTAGCCAACAGCAGTACAGAAGTCGACAAAAATCAAGAGATGGAATTGACAATCGGAAGTTTAAGCTTCCTCACCGGGCCATCGGGTTCATCTCGCCTTTCGGATTCGACGAAATCAGATCCGTTGGCAAGCAAGCCCGAAACAGAGGAAACATGGGAATCATCAGAAGACTCTTCCAGCGAGGTAAACTCGCCGGTCAGCTTCAACAAAGCATCAATCGCAGAAGGCAACAAAATTCAGGAAAATTTCGACTTAGAAGAAAGAGAGTGCCAGACGCACAACAACGCAAAGGACTTCGCCGTGGAAAGCAGCGGCGTCTCCAAAGTACATCAATTATGCGTTATTATCACCGAAGCAGAAGAATAAAACAACAGCGAAGGAAGTAAAAAGGTCGACAGGCTAGTCGACAAAATGAAAGAACACAACAAAAAGGAAAAGGAGAAAGTCCACGTTTCGGCTGGCGAATGGAGAATGATCAAATCAGCCATCAATCATGGTACAGAAGTACCCGAAGGATCGAGAAGAGAAGTTCTAATGGGCTATCAGTATGCATTATACCAACACAGGAAGAAACTAAGGGAGGAAAGAGATATGGTTTTTCGAGACAATAACAGTATATCAAGGGAGGAGTACTGGGAAGACCATAGCGAAGATTCAGAGTACAGCAGAGAAAGGCACAGAGACCCAAAGCACAATAGAGAGGCGATGGCGCGTAGCAGAGAAGAAAGGTACTCAAGGAGCCCTACCCCACAGCTAGAAGAGGAGGAACACGATTTCATACAAGAAACACCAGAAGCAGCATTGGTAGCAGCACAAGCATATTTACTAACTACAAGGCCAGAACCTGGGGACCCGTGAGAAGATATGCACCGAGCCGCGATACGAAGCCTTGGAATAGTTGAAAGCAAGATCAGGGAGGAAGGCCCAGAGATAAAGTCGACAAGCCGCAGGGAAAATCAAAAAGAGAAGTTCAGATACAACTTCGCAAATAATGAGTACAGCGAGTCATCAGAAGAGGAAAGGCGACAGAAGAGAAAAGAAGACGCAAGAAATATAATAGCGCAAGCTCGAGTAAACAAATCGCGTCATGCTTGGAGGGAAGAGAATTATGAAGACGACAATACAGAGATGGGGGCG
The DNA here is from genome assembly GCA_007115705.1 of Dactylis glomerata. Classification (NCBI taxonomy): domain Eukaryota; kingdom Viridiplantae; phylum Streptophyta; class Magnoliopsida; order Poales; family Poaceae; genus Dactylis; species Dactylis glomerata. The sequence goes on along the minus strand of QXEO01000225.1, from coordinate 2,185,492 downwards.
TTATGCTTTACCCGCAGGGTTCGCAAAACGCGGGTACCCAAAGGATTCAAACTGCCACACGACCAGCATAAGTATGACGGGTCGCAAGAACCTACCCTATGGTTATCAGACTATCTGCAGGCAGTACAGATATTAGGAGGAACAAAGGCAACTGCAATGCAAAGTTTACAGCTACACCTCACTGGCGCAGCACGGTCCTGGTTGAATACCCTACCCAACGAATCCATCGGAAGTTGGGGGGAACTCAAAAGTCAATTTGCATGAAATTTTCGTTCAACATATAAGCGCCCAGCATCACGGGAGGAAGTTAAGGCGTGCGTGCAGAGGAAAGGCGAAACTCTACGTTCTTATATACAACGCTGGAGCATAATCAAAAACTCAGCAGAGGACGTCTCCAACGAACGGGCAATAGACGCCTTTACGGCCGGACTTCGTCGCTGATACGTCTCAAACGTATCTATAATTTTTGATGCTCCATGCTTGTTTTTACACCATTTGCCTATTGTTTCGTTACACTTAGTGGCACTTTTATGCATTTTCCGGAACTAACCTATTAACGAGTTGCCACAGTGCCAGTTCCCTGTTTTCTGCTATTTTTGTGTTTCAGAAGTGATACACAGGAAATATTCTCGGAATTGGACGAAACAAGTTCCTGAAGTCTTATTTTACCCGGAAGCTTCCAGACATCCGAAGAGGTGTCAGAGGGGGGCCACCAGGGCCCCAGACACATGCCCGGCACGACCAGGGGCCTGGCCGCGCGGGGCCTGCGTGTGGGCACCTGGCCCCTCCTCCGACGGTGCCCCTTCGCCGATATAAAGCCTCGGGACGGAAAACCCTAGGGGATTCGGCAATTTTCCAGAAGCAGTTCCGCAGCTCCGCCGCCATCGCCGACGAATTTCGGGGGACAGAAGTCTCTATTCCGGCACCCTGCCGGGACGGGGAAGTGCCCCCAGAGCCATCTCCATCGGTCTCCATCGCCGTCTCCGCCGTCTCCATCGACCTCACCGCCATCTCCATCAACCTTGCTATCTCCTATGATGAGGAGGGAGTAGTTCATCCCCGGGGCTGAGGGCTCTACCGGTAGCTATGTGGTTCACCTCTCTCTCCCATGATGTGATCTTTATGTGATCGTGAGCTTTGTATCATGTTGAACAAGTACATGTTATTATTCAGATATTTTGTGTACTCTAGTGATGTTATTAAAGTAATCTATTCCTCCTGCTATGGTGTAACGGTGACAGTGCGTGCATCATGGTGGTACTTGGTTTAGGCTATGATTGTGATCTCTTGTGGATTATGAGAATAATTATTGCTATGATAGTTTGAGTGATCTATTCCTCCTTTCATGGTGTAATGTTGACAGTGTGTGCACCGTGTTAGTACTTGGTCTAAGTTGCAATGATTTCTATCTTGAGTTGTGATCTGATTTGGATATCTCTATGAGTGGTGTTTGTCAAGTACTTGATGAACTTTAAGGGGTGCTTCTGTAGCCACTACACAATGATTAGTGTTATTCAATAGGAGAGTAATTCAGAGTGCCTTAGCAAAGAGAAGTTATTTGTTCAGTCATGTTATATTGTTGGGAGTGTGTCCACTAGTGAAAGTATGATCCCTAGGCCTTATTTCCAAGCTTTGCATACCGTTTACTTGCTATTTTGTTACTTGTTTGCTCACAGCGATATTTATTTCACATCACGTTTGCTACTTATAATCATCACTACCGCTTGTATTTCACTATCTCTTCGCCGAACTAGTGCACCTATACATCTGACAAGTGTATTGGGTGTGTTGGGGACACAAGAGACTTTCTGTATCGTAATTGCAGGGTTGCTTGAGAGGGATAGCTTTGACCTCTAACCTCCCTGAGTTCGATAAACCTTGGGTGATCCACTTAAGGGAAACTTGCTGCTGTTCTACAAACCTCTGCACTTGGAGGCCCAACAAGTGTCTACAAGAATAGAAGTGTGTAGACATCAAGCTCTTTTCTGGCGCCGTTGCCGGGGAGGTAAGGTAAAAGGTACTCGCATCCTCCTGTGTGAGTGCTCGGAGTTATTTCCTTTAGATTCTGCAATTACATCTTTTTGTTTCTTGTTTTTATTTTCACTAGTTAGGCTTAATGGAAAACAAAGAGTTCTTTAGTCTTTTTCCTGATTTTAGATTTGAAGAGAAAATTGAAAATCCTTTGGAGCTTATTTCGCATAGCAATGTTATTAGTACGAATGCTTTGAATCCCGTTATTGCTAATGCTATGGAAAAGTCTAAGCTTGGGGAAGCTAGTTTTGTTAAGTATGATATTTTTAGTCCCCCAGCTTTAGTGGAGAAAGTTTGCTCTGATGATATTTTATCTCCCATATGTGATGTTTCTAATGATGCTTGTGCTCCTCATCCTTTTAAAATACCTACGAAGATTGTTGAACGTGTTATGAATAACCGCTATTCAGGAGATGGAACTGTCCCTCCGGGTGATCATTTACTCTTTATACAAGAATTATGCGAGTTGTTCAAGTGTGCAGGTATTTTGTCAAGCCAAGTTAAGAGGAAGCTATTCTCTTATTCACTGAAAGGCAGAGCTGAGGAATGGTATCGGCTGCTTGAAGATGGTCCATCTATTGCATGGGAGGAAATTGTGCCTCTCTTTTATTCCAAGTTTTATCCTCCAAGTGAAATTCATAAAGATCGTAATCGGATATATAACTTTTGGCCTCATGAGGGAGAAAGCATTGCCCAAGCTTGGGGAAGATTGAAGTTACTAATGCATAAATGTCCTATTCATGATCTTCCCCGCAATATTGTTATTGACAATTTTTATGCACGGCTTACTCTTCCTGATAAGGATTATTTGGATGCTTCTTGCTTTGGATCATTCACTCATATGAAGGAAGATGCTAAGTGGAAACTTCTTGACCGTATACAAGAGAATGCTGAAGGATGGGAAAACGACAAAGGTAAAGGATCAGGTATGAATTATGAGTTTGATTGCATTGAGTCTTTCGCTGAAACTGCTACTTTTCAAGAGCTTAGTGCTAAATATGGTCTTGATCCTCAAATTATGGTTGATTGCTTTAAAGCCTTTGCTTCCCATATGAATGTTCCTAAAGGAAATGGGGACGTGTATCATGAACCTTTTAAGGACACTTGCATAGAAAGTGATATTGTTATTAATGATTGCAATAAACATGCTCAAACTTCTAAAAGTCCTATTTCTTATAAGCATGTTAATTTTTGTGGAGTACATAGACCTTGTGAACAGAGTTACAACAAGGAAGATTATTGCATCACCCACGCAAATGAAGAAACCAACATGTGGCTCAAGGATCTAGATGTGCTTGGTGAATGGGTTTGTGAGCTTTATCCTTTTCTTTGTGAATTTTGCGGTGAAAAAGGTCACTTTAATTTTTAATGCCCAATTAATCGAACGAGTATCGCAGATTTGTATTGTGATGATAAGATTACTCTCAATCAGCATGATGAGCTTACTTTGTTTTTGAATTGTGAAGAGATATCTAGAAAGCTTTCTTTGGTTGACATGAATGATGTTGATATTAATAGCACCCTTCTTGGTTGTCATCTCTATTGTGCTAAAGATTGCCTCGCAAATACTTACTTACAAGATCTTATTAAACATGATGATTTGTTAAGCTATGATAGGACTAATAGATGTTTCGATCTTATTAATAGAGAGGAGGAATCCTCCAAAGTTTCTTCTGTTGTTCCTGTCAGCAAACCAGATTATGTGGAGAAGATGCCTTTCCCTCCTAGAGAATATGTGGAGAAGATGCCCTTCAAGTCTCTCCCTCCTAAAGGAGAGAGTAAGAAGAAGAAGAAGAAGAGGAGTAAGAGGCGAGAGGACACGGTATCTTCCCCTAAGCGTTATGATCCTGCTATAGATTATGATAATTCTGATTGGGATGATGTTCCTATGCCTATTACTTATGTTAGTGATCATGATTGGGAAAAGCACTCTACTTTTGATATTGAAAATCTTTTTGGTACCAATTCTAAGGTTAATAATTGTTGTACCATTAGTGCTATCCGTGTTCCTTCTTATGATGATATGTTTGATGAGTATGCTTTGCGACATAGTAGTTCTCTAGCTTGTGATGATGGGTATAATATTTTCAGTTCACCTACTTTTGAGGAGAAAAATAGTTATGATTACAATATGCCTCCTGTTTTTGATGATTATGGTGATGAGAATAATTATTCTGTTGAATCTGCTCCTACTACTATTGTTCATGTGGGAAGTATTAATCCTTTTATGCATGTGGCTCATGATAGGGATGCTTTAAATGATAGTTATATTGTTAGTTCTATTCATGATGCTACTGAAAGTTATTATGAGAGAGGGAAACATGGTTTGATGGATCTCAATAATATTGAGTTTCCCCTCTTTATGTTGCAATTTTTGAAGTTGTACTTGTTTTGCCTTCCTATGCTTTTTGCTTTGCGCTTTCATGACTTGTCTCTTTACAAGACTATTTTTCATAGGAAGTGGTTTAGATTTAAATGTGTTCCACATTTGCTTTTTGATGCTCTCTATTGCTTCAAGTTTTTATATGGCACCTTTTCCTCAAGCTCTTATATGGCGCCCACATGAGCATCTTTGCAAATTACTGCGCCTAGCTCAAAGGCGTTTAAGAAAAGCACTCTTGGGAGATAACCCAATGTTTTCTTTTCAGTACTTTTTCTTTTATTTGAGTCTTGGAAGTCATTACTACTGTAATGACCGCTCCTTATCTTGTTTATTTCGTTTTTGTGCCAAGAGAAGCCTCTAATTTGAGTGAGGTAAAGATTTGGGGATGTTGCTGTCCTGAAACTATTTTCGGTGCTGCACCGTAAAAATTTGTGAAAATTCTCTGTTTATCTTTTGGACCTGTGATTTCTTGTGCATATGCCCCAGGTTATATCCGAACTTTTCTTAGTTGAACACTTTTTTATTTGAGCAACAGAAAATCCCTCAAAAATTCGTCCTTTGTCAGCTGTCCAGTTTTGACAGATTTCTGCCAATATTTGTTTTTGCCACTTTATCGCTTTCTTTTGAGTTCTTTTTTATCATGGAACTCTTGTGGAAGTTGCTACAGTAGTATATACTTTATATGTGGTGGTTTTGGGTTGAAACCTGAAGCTAAAAGAGGTTGAATATATTTTATGCTTACACTAATGTTGCTAATAGAATTGTGTTTAGTTTTGTATGAAGGAAGTTTTCAAGTGTAGGGATTGGAGAATGATGAGATGAGTTGAAGAATGGACAAAAGCTCAAGCTTGGGGATGCCCATGCATCACCCCAAGAAATATCCAAGAAGTACAAGCGTCAAAGCTTGGGGATGCCCCCGAGGCACCCCTTCTTCATCGGCAAAAATCAGGTCACCTTTCAAGACACTATATTTTTATTGCTTCATGCACTATGTGTTTTTCTTGGAGCGTCACTTGTTTTAGTTTTCTTAGTTAGTTTAGTTTGTTTGCTGTAATAAATGGTTAGATCACATCATGTTTCTTTTGGAGGAGATGAACTCGCTTTTCATTTGCCAAGAACACTCTAGTTTTCACTCTTATCGTTCAACGAGTGTTCTTCTTTTTCCGCTACTGCTTTTGGTTTTCGTTTTCGCCTTGATTTGCATTCAGATCTTTTCATATCTTTTCATCAAGGTGTATTGTTGCCTCTGGACCATGTTGGTTTTCCTCAAAAGAGTTGGATTAAAAAAGTTTGAATGGTGTTGGAAAAGAGAAAAAGCTTTATGCAAAAAAAGTGGTACAAAAAGGAGCTTGTGTAGACTGCGGCTTAGGCTTTTTCATGTCATGCTTGATGTCTTTTTGATAGTATGCTTAGTGGTTTTGCTGTAGCATGACTTGTCTCAAATAACTGAGATTGCTTAATGAGCCTTTGAAAAAATCATGCGTTGTTTTTATTGTATGGAAGCATTATTTTGGTTTTCTCTTTGATGCTATATTTGGGTTGACTTGGCGCATGCTCACACATGTTAGACTCTTACAAAGTCGCCAATAGCCTTCATGATCATTTAGTTTTTGACTTTTGATGCCATCTTATGCTTCTTTTAATGTCGCTTTGTCGCTTTGCATGATTATGGCCGTTATTGCTCTCTTAGTTGGTCGCTCCCAGTCTTTTGCTAGCCCTCACTTTGTACTGAGTATGAGCTCTACTCGTGCATCCAACTCCCAAAAACCAAGTTTGCCATTGTGTCCACTATAAATTCCTATGCATGGTATTTGTAAGCCATTCCAAGTAAATTTTCATGTGCTACCTTTCAAAAACCTTCAAAACACTTCTCGTTTTGTGACACTGTTTTTAGCTCATGGGGACGTAGTGGTCGGATTTGCTATCTTCCATACTGTCTTATTCCAAAAAGAAAAAAAAGGAGAAAAAGAAAGAAAAAGGCACTCCTCCAAAGAATGTGAATGTTGGTGGGCACCCGATGGAATCGGTTAGCCATGGTATGTGAAAGGAAAAGGTGGGGAGGAGTGCCAAGTTTTATAAAAAGAGCACAAAAGTGCCAATCTCTCTCTCAAAAACTTGCTTCATTTTTGTATGGAAGATAGTAAGAACCCCATTGCCAGTCGTTGACAAAGACAACCACCTCTCAAAATCAAGTTTTATCTCTCTGTTTTACAAATGAAAAGCTCTAGCACATGTTTAAATCACTGCTTCCCTCTGCGAAGGGCCTTTCTTTTACTTTTATGTTGAGTCACCACCTTCTTTCTTTATGCACCATTAAGAGAGCATAGTTGTCATTCTTAGTGTGATATGCATTGTCCCAAAGTTCATTGATTGATTCATATTGTTGGTTTCACTTGTTCTTAAGTTATTTGTATCTAGTCGCCCTCTTAAACTTGAAGGTGTCCTATGCATTTATGTTTTGCTCTCTTTGAAGGACAAGCTGAAAACCATTTGTATGTTTTTCCTTATGATTTGAACACACGTTTGACTTTCATTGTTTCATTATCATTATCTTTTGTTTGTGTTCATTTGCATGTTTACAACATGGTTGCTAAGTTTCTTATTGTCATGATTATATCTTTCATGCCCATGTTTTAAGTTCTATTGATCCCAGCTCACCAATGTTTGCATATATGATCAAGATTGTGTAGGTGCATGTCACCTCAAAAATTATTCTTTGTTATCACTTACCTACTCGAGGACGAGCAGGAGTTAAGCTTGGGGATGCTTGATACGTCTCAAACGTATCTATAATTTTTGATGCTCCATGCTTGTTTTTACACCATTTGCCTATTGTTTCGTTACACTTAGTGGCACTTTTATGCATTTTCCGGAACTAACCTATTAACGAGTTGCCACAGTGCCAGTTCCCTGTTTTTTGCTGTTTTTGTGTTTCAGAAGTGATACACAGGAAATATTCTCGGAATTGGACGAAACAAGTTCCCGAAGTCTTATTTTACCCGGAAGCTTCCAGACATCCGAAGAGGTGTCAGAGGGGGGCCACCAGGGCCCCAGACACATGCCCGGCGCGACCAGGGGCCTGGCCGCGCGGGGCCCGCGTGTGGGCACCTGGCCCCTCCTCCGACGGTGCCCCTTCGCCTATATAAAGCCTCGGGACGGAAAACCCTAGGGGATTCGGCAATTTTCCAGAAGCAGTTCCGCAGCTCCGCCGCCATCGCCGACGAATTTCGGGGGACAGAAGTCTCTGTTCTGGCACCCTGCCGGGACGGGGAAGTGCCCTCGGAGCCATCTCCATCGGTCTCCATCGCCGTCTGCGCCGTCTCCATCGACCTCACCGCCATCTCCATCAACCTTGCTGTCTCCTATGATGAGGAGGGAGTAGTTCATCCCCGGGGCTGAGGGCTCTACCGGTAGCTATGTGGTTCACCTCTCTCTCCCATGATGTGATCTTTATGTGATCGTGAGCTTTGTATCATGTTGAACAAGTACATGTTATTATTCAGATATTTTGTGTACTCTAGTGATGTTATTAAAGTAATCTATTCCTCCTGCTATGGTGTAACGGTGACAGTGCGTGCATCATGGTGGTACTTGGTTTAGGCTATGATTGTGATCTCTTGTGGATTATGAGAATAATTATTGCTATGATAGTTTGAGTGATCTATTCCTCCTTTCATGGTGTAATGTTGACAGTGTGTGCACCGTGTTAGTACTTGGTCTAAGTTGCAATGATTTCTATCTTGAGTTGTGATCTGATTTGGATATCTCTATGAGTGGTGTTTGTCAAGTACTTGATGAACTTTAAGGGGTGCTTCTGTAGCCACTACACAATGATTAGTGTTATTCAATAGGAGAGTAATTCAGAGTGCCTTAGCAAAGAGAAGTTATTTGTTCAGTCATGTTATATTGTTGGGAGTGTGTCCACTAGTGAAAGTATGATCCCTAGGCCTTATTTCCAAGCTTTGCATACCGTTTACTTGCTATTTTGTTACTTGTTTGCTCGCAGCGATATTTATTTCACATCACGTTTGCTACTTATAATCATCACTACCGCTTGTATTTCACTATCTCTTCGCCGAACTAGTGCACCTATACATCTGACAAGTGTATTGGGTGTGTTGGGGACACAAGAGACTTTCTGTATCGTAATTGCAGGGTTGCTTGAGAGGGATAGCTTTGACCTCTAACCTCCCTGAGTTCGATAAACCTTGGGTGATCCACTTAAGGGAAACTTGCTGCTGTTCTACAAACCTCTGCACTTGGAGGCCCAACAAGTGTCTACAAGAATAGAAGTGTGTAGACATCAGTCGCTCAGATCTCGTGGAAGAAATAGGCAGAACAAGACCTACGACAGTAGCCAAATTAATGGAACAAGTCAACAAATTCGCTGATGGAGAAGACGCATACAATAACAAAAGAGGACGTTCACCAGAAGTCGATAGAATAAGCAGACAGAGGAGACGATACCGCAACAGGGGTAACCAAGAAAGGCGAAGTCAGGTAGCCACGGGCTACATAGTAGAAGAAGAGGAAGGATATGACAGTGGGAGGTTTCAAGCAAAAAGAGTAGAAAGGTCGAGATACTCCGGTCCTTCGGCCGAGGATATGCTATACGGACCTTGTCGAATCCACTACGCATATCTCGACGGGAAAAGAGTCTCAAATCATCAGATGAAAGATTGTAGAACATTCTTAAGGCTGCAAAGCGCCATGGGCTCAAGCCAAGGAGGGAGGCAAGGAGAACAACACAGAAGTCAAGGATATCAAATGCAAAGGCTAGCAAGGCACCTAGAGTCAAAGGTTTACATATCAGCCATGATTCAACCGGTGCCCAGGTCAAAGAAGGAGCGAAAAAGCATATCCAGGCAAGTAAACCTAGCAATATCATCACCACCAGCTACCACAGAGTACCTACGGTGGTCAGACCAATCAGTCAAGTTCAGTCGAGCAGACCACCCGAAGAAAGTTCCCAGGCCAGGCCACTCGCCTATGGTTCTAAAGGCGCAAATAGGAGGGTACGACATCGGAAGAGTGTTCATGGATGCAGGGAGTGGCATAAACTTAATATATGCTAGAACCCTAAAGGCAATATGCATCTCGCTGTCGAGTCTGAAGCCAACAGATTGCTCCTTCCATGGAATAGTACCAGGAGCCGCAAACTACCCTTCGGGAAGAATAGAACTCGATGTCTGCTTTGGCAGTAGCGGCAACTACCGAAGAGAGAAGCTGGAATTCGAAGTTATGGACTGGCCGTCACAATATCATGCAATCCTGGGGCGCCCAGCATTTACAAAATTCATGGCAGTACCACACTACGCGTATCTTACGTTAAAAATTCCAGGACCCAAAGGAACAATCACAGTACAAGGGAGCTTTGAAGTAGCCAACACATGCGACAGAGAATTCAACAGGATGGCACAAACCTTCGGCATGACAGCGGAATACGAGAGGCTAAAAGGAGAAACGGATCATAATATACTACCCGACGTTGGACGATCCCTGCCAGATCAGGCTTTCAACACATCTCAGGACTCGAAGAAAATCCAGGTCCACCCTACAGATGCAAACAAGACGACATCAATTGCGGTGAACTTGGATCCCGCGTAGGAAAGCGCGCTCGTCGAGTTCCTCCGTGAGCGCTGGGAAATCTTCGCCTAGTGTCCATCAGACATGCCAGGGGTTCCCAGGGAACTCGTCGAGCACGCATTAAATGTAGATCCCAAGGCAAAGCCAGTCAAGCAGCCATTGCGACGATTTGATGAACCTAAGAGGAAGGCGATAGCATCAGAGTTGCATAGGCTAGAAAATGCCGGATTTATCAGAGAAATCAAAACTTCGAGTTGGGTGTCGAACCCAGTCATAGTACCCAAGAAGAACACAGACGTACAAAGAGTATGTGTCGACTACACATCTCTCAATAAGCATTGTCCAAAGGATCCCTTCCCTCTACCCCGCATCGATCAGATAATCGATTCAACAGCGGGATGCGCGAGGCTTTCATTCTTGGACGCATATTCTGGTTACAATCAGATCAAATTGAAGAAAGAAGACGAAGAAAAAATGGCCTTCATCACACCATATGGAGTGTTTTGCTACCAAGTGATGTCGTTCGGCCTAAAAAATGCAGGAGCAACTTATCAACGGATGATGCAAAATTGCCTCGGAAGCCAAATAGGGCGCAACATCCAAGTCTACATTGATGATGTAGTCATCACCACAAGAGAGGAGAAATCTCTAATCAGCGACTTGGCAGAAACCTTCGATAACCTGAGCAGGTACAAGCTTAAGCTTAACCCGACAAAGTGTTCTTTCGGCGTATCAGCAGGACAACTTTTAGGGTTCCTGGTATCAGCACGAGGAATAGAGGCGAACCCAGAGAAGATTCAAGCAATTTTGACAATGGGGAAACCTACGAAACTACACGACGTACAGAAACTTGCAGGGCGCGTCGCGGCCTTAAGTCGTTTCGTTGCTCGATTGGGAGAAAATGCGCTTCCGTTCTATGCACTAATGAAGAAGTCAGATGATAAATTTGAATGGACGGAAGAAGCAGACGTAGCTTTTGCACAATTGAAAAAGTGCTTTCCACGCCTCCAGTGCTGGTCGCACCAAAAGAAAAAGAACCACTGCTACTCTACATCGCTGCAACCCATCGGGTGGTGAGCACAGTATTAGTAGTCGAAAGAAGTGAAGAAGGAAAAGCCCACGGCGTCCAGAGGCCGGTATATTTCATCAGTGAAGTGTTATCTCCGACAAAATAGAGGTACCCGCATTATCAGAAACTTGCATATAGTGTTTTCACAACTGCACGAAAACTGCGACAGTACTTCGTGGTGCATCCAATTATAGTGGTCAATGAAGCACCACTATCAAACATATTGAACAACCCTTCAGCAACAGGACGTGTCTCTTTGTGGGGAATCACGTACGAAAAAAGGAAGGCGATCAAGTCGCAAGTCTTGCCAGATTTCACGGCAGAGTGGCTGGAGCTCCAAAGCACGGGACCACCAGACTTATCCAGTGTTTGGACAATGTACTTCGACGGTTCTAAGAGAGTTCAAGGCGCAGGCGCAGGAGTGGTCTTGATATCGCCTCACGGCGACAAATTGAAGTATGTCTTAAGGATGAGCTTTCCACAGGCTTCTAATAACGAAGCAGAATACGAGGCTTTGTTGCACGGAATGAAGATGGCCAAAGCATGTGGAGCAACTCGCCTAAAGATATTTGGGGATTCCAACCTTGTGGTCCAGCAAGTTATGAATAGATGTGACACAATCAATGACAACATGATGGCCTACAAGAATTTATATCATTATCTCGAAGGAACATTCGATGGATGTGAAGTCTCGCACATAAGCAGAAATAGTAATGAAGAAGCCGACAATTTAGCAAATATCGGGTCACGGTGTTTACCCGTGCCGTCCGGAGTATTTTGGGAAGAAATAGTAGAAAGATCAATAAAAAGCGGGAAAAGCTCGACTACTGCAGCAGACTCGGGGGCTCCGTCGGAGCCAGAGGAGGTCATGATGATAGAAGAAACATGGATGCAGCCATACCTGGCATACATGATAAATAAACAATTACCAGAAGATGCAGTGGAGGCCAAGAGGATAACTCGAAGATCGAAGGCGTTTGTCGTGTTGTGTAACACCCCAGGAAGGACAAACAATACTACAAGACATACACGGTGGAGTGTGCGGCCATCATGCTAGCAGCAGAGCAATAGCAGCAAAGGCTTTTCGAGCAGGATTTTATTGGCTAACAGCCATTGAAGACGCAAAAGATATAGTTCGAAAGTGTGAAGCGTGTCAAAGATTTGCATCCAGACCGCATGCACCAGCAGCAGAGCTACAAACAATACCATTGTCTTGGCCCTTTGCGCAATGGGGCCTCGATATGGTGGGAAAGTTGCACAAATCTTGGCCAGGAGGGCATGTTTACATGCTAGTGGCAGTCGATAAATTTACCAAGTGGGTGGAAGCGGCCCCGGTAACAACTCAGGATTCGACAGCAGCAATCAGCTTTATCAAGTCGATAGTATTCCATTTTGGTGTACCATATAGCATCATCATAGACAATGGGACAAACTTCACTTCAAAGGAATTCAAAAGTTATTGCGAAGGACTAGGGATCAAGCTCAAATTCGCATCTGTGGCGCACCCGAAGACAAATGGGCAAGTCGAAAAAGCCAACGGCCTGATATGTAGTGGGCTAAAAAAGAGGCTCTTAGCACCTCTCGAGAAAGCCAAGAGCGCTTGGGTAGAAGAATTGCCCTCCGTTCTTTGGAGCTTAAGAACTACGCCTAACGCAGCAACTCAAGAAACTCCTTTCTTCCTGGTCCATGGCGCAGAAGCCGTACTTCCAGTCGAAGTTACACACGAGGCCCCAAGAGTGATGGAATATGACGAGATAACATCGACAGAAGCACTGCAAAACGATGTCGATGCACTAGATGAAGCAAGGGATAAGGCATTAGAAAGAGCCACACAGTATCAACAGAGCCTACGAAACTACCACAGTAGTCGAGTTCGTCCACGATCCTTCGTGGTGGGAGACCTAGTTTTGCGACTCAGGCAAGACAGCCATGGCAAATTGGAGTCCCCTTGGGTGGGACCCTACATAGTCACAGAAGTAATACCAGGAGGAGCATATCGACTACAAGACAAGAAGACAGGAAAAGACGAGAGCAATCCGTGGAACGCAGAGCAGCTACGACGTTTCTATGCGTAGACTACATCTAGTGATATAATTAAACTCGAGTTAACCTTCTCAACCCAGAACATGAGGCCATAGGTCGGGTTATTTGGGTTGAACTCGACAAAGTTGTACAAGTATTTCTACTTCTCCGCTCAGGGGCTTCAACCCTCGGGTCGTACGAAAGGAATTTTTATCGCGACTTGGAGATCTTTTTCACTATAAGGTTGTACAGACAACCCGATAAATACTCAAACAATTTGGTTCAAAAAAGAACCCGATATTCTTCATACTAATTGGTTCGCAAAGAACCCGATATATCTCAAGCATACCTCAGAACAAGTGACTTGTTTTCAGGGTACTAGTACAACCATCAAAGTATAGTACGGATATTCATTGCAGATAACATTGGCAGCAAGGACATTATCAAACGAAATTACATAAAAGGCAGAGCCTAATGGAAATGAACTTCAGCTTCATACTTCTTCTGGCACTGGGTGCCGTCATAGATCTTCACGTCGAACTTCGACGTGCCGATGTGGAAGTCGAAAGCCATGAAGAAGCCTTGGTGGATGTCGTGGTCTTCTGCAAATTGTGACCAGCCACCACTCAAGTACTGCTCGCCGTCGCCATCGTACCAAACCTCCACCTCGTATGGAGTCCCACTGCCAGATTGTTCACGGAGAACCGCTTCCCGCAGTTCCCGCCCATCCATAAATTTGGTGAAATTCAGCGGCAGACGCTGAATCTCGCGGCACTGTGCCATATCAATGCAAAAGAAGGAAAAAATTCTGGGAGGAACAGTGGGAGCAGCAAGAGTAGGAGCACTTGGACCTGGGGCAGCACCAGTCATCTTGGGCTTATTTTTGCTCCCAGGTGGGCAACCAGGGCGGCGCTTAACCGGAGCGGCCGATGAAGATCCTGCGGCGGCTGGAGTTGTGTTGTTCTTGTTGTTGCTTCCACGAGGGCGACCTCGACCTCGCAGCGCCACCGGAGAGCCAAGGTTCAGACGAGAACCATCTGCATCAGCCATATGGACAAAGGAAAAAGCTAAGAAAACCCTAGATGGAGGGAGAGGATGATGCGGCAGAGGAGGAATCTGATTAGGGTTTTTACCCTTGCAGGTGCTTTATTTATAAGCACGTGTTATCGAGCCCCCGTGCTAAAGCAAGGCCCATAAACATATTTTACAACAGGAGTTAAATTCTGCACACAGCAGACGATAATACCAAAGAGGAAAAAACAAGAAGAGGAGACTGTGGTCGCACGATACGAAAACCTCGACTTGGACTCGGGGGCTTGCAAATAGTAGACGTTAACAGGAGAAAGAAGAACTGAACTTTGAGCCTATGCTTGACTACAAGTATCCAAACATAGCCTCGGGGGCTACTCCCATCGGGAGCGCTGAGCGCGCACCCGATAGAGGATGAGACAATCAATATCAAAGATGAAGGAAGTATATCATATAAATTTTGACTGTATAGTCGACAAAATGCAAAAAAATTACTCCCATCGGGAGCGAGTTTTATGGTTGTTAAAAACCCGAATATTTTCAGTCAAAATTTGACTGCGATATGAGATTCTCGAGTTACGTTATCGCAATGCAACTCGAATGCCATGGCTTGTCACGAAGGTAAGACCCCGGGATCCGTCCTGTGTGGCCTGGTATACGCACATGGATGCGCTCTGCTGGTATATATCCGTGTCTACGACGCGAAGAAAATCCTGGTGGACGCACTGGGTACCCTGAGAATCACTGGGATTCATTCTTTGTAAGTCCTAGATGCGGCAAAAGAATGGGTTTGACCGGTATTCCGAATTCAAGTCCAAGGGGATTGAATTTGAAGTAGGTGATAAGTATCTGCTCCGGCAGTTAACTGACCTCTTGATCCGTCAGAGTTGTCAGACTTGTTCATCAAAACCCCTTGCGAAAGAATATCATAAAAATAAGTCGAAAGACCAAGTCGAAGATTTGAAGATAAGAAGAAAGTCGAAGAATTGATCAAGTCGAAGATTTGAAGATTAGAGATTCAACCCGAATCTGCAATTCTGGTAGAATCTCAGGGGCTACTGACAAGGGTATAGCTAATAGATCTTGTTAGTTGAGTACCCCTGAGGCCCGTTAAGCTAGGCCCAATTGTAATGATAGTCGAATACGAGTTCTTACCGTATGTCGATATTATAATCTGTATCGGACCCTACCCGATCCTCGAGACCTGGCCACCTATATATAGGGGCCAGGAGGGGACGGTGTAGGCCAGATTGAAAGCAAGCCAGGTTGAACACCCAAGTTTACTTTCGACACGCACCTATTTCAACTAACTTTACCTTCGAGTTCATCCGACGCCCTATCTCCCCGATCCTAAGTCCTTTATCTAGGACATTTGTCGAGTTAACTCCTCGTCAATAGGAGAATTGGTTACAAGAACCAAATGACGAAGCCAAAAAGAAGTGAAACGGAAAAACAAAGTGAAAGTCACACTACAGCACTACGAGTAGAGTGCGGAGAACTGAACTAGTCAGGTTCACGAGGTCGATGTAGCATCAGACTCGCACAGCGGCGTGCCAAGTCCCAGCTTCTTGGATAATTGTGGCGAGCAGGGCGTCCAAATTCATAACTGTGCGGTTAAAGATACGTGCATTCCTTTCTTTCCACACGGACCACCGGACAAAGTTGCATGAGCGAGTTCCAGCCTTTTCGCTTGTGCTTTGGCAACATACTGATGACCAATCGAGGAGCTATTAATCTGGTTGCGGGAGGAACACGAAGGCAGCTGTGCAATGGGGAGGATGCGGCACCATAGCTGCAGAGTCATTGTACAATCACCAAGCAAATGTTGCGCTGTCTCCGGGGCCGACAGGCATAGCGCGGAAGTCTCATTGCGAGGGCAGCCCTTCCTGGCAAGGACGTCTGCTGTTAGGCATCGATCTTGGAACGCATGCCATGCAAAAAATGCGGCAGTGCATAGGCACATCACTTTGCCAGACAGAAGCTGGTGTGCACGTATCCCACGATTTGGACAGCATTGGCAGAAGCGGCATAATATTTTCCATCGGCCGTCCATTTCTAGGTGATCGAATCTAGCGTACCATGGTTAAGGATGACACCTTGCACTATGTCCCATAGCATGACAGCCTCATGCAGCACCTCCGAAGACAGAACCCACTTTAGATGCCTTGTCCACCTCTATTCAGCGAGCGCCTGGGCAACCGTGACATTGTTAGCTTTGTACGTTCGGATGAGAGTTTGCAAAACCATGGATCAATATAAGGATGAGCAAACAAGAGATGTTCAGATTTGGATATATCCCGGGGTGGTTGGTGTCCTGACGAACGGATCCGGTGATTAAAAGCTTCTGGTCGTAGAAGAACACATTGAGTCAACCAGAAAACCAGAACATCAACGGCTACAAATGTCTCTCCAGCCGTGCTTCTTTGTCCTCAACCCACGTTGCGTCCCTTCTTCCAATTCGAGTGGAGTTTTGTTGTGGGGGAATTGGGGAGAGAAAGACAGTGTCGTGGGTTGCTGGGGATGGAGGGTGAGAAGGTGATGTTATTCAAGGGGCATTCCTTTTCAAAAGTGACGAAGGTGGGTTGGGTTGAAAATCTGACCCTTGGTACACGATCTAACGCTTTAGATCAGGATTTTTAGATTTACAGAATCTGACCCATTTTCACCTGATACGTTCTCGAGGACGGATGATTCAATGGTCTTCTGTGGTTTGTATGACTGGTTTCTGGGGCTTTTTTCAAGGATTCCTGTCTCGGTTTTCTTGAGCTTGGCCCAATATTAGAGCTAATCCCTTCGATCCACAACAAGCTTCGCAGGCTACATACTTCCTTCGATTGAAATAAGTGCAGTTGAGTTTGTAATAACTAAGTTACCGATACGTATTTCCGATCGAAGAGAGTACTAACTCAGTGATACTTATTATGGAGAAAGTACTATTTTTAAAGGTAGTAGCTTCACCATTTCATCTGTTTTTTTACGTTAATCCGTGTAATTTATGTGAAACATGATGAAGCTATGCTGAAATAACATCGTACAAATCCCAAAGCATAAAATCAGTGGATGAAACATGCATGCTACCTAGCATGCGCAACAAATTTGTCGTCTTTCGTACGACTTCCTCCTTTGTTACATGATATAAGTTGTTTGGCAAATTAAATTAGTTTGTCAAAACAACTTATATTACGAAAGGGGGTGATATTTTGTAGATGATGTTAAATCTTATGTGAGCGCAACATGGTTGTTGTGTTGGCCACGTATATGTAGGTTTAGAGTCATGTTTTGCATGTTGTTAGGTTACTTACCTACAATAGCAACTATATGAAAAAAAAACTCGTTGTTTGGTTTGCTCTATTGCAATTTTTTAGGCTCGACTATTGGAGATGGTGTATATTCGTTGGACACATTTATAGCGCAACTGTAATAAATTGCAGTCTTCATCGCACAGCAAGAAGGTAAATTCACTCCTTAACAAAAAGGGAAAGATAGAGAAAAATTCAATCCAACCAGCCCACGTGATTCATTAATTGGCAACCTCTCAGAATTGCTCCACATGCAGGCAAAAAGGGCTAGGTTATGCACATAGATGCATTTTTAAAATTAAAAATGTTAATAACTTTTTACATGTGTATCAAAATTACAATATGTTTTCAATTTTTGTATCCTCGCGATGAGATTTTCAGTACTAGATCTCTTTTACATATGTTTTGATGAAATTTTATAAAAAGCAACTTTGGGGCACGATGAAGCAATTTCGGTACACAAAAAAAATAGAATCACATAACGGTAGGCAACTTAGAAAAAATACATCAACTAAGTCCAACTTAGCATCTTCACAACTACTATAGTTTTTTAGAGATCCCTATGTATCGACATATCTCATTTGTGTAAATGCCGCCATGGTCCCCTCATTTGGTGGCTTCAGGCTTCACAGAAATGCATTCCAATCCATGCTTAGTCTGTATATCACCACGCATGCATGTATTAAGTTATGTGTCCCTAAAACACTTTACACATAAATGTAGATCTACATGGTGAAGAACTTACAGCGGAACTGGGTTTCCCTGTGCAAGGGGATTGTGGCTGCTGCTTTGTTTCCACATCTAGCAGACCTGGGTCATCCTAACATAGCAACCAAAAAATAAAAAACGAGATTAGAGAGCTGTTACACAAGCAAAGCACTCCATGCGGGAATCTCGTACAAAACTAAATGCAGGATATTGATATATTATCAAACTTTCATATTAGATGGCCACATGATAAGTGTTGTTTGGTAATGTAAGCTTTAAAATTTATGTATTATAAAAATTACAAAAGTAGTTTTCACATAAAGGTTGTAGGTATCTTAATTACAGTAGTTCCGGTGTGGGGAACTTATTTATACTTGAATTTACACCATAATATAAGACTCATATAGAAGATAATTTGAGCAACCACCATAAATTTCAAGTTCTATCTAACAGAAAATGATGTAAGTCAGATGAATTAGTAAAAACCTCAAATAGGGTTGAGTGCTAAGCCAAAGTGTGAATAAAATAGGATAACTATACAAGCAAAGAGCAGAATACTATAGTCTGGTTGTTCCCTGAAGATAGTACAAGAAATAGACGTCCAAGGCTCACACTTCATACCATTAACGGGTCCCATTCCAGTGGAAGTGGCTCCACATCATGTTCCTTATCTGTTGAAGGCAGTGAAGAGTGCATGTTTGATTTGTCTACATCAGAAATGCTCTGAAACAGCACATTGATAAACATCACTTAGCAAGACCATCACAGGAGACTGAATGGAAAAAAATCAAACTCTTGAAGTAAGGCTGGATGAGAAGGGAAGATACCTCAGAATGGGGCTGCTTGCTATCAGCTGGAAAACAAGGTGCAGGTGGTGCATACACATCATCCAGTGAATCCAAGCCGCTCTACACCATATAAGATGCAAACCATGAGAACTACAAGATTCAAAAAATTAAGAATTGCAGTTCACACTAAATCTCAAACTGACAGAAGCTACTAGCTCACAGTTTGACGAGATTCCGTTGCTGCAGGAGCACAAACGCCATCCCAAGAATTTGAATAGCTCTATATAGCACAAACAAGGAACCAACATAAAGAAATTAGAAAATTGTGCACGGTAGCAGATAGAGTACAAAATGGATGCGCAGTATCTTACAACAGTCCGAAGCGATTGGCGCAGGGAGAAAAATGGGTAGCACTGCTCCATTTTTGCATCCCCGTTTTCTCTGGAGATGTCCGCCTAACAAAACAATCCTCACCATTAGAGCAGTGTTTACATGATGATACAAAACTACAAAACTGCCATTTATAAAAATGGATATAATATTGAGATATCTACCACAGTTAGAGCACAACAGGAAGCACGGTTACAAGACAGGTCGAAATTATCAACATATTAATTAATGTAGCTACACGTGGACCATTGCGTCAAACCAATTTTGACCGGATCACCATTACGATTGCTACAGTCTACTGGAGTAACAGCGATCACTGTCTAATGGCAGCGCAGAGCAACCAAATCCGGATTACGGGACACACAAACCACATCCACCCCGCCCAGAATGAGATTAAAGTGAAAAACCCGCAACGATCCAAATAAGCTAAACGGGGTAATTACGAGACTCGCCCATGGCAGTGAGTTCGAGGCCCCGGCCGAATTGAACTGTCATGACCCAGGCCATGCCTTAGGCGATCGGGCGCCACGGCTCGAGGGAAGCGTATTTCAGCCAGTGGCGCGTGTGTGAGGTGTGTGGGGCCCAGAGGGCGGTGTGTGTGAGGAAGGGCACGTTATATAAGTGAACCCTGGGTTGCTGTAACTCATCACTGAAGAAAATAGACATTGAGTCTGAATCTGTCTTCCTCTACATCTCTCTCTTGTTTCCTTCTTCTCCAAGTTGAGCCGTCCTCTGTAGATCTTACGCTGGCGATCATACCAGCAAAGGGAACACTACACTTGGTATCAAAGCGAGACCGTGAATCTCACCTGGACGGGGGAGGGCTGGTTCAAGCTCGCTGCGACGTCCTCGTCCGCCATTAGCCGGGGCCAATCGCCGACTAGGGTTTCGCAGGGGGTTGGTGGCGTGTAGGTTGAGGCGGGCGGGGGAGGAGGGGAGTCGCGGGAATCGAGGAAGTCTTGTTTTGCAGGCCGGTGTTAGCCGGGTTTCTAGTGTTTCTAGTGCCACCCTGAGATTCCCGATAATCTTCATTAGCCTGCTCAGTCTCAAAAACCTGGTGAAAACACTTGAACACACGTGTTAATCGTACCACCTGTGTTTTTAACAAGAGGATTGAAACTGATTAACAAGAAGGCCTTGTTCGGCGGCAGTGTCGTCGGGTGTCCCATTGTGTATTCTACCGAGTGGTTTTGGTGAAACTATACACCTCACCTAATATACTTCCCAACTTTTTTTAAAACACAGTGTGACACTCACAAATATATACGTACACTCGCTCTTATATAAACGCAAACACGCACACCCTATTCCTATAAACACATCTCAAGGACTGAGTCGTCGAATCTTGAGGTTAACAAAGTCACCACATGTGAGTGGCGGATCTAGTGGGGGTGCCATAGGTGCCATGGCACCCCCTCCAAAATTATATAAAAACTCTTTTAGCTTGAAGTTTTTGGACTAATTCTTGCTCTATCAAAGCCTAATAGGGAGTTTTCAAGCTTGGCACCCCCATCGATTTTCTCCTAGATCCGCCACTGCCACATGTGCTTAGTTGTTAACGAGCACGTCACCTACCACTGAAAGAATAGCGCCGGATAACCCTAGAATAAATCCAAGTAAATGAAAACGTCCATACTAAGTCTAGGACTTGAACCTGGGTGGGCTAGTTCTACCACATGGGAACCCAACCATCAGAGCCAAGCACCATTTGCATACACTTCCCCACCTAAATACTCTTCATTTCTCACTATTTGGCACGAGCAGGATGGGTGGGGTTTGCATGGCTAAGTAGCCTCGTTGTTGCGACGCGCCAGTGGCAGAGCCGCCAGGCTGGAGAGACACGAGCAAAACGCGACTATGGAAGCGCGTCTCAAATCCACTCGAGCCCGACACGTTTGCAAAAAATACTTGGGCTAGCCCGTATGATCCTAGCCTACAACGCGCATGTGTCTTTGTGTGTCTTCAAATGGTTGGGATATTACATTGAAAAACCAGTGAAAACGCGGCTGCCGAACGAGGCCGAACGAGATTTTGAGGGAATTGGGTGGGAAGAGTGGTTTTCACCCAAAACCTGTGGGATTATCCTAAATGATCCCCTAAAAACACCTCAACAAAACAAGGCTGGAGGGATTGGGAGGTGGAAGATTGGTTGTGGATTTGGAATGACTACTCGAAGTGGCGGGGGATCAAATGGATTGTTGCACGGAGGAGAGGGAAAAATTGGTGGTTTGAAATGGAAGCGGGCACGTGGAAATGCGTCTCCGGTGGTGGGATAAGGGAAAATGAGGAACATGTGGGGGAAGTGGAATGGAGAATCAAGGGCATCCGCAAGGGATGGTGGGTCCGTGTGGTTTCCTATTTCGCGTTTCCGCTCGGTAGCGTGCACTGGTACAGATTGGGCCTTTTAAGTCCCCCTGTCACAAACGAAAAAGTTGTGCCGTGTGCGAAGTCACGTATGGCATACGGGCCGGGAAACATACCGTGTGCGGGAGGCCCGGGCGGGCTTCAACGTGGCATAACGCAAACGGCTGTATTTACAGAACCGTGTATGGAAATATTGCACACGGGTTTACTTTGGACATCGTCACAAAACTCACACACGGCTTTCAACCGGCTGTTGTGTGCTTTAGTTTCACGACGCTTACGTTGCGTCAATCATTTCCTTTTTCCGCTTCATCGCTAACGTGTTATCCACATTAATCGTGTGTGTTCCCAAGGTTGCCTCCTCGTATTCCGATCACCGCGTGTGCTCTCGCCTTCCATGTACGCGCTAGTGATGGTGGCGCTTCCTTGGCTAGTCGCCTAAAATCCGGTGCCACCATGCTCACATTTATCATGAAATTAATGATATGATGTTATAGATTGATAATGCACTATAAAATCTAAAGATCGATTACGAGACGAGATCAGTGATATGTCTCAAACGTATCTATAATTTTTGATGCTCCATGCTTGTTTATAAACCATTTGCTTTGAGTTTTGTTACACTTCGTGATGTTTTTATGCATTTTCTGAAACTAACCTATTAACAAGATGTCACAGTGCCTGTTCCCTATTTTCTGCTATTTTTGTGTTACAGAAAAGTTACACATGAAATATTCTCAGAATTAGACGAAACAAAAGCCGAACCTCCTATTTTTACTCAAGCTTCGTGAAGACCAAAGATGAGACGGAGGGGGGCCAGGAGCTAGGCTCACCACAGGGGGGTGCGGCCCAGCCCCTGGCCGCGCCACCCCATGGTGAGGCCAGCTGGCCCCAGCTCTGATGATGCCCATTCACCTATAAAGTCCCTCGACGGGAAAAACCTAAGGGACGGATCACTTTTCCTCGAAACATACTGCAAGCCGCTGCCGTCGTCAAAACGAGATCGGGAGGATCCAGGAGCTCTTCCCGGCACCCTGCTGGAGAGGGGAATCCCCGTCGGAGACCTTCTCCACCACCATGGTCACCTCCGGAGTGTTGTGTGAGTAGTCTACCTTGGACTACGGGTCCATAATAGTAGCTAGATGGTTGTCTTCTCCATCATGTGCTTCATGTTTAGATCTTGTGAGCTGCCCTACATGATCAAGATCATCTTTATGTAATCATACATGTTGTGTTTGTTGGGATCCAATGAGTATTGGTACTATGTTAAGTTGATGTGCTGAATCATATATCTTATGTTATCTCTATGTTGTTTATGATCTTGCATACTTTCCATTGCTAGTAGATATCTTGGCCGAGTAGATGCTAGTGACTCCAAGAGGGAGTATTTATGCTCGATAGTTGGGTTCATGCCTCTATTTAATCTGGGGGAGTGACAGAAACCTCTAAGGTTGTAGATGTGCTATTGCCACTAGGGGAAACAACATTCTTGTGTCCAAGGACATTTTCTTTGTTTACTTTACGCACTTTGCTTAATGCAGTTATCCGTTGTTCGCAACTTAATACTCAAGGGGTACTCGGACGACTCCCCGCGAGTGGATTATTAGTCATAGATGCAGTTGGATTACGGTCTATGTATTTTGTCATAATGCCCAAAGTGAATCTCATAGTGATCCTCATGACATATGTACGTTATTTTTACTCTATCAATTGCCCAACTGTAATTTGTTTACCCAGCATGTTGTTATTTATCTTATGGAGAGACACCACTAGTGAACTGTGAACCCCGGTCCAATTTCCTTTACATTGTTTTACCGTTTTATTTTTACTCGCACTGTTTACTTTTACTTGCATACTATTATCCTTTTACCACTCGATACGCTCAATCCTTTGTTTACAGCAAACCGATGAGATTGACAACCTCATTGTAAGTTGGGAGCAAAGTTCTTGGTTGTGTTGTGTGCAGGTTTCACGTTGTTGCTGGGTGAAGACACACCAACAATATTCCTGGCGCCATTGTCCAGAGTGTCACGAATCTAGCAAGCATATCCTTCTGAAGTTTGGCTTTCTCCTACTGGTTCGATAAACTTTGGTTTCACAACTGAGGGAAGACTTGCTACTGTACTCATCATACCTTCCTCTTGGGGTTCCCAATAGGCTGTACTTACACGCCATCAAGCAAAGTTTTCTGGCGCCATTGCTGGGGAGGAAGAAGACTTCTGCAAGGAGAGTCTCGCACGCACAATCTTTTACTTTGTTATTGTTTTGCTTCATTTTATTTTTGCTTGCATCTTTTTATCAAAAATACAAAAAAAAATAGTTTCTTTTATAGTTGCTTTTACTTGCTTGCTTTTAGTTTTGCTAGAATGGGTACTCCTGAGAACACCAAGTTGTGTGACTTTACTAGCACCAAAAACAATGATTTTATCTGCACTCCTATTGCGCCACCTGCTCCTGAGGCAAATTTTTATGAGATCAAACCTACTTTGTTGAACCTTGTTATGAAAGAGCAATTTTCTGGTGCCAGTTCTGATAATGTTGCAGCTCATCTCAACTATTTTGTTGAGCTATGTGAGATGCAAAAGTATAAGGATGTAGATGGTAATATTATTAAGCTTAAGTTGTTTCCTTTCTCTTTAAGAGGAAGAGCTAAGAATTGGTTGCTATCTTTGCCTAGAAATAGTATTGATTCTTGGGATAAGTGTAAGGATGCTTTTATTGGAAAATATTACCCTCCTGCTAAGATTATAGCTTTGCGTAGTGATATCATGAAGTTTAGACAGTTTGATAATGAACATGTTGCTCAAGCTTGGGAAAGAATGAAATCTATGATAAAGAATTGTCCCACTCATGGATTGACTACTTGGATGATTGTCCAAACTTTTTATGCAGGACTGAATTTTTCTTCAAGAAATCTATTGGATTCAGCTGCTGGAGGCACTTTTATGTCCCTTATCTTGGGCGCCGCAACAAAGCTTCTTGACAACATGATGGTAAATTATTCTGAGTGGCACACCGAGAGAGCTCCACAAGGTAAGAAGGTAAATTCTGTTGAGGAAACCTCTTCCTTGAGTGATAAGATTGATGCTATTATGCTTATGCTTTCCAATGATAGAGCTCATGTTGATCCTAATAATGTTCCTTTGGCCTCTTTGGTTGCTCAAGAAGAGCATGTTGATGTAAACTTTATTAGAAATAACAATTTCAACAATAGTGCTTATAGGAACAATTTTGCTAGCAACAATTATAGGCCGTTTCCTTCTAATGGTGATAATAGCTATCTTGGTAGACCTAAAATGCCTAGTGAAGAAAGGATTTTAGAAGTTGAAAGGGCTACTAAGAATTTTATGCAGATGCAATATGAGCAGAACAAGGTGTTTACCAAGACCATGGAGGAGCAATCTGCGTTATTGAAGACTATTAGTCATCAACTTGATAATTTGAACAGGGCTATTCCTGAGTTGCAAGCTAAGGTTTATAAAGCTGAAACCGATATTTCATCTTTGTCTGATGCGCAATCCTCCTTGATTAATAGAATGTCTACTAAACCTGATCATTTTGCTGCTACTAATGCCATTAAAGTTAGAATTGATAAAAATGTTAGGATGTTAGCAGAATTACATGCCGGGTGGGAAAGAGAAGATGAGATGGCTAGAGAGATGAAGGTATGTACCATTACTACCTCTAATGATGTTGTTCCAAATGCTAGCAATCCTCTTACTTTGATTGGTGTAGAGAAAATTCCTACTCCTTGTGCGAAAAAGCCTAAAACTGCAAAAACTTTTTCTACAAAAAGTGCTAAATTTTTTTTGGAGTATGGGAGATGATAGCTCTATTTCTTTTAATGATTTTGATGTTGATGGCTGCAATATATCTGAAGTTATTTTGTTCTTGCAAAAGCTTGCTTTGACTCCTAATGCTAGCTCCATTAATATTTCTTTTACAAATCATATTACAAATGCTCTCATGAAAAATAGGGAGGAAAAGTTGAAACAAAAGGCTTCTATTCCCAAGAAGTTAGAAGATGGTTGGGAACCCATCATTGATATGCATGTTAATGGTTTTGATTGCCATGCTTTATGTGATCTAGGTGCTAGTATTTCTGTTATGCCTAGAAAGATTTATGATATGCTTGGTTTACCACCGCTTGAAAAATGTTATTTTGATGTTCCTCTGGCTGATGTTGCTAAGAAGAAACCTTTGGGAAGAATTAATGATGTTATTATTATGGTTAACAATAACCTTGTTCCCATTGATTTTCTTGTTATGGATGTTGAATGCAATGCTTCATGTCCTATTATTTTGGGAAGACCTTTTCTTCGAACTGTAGGTGCCATCATTGATATGAATGAAGGCACCATCAAATATCAATTCCCACTCAAGAAAGGTATGGAACACTTCCCTAGAAGGAGGAAGAAATTACTTTTTGACTCTATGCTTCGAGCAAATTATGAACTTGATGCTTCATCGCTTGATATTACTTGATTTGCACTTTCTGCGCCTAGCTCAAAGGCGTTAAAGAAAAGCACTCTTGGGAGATAACCCAATGTTTTCTTTTCAGTACTTTTTCTTTTATTTGAGTCTTGGAAGTTATTACTACCGTAATGACCACTCCTTATCATTTTTATTTAGTTTCTGTGCCAAGAAGAACCTCTAATTTGAGGGAGGTAAGATTTGGGGAAGTTGCTGTCCTGAAACAGATTTCTGCGCTGCACCGTAAAAATTAGTGAAAATTCTCAAAATATCTTTTTGATCTGAAATTTCTTGAGAATATGCCCCAGGTTAAATCCAAACTTCTATTAATTTTGCACTTTTCGATTTGAGCAACAGAAGGTCCTGGAAAAATTCGACCTTTCTCAGCTGTTCTATTTTGACAGATTTCTGCCACTATTTGTGTTGGCCTCTCGATCGCTTTCTTTTTTAGTTCTTTTGATCACGGAACTTTTGGGGAAGTTGCTACAGTAGTATGTGCTTTATATGTGGTGATTTTGAGTTGAAACCTGAATCAAAAAGGGTTGATTTACTATTATTTTTATGCTAACGTTGCTAATAGAATTGTGTGAAGTTTTGTATGAAGGAAGTTTCCAAGTGTAGGGATTGGAGAATGATGAGATGAGATGAAGAATGGACAAAAGATCAAGCTTGGGGATGCCCATTTCACCCCAAGAAATATCCAAGAGGTACAAGCGTCAAAGCTTGGGGATGCCCCCGAGGCACCCCTTCTTCATCGGCAAAAATCAGGTCATCTTTCAACACACTATATTTTTATTGCTTCATATTCTATGTGTTTTTTCTTAGAGCGTCTTTACTTTTGCTTTCAGTTTTCTTTTGTTTTGTTTGCTGCAATAAATGGTTGGACCCTAACAAATTTCTTTTGGAGGAGATGTACTTCGTTTTTCATTACCAAGAACACTCTAGTTTTCACTCTTATCGTTCAACGAGTGTTCTCTTTTTCTAGAACTGCGTTTAGCTTTCATTTTTCGCCTTGATTTTTGTTCAGATCTTGTTTTATCTTTGCATAAAGGTGTATTTATACCACTAGTCTATGTTGGTTTTCATCAAAAGAGTTGTTTCAAAAAGGTTTGAATGGTGTTGGAAAAGAGAAAAAGTTTTATGCAAAAAAGTGGTACAAAAAGGAGCTTGTTTAGACTGCGGCTTAGACTTTTTCATGCCATGCTTGATGTCATTTTGATAGTATGCTTAGTAGTTTTTGCTGTAGCATGACTTTTCTCAAATGACTGAGATTGCTTAATGAGCTTTTGAAAAAATCATGCGTTGTTTTTTATTATATGGAAGCATTTATTTGGTTTTCTCCTTGATGATTTATTTGGGTTAACATGGCGCATGCTTACAACATGTTTGACTCTTACAAAGTTGCCATAAGCCTTTATGATTATTTAGTTTTTGACTTGTGATGCCATTTTATGCTTCTTTTAATGATGTTTTGTCGCTATGCATGATTATGGCCGTTATTGCTCTCTTAGTTGGTCGCTCCTAGTCTTTTGTTAGCCCTCACTTTGTACTGAGTATGAGCTCTACTCGTGCATCCAACTCCCAAAAACCAAGTTATTCCAATGTGTCCACCATACATACCTATTAGGAATTTGCTATTCCAAGTATATTTGACTTGCTTTTATCTATCCTTCGAATTAAACTCTTTTGGTGTTATGTGAAAATTAGTCAGTAAAGCTCTCACGAACCTGATGGCACACTTTACTTTTCTCACTTTTAAAATTTTGACATTGTGGCTCTTTTATGTTGACGTTATGCTTGCAAGTTGTAAGTTGGAAATTAGCCAAACCATGTCATCATGGGGTAAGCTTTCAACATTGCACTTTCTCTTATTTGAGTTGATATCGTGATCTTTTGTTTATGGATACTCGCAATGTGAAATAAGTTGGGAATCGTGCGGGATCATGGAGTTTGTATATGTGTTAGAGAAACTCCTGGGCCGCTAATCTAAGCCATGCATCATTCATGGTGGAAATTTACAGCATGCCCATAGTGGACATTCGACGACGCATCTCAAAATAAAAAGCTATACCAATGATAAATAAAAGAGATGTCGAGGTGTTCATTATCTGTTTGTCCTGTCATTTTGACGTGGGCTTGTTCCATGTCATCGGGCAAGGAGGTACCCCGTTGGCGGTTCTCGATGATACGTGTATACTTACAATGACAAGAGCTTGCTTGGGACCCTAAATCGAGTAGCATGAGGTTTGGGTATTCGTACTTCACGGGACACGAGGTTTTCAACTTATGATTTGTCAAGCATATGCTCATAATTGTTCTCGCATTTACTTTAACCAGTCAAGATGCCTATGATGGGGGCAATAAGAGCTCAAAGCTAGTAAGTACCATAATTTTTGAAGGTTTATAAAACTTGCAATCACTGCTTCCCTCTGCGAAGGGCCTTTCTTTTACTTTTATGTTGAGTCTCCACCTTCTACCTTTATGCACCATCTAAGAGAGCATAGTTGCCATTCTGAGTTTGATGTGCATAGTCCCAAAGTTTATCATTGATTGATTCATAATTATGGTTTCACTTGTTCTTAAATTATTTGTATCTAGTCACCCTTTTAAACTTGAAGGTGTCCTATGCATTTATGTTTTGCTATTCCATGAAGGACAAGCTGAAAACCATTTGCTATGTTTTTCCATATGATTTAAACACATGTTTGACTTTCATTGTTTCATTATTCATGATCTTTCGTTTGTGTTTCTTTTCATGTTATAACATGGTTGCTAAGTTTTTATTGTCAAGATTATGTCTCTTACGCCCATGTTTTAAGTTCTTTGATCCTAGCACTCAATGTCAAGATTGTGATGGTGCATGTCACCTCAATTTTTTTTTCTTTTGTTATCACTTACCTACTCGAGGACGAGCAGGAGTTAAGCTTGGGGATGCTTGATACGTCTCAAATGTATCTATAATTTTTGATGCTCCATGCCTGTTTATACACCATTTGCTTTGAGTTTTGTTACACTTTGTGGCATTTTTATGCATTTTCCGAAACTAACCTATTAACAAGATGCCACAGTGCCAGTTCCCTGTTTTCTGCTGTTTTTGTGTTTCAGAAAAGTTACACGGGAAATATTCTCGGAATTGGACGAAACAAAAGCCGAACCTCCTATTTTTACCGAAGCTTCACGAAGACCAAAGATGAGACGGAGGGGGGCCAAGAGCCAGGCTCACCACAGGGGTGCGCGGCCCAGCCCCTGGCTGCGCCACCCCATGGTGAGGCCAGCTGGCCCCACCTCTGATGATGCCCTTTCGCCTATAAAGTCCCCTCGACGGGAAAAACCTAAGGGACAGATCGCTTTTCCTCGAAACATACTGCAAGCCGCCACCGTCGTCGAAACGAGATCGGGAGGATCCAGGAGCTCTTCCCGGCAGCCTGCCGGAGAGGGGAATCCCTGCCGGAGACCTTCTCCACCACCATGGTCGCCTTCGGAGTAATGTGTGAGTAGTCTACCTTGGACTACGGCTCCATAGCAGTAGCTAGATGGTTGTCTTCTCCACCATGTGCTTCATGTTTAGATCTTGTGAGCTGCCCTACATGATCAAGATTATCTTTATCTAATTATGCATGTTGTGTTTGTTGGGATCCGATGAGTATTGGTACTATGTTAAGTTGATGTGCTAAATCATATATCTTATGCTATATTTATGTTGTTTATGATCTTGCATGCTTTCTGTTGCTAGTAGATATCTTGGCCGAGTAGATGCTACTGACTCCAAGAGGGAGTATTTATGCTTGATAGTTGGGTTCATGCCTCTATTTAATCTGGGGGAGTGACAGAAACCTCTAAGGTTGTAGATGTGCTGTTGCCACTAGGGGGAAACAACATTCTTGTGTCCAAGGACATTTGCTTTGTTTACTTTACGCACTTTGCTTAATGCAGTTATCCGTTGTTCGCAACTTAATACTCAAGGGGTACTTGGACGACTCACCGCGAGTGGATTATTAGTCATAGATGCAGTTGGATTACGGTCTATGTATTTTGTCGTAATGCCCAGAGTAAATCTCATAGTGATCCTCATGACATATATATGTTATCTTTACTCTATCAATTGCCCAACTGTAATTTTTTTACCCAGCATGTTGTTATTTATCTTATGGAGAGACACCACTAGTGAAATGTGGACCCCGGTCCAATTTCCTTTACATTGTTTTACCGTTTTACTTTTACTCGCACTGTAAACTTTTACTTGCATACTATTATCCTTTTACCACTCGATACGCTCAATCCTTTGTTTACAGCAAACCGGTGAGATTGACAACCTTATTGTAAGTTGGGAGCAAAGTTCTTGGTTGTGTTGTGTGCAGGTTTCACGTTGTTGCTGGGTGAGGACACACCAACAATATTCCTGGCGCCATTGTCCGGAGTGTCACGAAGCTAGCAAGCATCACCTTTTGAAGTTTGGCTTTCTCCTACTGGTTTGATAAACCTTGGTTTCACAACTGAGGGAAGACTTGCTACTGTGCTCATCATACCTTCCTCTTGGGGTTCCCAACAGGCTATACTTACACGCCATCAATCAGCACCCCAGCCGCAGTCCTAGCGTTCTCCTCTCGATCTTTCCATCATTGTACTGCATCGAAATCTAGAGACCGATCAAGTGCTTGCTATGGCGGCCGTACCCAGAAGCGGGTTGTACTATTTCGTCGAGCAAGGCATGCGCTTTAGGGTGACGGTCACTCTCCGAGCATCGCACGTGGAGAGTTGGATTTGTTGCGTGCATATGAAGTTTCTCGACCATGCACCGGAGAATTCCAAGTGTGTTGACCTAGACTACAAGTATACCGATGCAGTGAAGAATGTGAAGCAGAAGAACCTTCTGCTAAAGAAGAGGCAACGCGCCGCCATCCCGCAACTCAACCCAACCTACAACTACCCCCAAGGTATCTATGCTTTGGCGAATGCATACATTGAGACCAACTGATCTGGAGATAGCAGCCATAAGAAGAGAAGGATGAGCCGACATACCATTGAGCTTTGAACAAGTCAAGTATGCCGCTCTAGATTCTCGCCTAGGATTCAAGATTGCTAGGAAGTGCTTTCAATTGGCTGGGTACAATACCCATGTAGATCATCTCAATGTAGCTCTAATTGAATTTAGTTAATAGCAAATGATTATCCATTAGTTACTCATATGGGATAATTTATATCACACACAGTTCTTATCATACATACCGTTTGTGATATTTACTGACACAAACAGTTCTAGATCAGAAAAGGTATGCGATACGTTGATGACCCACAAGTATAGGGGGTGTATCGTAGTACTTTTGATAAATAAGAGTGTCGAATCCAACAAGGAGCAGAAGGTGTTGACAAGCAGTTTTGATCAAGGATTCACTATAAATACTAGCAAACAGGTTTTCAGGGGTATTTGGTAATGCAAATGAATAAAGTACGAGTAAATAAAAGACAATAATAATAATTGCTGCAAGTGGCCCAATTCTTTCTAGAGCAAAGGACAAGACGGTTGTGTAACTTATGATTACCAAACGTTCCTGAGGACACACGGGAGTTTCTGTCGAGTGGTTTCGCTTCATGCAGCTAAGTAATCTTCATTGGTTTGATAAGTGTTATGGGGGTGAATCTATGCTAGTGCACTACCCCAACTTGGACTAATACACACTTGTGATTATACCCCTTTCAAGCATCCGCAACTACAAGAAAGTAATTAAGATAAATCTAACCACAGCCTTAAACTCTGAGATCCTATACTCCCTGGTGCAATGGTTTTCTAACGGGGGTTTAGGTTTCTGTCGCTCCGGCAACCCCACAATTAGTAGCCAAATACATAATGCATTCCACTAGGCCCATAAAGGTGAAGTATCATGTAGTCGACGTTCACATGACACCACTAGTAAAATAGCACCACAACATATAAATATCAAACCATTAAATATTACTCAACATAGTTTCACTACTAACATCTTGACTTCTCCCATGTCCTCAAGAACTAAACGAACTACTCACAAGACATCATATGGATCATGACCAGAGGTGGAATAATGGTAAATAATAATCTGAACATAAACCTTAATTCAATGGTTCCACTCAATAGCATCAACTACAAGAGTAATCAATACCGGGAAAGTTTCCCCTAAGAATTGGACAAGATTCAACCCAAGATGTTACAGCGGGATGGCGTGGTGATGGTGAAGATAAAGGTGCTGGTGATGATGGTGATGAAGATGATGATACCGACAAAGTCCAGCTCGTTGGTGATGATGATGATGACGATCTCCCCTCTCCGGGAAGGAATTTCCTCGGCAGATTTATGCCTGCCGGAGAGCTTTCTCTCTCTTGGTGTTTTCCACCCCGCAGAGGCGGCGGAGTCTATCTCTGATCCCCCTTTTGGTCTTAGATTTTCGGGGACGACCATATACACGAGGGGACGCTGGCAGAAGTGGGCCAGGGTGGCCACACCACTGGGTGGCCAGGGGCTAGCCCGCGCCACCTAGTGGTGTGGGCCCCTGGCTGCTCCCCTCGCTCTCTCCTTCTGGCTACTTTCGTCTTCTGATGAAATATGAATTTCTGGGTATTTTCCTGGAATTTCTGATCTTCAGAAATATGGTGTCTTGACCGTCCTTTTTCCAGCAGAATCCTGACTCTGGCAGCAAGTTCTCCAATAATCATCAAACATGCGAAAATAGAGGAAACAAAATAAGTATCATCTCTAAATATGAAATATATTAATGAATAATAGTAAATTATGATATAAAATAGTGATGCAAAATGGACGTATGATACGTGACCAAGTTAGTCAGAATCCCGATCCAAGTCCTGGAATCCTACGATTTTACGACCCTACAACATCATGTTGATCCAAATCCCACTATGAATCCCAACTTGGTAGAATCCATGTTGAGTCCCGATCCAAATCATAGAATCCTATATAATATTGCAAAATCTCGATCCTGTTTGTGGACTTTGTCGATTCTGACGATTAGTTGAGTCATCCTCGTAACTACAGTACGATACTATGTCAACCTCCCAAACCATTTTCACTTGCCTCACAACCCTTTATTTACCTCCCAAGCCCTAAATGATCAGCCGATAGGATCTTTCATCTCCTTTAAAAACCCCTTACAATATCAAAGCTATGTACTCTTCTTACAAACTCTCAATTCATAATTACAAAGCACATCGCAAGAAAGGTTGGAAATGATGTGATTGATCGATGTCTAAAGTAGGCCTCGTAAGAAAGAGCCATCAACGTAGATTGCTAAAGACCTGAAGGTCGGACACCCTAGATTGGCTTGGCAAGTGGCATGCTACTTTAGTACTCTAATGTTTTTATTTAATAAATTTGTGCTTTGATGATTCTGAAGGTATGCACTTTTTTCTATGTTCCATATTTATATATAAAATGAATAAAAATATATGTACTCATAATAGAAGTAATAGACATACATTTGTGATATAATATATATCAAGATGCAATACCATACATAGTATACCTTACGTGTGCTCTCACCGAGGGCTCAATAGTAATTACATGGAAGGGTTAATTATACATTTTATTTTTATTGTGAAATTTGCACCAGTGAGTTTTCTTTACTTTTTTGGTTATAATAGTGTCAACCATATTGCTAGAAATTTTAAGGCTTAGTATTTTACCTTTTCTATGCTACCATACAAAATTTTAGCATGGATAAACTCCTGGCTGAGAAATCTAGAAGACTACAGGATTCTACGACTCAATACTACGACTCGTTTCTGCCGGAGGAAAATCGATTCGACTCCGAATCTCGACTCTGACTACCTTGTACGTGACCATCATTTAAAATCACACACATTTTATATGAAATATTTGTGTGTGAAATAAGGCTCATAAGGGCCCATCAAGCCTAACCCTACCTTACACCTTATCTATAAGTACGAGACCAGCGGTGCCCATCCAGTCACCTGCATTCCACTGCCGCCACACTCTTTTCCAAGACCAGCAGGGACCCCGGTCGGTCGGTCTCACTACCGGCGACAACCACCAGAGCTTTGTCTCTGTGGATCTTCTCGCTGGTCTTGTGCCCGCCCACGCGGTCGTAGGCTCCAGGTGCCACCGAGAATGCCGGTAAAGCCACCTCGTCTTCGCCAGCTTACGTGTGTGTATGCGACGCCTCCCCAGAGGTATATGTTGTTAGCATGCATTTTTTACTTATATATAGTGCAGATCTGCTATGTAAGCACTGTTAGCAAGGCAGGATCCATTAGAATATAGTGCGGACCTGCTATGTAAGTATTGTTAGCAAGGCCAGATCCATTATAGTATAATGCCGATCTGCCTATATAAGCATACTGTTAGCAAGGCCGGATCCGTTAGAATGTAGTGTGGATCTGCCTATGTACGCACTATTAGCACAGTGTGGTATGGTATCTTTTGGATCTTGCTATGAGATTTTACATTACTTTCGCTTCCTTTCTTCTTTAGGATCAATATTTTGGTGGCACTGTATAAGAACTGAACAACCTCAGTTTTGTTAAATTGATGTTGTGTAAGAACACAAATCATTTAAACTTGCATTTATTTTATCGACTTTAACATGAATGATAAAATAAATGTCCCGGAATATGAATGATAAAATAAATGCCCTATATTCATTTTATCATTTGAACCTGCACGTCAAGCAGATCAACAATTTGTCTCTAGTTGCAAACCAAATGAAGCAATATGCAAACTACATACGGACTTAAAGATTAATTAGAACTTCAAAATGAATTGCAGTGTGGTCGGAACTTGTCGAGAGAAAAATGTTCCTAAATTATATGCTACACGGGAATTTCATGAAAAGGAACAGACACCATTCTTTGAAATATGTAAAATATACTGTAGTTGCTACAATGCTACACCTGTATACCTTTGCTTACATTCAGTCCATCAGGAATTTCAAGATCTGAAGCGAAAATGTGCACATTGTTATGAATTTTATATCTTTTCTGTCCTAAATTATCCTATATTCTAGGTTTAGTCAAAGTAAAATTTTATAAAGTGTATAAGAAAAAATATAAACATTTATAATATAAAATAAACATTGTTAGAATCATCATAAAAATACTTTTATATTTTATGTATTTAATATTATAAACTTTATATTTTTAGCAATATGCTTGGTCAAACTTTATCTAGTTTGACTTCGACTAAACCTAAAATACAGGGTAAAAAGGACAAAGGGAGTACTTGCAGTTAGTTGTCACCGGATCTTGCCTCCATAGCCTATATAGTATTGATTCCTATTTGTATCAGCTGCCTTGCGGTGCTGCAATTACCTCACACGCGCGCGGGACATGCCAGTTGGGTTGGCGGCTGATACGTTGCAAACATATCTATAATTTTTGATGCTCCGTGCTTGTTTTACGCTAATTGCTTTGTGTTTTGTTTATACTTCGTGGTATTTTTATGAATTTTCTGGAACTAACCTATTAATAAGATGCCACAGTTCCAGTTTCTGTTTTATGTTGTTTTTGTGTTTTAGAAAAAGTTACACAGGAAATATTCTTAGAATTGGACGAAACGAAAGCCAAAGTTCCTATTTACCTGACACGAAGACGGAGTCCAAAGGAGAGACGGAGAGCAGCCAGGAGGCAGCCGCACCATAGGGTGGCGCGGGCCACCCCCTGACCGTGCCACCAGTTGGTGTTGGCCCTGGTCCACCCTCTGACACCGTCCTTCCGCCTATAAATTC
The DNA here is from genome assembly GCA_007115705.1 of Dactylis glomerata. Classification (NCBI taxonomy): domain Eukaryota; kingdom Viridiplantae; phylum Streptophyta; class Magnoliopsida; order Poales; family Poaceae; genus Dactylis; species Dactylis glomerata. The sequence goes on along the minus strand of QXEO01000225.1, from coordinate 2,149,622 downwards.
CCTTTGTCGAGAAAACCCTAAGGGCCCGAACACTTTTCCACAAAACATACTGCAAGCCGTCGTTGTCGACCCGAGATTGGGAGGGTCTCGAAGCTCTTCCCGGCACTCTGCCGGAGAGGAGAATCATCACCGGAGGCCTTCTTCATCACCATGTCAGCCTCCGGAGTGATGCGTGAGTAGTCCCCCTTTGATCATGGGTCCATAGCAGTAGCTAGATGATTGTCTTCTCCTCCATGTGCCTCATGTCTAGATCTTGTGAGTTGCCTATCATGATCAAGATCATCTTTATGTAATTCTACATGTTGTGTTTGTTGAGATCCGATGAATACTGAGTACTATGTCAAGTTAATTGTTGATTTATCATGTCTATGTTATTTGTGATCTTGCATGCTCTCCGTTGCTAGTAGATACTTTGGCCAAGTAGATGCTTGTGACTCCAAGAGGGAGTATTTATGCTCGATAGTGGGTTCATGCCTCTAGTAATCTGGGAGAGTGACAATAACTTCTAAGGTTGTAGATGTGCTGTTGCTACTAGGGAGAAACACAACAGTCTCTTGTTGAAGGACATTTGTATTGTTTACATTACACACTTTGCTTAAGGCGATAATCTGTTGCTTACAACTTAATACCCAAGGTGAAAAGGGTATAGATAATAGAGCCCGATAGTTGAGTACCCCTGAGGCGCGTTAAGCTAGGCCCAATTGTAACGTTAGTCGAAATACGAGTTCATATCGTATGTCGATATTGTAATCTGTATCGGATCCCTCCCGATCCCTGAGACCTGGCCACCTATATATAGGGGCCAGGAGGGGACGGTAAGGGACATATTGAAAGCAAGTCAGATTTACACCCACGTTTACTTCAGACAACCATCTTGTTTGACTGATTTTACCGTTGAGTTCATCCGACGCCCTATCTCCCCGATCTTAAGTCCTTCATCTAGGACATTCGTTGAGTTAACCCTCGTCAATTGGCGCTGACCGTGGGGAGTCTGGGCGTTGGAGTCATGAATTCGATGACTTTTTCGCTTTTAGCCAATAGCAGTCCAGAAGTCGACAAAAATAAAAAGATGGAGTTGACAATCGGAAGTCTGAGCTTCTATGTTGGACCTTCGGGTTCAACTTGTCTTTCGGATCTGGCGAAATCGGGTCCGTCGACAAGTAAAACCGAAATAATCGCCAAGTTTGGATCATCTGTGGGCTCTTCTAGCGAGGCAAACTCGCCGGTCAGCCCAGCAGCAACAGAAAATCTGCAAGAGAAACTCGAGGAATCCGACGAAACTAGGCGAGAGCCCGACGCGGAAGTAGCAATGGACAAGTCACGCTACAGTTCAAGGGATTTCACCAGCAGGAGCAGCGGCGTCTCCAGAAGTGTACACCAGTTATGCGACATTATCACTGAAGCAGCAGAAGAAGAAAATAATCACGCAGGCAACGAGGAGGTCAACATGCAAGTCGACAAGTTAAGGAGCAATGGCAAGAAGGAGAAGGAGAACGTCCACGTCTCCGCCGGAGAGTGGAGAATGATCATGTCAGCCATCAACCATGGGACAGATGTACCCGCAGATTCGAGAAGAGAAGTTTTAATGGGATATCAATACGCGCAACATCAACGCAGAAAGAAGTTAAGGGAGGAAAGAGACATGATTATGAGAAGCCCAGATTACAACAGCACATCAAGTGGAGGATATTGGGATGAATATAGCGATTCATCAGAGTCCAGCATGGAGAGGCACAGAGACCCGAAGCACAGTAGGAGGACAACAACACGGACAGTAGAAGAAAGCTACATGAAAAGCCCAAGTGCGAACCCACCAGAGGAAGAAGAATTTGTGCAAGAAACACCAGAAGCAGCATTGGTAGCAGCTGATGTCTACACACGCTTCTGTTCTTGTAGACAGTGTTGGGCCTCCAAGTGCAGAGGTTTGAAGAGCAGCAGCAAGTTTCCCTTAAGTGGATCACCCAAGGTTTATCAAACTCAGGGAGGAAGAGGTCAAAGCTATCCCTCTCAAACAACCCTGCAATTACGATACAGAAAGTCTCTTGTGTCCCCAACACACCCAATACACTTGTCAGATGTATAGGTGCACTAGTTCGGCGAAGAGATAGTGAAATACAAGCGGTAGTAATGATTATAAGTAGTAAATGTAATCTGAAATAAATATGGCAGCAAGCAAACATGTAACAAAATAGGAAGTAAACGGTGTGCAAAGCTTGGAAACAAGGCCTAGGGATCATACTTTCACTAGTGGACACACTCTCAACAAATATAACATAATTGAACCAATAGATACTATCATCCATATGCAACTCAAAACAATTCTCCAATGGAAAACGAACACTAATCATGCGTAGGGCTACGAAGCACTCCTCAAAGTCCGTAAGTACCCAAACTAGATTATCCCACACTATCACCATGAACGCACTAGATAGTTCCAACAAACACCAACAATTCATAGAGACATTAACCAAAAAGACACACATAATGAGCACACTAGTCACCTTCCCATTACGATACGAGGTGTCTCCGGAGAGTAATAATAAAGCATAGGAGTAGCATAATATCTGAATAATAACATCTACCAATTCAACTAGATACAAAGCTCACAATCACATAAAGATCACATCATGGGAGAGAGAGGTGAACCACATAGCTACCGGTAGAGCCCTCAGCCCCCGGGGAGAAATACTCCCTCCTCATCATAGGAGACAACAAGGTTGATGGAGATGGCGGTGAGGTCAATGGAGACGGCGATGGAGACCGATGGAGATGGCTCTGGGGGCACTTCCCCGTCCCGGCAGGGTGCCGGAACAGAGACTTCTGTCCCCCGAAATTTGACTTCAACGGCGGCGGCGCTGCGGAACTGTTCTGGAAATTTTGCCGATTCCCCTAGGGTTTTCCGTCCCGAGGCTTTATATAGGCGAAGGGACGTCGTCAGGGGGCTGCCAGGGCACCCTCACAATGGGTGGGAGCGGCCAGGGGCTGGGCCGCGCCCCCCTATTGTGTGGGCGGCCTCTGGCCCCCCTCTGGCTCTCTTTCGGTCTTCGGTACTCTTCCGGAAAAAATAAGACTTCTGGAACTTATTTCGTCCAATTCCGAGAATATTTCCTGTGTAGCTTTTCTGAAACACAAAATCAACAGAAAACAGGGAACTGGCACTGTGGCATCTTGTCAATAGGTTAGTTCCGGAAATCGCATAAAAACGCCATGAAGTGTAACAAAACACAAGGCAAATGGTGTAAAAACAAGCATGGAGCATGAAAAATTATAGATACGTTTGAGACGTATCAGCATCCCCAAGCTTAACTCCTGCTCGTCCTCGAGTATGTAAGTGATAACAAAAGAAATAATTTTTGAGGTGACATGCACCATCACAACTTTGATCATATAGGTAAAGCATTGAGTGTTGAGATCAAAGAACTTAAAACATGGGCATGAAAGACATAATCTTGATAATAGAAACTTAGCAACCATGTTATAACATGAAAAGAAACACAAACAAAAGATCATGAATAATGAAACAATGAAAGTCAAATGTGTGTTCAAATCATATGGAAAAACATAGTAAATGGTTTTTAGCTTGTCCTTCATGAGAGAGCAAAACATAAATGCATAGGACACCTTCAAGTTTAAGAGGGCGACTAGATACAAGTAATTTGAGAACAAGTGAAACCAACATCATGAATCAATCAATGAAAACTTTGGGACAATGCACATTATACTCAGAATGACAACTATGCTCTCTTAGACGGTGCATAAAGGTAGAAGGTGGAGACTCAACATAAAAGTAAAAGAAAGGCCCTTCGCAGAGGGAAGCAGTGATTAAACATGTGCTAGAGCTTTTCATTTGTAAAACAGAGAGATAAAAATTGGTTTTGAGAGGTGGTTGTCTTTGTCAACGACTGGCAATGGGGTTCTTACTATCTTCCATACAAAAATGAAGCAAGTTTTTGAGAGAGAGATTGGCACTTTGTGCTCTTTTATAAAGCTTGGCACTCCTCCCCACCTTTTTTCCTTTCTCAAACCATGGCTAACCGATTCCATCGGGTGCCCACCAACATTCACATACCATGGAGGAGTGCCTTTTTTTTATTTTATTTTTTTTATTTTTGGAATAAGACAATATGGAAGATAGCAAATCCGACCACTACGTCCCCATGAGCTGAAAACAGTGTCACAAAATGAGAAGTATTTTGAAGGTTTTTTGAAAGGTAGCACATGAAAATTTACTTGGAATGGCTTGCAAATACCATGCATAGGAATTTATAGTGGACACAGTGGCAAACTTGGTTTTTGGGAGTTGGATGCACGAGTAGAGCTCATACTCAGTACAAAATGAGGGCTAGCAAAAGACTGGGAGCGACCAACTAAGAGAGCAATAACGGCCATAATCATGCAAAGCGACAAAGCAACATTAAAAGAAGCATAAGATGGCATCAAAAGTCAAAAACTAAATGATCATAGAGGCTATAGGCGACTTATTTTTGTAGTCAACATGGTGTAAGCATGCGCCAAGTCAACCCAAATAAAGCATCAAAGGAGAAAACCAAATTAATGCTTCCAAATAATATAAACAACACATGATTTTTTTCAAAGGCTCATTAAGCAATCTCAGTCATTTGAGATAAGTCATGCTACAACAAAAATCACTAAGCATACTATCAAAACGACATCAAACATGACATGCAAAAGTCTAAGCCGCAGTCTAAACAAGCTCCTTTTTGTGCCACTTTTTTGTATGAAACTTTTTCTCTTTTCCAACACCATTCAAACCTTTTTGAGGAAACTCTTTTGAGGAAAACCAACATATACCAGAGGTCCAAATACACCTTTATGCAAATATAAAACAAGATCTGAACAAAAATCAAGGCGAAAAATGCAAGCTAAACGCAGTAGCAGAAAAAGAGAACACTCGTTGAAACGATAAGAGTGAAAAACAGAGTGTTCTTGGCAAATCAAAAACGGAGCATGTCTCTCTCCAAACACATGATGTGATCCAAACAATTATTGCAGCAAACAAAGCAAAAGAAAACTGAAAACAAAAGCAACTGACGCTCCAAGAAAAACGCATAGTGCATGAAGCAATAAAAATATAGTGTCTTGAAAGGTGACCTGATTTTTCCCGATGAAGAAGGGGTGCCTCGGGGGAATCCCCAAGCTTTGACGCTTGTACCTCTTGGATATTTCTTGGGGGTTGCATGGCCATCCCCAAGCTTGAGCTTTTGTCCATTCTTCATCTCATCTCATCATTCTCCAATCCCTACACTTGAAAACTTTCTTCATACAAAACTCAACACAATTCTATTAGCAACGTTAGCATAAACATAATAATGAATCAACCCTTTTTAGTTCAGATTTCAACACAAAACCACCACAAATATAGCATATACTACTGTGGCAACTTCCCCAAAAGTTCCATGATCAAAAGAACTCAAAAAGAAAGCGATAAAGCGGCAAACACAAATATTGGCAGAAATCTGTCAAAATAGAACAGCTGACAAAGGTTGAATTTTTTAGGGGTCTTCTGTTGCTCAAATCAAAAAGTGTTCAACTAATGAAAGTTTGGATATAATCTGGGGCATATGCACAAGAAATGGCAGGTACAAAAGATATACAGAGAATTTTCACGAATTTTTACGGTGCAGCACCAAAATCTGTTTTAGGACAGCAACATCCCCAAATCATACCTCACTCAAATTAGAGGTTTCTCTTGGCACAAGAACAAAATAAAAAGGATAAGTACATGTTATTACAGTAGTAATAACTTCCAAGACTCAAATAAAAAAAGAACTGAATGTAAAAACATTGGGTTATCTCCTAAGAGTGCTTTTCTTTAACGCCTTTGAGCTAGGCGCAGTAATTCGCAAAGATGCTCATGTAGGCGCCATAAAAGAGCTTAAGGCAAAGGGGCCATATAGGAACTTAAAGCAATAGAGAGCATCAAAAAGCAAATGTGAAAGACATTTAAATCTGAACCGCTTCCTATGAAAAATAATCTTGTAAAGAGACAAGTCATGAAAGCGCAAAGCAAAAAGCATAGGAAGGCAAAACAAGTACAACTTCAAGAGTTGCAACATAAAGAGGGGAAACTCAATATTGTTGAGGTCCATAAAACCATGTTTCCCTCTCTCATAATAACTTTCAGTAGCATCATGAATAGAACTAACAATATAACTATCACATAAAGCATCCCTATCATGAGCCACATGCATAAAAAATTAATACTCCCCACATGAACAATCGTAGTAGGAGCAGATTCAACAGAATAATTATTCTCATCACCATAATCATCAAAAATAGGAGGCATATTGTAATTGTAACTAGATTTCTCCTCAAAAGTAGGTGAACTGAAAGTATTATACCCATCATCATAACCATCATAAACTAGAGGTTTAGTATCATCACAAGCTAGAGAACAGCTATTTCGCAAAGCATATTCATCAAACATATCATCATAAGAAGGAACATGGATAGTACTAATGGTACAACAATTATTAATCTTAGAATTTGTACCAAAAAGATTCTCAATATCAAAAGTAGAGTGCTTTTCCCAATCATGATCACTAACATAGGTAACAGGCATGAGAACATCATCCCAATCAGAATTGTCATAATCTATAGCAGGATCGTAACGCTTAGGGGAAGATACCGTGTCCTCTCGCCTCTTACTCCTCTTCTTCTTCTTCATACTCTTCTTACTCTCTCCTTTAGGAGGGAGAGACTTGAAGGGCATCTTCTCCACATATCCTTTAGGAGGGAAAGGCATCTTCTCCACATAATATGGTTTGCTGACAGAAACAACAGAAGAAACTTTGGAGGATTCCTCCTCTCTATTAATAAGATCGAAACATCTATTAGTCCTGTCATAGCTTGGCAAAACATCATGTTTTATAAGATCTTGTAAGTAAGTATTTGCGAGGCAATCTTTAGCACAATAGAGACGACAACCACGAAGGGTGCTATTAATATCAACATCTCTCATATCAACCAAAGAAATCTTTCTAGATATCTCTTCACAATTCAAAAACAAAGTAAGCTCATCATGCTGATTGAGAGTAATCTTATCATCACAATACAAATTTGCGGTACTCGTTCGATTAATTGGGCATTGAAAATTAAAGTGACCTGTTTTACCACAAAGTTCACAAAGAAAAGGATAAAGCTCACAAACCCTTTCACCAAGCACATCTAGATCCCTGAGCCACATACTGGTTTCTTCATTTGCATGGTGGACACAATAATCTTCCTTGTTGTAACTCTGTTCACAAGGTCTATGTACTCCACAAAAATTAACATGCATATAGGAAATAGGACTTTCAGAGGTTCGAGCATGTTTATTGGAATCATCAACAACAATATCATTTTCTACGCGAGTGTCCTTAAAAGGTTCATGATACACGTCCCCATTTCCTTTAGGAACATTAATATGGGAAGCAAAGGTTTTAAAACAATCAATCATAATTTGAGGATCAAGACCATACTTAGCACTAAGCTCTTGAAAATCAACCGTTTCAGCGAAAGACTTAATGCAATCAAACTCGTAATTCATACCTGATCCTTTACCTTTGTCGCTATCCCAACCTTCAATATTGTTTTGAATTGTTTCAAGCAGATCCCACTTGGTGTCAACATCTTTGCTTGTGAAAGACCCATCAAAGCATGCATCTAGATAGTCCTTGTAATATCCTGAAAGCCTTGCATAAAAATTATTAATAACAATATTACGGGGAAGATCATGAATAGGACATTTGTGCATTAGTAACTTCAATCTTCCCCACGCTTGGGCAATGCTTTCTCCCTCATGCGGATGAAAATTATAAATGTAATTCCTATCTTTATAATCCTCACTAGAAGGATAGAACTTAGAATAAAAGAGAGGTACAATTTCCTCCCAATCAATAGGTCGGCCATCCTTTAGTGTTTTATACCATTCTGCAGCTCTGCCTTTCAGTGATAAAGAGAATAGCTTCTTCTTAACTTCGTTCATTGAAATACCTGCACACTGGAACAACTCGCATAATTCATGTATAAAGAGCAAATGATCACCAGGATGGACAGTTCCATCTCCTAAATAGCAGTTATTCATAGCACGATCAACAATTTTCATAGGTATTTTAAAAGGACGAGGAGCACAAGCATCATTATAAACATCACATATGGGAGATAAAATATCATCAGAGCAAACTTCATCCACTTAAGCTGGGGAACTAAAAATATCATGCTTAACAAAACCAGCTTCCCCAAGCTTAGACTTTTCCATAGCATTAGCAATAACGGGATTCAAAGCATTCGTACTAATAACATTGCTATGCGAAACAAGCTCCAAAGGTTTTTCAATTTTCTCTTCAAATCTAAACTCAGGAAAAAGACTAAAGAACTCTTTACTTTCCATTAAGCCTAACTAGTGAAAATAAAAACAAGAAACAAAAAGATATAATTGCAGAATCTAAAGGAAATAACTTCGAGCACTCACACAGGAGGATGCGAGTACCTTTTACCTTACCTCCCCAGCAATGGCGCCAGAAAAGAGCTTGATGTCTACACACGCTTCTGTTCTTGTAGACAGTGTTGGGCCTCCAAGTGTAGAGGTTTGTAGAGCAGCAACAAGTTTCCCTTAAGTGGATCACCCAAGGTTTATTGAACTCAGGGAGGAAGAGGTCAAAGCTATCCCTCTCAAACAACCCTGCAATTACGATATAGAAAGTCTCTTGTGTCCCCAACACACCCAATACACTTGTCAGATGTATAGGTGCACTAGTTCGGCGAAGAGATAGTGAAATACAAGCGGTAGTGATGATTATAAGTAGTAAATGTAATCTGAAATAAATATGGCAGCAAGCAAACATGTAACAAAATAGGAAGTAAACGGTGTGCAAAGCTTGGAAACAAGGCCTAGGGATCATACTTTCACTAGTGGACACACTCTCAACAAATATAACATAATTGAACCAATAGATACTATCATCCATATGCAACTCAAAACAATTCTCCAATGGAAAACGAACACTAATCATGCGTACGGCTACGAAGCACTCCTCAAAGTCCGTATGTACCCAAACTAGATTGTCCTACACTATCACCATGAACGCACTAGATGGTTCCAACAAACACCAACAATTCATAGAGACATTAACCAAAAAGACACACATAATGAGCACACTAGTCACCTTCCCATTACGATACGAGGTGTCTCCGGAGAGTATAATAATAAAGCATAGGAGTAGCATAATATCTGAATAATAACATCTACCAATTCAACTAGATACAAAGCTCACGATCACATAAAGATCACATCATGGGAGAGAGAGGTGAACCACATAGCTACCGGTAGGGCCCTCAGCCCCGGGGGATAACTACTCCCTCCTCATCATAGGAGACAGCAAGGTTGATGGAGATGACGGTGAGGTCGATGGAGACGGCAGAGACGGCGATGGAGACCGATGGAGATGGCTCCGGGGGCACTTCCCCATCCCCGCAGGGTGCCGGAACAGAGACTTCTGTCCCTCGAAATTTGTCTTTGACGGCGGCGGCGCTGCGGAACTGTTCTGGAAATTTTGCCGATTTCCCTAGGGTTTTCCGTCCCGAGGCTTTATACAGGCGAAGGGACGTCGTCAGGGGGCTGCCAGGGTGCCCTCACAATGGGTGGGTGTGGCCAGGGGCTGGGCCGCGCCCCCCTGTTGTGTGGGCGGCCTCTGGCCCCCCTCCGGCTCTCTTTCGGTCTTCGGTACTCTTCCAGGAAAAATAAGACTTCTGGAACTTGTTTCGTCCAATTCTGAGAATATTTCCTGTGTAGCTTTTCTGAAACACAAAATTAGCAGAAAATAGGGAACTGGCACTGTGGCATCTTGTCAATAGGTTAGTTCCGGAAATCGCATAAAAACGCCACGAAGTGTAACGAAACACAAGGCAAATGGTGTAAAAACAAGCATGGAGCATCAAAAATTATAGATACGTTTGAGATATATCAGCAGCACATGCATACCTACTAACCATGCAACCAAAGCCTGGAGACCTGCGGGAGCACATGCATCAAGCCGCGATACGAAGCCTCGGGTTGGTAGAAGACAAGCTAAGGGGAAATCTTCCATAGAAAAAGTCGACTCATTGTAGGGAAAGGCAAAAAGAAGAGGTCAAGCGCAAATCTTCGCGGAACAAAACTAGCGAGTCTTCAAAAGACGAGAAACGCCAAAAGAGGAAGGAGGATGCAAGGAACATAATAGCACAAGCAAGAGTAAACAACTCACATTATGTGTGGAGGGAAGAAAACTACGAAGACAACGAAAAAGAGATGGGCGCGTTATGCTTTACCCGCAGGGTTCGCAAAATGTGAGTACCCAAAGGATTCAAGTTGCCGCACGATCAAGAAAAATATGATGGGTCGTAAGAACCAACTCTATGGTTGTTAGACTACCTGCAAGCAGTACAAATACTAGGGGGAACAAGAGCAACAGCAATGCAAAGTTTGCAGTTACACCTCACCGGCGCAGCGAGGTCCTGGTTAAATACATTACCCAATGATTCCATCGGAAGTTGGGGAGAACTAGAGAACCAATTCGCGAGAAATTTTCACTCAACATACAAACGACCAACGTCATTGGAGAAAGTTAAGTCGTGCGTGCAGAGGAGAGATGAAACTCTGCGCTCTTATATACAACACTGGAGTGTCATTAAAAATTCTGCAGAGGACGTCTCCGACGAAAGAGCAATAGATGCCTTTTCAGCTGGACTTCATCGTTCAGACCTCATGGAGGAGATAGGGAGAATAAAACCAAGAACAATTTCAGAACTAAGGGAAGTAGCCAACAGATTCGCCGATGCAGAAGATGCGTATAACAACAAAAGGGGACGTTCACCAGAAGTCGACAAAACAAGCAGGCAAAGACGAAGATACCGCAATGGCGACAACCAAGGAAGGTGAAATCAGATAGCCACGGGATATGACGGAAGGAACGAGGAAGGCTACGAAAGAAAAGAGTTTCAAGCGAGAGATAATAGGGAAAAGGAGAAACCAAGGTACTCGGGTCCCTCGGCAAAAGATATGCTATATGGTCCTTGTCCCATCCATTATGCGTACCTAGATGGGAAAAGAGTTTCCAACCACCAGATGAAGGATTGTAGAACCTTCCTAAGGTTGCAAAATGCCATGGATTCAAGCCAAGGAATGCGACAGGGAGGAAAAAGTGCGAGTCAAGGATATCAAATGCAACGACTTGCAAAACAGCTGGAGTCAAAGGTATATATATCAGCAATGATTCAACCAGTACCAAAGTCAAAGAAAGAGAGGAAGAGCATATCTAGATAGGTCAATCTGGCAATATCATCACCACCAGCTACTACAGAGTACTTGCAGTGGTCTGATCAACCAGTTAGATTTAGCAGAGCAGACCACCCGAGGAAAGTTCCCAGGCCAGGGCATGCTCCAATGGTACTAAAGGCACAAATAGGGGGATACGACATCGGGAGAGTATTCATGGATGCAGGAAGCGGTATAAACTTAATATACGCAAGAACTCTGAGGGCAATGTGCATCTCACTGGAAAGTCTAAAGCCAACAGATTGTTCTTTCCATGGAATAGTACCGGGAAGTGCAAATTACCCTCTCGGGAAAATAGACCTCGACGTTTGCTTCGGCAATAGCAATAATTATCGCAAAGAGAAGCTGGAGTTTGAAGTCATGGATTGGCCTTCACAGTATCATGCAATCCTGGGGCGTCCAGCATTTGCAAAATTCATGGCAGTACCCCACTACACTTATCTTACGCTAAAGATTCTAGGGCCCAGAGGAACAATCACAGTTCAAGGCAGTTTCGAAGTATCCAACACTTGTGACAAGGAATTCAACAGGTTGGCACAAACTTTTGGCATGACAGTAGAATACGCAAGGTTGAAAGGTGAAACCGACCACAGCGTATTACCCGACGTCGGGTGATCCCTGCCAGATCAGGCTTTCGATGCAACTCAAGACACGAAGAAAATCCAGGTCCACCCCACGGACCCAAACAAGACCACCTCTATAGCAGTAAACCTGGATCCCACATAGGAAAGCGTGCTCGTCGAGTTCCTCCGTGAGCGCTGGGAAATCTTCACCTGGTGTCCTTCAGACATGCCAGGGGTTCCCAGGGAACTCATCGAGCACGCACTAAATGTCGATCCCAAAGCAAAGCTAGTCAAGCAACCATTGAGAAGATTCGATGAACCCAAAAGGAAAGCAATAGCGTCCGAGCTACACAGGCTCGAAAATGCAGGGTTCATACGAGAAATCAAAACATCGACTTGGGTATCTAATCCAGTTATAGTCCCCTACAGATGTGCAAAGAGTATGTGTCGACTATACGTCTCTCAACAAGCACTGTCCAAAGGATCCCTTCCCTCTACCCCGCATTGACCAGATAATTGACTCAACAGCGGGGTGTGCAAGGCTTTCCTTCCTGGACGCATATTCTGGCTACAACCAGATCAAATTGAAGAAAGAAGATGAGGAAAAAACAGCTTTCATAACACCTTATGGCGTGTTCTGATACCAAGTCATGCCTTTCGGCTTAAAAAACGCAGGAGCAACCTACCAAAGGATGATGCAAAATTGCCTCAGAAGTCAAATAGGATGAAACATTCAAGTCTATATCGACGACGTGGTCATCACCACAAGAAAAGAGGAGTCACTAATCTAATCAGTGATCTGGCAGAAACCTTCGACAACTTAAACAGGTACAAGCTCAAGCTTAACCCGACAAAATGCTCTTTTGGGGTATCTATAGGGAAACTCCTGGGATTCCTGGTATCCGCAAGAGGAATAGAGGCAAACCCAGAGAAGATCCAAGCAATATTAACGATGGGGAAGCCAACAAAGCTGCATGATGTACAGAAGCTCGCAGGACGCGTCGTGGCACTAAGTCGATTCGTTGCAAGGCTAGGAGAAAAAGCGCTCCCTTTCTATACATTGATGAAAAAATCAGACGACAAATTCGAGTGGATAGAAGAAGTGGACACAGCCTTCGCACAACTGAAAAAAGTGCTCTCCACACCACCGGCGTTGGTCGCACCAAAGGAAAAAGAGCCATTACTACTATATATTGCAGCAACACATCAAGTGGTGAGCACAGTATTAGTAGTCGAAAGAAGTGAAGAAGGAAAAGCTCATGGAGTCCAACGACCAGTATATTTTGTCTGCGAGGTACTATCTCCAACAAAGCAAAGGTAACCGCACTATCAGAAACTTGCATACAGCGTATTCACAACAACACGAAAACTACGGCAATATTTTGCGGTGCACCCAATTATAGTGGTCAACAAAGCACCACTATCCAATATATTGATCAACCCTTTAGCAACAGGATGTGTCTCTTTATGGGGAATTGAGCTATCACCCCTGGACATCACGTATGAAAAGCGAAAGGCGATCAAGTCTCAAGTTTTACCAGATTTCACAGCAGAGTGGCTGGAGTTACAAAACACAGGGCCACCAGATTTATCGAGTGTGTGGACAATGTACTTCGATAGATCAAAAAGAATCCAAGGCGCAGGAGCAGGAGTAGTCCTGATATCACCACAAGGCGACAAGTTGAAGTATGTGCTAAGGATGAGTTTTCCTCAAGCTTCTAATAATGAAGACGAATACGAGGCGCTGCTCCATGGGATGAAAATGGCCAAAGCGTGCGGAGCAACTCGACTGAAAATATTTGGAGACTCGAATCTCATCGTCCAACAAGTGATGAACAAGTGCGATGCCATCAGCGACAATATGACAGCATACAGAAACTTATATTACTATCTTGAGGAAACATTTGACAGATGCGAAGTTTCGCATGTCAGTAGAGCCAGCAACGAGGAAGCCGATAATTTAGCAAATATCGGGTCCCAGTGCTTACCCGTACCACAAGGAGTTTTTTGGGAAGAAATCATAGAAAGATCAATAAAAAGCAACAAAGTCTCGACTATAGGAGAACAACTCCAGCACCAAGCAACAAGCTCGGGGGCTGGTAATAGTGGGACAACTGAACCTGAAGAAGTCATGATGATCGAGGAAACTTGGATGCAACCATACTTGGCTTACATGGTAAACAAAATACTACCCGAAGATACAGTACAAGCGAAAAGGATAATACGACGATCCAAGGCTTTCGTCGTACTGCAAGGAAAACTATACAAGAGAAGTATAACAGGCGTTTTGCAACGGTGCGTTACTCCTCAAGAAGGATAAGAAATCTTAAAGGACATCCACGCAGGGGTATGTGGACATCACGCTAGCAGCAGAGCCATTGCAGCCAAAGCCTTTCGTGCAGGATTTTATTGGCTCACAGCCATTGAAGACGCGAAAGATATAGTGAGGAAGTGTGAAGCCTGTCAACGTTTCGCATCTCGACCACACGCACCAGCAGTGGAGTTGCAACCAATACCATTATCCTGGCCCTTCGCACAATGGGGTCTTGACATGGTAGGAAAACTGCACAAATCTTGGCCAGGAGGGCATGTTTATATGCTGGTAGTAGTCGACAAATTCACCAAGTGGGTAGAGGCAGCCCCTGTGACAACCCAAGATTCTACAGCGGTAATCAATTTCATCAAGTCAATAGTTTTTCGCTTTGGAGTACCGCACAGTATCATCATAGACAATGGGACAAACTTCACATCGAAGGAGTTCAAGAATTACTGTAAAGTTTGGGAATCAAATTGAAATTTGCATCTGTAGCGCATCCAAAGACAAAGGGACAAGTCAAGAAAGCCAATGGCTTAATATGTAGCGGGATAAAGAAAAGGCTGTTAGCACCCATCGAGAAAGCCAAGCACGATTGGGTAGATGAGCTACCCTCCATACTCTGGAGTCTCCGAACTACACCCAACGCAGCTACTCAAGAAATGCCTTTCTTCCTAGTCCATGGCGCAGAAGCCGTGCTTCCAGTCAAAATAACTCATGAAGCACCAAGAATCTTGACATATGATGAGACAACTTCTACAGAAGCACTTCAGGACGATTGATACGTCTCTAACGTATCTATAATTTTTGATGCTCCATGCTTATTTTTACACCATTTGCTTAGTGTTTCGTTACACTTTGTGGCATTTTTATGCATTTTCTGGAACTAACCTATTAACAAGATGCCATAGTGTCAATTCCCTGTTTTCTGCTATTTTTGTGTTTCAAAAAAGTTACACAGGAAATATTCTCGGAATTGGACAAAACAAAAACCAAACATCCAGAAATTCACCGAAGCTTCCAGAGAACCGAAGAGGAGACGAAGTGGGGCCACGAGGGACCCACACAACAGGGCGGCGTGGCCCAGGGCTAGGCCGCACCCCCTATGTGTGTGGCCGCCTCGGTCCACTTTTGACGATGCCCCTTCGCCTATAAAGACCCCCCGACGAGATAAACCTAAATCCCCGATCACTTTTCCAGAAACACATCGTGATCCACCGCCGTCATCGACCCGAGATCGGGAGGGTCCAGAAGCTCTTCCCGGCACCCTGCCAGAGAGGGGAATCGCCACCGGAGGTCTTCTTCATCGCCATGCTTGCCTCCGGCGCAATGAGTGAGTAGTCTACCTTGGACTATGGGTCCATAGCAGTAGCTAGTTGATTGTCTTCTCCACCATGTGCTTCATGTTTAGATCTCGTGAGCTGCCTTACATGATCGAGATCACCGTTATGTAATTCTACATGTTGTGTTTGTTGGGATCCGATGAATATTGGTGTTATGATTGAGTTGATGTGCTGAATATTATCTTATGTTATCTCTATGTTGTTTATGATCTTGCATGCTCTCCGTTGTTAGTAGCTATCTTGGCCGAGTAGATACTAGTGACACCAAGAGGGGGTATTTATGCTTGATAGTTGGGTTCATGCCTCTATTTAATCTGGGAGAGTGACAGAAACCTCTAAGGTTGTAGATGTGATGTTGCCACTAGGGAGAAAACAACATTCATATGCTCAAGGGCATATGCTTTATTTACATTACACACTTTGCTTAATGTAGTTATCTGTTATTCGCAACTTAATACTTGTGGAGTTCTCGGATTGATTCGCCACAAGTGGATTATTAGTCATAGATGCAGTTGGATGGCGGTCTATGTATCTTGTTGTAATGCCTAGAGTAAATCTCATAGTGATCCTCTCGACATATGCACGTTATCTTTATTCTATCAATTGCCCAACTGTAATTTGTTTACCCAGCATGTGTTATTTTATCTTATGGAGATACACCACTAGTGAACTGTGGACCCCGGTCCTATTTCCATTATATTGCTATCACCTGTTTACTTTACTCGCACTATTTACTTTACTCGCATACTACTATCACTTTCTACTCGATACGCTCACACCCTTTGTTTCAAGCAAACCGGTGAGATTGACAACCTTATCGTAAGTTGGGAACAAAGTATTTGGTTGTGTTGTGTGCAGGTTCCACGTTGCTACTAGTTGAAGACGCGCTAACAAGAAATCGTTAACGGCGCCCTTGT
The DNA here is from genome assembly GCA_007115705.1 of Dactylis glomerata. Taxonomy (NCBI): domain Eukaryota; kingdom Viridiplantae; phylum Streptophyta; class Magnoliopsida; order Poales; family Poaceae; genus Dactylis; species Dactylis glomerata. Next base: position 2,133,171 of record QXEO01000225.1, on the reverse strand, counting down.
TGGAGTGTCACTAGGCTAGCAAGCATCACCTTCTTGAGTTTGGCTTTTTCCTACTGGACGATTAAACCTTGGTTTCTTACTGAGGGAAAAACTTGCTGCTATATTCATCATACCTTCCTCTTGGGGTTTCCCAACTGGCCGGTCATTTACTTCATCATCACCGCGCCATCTATAGCAATCAAGACTTTTTCTGGCGCCGTTGCCGGGGAAAAAGAAGACTTCTGCAAGGGGAGTTTCGCACGCACATCCTTTACTTTGTTTTAGTTTTGCTTTTATCAAAAACACACAAAAAATTAGTTTCCTTTATAGTTGTTACTTTATTGCTTTTAGGTCATTATGTTGTTCCCTAAGTACGTTTTGGAGGACCTCTCCGTAGGTAGTGGTTCTATTATTGGGAAAAGTAACATCGAGGAGTTCTTTAATCACATTAGTATGCATAAAGATGTTGAGGAAAAATCTTTGGCTGAGCTTGCTCCTAGTTATGAAGTTGCTTCTGCTTATTTAGTTCACATGTTAGAAGCTAGGTTTGCTAGCCTTAATCCTTTTATGCAACACATGTTTCTTAAGCTTCATGATATTGAGGACCCCGAAAAGAAAGCTTTTATCCTTGAAACTTTGCGCATAGAATTTAAAGATATTGCCATTGAAGCTAGGAAAGTTCTTAAGCGCTTTAACAAGCTTGGCTCACATATAAAGGTTGTTAGTACAAACAATGAAGGAACCAAAATACCAATACCTAGCAAACTCTTGGGATTGCATGAGGCTTTTGAAAACAATTTTGATTGGATCTGTCCTGAAAATCTTTTTAGTGATTTGAGTGAACCAAAGCGTGATCACAAAGATTCTTCAAAAACTTATGTGGGTGAAATACAATGCCTTATTGAAAAAAATCTGTAGTTGATCTTAATGCTTCATCACTTGATATTACCTGATTCGCATTTTCTGCGCCTAGCTCAAAGACGTTAAAGAAAAGCACTCTTGGGAGATAACCCAATGTTTTTACTTTCAGTAATTTTTCTTTTATTTGAGTCTTGGAAGTTATTACTACTGTAATAACCGCTCCTTATCCTTTTTATTTCGTTTTTGTGCCAAGAGAAGTCTCTAATTTGAGTGAGGTAAGATTTGGGGATGTTGCTGTCCTGAAACATTTTTCAATGCTGCACCGTAAAAATTCGTGAAAATTCTCAGAATATCTTTTTGACCTGCGATTTCTTGTGCATATGCCCCAGGTTATATCCAAACTTTCATTAGTTATACACTTTTTGATTTGATCAACAGAAAACCCTCTAAAAATTCGACCTTTGTCAGCTGTTCTGTTTTGATAGATTTCTGCCAATATTTGTGTTTGCCGCTTTATCGCTTTCTTTTTGAGTTCTTTTGATCACGGAACTTTTGGGGAAGTTTCTACAGTAGTATATGCTTTATATGTGGTGGTTTTGAGTTAAAACCTAAAGCAAAAAGGGTTGATTCATTGCTATGCTTACACTAATGTTGCTAATAGAATTGTGTTTAGTTTTGTATGAAGGAAGTTTTCAAGTGTAGGGATTGGAGAATGATGAGATGAGTTGAAGAATGGACAAAAGCTCAAGCTTGGGGATTCCCATGTCACCCCAAGAAATATCCAAGAGGTACAAGCGTCAAAGCTTGGGGATGCCCCCGAGGCACCCCTTCTTCATCGGCAAAAATCAGGTAACCTTTCAACACACTATATTTTTATTGCTTCATGCATTATGCGTTTTTCTTGGAGCGTCAGTTGTTTTTAGTTTTTAGTTTTGTTTAGTTTTGTTTGCTGCAATAAATGGTTGGACCCCAACAAATTCCTTTTGGAGAAGTTGCCTTGCTTTTCATTTGCCAAGAACACTTTGTTTTTCACTCTTATCGTTTCAACGAGTGTTCTTCTTTTTCTGCTACTGCGTTTAGCTTTCGTTTTTCGCCTTGATTTTTGTTCAGATCTTGTTATATATTTTTATCAAGGTGTATTTTGACCTCTGGTCCATGTTGGTTTTCATCAAAAGAGTTGTTTCACAAAAGTTTGAATAGTGTTGGAAAAGAGAAAAAGCTTTATGCAAAAAAGTGGTACAAGAAGGAGCTTGTGTAGACTGTGGCCTAGGCTTTTGCATGTCGTGCTTGATGTATTTTTGATAGTATGCTTAGTGGTTTTGCTGTAGCATGACTTGTGTCAAATGACTGAGATTGCTTAATGAGCCTTTGAAAAAATCATGCGTTGTTTTAATTATTTGGAAGCATTATTTTGGTTTTCTCCTCTGATGCTTTATTTGGGTTGACTTGGCGCATGCTCACACATGTTAGACTCATACAAAGTCACCATAAGCCTCTATGATCATTTAGCTTTTGACTTTTGATGCCATCTTATGCTTCTTTTAATGTCGCTTTGTCGCTCTGCATGATTATGGCCGTTATTGCTATCTTAGTTGGTCGCTCCCAGTCTTTTGCGGACTGAGTTCCAGTGCCTCGCTCAAGGCAAGGCACAACGTGCCTAGAGGCTTGCTATCCACCGTGAAAATCAGATCAAACGGCCAGGAGCGCTTCTAGGCAAATCTAACTCAGTCCATGCGCGGGTCAACAAAAACGGGATCAAACCTGGCAGAGGCAGGCACGCGCGGGGAATTTCTGCAGCGCGGGAGTTCTCGGGCGGAGCTTGCCTACCGCCGCCGGCGACGTCGGGGGAAAGGGAGGCAAGGGATCTCCGGTGGTCGCGGGTCCCTCTGCCCTTGATGCGATGGCCTCCTCCGCCCCTCCATCCCACCCCGAACTGACCCGCCCCGCTGCCGTGCTGCACGCCGATGACCTCCTCCGCTGTCGTGCTGCATGCCGACGACCTCCTCCGCCGCCCTGCTGCACGCCGACTCCCTCCGCCGCCAGCCCTGCTGCACGCCGACCCGCTCCTCTTCCCTGCGGACCTGCATGCCGACGACCCCCTCCGCCGCCCTGCTGCACGCCGACCCGCTCATCTGCCCTGTTGCCTGCAGGTATATTTTGGTAGCTACAACATCTGTAGGTAATTAGCTAGCATTTGTTTTGCTGATTTCTGTGATGTCTCTCTAATTCACTGATGTGCTGTGCAATATAATGATGTGCTGATTGGGGTGATTTGTTGTGCAATTTGACAGGATTTAATTGTGAGTGTTGTGCAATGGGAGAAATTGAGAAGGGGATGCCTCAAATTGGTATGAGGTTTAGAAATTTGGATGCAGCTTGGGAGTTTTGGGTTGCATATGGAGGTCGTGCTGGGTTTGATGTGAGGAAGAGAAACAAACATGTAAGCAAGATTGATGGTGAAGTTACTTCATGCACATTTGTTTGTTCCAATGAAGGTATACGGAAAAAAGGGATAACAATAGATCATGTGCCAAAGCGTATGAGAGCTGAAACAAGAACGAATTGCAAAGCTCGGATGATTATATCCTTAGATCGAGTGGCAAAAAATTTCGAAGTTACATATGTTGTGTTGGACCACAATCATCTCCTTCAATTGCCACAAACATGTCACTTGATGGCTTCACAAAGGAAGATTACTGAACTACAAGCTTTCGAAATAGAAGCCGCCGAGGATTCCGGAATCATGCCCAAAGCTGCACATGAGTATGCTTGTCGTCGTGTTGGTGGACCATTGAATCTCGGCTACACTTGTTGTGATCAAAAGAATCATTTGCGAACCAAGCGGCAAAGAGAGTTGGGTTTTGGACAAGCCGGTAGTATGTTGAAGTATTTCTATGACAAAATCATTGAGAACCCATCTTTCCAACATGCTTTGCAGCTTGATTGTGAGGAACATATAACCAACATATTTTGGGTTGATGCTAAAATGGTTCTTGACTATGCGCACTTTGGCGATGTTGTCACATTTGATACTACTTTTGGCACAAACAAAGAATATAGGCTATTTGGTGTTTTTCTTGGACTCAATCAATTTAGAGAAACCACCATTTTTGGGGCTGTGTTGCTATTTGATGAAACATGTGACTCATTTGTATGGCTATTTGAGACTTTTCTAGCTACACATAATGGGAGGCAACCTAGAACCATTTATACGGATCAAGACGCGGCAATGGGGAAAGCTATAGAGAAAGTCTTCACGGAATCGTACCATGGATTGTGCACCTTCCATATAATGCGAAATGCTGTCAAACATTTATGTCCATTGAAGGGTGAAGAAAAAGATGAAGAAAAAGAAGAAGGAAAAGGTGAAGATGAAGATGAAGAGCCTCATATTCTCACAGATTTTAGTGAATGTATGTATGGCTTTGAGGACAAAGCAGAATTTCAAGAAGCATTTGACAATATGAGACATAAAGTGCATAAGCAAACTTGGTTAGATAGTATTTACAAGCTGAGAGAAAAGTGGGCTGAATGTTATATGAGAGATGTGTTCAGTTTGGGAGTTAGAAGTACACAACTTAGTGAGAGCTTCAACAATTCATTGAAAAACCATTTGAAATCAGATTTTCATATTGTTCGGTTCTTGAAGCATTTTGAGAGGACGGTGGAAGTAAAAAGAGCAAAAGAATTGCAATCTGAATTTGAAGCAAGGAAGAAGTTACTAAGAATCAAGATGAACAACCTATGTTGGTGCTAGAAAGCAAAGAGTACACTCCAATTATTTTTGAATCTTTCCAAGGTGAGTATGAAAGATCTATGGCTGCATGCACTAGAGTATTGGATGAGGATAACAAATTTGCGGTTTCTATTGCAAGTTTGCATGGTGATTTAAAATTTGAGGAAGAGCGCATAGTGATTGGTGATCCTTTGACCAAAACGGTTACATGTAGTTGTGGAATGTTCAATAGGACGGGAATATTATGTGGACACGGCATCAAAGTTCTTGATTTGATGAATATAAAGACATTTCCAACACATTATATTTTGAAGAGATGGACTAGAGAAGCACGCAATGGAAGCATACAAGATAGACATGGAAGGAAAGTGGTGGAAAATCCAAAGTTGGAAGCTCAACTTCGGTACAAGACTTTGTCTCATAAATTTCATAGCTTGGCATATAAAGTAGCCAACTCTCTAGAGTGTTTTTTGATGTTAGAAAATGCATTTGATTGTGTTGCTCCACAACTAGAGGATAAACTCAATGCAACTACCAATGCTACCAATATGCCATGTAATGATCAAGAAAATGTTAACCCAAATGTGCAACAAACAAATGAGTTCCTTAGTGCAAAACTCAAGAAAAAAGAGGTTCAATCAAAAAAATTGAGGAGAAAGAAGTCATGGCTTGATAAGTTACTCAAGGGGAAACGCAAGCCAACTAAAGTTGCCGCATCCAAAACCAAAGGAGGAAAGGTATGTAGAAATCTATACATGATATGTTGTTATCATTCATTGCTAAAGCACTTGTTGTAATTTTTATTGTAGCAACCAAAAAAGCATGATGGTGTAGATCCTCAAGTAGGAGTGGAGAAGAAAGAAGGCGGCAATAAAGGAACAAATATGGGGATTCAAGAGTGCAACACAATCATGAGTTACACGGAGCTGCTCACAGCTCCCTCTTGTGTTGTTTATGATGAAGATATGTTCTAGTATGCACAAGGTTGTTAGGGCCTATTAGGTTGTTAGATAGTATATTTTGGACATGGTTGACAAGTATTTTGGACAAAGTTGACTATAGTATTTTGGATTTTGGGGCTAACTATAGTTCTTTGTGGCCTAAGTGTACAAGTAGATTGGCCTACTCTATGTACTTGAAGAATGATGTAAGATGAAATTGTGCTATGAAATTTAAGTGCAAGTGCTATGAAATTTCAGTGCAAGTGCTAATTTCATCTTTTGCTTGCATAATTTAACAATTTAATACTGTGACGTTATAATACATGGGTTCAGCTCATTTGTATAATATATGCCCAGGTTTGGCTAAAAGTTTGTATGTTAAAGACTCATTTTTCAGTATAATTGTCTCTATGTTTGCCTACGTTTCTGCTAACAGTTTATACCGTGCTGTTTACTGAACTTGTCTGAACATGCTGGCTCTGTCCGATTCAGAAAAAATCAAGCTAGACAGGTCGACGCCGACGGCCGGCGGAGGAGGCGGTCAGAACTACGGGCAGTCGGTGGCGTCGGACGGGTCGACGCCGACGGTCGGCGGAGGGGGCGGAACGAACCGCCGGATTGGGGGCGGGTAAAGCAGTCTGTCGCCGGCTGATCGGGAGATGGGCAGAGGAGGCTTCAGATGCTCATGCTGACCAGCGCCGGCGCAGCACGGATTCCCTCCCAATCCCGCATCCGGCGGCGGCGGGAGCAGCAGTCCCAATCCATGAAGTCCGGGCGCGCGGGGTGGTCGCCTGGAGCTTTTCCTGCGAGCAGAGGACGAGGACGAGGATGAGTATGGTGGGACTGAGTCACTTGAGTGAGATTTGGTTAGGAGCACTCCTGGCCGTTTGATCCTATTTTCACGGTGGATAGCAAGCCTCTAGGCACGTTGTGCCTTGCCTTGAGCGAGGCACTGGAACTCAGTCCGTCTTTTGCTAGTCCTCATTTTGTACTGAGTATGAGCTCTACGCGTGCATCCAACTCCTAAAAACCAAGTTGTTCTAATGTGTCCACCATACATGCCTATTAGCAATTTGCTATTCCAAAGTACATTTGACTTGCTTTTATCTATCCTTCAAATTAAACTCTTTTGGTGTTATGCAAAAATTGGTCAGTAAAGCTCTCACGAACCTGATGGCACACTTTACTTTTCTCATTTTAAAATTTTGAGATTGTGGGTCTCTTATGTTGAGTTGTTATACTTGCAAGTTGTAAGTTGGAAATTAGCCCAGCCATGCCGTCATGGGGCAATCTTTCAACATTGCACTATCTTTCATTTGAGTTGATATCGTGATCTTTTGTTTATGGATACTCGCGATGTGAAATGAATTGGAAATCTTGCGGGATCATGGAGTTTGTATACGTGTTAGAGAAAGGCCTGGGCCGCTAATCTAAGCCATGCATAATTCATGGTGGAAATTTACAGCATGCCCATAGTGAACATTTGACGACGCATCTCACAATAAAAAGTTATACCAATGGTAAATAAAAGAGATGCCGAGGTGTTCATTGTCTGTTTGTCCTGTCATTTTGATGTGGGCTTGTTCCATGTCATCAGGCACGGAGGTACCTCGTTGGCGGTTGTCGATGATACGTGTATTCTTACAATGACAAGAGCTTACTTGGGACTCTAAGTAAAGTAGCATGAGGTTTGGGTATTCGTACTTCACGGGACACGAGGTTTTCAACTTATGATTTGTCAAGCATATGCATCATAAGTGTATTCGTATTAACTTTAACCATTCAAGATGCCTATGATCGGGGAAATGAGAGCTCAAAGCTAGTAAGTACCATAATTTTTGAAGGTTTATAAAACTTGCAATCACTGCTTCCCTCCGCGAAGGGCCTTTCTTTTTTACTTTTTATGTTGAATCACCACCTTCTATCTTTATGCACTGTCTAAGAGAGCATAGTTGTCATTCTGAGTATAATGTGCATTGTCCCAAAGTTTTCATTGATTGATTCATGATGTTGGTTTCACTTGTTCTTAAATTATTTGTATCTAGTCGCCCTCTTAAACTTGAAGGTGTCCTATGCATTTATGTTTTGCTCTCTCATGAAGGACAAGCTGAAAACCATTTGTATGTTTTTCCATATGATTTGAACACACGTTTGACTTTCATTGTTTCATTTTCATGATCTTTCATTTGTGTTCTTTTTTATGTTATAACATGGTTTCTAAGTTTCTTCTATCAAGATTATGTCTTTCATGCCCATGTTTTAAGTTCTTTTGATCCCAGCGCACAACGCTTACATAGATGATCAAGATTGCGTAGGTGCATGTCACCTCAAAAATTATTTCTTTTGTTATCACTTACCTACTCGAGGACGAGCAGGAGTTAAGCTTGGGGATGCTGATACGTCTCTAACGTATCTAAATTTTTTGATGCTCCATGCTTGTTTTTACACCATTTGCTTAGTGTTTCGTTACACTTCGTGGCATTTTTATGCATTTTTTGGAACTAACCTATTAACGAGATGCCACAGTGCCAGTTCCCCATTTTCTGCTGTTTTTGTGTTTCAAAAAAGTTACACATGAAATATTCTCAGAATTGGATGAAACAAAAGCCAAACATCCAGAAATTCACTGAAGCTTCCAGAGAACCGAAGAGGAGACGAAGTGGGGCCACGAGGGGCCCACACAACAGGGCGGCGCGGCCCAGGGCTAGGCCGCGCCCCCTATGTGTGTGGCCACCTCAGTCCACTTCTGACGATGCCCCTTCGCCTATAAATACCCCCCGATGGGAAAGACCTAAATCCCCGATCACTATTCCAGAAACACATCGCGATCCGCTGCCGTCGTCGACCCAAGATCGGGAGGGTCCAGAAGCTCTTCTCGGCACCCTGCCAGAGAGGGGAATCGCTACCGGAGGTCTTCTTCATCGCCATGCTTGCCTCCGGCGTGATGAGTGAGTAGTCTACCTTGGACTATGGGTCCATAGCATTAGCTAGTTGGTTGTCTTCTCCACCATGTGCTTCATGTTTAGATCTCGTGAGATGCCTTACATGATCGAGATCACCGTTATGTAATTCTACATGTTGTGTTTGTTGGGATCCGATGAATATTGGTGTTATGATTGAGTTGATGTGCTGAATATTATCTTATGTTATCTCTATGTTGTTTATGATCTTGCATGCTCTCCGTTGTTAGTAGCTATCTTGGCCGAGTAGATACTAGTGACTCCAAGAGGGGGTATTTATGCTCGATAGTTGGGTTCATGCCTCTATTTAATCTGGGGGAGTGACAGAAACCTCTAAGGTTGTAGATATGCTATTGCCACTAGGGAGAGAACAACATTCATATGCTCAAGGGCATATGCTTTGTTTACATTACACACTTTGCTTAATGCAGTTATCTGTTGTTCACAACTTAATACTTGTGGAGTTCTCGGATTGATTCGCCACAAGTGGATTATTAGTCATAGATGCAGTTGGATGGCGGTCTATGTATCTTGTTGTAATACCCAGAGTAAATCTCATAGTGATCCTCTCGACATATGCACATTATCTTTATTCTATCAATTGCTCAACTGTAATTTGTTTACCCAGCATGTGTTATTTTATCTTATGGAGAGACACCACTAGTGAACTGTGGACCCCGATCCTATTTCCATTATATTGCTATCACTTGTTTACTTTACTCGCACTATTTACTTTACTCGCATACTACTATCACTTTCCACTCGATACGCTCATACCCTTTGTTTCAAGCAAACCGGTGAGATTGACAACCTCATCGTAAGTTCGGAACAAAGTATTTGGTTGTGTTGTGTGCAGGTTCCACGTTGCTACTAGTTGAAGACGCGCTAACAAGAAATCGTTAACGGCGCCCTTGTTGGAGTGTCACTAGGCTAGCAAGCATCACCTTCTTGAGTTTGACTTTTTCCTACTGGACGATTAAACCTTGGTTTCTTACTGAGGGAAAAACTTGCTGCTGTATTCATCATACCTTCCTCTTGGGGTTTCCCAACTGGCCGGTCATTTACTTCATCATCACCGCGCCATCTATAGCAATCAATATTAACAAGTTATTGAGATTTATGATTATCTGAGATATACTGTTAGGTTGTTCACAACCCGATATCCGACAGCAAAACGCATGGTTCAAAAGAACCCGATAATATATTCAGTGCATACCTCGGAACAACGATCCGTTCCCATGGTCTATTAATAAAGTAGGCACAACATGAAATCCAAACATGACTACTTATTACAGATAAGTACGAGAAAGGACAACTAGGGAAAGAGATTACATAAAGAGAAACTACTGAAAATGCACTTCAGCTTTGTACTCCTTCTGGCACTTGGTGCCGTCATAGATCCTCACATCGAACTTTGACGTGCCAATGTGGAAGTCAAAAATCATAAAGAAGCCTTGATGGAGGTCATAGTCCTCTGCAAACTGCGACCAGCTGCCTTTGAAGTATTGCTCACCGGCACCATCGTACCAAAACTCCACTTCATAGGGAGTTCCTCCCCCAGAGTGTTCACAGAGAACCGCCTCCCGTAGTTCTCGCCCGTCCATAAACTTAGTGAATTTCAGCGGTAACCGCTGAATCTCACGGCATTGCGCGCTAGCAATGCAGAAGAAGGAGTACACTTTGGGCGGAGGAGGAGAAGCATTACCAGAAGAAGCACTTGTACCAGGTGCAGCAGACGAAACATTGAGTTTATTTTTACTCCCGGCCGGACGGCCGGGGCGCCGCTTCACCGGAGCGGACGATGAAGCTACTGCAGCTGCGGCGGTAGCCTTGTTCTTACTGCCGCAAGGGCGGCCGCGGCCTCGTTTCTCCACCGGGGCGCCGAGGCTCAAACGCGATCCACTTGCATCGGCCATGGAGACAAGCGATGTGAAGGAAAAACCCTAGATGGGATGAGAAAGAAGAAGATGATGCGGCGGAGAAAGATACTAATGAAGGAATTAGGGTTTTTACCCTGGCCAAACGTGCTTTATTTATAAGCACGTACTAATGGGCCTCTGGAGAGGCAAGGCCTAAAATATAATTCTGGGCTTTTAAATTTTTCAAGTACAGATGGTAAAGAAGGATTAATGTATCAACAAAAAAGATACGTACAAAAAAAGAAGGGGATGAGAAAGTATCTATCAAGAAGCACAGTGCACCTCGTCTTTGACTCGGGGGCTTGTGTCATAAGAAAAAAAGGGGGAAGAACAACTGAAAGGGCGAATCATGTTGGAAAATATCGCAAGAGGAAATATATGGAATAGGTCTATCCATTTTCTTGAGCCTATACCCAAAAAATTCGGCTATAGACTCGAGGGCTACTCCCATCGGGAGCGCTGTCGCGCACCCGATAGAAATAAGTCGACAGAAGGAAGGAGAGAAGTCGAAGTTGATGATAGAGAACAAGTTGATGGAAACGTGGTTTAGACGTAATCGGTTGCATTTCATCAGCAAGGAACTTCGACTACATTGCCGACAAAATGAACATCGATTACTCCCATCGGGAGCTATTCATGAAAGTTAAAAAGGATAACTCGAATTTTTTTGTATATTGAATCAGTCAAACAAGGCTGCAAAATATGATTCTTGAGTTGTGTCATCACGACAAAACTTGAATGTCGTGGTTGAAATATATCATGAAGGTAAGACCCCAGGATCCGTCCTGTGTGGCCTGGTATACGCACATGGATGTGCTCTGCTGGTACTTATCTGTGTCTACGACATGAAGAAATTCCTGGTGGACGTACTGGGTACCTTGAGAATCACTGAGATTCATTCTTTATAAGTCCTAAATGCGGTAAAAGAATGGGTTTGACCGGTTTCCCGAATTCAAGTCCAAGGGGATTGAATTTGAAGTAGGTGACAAGTATCTATTCCGGCAGTTAACTGGCCTCTTGATCCATCAGAGTTGTCAGGCTTGTTCATCAAAACCCCTTGCAAGACATTGTGATAAAAGGATAAGTCGAAAGACCAAGTTGAAGATATGAAGAAAAAGTATTGACCAAGTCGAAGATTTGAAGATCTGAGATTCAACCCGAATCTGCAATTCAGATAGAATCTCGGGGGCTACTGACAAGGGTATAGATAATAGAGCCCGACAGTTGAGTACCCCTGAGGCCCGTTAAGCTAGGCCCAATTGTAACGTTAGTCAAAATATGAGTTCATATCGTATGTTGATATTGTAACCTGTAACGGATCCCTCCTGATCCCTGAGACCTGGCCACCTATATATAGGGGTCAGGAGGGGACGGTAAGGGACATATTGAAAGCAAGCCAGGTTTACACCCACGTTTACTTTCGACAACCATCTTGTTTGACTGATTTTACCTTTGAGTTCATCCGACGCCCTATCTCCCCGATCTTAAGTCCTTCATCTAGGACATTTTTCGAGTTAACCCTTGTCACAAGGGTTGTTCAGATGATATCCTACAGGTGGATTATTAGTCATAGATGCAGTTGGATTACGGTCTATGTATTATGTTGTAATGCCCAACTGAATCTCATAGTGATCTTCATGACATGTACATGCATTGTTATGCATTCTTTATTTTGTCAATTGCCCAACTGTAATTTGTTTAGCCAACATGTTATTTATCTTTATGGAGAGACACCTCTAGTGAACTGTGGACCCCGGTCCATTCTTTTACATATATATTACCATCTACTGCAAGAACTGTTTACTTTCCACAAGCATTATTTTACTTTACCGCTGATGTCTGCGCACGCGTCTGTTCTTGTAGACAGTATTGGGCCTCCAAGTGCAGAGGTTTATAGAGTAGCAGCAAGTTTCCCTTAAGTGGATCACCCAAGGTTTATCGAACTCAGGGAGGAAGAGGTCAAAGCTATCCCTCTCAAACAACCCTGCAATTACGATACAGAAAGTCTCTTGTGTCCCCAACACACCCAATACACTTGTCAGATGTATAGGTGCACTAGTTCGGCGAAGAGATAGTGAAATACAAGTGGTATAGATGATTATAAGTAGTAAATGCAGTCTGGAATAAAAATGGCAGCAAGCAAACAAGTAACAAAACAGCTAGTAAACGGTGTGCAAAGCTTGGAAACAAGGCCTAGGGATCATACTTTCACTGGTGGACACACTCCCAACAAATATAACATAATTGAACAAATAAATAACTTCTCTTCACTATGGTACTCTGAATCACTCTCCTATTGAATAACACTAATCATTGCGTAGGGCTACGAAGCACTCCTCAAAGTTCATCAAGTACTTGACAAACACCACTCATAGAGATATCCAAATCAAATCACAACTCAAGATAGATATTATTGCAACATAGACCAAGTACTAACATGCTGCACACACTGTCAACATTACACCATGAAAGGCGGAATAGATCACTTCAATACTATCATAGTGATAATTATTCTCATAATCCATAAGAGATCACAATCGTAGCCTAGACCAAGTACCACCATGATGCACGCACTGTCACCGTTATAACATGGCAGGAGGAATAGATTACTTTAATAACACACTAGAGTACACATAATGAAGAAGAGTAACATCTACTTATTCAACATGATACAAAGCTCACGATCACATAAAGATCACATCATGGGAGAGAGAGGTGAACCACATAGCTACCGGTAGAGCCCTCAGCCCCGGGGATGAACTACTCCCTCCTCATCATAGGAGACAGCAAGGTTGATGGAGATGGCGGTGAGGTCGATGGAGACGGCGGAGACAGCGATGGAGACCGATGGAGATGGCTCCGGGGGCACTTCCCCATCCCGGCAGGGTGCCGGAACAGAGACTTTTGTCCCCCGAAATTTGTCTTCGACGGCGGCGGCGCTACGGAACTGTTCTGGAAATTTCACCGACCCTCCTAGGGTTTTCCGTCCCGAGGCTTTATATAGGCGAAGGGGCGTCGTCAGGGGGCAGCCAGGGGCTCCTCACACCAGGGTGGCGCAGCCAGGGCCTGGGCCGCGCCACCTATGTGTGAGGGCGGCCTCTGGCCCCCCTCCGGCTCTCTTTCGGTCTTCGGGAAGCTTCCGAGAAAACTAAGACTTCTGGAACTTGTTTTGTCCAATTCCGAGAATATTTCCTGTGTAGCTTTTCTGAAACACAAAAACAACAGAAAACAGGGAACTGACACTATGGCGACTTGTTAATAGGTTAGTTTTAGAAAATGCATAAAAGTGCCACGAAGTGTAACGAAACACAAGGCAAATGGTGTAAAAACAAGCATGGAGCATCAAAAATTATAGATACGTTTGAGACATATCAGCATCCCCAAGCTTAACTCCTGCTCATCCTCGAGTAGGTAAGTGATAATAAAAGAAATAATTTTTTAGGTGACATGCACCATCACAATCTTGATCATATATGTAAGCATTGTGAGCTGGGATCAAAAGAACTTAAAACATGGGCATGAAAGATATAATCTTGATAATAGAAACTTAGCAACCATGTTGTAAACATGAAAATGAACACAAACAAAAGATCATGAAAATGAAACAATGAAAGTCAAACGTGTGTTCAAATCATAAGGAAAAACATACAAATGGTTTTCAGCTTGTCCTTCATGGAGAGCAAAACATAAATGCATAGGACACCTTCAAGTTTAAGAGGGCGACTAGATACAAATAATTTGAGAACAAGTGAAACCAACAATATGAATCAATCAATGAAAACTTTGGGAAAATGCACATTATACTAAGAATGACAACTATGCTCTCTTAGACGGTGCATAAAGATAGAAGGTGGTGACTCAACATAAAAGTAGAAGAAAGGCCCTTCGCAGAGGGAAGCAGTGATTAAACATGTGCTAGAGCTTTTCATTTGTAAAACAGAGAGATAAAAATTGGTTTCGAGAGGTGGTTGTCTTTGTCAACGACTGGCAATGGGGTTCTTACTATCTTCCATACAAAAATGAAGCAAGTTTTTGAAAGAGAGATTGGCACTTTTTGTGCTCTTTTATAAAGCTTGGCACTCCTCCCCACCTTTTTCCTTTCTCAAACCATGGCTAACCGATTCCATCGGGTGCCCACCAACATTCACATTCCATGGAGGAGTGCCTTTTTCTTTTCTTTTTTTATTTTTATTATTTTTGGAATAAGACAATATGGAAGATAGCAAATCCGACCACTATGTCCCCATGAGCTGAAAACAGTGTCACAAAATGAGAAGTATTTTGAAGTTTTTTGAAAGGTAGCACATGAAAATTTACTTGGAATGGCTTGCAAATACCATGCATAGGAATTTATAGTGGACACAATGGCAAACTTGGTTTTTGGGAGTTGGATGCACGAGTAGAGCTCATACTCAGTACAAAATGAGGGCTAGCAAAAGACTGGGAGCGACCAACTAAGAGAGCAATAATGGCCATAATCATGCAAAGCGACAAAGCGACATTAAAAGAAGCATAAGATGGCATCAAAAGTCAAAAACTAAATGATCATAGAGGCTATTGGCGACTTTGTAAGAGTCTAACATGTGTGAGCATGCGCCAAGTCAACCCAAATAAAACATCAAGGAGAAAACCAAAATAATGCTTCCAAATAATTAAAAAGAACACATGATTTCTTCAAAGGCTCATTAAGCAATCTCAGTTATTTGAGACAAGTCATGCTACAGCAAAACCACTAAGCGTACTATCAAAAAGACATCAAGCATGACATGCAAAAGCCTAGGCCGCAGTCTACACAAGCTCCTTCTTGTACCACTTTTTTGCATAAAGCTTTTTCTCTTTTCCAACACCATTCAAACTTTTTTTGAGGAAACTCTTTTGAGGAAAACCAACATATACCAGAGGTCCAAATACACCTTGATGCAAAGATAAAACAAGATCTGAATAAAAATCAAGGCGAAAAATGCAAGCTAAATGCAGTAGCAGAAAAAGAGAACACTCATTGAACGATAAGAGTGAAAACTAGAGTGTTCTTGGCAAACGAAAAGCAAGTTCATCTCCTCCAAAAGAAACATGATGTGATCTAACCATTTATTGCAGCAAACAAAACTAAAGAAAACTAAAAACTAAAAACAACTAACGCTCCAAGAAAAACGCATAATGCATGAAGCAATAAAAATATAGTGTTTTGAAAGGTGACCTGATTTTTGCCGATGAAAAGGGGTGCCTCGGGGGCATCCCCAAGCTTTGACGCTTGTACTTCTTTGATATTTCTTGGGGTGATGCATGGGCATCCCCAACCTTGAGCTTTTGTCCATTCTTCAACTCATCTCATCATTCTCCAATCCCTACACTTGAAAACTTCCTTCATACAAAACTAAACACAATTCTATTAGCAACATGAGTGTAAGCATAACATAGAATCAACCTCTTTTTTGCTTCATGTTTCAACTCAAAACCACCACATATATAGAATATACTACTGTAGCAACTTCTCCAAAAGTTTCGTGATCAAAAGAACTCAAAAGAAAGCGATAAAGCGGCAAACACAAATATTAGCAGAAATCTGTCAAAACAGAACAGCTGACAAAGGTCGAATTTTTGAGGGGTTTTGTGTTGCTCAAATCAAAAAGTGTTCAACTAATGAAAGTTTATATATAACCTGGGGCATATGCACAAGAAATCGTAGGTCCAAAAGATATACAGAGAATTTATAAGAATTTTTACGGTGCAGCACCAAAAACTGTTTCAAGACAGCAACATCCCCAAATCTCACCTCGCTAAAATTAGAGGTTTCTCTTGGCACAACAACGAAATAAAAAGGATAAGGAGTGGTTATTACAGTAATAATAACTTCCAAGACTCAAATAAAAGAAAAAGTACTGAAAATAAACAATGGGTTATCTCCCAAGAGTGCTTTTCTTTAACGCCTTTGAGCTAGGCGCAGTAATTTGCAAAGATGCTCATGTGGGCGCCATATAAGAGCTTGAGGCAAAGACGCCATATAGGAACTTAAAGCAATAGAGAGCATCAAAAAGCATGTATGAAACACATTTAAATCTAAACCACTTCCTATGAAAAATAGTCTTGTAGAGAGACAAGTCATAAAAGCGCAAAGCAAAAAGCATAGGAAGGCAAAACAAGTACAACTTCAAGAATTGCAACATAAAGAGGGGAAACTCAATATTGTTGAGATCTATCAAACCATGTTTTCCTCTCTCATAATAACTTTCAGTAGCATCATGAATAGAACTAACAATATAACTATCACATAAAGCATCCCTATCATGAGCCACATGCATAAAAGGATTAATACTCCCCACATGAACAATCGTAGTAGGAGCAGATTCAACAGAATAATTATTCTCATCACCATAATCATCAAAAATAGGAGGCATATTGTAATCATAACTAATTTTATCCTCAATAGTAGGTGAACTGAAAATATTATACCCATCATCATAACCATCATAAACTAGAGGTTTAGTATCATCACAAGCTAAAGAACAGCTATTTCGCAAAGCATATTCTTCAAACATATCATCATAAGAAGGAACATCATATATGGAAGATAAAATATTATAAGAACAAACTTTCTCCACTAAAGCTGGGGAACTAAAAATATCATGCTTAACAAAACCAGCTTCCCCAAGCTTAGACTTTTCTATAGCATTAATAATAACAGTGTTCGAAACATTCATACTAACAACACTATTAGCATGCAAATTTAGCTCCAAAGGTTTTTCAATTTTCTCTTCAAACACTTCATATCTAAACTCAGGAAAAAGACTAAAGAACTCTTTATTTTCCATTAATCCTAACTAGTGAAAATAAAAACAAGAAAGAAAAAGATATAATTACAGAATCTAAAGGAAATAACTCCGAGAACTCACACAGGAGGATGCGAGTACCTTTTACCTTACCTCCCCGGCAATGGCGCCAGAAAAGAGCTTGATGTCTACGCACACGTCTGTTCTTGTAGACAGTGTTGGGCCTCCAAGTGCAGAGGTTTGTAGAACAGCAGCAAGTTTCCCTTAAGTGGATCACCCAAGGTTTATCGAACTCTGGGAGGAAGAGGTCAAAGCTATCCCTCTCAGGCAACCCTGCAATTACGATACAGAAAGTCTCTTGTGTCCCCAACACACCCAATACACTTGTCAGATGTATAGGTGCACTAGTTCAGCGAAGAGATAGTGAAATACAAGTAGTAGTGTTGATTATAAGTAGCAAATGTGATCTGAAATAAATATCGCTGCGAGCAAACATGTAACAAAATAGGAAGTAAATGGTATGCAATGCTTGGAAACAAGGCCTAGGGATCATACTTTCACTAGTGGACACACTCCCAACAAATATAACATAATTGAACAAATAAATAACTTCTCTTCACTATGGTACTCTGAATCACTCTCCTATTGAATAACACTAATCATTGCGTAGGGCTACGAAGCACTCCTCAAAGTTCATCAAGTACTTGACAAACACCATTCATAGAGATATCCAAATCAAATCACAACTCAAGATAGATATTATTGCAACATAGACCAAGTACTAACACGGTGCACACACTGTCAACATTACACCATGAAAGGAGGAATAGATCACTTCAATACTATCATAGTGATAATTATTCTCATAATCCATAAGAGATCACAATCGTAGCCTAGACCAAGTACCACCATGATGCACGCACTATCACCGTTACACCATGGCAGGAGGAATAGATTACTTTACTAACACACTAGAGTACACATAATGAAGAAGAGTAACATCTACTTATTCAACATGATACAAAGCTCACGATCACATAAAGATAACATCATGGGAGAGAGAGGTGAACCACATAGCTACCGGTAGAGCCCTCAGCTCTGGGGATGAACTACTCCCTCCTCATCACAGGAGACAGCAAGGTTGATGGAGATGGCGGTGAGGTCGATGGAGACGGCGGAGACGGCGATGGAGACCGATGGAGATGGCTCCGGGGGCACTTCCCCATCTCGGCAGGGTGCCGAAACAGAGACTTCTGTCCCCCGAAATTTGTCTTCGACGGCGGCGGCGCTACGAGACTGTTCTAGAAATTTCGCCGACCCTCCTAGGGTTTTCCGTCTCAAGGCTTTATATAGGCGAAGGGGCGTCGTCAGGGGGCAGCCAGGGGCTCCTCACACCAGGGTGGCGTGGCCAGGGCCTGGGCCGCGCCACCTATGTGTGAGGGCGGCCTCTGGCCCCCCTCCGGCTCTCTTTCGGTCTTCGGGAAGCTTCCGGGAAAACTAAGACTTCTGGAACTTGTTTCGTCCAATTCTGAGAATATTTCCTGTGTAGCTTTTCTGAAACACAAAAACAGCAGAAAACAGGGAACTGGCACTGTGGCGACTTGTTAATAGGTTAGTTCCGGAAAATGCATAAAAGTGTCACGAAGTGTAACGAAACACAAGGCAAATGGTGTAAAAACAAGCATGGAGCATAAAAAATTATAGATATGTTTGAGACGTATCAACCGCAAACAAACATCTCTTTCCACACTATATGTCTAATCCTTTGTTATCAGCAAACCGGTGAGATTGACAACCTCACTATAAGTTGGGGCAAAGTAGTTTGGTTGTGTTATGTGCAGGTTCCACGTTGCTGCTGGCGCTGAAGCCATGCACCAGACTTTTTCTGGCGCTGTTGCCAAAGTCAGCTAGCAACAACCTTAGGAAGTGATTTCTTTCTCCTACTGGTCGATTAAACCTTTGTTTCATAACTGAGGGAAAACTTACTGTTGTGCTCATCATACCTTCCTCTTAGGGTTTCCCAACTGGTCCTTTGAGACATCAAGACTTTTTCTGGCGCCGTTGCCGGGGAGAAAGAGATCAAGACTTCTAATATTTTTACTTTGTTATTGTTTTGCTTAGTTACTTTACTTTATATTGTTTGCTTCTTTTTATCAAAAACACAAAAAAATTAGTTCCTTTTATAGTTGGTACTTTGTTACTTTATTTTTAGTTCATTATGTTGATCCCTGAGTACGTTTTAAAAGACCTATCAGTAGGTAGTGGTTCTATCATTGGGAAAGATAACATTGAAGAGTTCTTTAATCATGTTAGTAAGCACAAAGATATTGAGGATAGATCCTTAGCCGAATTTGCTCCTAATTGTGAAACTGCTGCTTACTTAGCTCACATGTTGGAGGCTAGGTTTGTTAACCTTAACCCCACAATACAGCAAATGTTTCTTAAACTTCATGATGTTGAAGATGCTGAAAAGAGGGATTTCATTTTGGAAACTTTGCATAAGGAATTTAGAGATGTTGTTATAGAAGCTAGGAAAGTTTTTGATCATTTTAATATGCTAGGCTCATGTGTAGATGTTATTGGTACACTTGACAAAACCAAACCCAAAAAGGGGGAGGAAATCAAAATACCAATACCTTTTAAACTCTTAGGAATGCATGAGGCTTTGGAAAAGAATTTTGATTGGATTGTTTCTGAAAACCCATTTGATGAAAGTAGTGAACCCAAGAGTTTTGAGAGAGGATCTTCTAAAACTTATATTGATAAAATACAATTCCTTGTTGAAAATACTTCTGGTATTGATCTTGATGATTCTTCATTTGAAAATACTTGATTCTTACTTTCAGCGCCTAGCTCAAAGACGTTAAAGAAAAGCACTCTTGGGAGATAACCCAATGTTTTCTTTTCAGTAATTTTTCTTTTTGTTGAATCTTGGAAGTTGTTAATACTGTAATGACATGTCCTTATCATTTTTATTTCGTTTTTGTGCCAAGAATAGCCTCTAATAGGAAGAAGGTAAGATTTGGGGAAGTTGTTGTCCCAAAATAGATTTCTGCGCTTTGCTGTAAAAATTCGTAAAAATTCCCAGAACATCGTATTGATCTGCGATTTCTTGTGCACATGCCCCAGGTTATTATCTAACTTTCATTAGTTTTTCACTTTTTGATTTGAGCAACATAAGATTTTTGAAAAAATCGATCTTTACCTGCTGTTCTATTTTGACAGATTTCTGCCACTATTTGCATTTGCCTCTTGATTTATTTCTTTTTGAGTTCTTTTGATCATAGAACTTTTAAGAGAAGTTGCTACAGTAGCTAATGTGTTAATAGGTGTTGTATTGTACTTGAGTTTAAACTGAACCAAAAGTGGATCTACTATCTTGCATACACTAATGTTGCTAATGAGAATTGTGTGAAGTTTTGTATGAAGGAAGTTTTCAAGTGTAGGGAAAGGAGAATGATGAGATGAGATGAAGTGTGGACAAAAGCTCAAGCTTGGGGATGCCCATGTCAACCCAAGAAATATCCAAGAATTACAAGCGTCAAAGCTTGGGGATGCCCCAAGGCACCCTCTTCTTCATCAACAAAAATATCAGGTCATCTTTCAAGACACTATATTTTTATTGCTTCATATACTATGTGTTTTTCTTAAAGCGTATTTATTTTTGCTTTCAGTTTTCTTTTGTTTTGTTTGCTGTAATAAATGGTTGGACCCCAACATATTTCTTTTGGAGAAGACACACTCTATTTTCATTGCCCAGAACACTAGTTTTCACTCTTATCGTTCTACGAGTGTTCTCTTTTTCTAGTACTGCGTTTAGCTTTTGTTTTTCGCCTTTATTTTTGTTTAGAACTTGCTAGTTCTTTGTAGCTAGGTGTGTTTGGACCTCTGGTCTTTGTTGCTTTTCAACCTTGAGAGTTGTTTCAAATAGATTGATTGGTGTTGGAAAAGAGTAAAATATTTCATGCTTATAGTGGTGCAAAAGGGAGCTTGTTTAGACTGTTGCTTAGACTTTAGCATGTCATGCTAGATATTATTCTAATTATATGCTTAGTAGTTATTGTTGTAGCATGACTTGTCTCAAATGACTGAGAGTGCTTAATGTGCCTTTGAAAGAATCATGCGTTGTTCTTATCATATAGAAGCATAATATTGTGGTATTCTCCTTTGATGCTTTATTTGGGTTGACTTGGCGCATGCTCACACCATGCTTTGACTTTAAACCAGTCACCTCAAGCCTCTATGATCATTTAGTTTTTGACTTGTGATTTCACTTTATGCTTTGGTTAATAATGTTTTGTCGCTATGCATGATTATGGCCGTTATTGCTCTCTTAGTTGGTCGCTCCCAGTCTTTTGCTAGCCTTCATCTGTACTGAGTATGACCTCTATTCGTGCATCCAACTCCCAAAAACCAATTTTTTTTCCAAAGAGTCCACTATAAATTCCTATGCATGGCATTTCAAACCATTCCAAGCAAATTTTCATGTGCTACCTTTCAAAACCTTCAAAATACTTCTCATTTTGTGACATTGTTTTTAGCTCATGAGGACGTAGTGGTCGGGTTTGTTATCTTCCATATTGAATTAAGTACCCCTCGACTTGCATGCTTCATATGCTCGTCACAAATTTTGCAAGAGAGCTGGTCAGACCATTGTAACCTTTAAAAAAGAAACGAAAAAGGCACTCCTCCATGGTATGTGATTGTTGGCAGGCACCCGAAGGATTCAGTTAGCCATGGTTTGTGAAAGGAAAGGTGGGGAGGAGTGCCAAACTTTATAAAAGAGCATGCAAATGCCAATTTTTCAAGAACTCGGAACCGCTCTCAACTTTTTTAGTATGGAAGATAGCAAGAACCCCATTGCCAGTCGTTGACAGGAACAACCACCTCTCAAAACAATTTTTATCTCTGTTTTACAAATGAAAAGCTCTAGCACATGTTAAATCCCTGCTTCCCTCTGCAAAAGGGCCTTTCTTTTACTTTTATGTTGAGTCTTCATCTTCTATCTTTATGCATCGATTAAGAGAGCATAGTTGTCATTCTGAGTATAATGTGCATAGTCCCAAAATTTATTATTGATTGATTCATGATTATGGTATTGCTTGTTCTCAAATTATTTGTATCTAGTCACCCTCTTGAACTTCGAAGGCGTCCTATGCATTTATGTTTTACTACTCCATGAGGGACAAGCTGAATACCACTTTGCTATGTTTTCTCTATGCTCGAAACAAACAAATACCTTTCAATGCATTATTATTCATGATCTTTTGTTTGTGTTACTTTTCATGTTGTAACATGGTTGCTAAGTTCTATTGTTAAAGTTATATCTCTTATGCCCAGAGTACTTTGATCTCAGCATGCAATGCTTTACATTGATTTGATCAAGATTGTATTGAGTGCATGTCACCTCAAAAATTATTATTTTGTTATCACTTACCTACTCGAGGACGAGCAAGAGTTAAGCTTGAAGATGCTGATACGTTGCAAACGTATCTATAATTTTTGATGCTCCATTCTTGTTTTACACCAATTGCTTTGTGTTTTGTTTATACTTCGTGGCATTTTTATGCATTTTCTGGAACTAACCTATTAACAAGATGCCATAGTGTCAGTTCCTGTTTTCTGCTTTTTTTATGTTTTAGAAAAGTTACATAGCAAATATTATCGGAATTGGACGACACGAAAGCCAAAGTTCCTATTTGCCTGACACGAAGACAGAGTCCAAAGGAGAGACGGAGAGCAGCCAGGAGACAACCGCACCATAGGGTGGCGTGGGCCATCCCTTGGCCGCACCATAGGGTGGCGCGGGCCATCCCTTGGCCGCGCCACCAGGTGGTGTGGGCCCCTGGTCCACCCTCTGACATCGCCCTTCCGCCTATAAATTCTCTTCGTCGAGAAAACCCTAAGGGCCCGAACACTTTTCCACGAAACATACTGCAAGCCGCCGTCGTCGTTGACCCAAGATCGAGAGGGTCCAGAAGCTCTTCCCAGCACCCTGTCGGAGAGGGGAATCATCACCGGAGGCCTTCTTCATCACCATGACAGCCTCCGGAGTGATGCGTGAGTAGTCCACCTTGGACCATGGGTCCATAGCAGTAGCTAGATGGTTGTCTTTTCCTCCATGTGCCTCATGTCTAGATCTTGTGAGCTGCCTATCATGATCAAGATCATCTTTATGTAATTCTACATGTTGTGTTTGTTGGGATCCAATGAATATTGAGTACTATGTCAAGTTTATTATTGATTTATCATGTCTATGTTATTTGTTTTTTTGAAGGTAAAACAGTGGGAGAGAGTCCCACTGCAATTTTTATAGATTGAGGGAATTTACAAAATGTACATATTTACAAGGTAAAAGAAAGCTTGGAAAAAATAAAGAAAAAGTTTAAGTGATACGTAGTAGTATGTAGCCAATCTGCAAATTGATCAAGGAATTTCTTCTTCATTCTGAAGGCTAGCATTCTAAGCTCATTCACATAAATAGCCTTCCAACTAGCCCATCTATCTTCCTGATTCTGGAAGATTTTATTGTTTCTGATGATCCAAATGCTCTAGGAGGCTAAAATGATAATATCCAAGCTGAAGGGAAGCTTCAATAAATCCTTCATGTTGGAAATTGATTCCAAGACCGAGAGATTTTTTGTTCTTTGAGGACAAATATAATCCCAACATTCCTCAGCAAAAGGACAGGACCAAAATAAATGAATGTGAGTTTCTTCTTGTCTGCATTCCAGAGTAGCACAATCATAACATGCGAGAATGAAGTTTTTCCTCCCCAGTAAGTTCCTAGTGTTCAGTCTGTCATGAAGAAGAAGCCAGAAAAAGAACTTGTGCTTTGCTTGACAACTGGAATTCAAAATCCAAGTGAAGTGAGGAGGACACTACTGATATCCAATCAATGCTTTGTAAGCCTTTTGAGTGGAGTATTCTCTTGAGTTCCAGATATAGCTCCAGTTATCAATCTCACCCGAAGTAATTCGTTCAGAGATAGATTCACACAATGTCTCTAGGTTTTGAAATTCTGTATAAGCTTCTTGGGACATTGGTAAATGAAAAAGATCTTCTAGAAACTCAGTATGCATTGTTTCGTGGACAGTGATATCCATTTTCTTGGCATAAGAAACTAGATGTGGGAATTTATGATAGAGGCAAGTATCATTCCAAAGATCTGTCCACAAGTAGGCTGATTTTCCATCACCAATATTGCATCGACTTATTCCTTTAGATTTGTCCAACAGTTTTAAATGAGCTTTCCACCAAAAAGAACCTTCCATATGATTTCCAGGGATTTGTCCACTACTATAATAAGAGTTCCAAACTAACTTCTATGTTAGTTGTGATCTTGCATGCTCTCTGTTGCTAGTAGATACTTTGGCCAAGTAGATGCTTGTGACTCCAAGAGGGAGTATTTATGCTCGATAGTGGGTACATGCCCCTAGTAATCTGGGAGAGTGAGAATAACTTCTAAGATTGTAGATGTGTTGTTGCTACTACGGAGAAAACAACAATCTTTTGTTCAAGGACATTTGTATTGTTTACATTACACACTTTACTTAAGGCGATAATCTGCTGCTCGCAACTTAATACCCAAGGGTTGTTCAGATGATATCCTGCGGGTGGATTATTAGTCATAGATGTAGTTGGATTATGGTCTATGTATTATGTTGTAATGCCCAAGTGAATCTCATAGTGATCTTTATGACATGTACATGCATTGTTATGCATTCTTTATTTTGTCAATTGCCCAACTGTAATTTGTTTACCCAGCATGTTATTTATCTTTATGGAGAGACACCTCTAGTGAACTGTGGACCCCGGTCCATTCTTTTACATATATATTACCATCTACTGCAAGCACTATTTATTTTCCGCAAGAATTATTTTACTTTACTGCAAATAAACATATCTTTCCACACTATACGTCTAATCCTTTGTTATCAGCAAACTAGTGAGATTGACAACCTTAGTGTAAGTTGGGGCAAAGTAGTTTGGTTGTGTTGTGTGCAGGTTCCACGTTGCTGCTGGCGCTGAAGCCACGCACCAGACTTTTTCTGGCGCCGTTGCCAAAGTCAGCTAGCAACAACCTTCGGAAGTGATTTCTTTCTCCTACTGGTCGATTAAACCTTGGTTTCATAACCGAGGGAAAACTTACTGCTGTGATCATCATACCTTCCTCTTGGGGTTTCCCAACTGGTCCTTTGAGACATCAGCGGCGGTAGCTAGGCATCTGGATGCGCTGGTTCTGGTGGCAATGTTAGCTGTACGCGCTGGATTGGACCAAGGCTAGGGTCATTGGGCCACGCCGGAGGACCTGATGAGGAGGGAGTAAAATGCAAAACGATGATGTGTGACTGAAAACTAGAATGCAGGTTGATTCACAGAATTATGGAGGGCTTCTTTGCAAAACATCCAAAATGGACCAAGAGAGAAACACTTCTGCTTTTATTATTAGGTATAGACATAAGGTTAATTTATTCTTTCTATATGTTGTGGATAGTGTTTTTATCCTTTTATATGCAAACAAGATTGAAAATTTTGTTATATTTTTTATCTTAAGATTAATATAAGTTAAGTACAAACCAATTTTAACAACTTAATTCTCATGCGATTGAGGAGCTGCTGGCTGTCGCAGACTGTGTGGAGGGACTCGCTATCGTTGAGGGTGTGGCAGATGCGTTTCGGTGGAGCTGGGGTGGCAAGGGAACCTACTCCGCGAAGTCCTGCTACCTAGGCATGTTCCGTGGAGTAGCCATGGCGTGCGCACTATAGGGCATGTTCCGTGTAGAAGTAGCCATGGCGGGCGCACTATAGGTCTGGAAGTCCCGTGTTTCGGCCAAGTGTATGTTCTTTCTCTAGCTGGTGGTGCATGATAGGTGCTAGACTACGAACAGACTAGAGCGACGTGGGTTGCCGCGACCCCTAGCCTGTCCGTTTTGCGACCAGATACAGGAGTCTACCGCGCACCTGTTGTTGGGCTATGTGCTGGCAAGGTCGATGTGGGCCGCTTGTCTACATTGGTGGAGCAGAGTAGACCATCTTCCAACACAGCTAGCCATATTTGTGGATTGGTTGCAATCCTGGCATGTGAGGAAGGACGATCTGTGAGACTTTTGGACAAGCATCGCGCTGGTGTGCTGGTGCTTGTGGAAGCACCGCAACGATATTGTGTTTGAGGATGTGACCCCCTCTCCGAGGTCAGTTATTCAAAAGATTCTTGCTGAGGTCGAGGTGTGGAGGGATGCCGGTCTCTTCAGGGGCGAACTAGCCTCTATGGATAGGTGGAGGGTTGGCGAGTAGTTGTGTGTGTTTTTGATGTCCTAATAGACAGCGTGAAATTGCGTTTTCGATGTCTGTGTCGATCTCGTTGTACTTCGGCCTCTTGGCCACTTCTTCTATAAAACCGACACGTCTCTATCTAGAACGTAGCCTTGGAAAAAATTTAACACCTTAACCATTACTACCTCCGTCCCAAGGAATACGATGTCCTCGTTTTGCGTGTTTTTTCTTTGACCAAGATTTACTCTAAATATATAAAGAATGTTGACATAAAATTAGTATCATTGAAAAGTATGTTTCAATACAAATCCAACGATACTAATTTTACACAATATAATTAAGTTTTAGTTACTCTATTTATTCGGTCAAAATTTACTTTGAAATACACGTGACACTTTATTTTTTGAAACGAAGGTAGTAACTCAAATCTGTATGAGCTCGTTTGAATTTTAGCATGAGCTATAGCAGCCCTTCTCCCGAGAGTGGTCGCACGGCACAATCAGTCATGCCGGCGGCTTGCGGGAACCTGAAATTGGCCGCAATCTGAATCGTCCTCCGCCGCAATCTCTGGGCCCCACCTCCCGCTCCACCGCCCCCGCCCCCCCCGCGCCGGCACGATTCTCCGGATCTACGTCCGGCGCGCCGCCCTTCCTCCGGTGGTCTGGCGACGCCCTGCGACGCGCGCAGCTCCCTGTGAGCCCGGCGAGCGAACGTGCTCGCTGCCACCAGGTCGAGCGTCACTGTTAACCGGCACAAACCAGAGCTCCTACAATTGTTTCCGCCGCTACGACGGAGATGGGGCTAGATGCCTTCACGGCCACGTGCTGTGCTATTCCAGTACTCGTATCCTTGCTCGCCGTCCGCGTAGCTTACGTGCTTTGCCGCAGCGGCCTGCCGCCGTCGAAGCCTCATGCCGCAGGACTGCGCTGTCTCATCGTCCTCGGGTCTGGTAAGCACGCCTTGACCATCAGATTAAAATGTTCGATTTTACTCAAGCCTCAAAACGCAGGCCTTGAGCTGAACCAAGATGCCCAAACATAACACTAGCAGAGAATTGTTTTGCTCTACACTTGTGCAGTTTTAATGTGGGCGTTCTTGTTGTGGAACTAATTTCACAGCTAGTTACTTACTAGAATTTCCTTACTGCCAAATGCTAGATCTCTCTTTATAACCAACCTATTGGCTACCAAAGTTATTAATTCAAACGGCATGGAAACTTTGACCTAGAATAAAATTCAGTGAATATTATCCATGACATGCTGATCTTTCATAGAAATATCAAAGCGCTCGAGGTTGTTTCTCAGTTAGCCACGGTGTCTGTTTAGACTTCTGGAAATGCTGTGCTCCTTCTGCAACTCTGATGAAACATAGCATCCAGTCTCAGTCGCCCGAGGTTACTTATTTTTAAGCACCACTTTATGGTCTTCGCAGGCTGTAAATTTCCTCTTAATTTTTCTTATGTTTTGAACTCAGTTATGCTGTGAACCTCTCACATTTCAATGCATTTCATTACAACTTTCAAAACCTATATGGTTTCCATATGTTTATTTCTGGTTATAGAATAAATGCAATCTTTGTATGCAGAGCTTTAATCTGGTAAAAGAATAACCAGATATATGTTCGTTGTCAGATCTACCATGGGTGCATATGTTGTCCTGTTTGGTTATATACATCTGATCATAGTGCGTACTCACATAGTGTATTCAGCAATATTATTGCTATTTTATTGGACATTGCACTTCCACGCTATTGGGAATACATTAGGTTGCAGTGTACAATTATAAATTCCCACAAAAAAATTGTTGCATTATGTTCATCTATTGATTTTTGTGTTTCTTTCTCAGGGGGGCATACTGCAGAAATGATGAATATTATAACAGAGCTTCAGAAGGATAGGTTTACGCCAAGGTACTATGTAGCTGCACTTACTGACAACATGAGCCTTCAGAAGGCCCAGGTCTATGAGAAGTCATTGATTCAGGTGGAGATCATTATATTGCTACACAATACATGATGTTTTTGCAAGCTTTCCAGTTTTGAGTATGACTCTAATGATTCCTTTTATAGGGGGATAGACAGAACATCATTGAGAATGCACAGTTCATGCAGATATATCGTAGCCGTGAAGTAGGCCAATCTTACATTACCTCCATCGCAACAACACTGCTTGCTGTTTTTCATGCTATGTGGCTAATAATAAGAATCAGACCACAAGTGGTGTGCACTCTTTCAAACTTATTGGCACCCATTATACTATGTGAGCAAAATTATACTTACTGCCTGTAATATTCCTGCAGATATTTTGCAATGGTCCTGGAACATGCATTCCTCTATGTGCTTCAGCTTTCCTTCTGAAGGTAACTTTTATGTCCTACATTCTACTAGTGATGTCATTAGCTAGTACTTATAGGGTCAACATTGTGTATTCATAGCTAGCATCTATGGTGCTAATCAAAGTTTTATAATGTCGCTTGACCACATGAACAACAAGCAGCTCCGCCACTGGGCAAATCCACCACCCCACCGACACCACAGCCGCGACGCCTC
Source organism: Dactylis glomerata (assembly GCA_007115705.1). NCBI lineage: Eukaryota > Viridiplantae > Streptophyta > Magnoliopsida > Poales > Poaceae > Dactylis > Dactylis glomerata. Next base: position 2,104,185 of record QXEO01000225.1, on the reverse strand, counting down.
CCAGGGCCCCTCCGACCACCATAGCCACAACATCCGGCTTCATGTGAGCGGCGATCAGCAGTACGTACGTGAGAGTGAGAGAGACTGAGAGAGAGAGGATAGCTGCGCAGTTTCAGAATGAGCTTCTATGCCTCGTATATATAAGGTTACATATATCCTTGTGTCCATATTACGTTCACATGCTACATTACACTTACAGTAGCAGGCAATGTATTCCGCTCCAACAAATGAGAACGCGATTTTGTTCAGAACAATAATGAGCGATAAGAATTTCGAGTGCATGTGCATACTCGACAAGAATAATGTGCTTCGGTATACAACGCCTCCTCTCTCGTTTCGCTGAATACGTGATAAGAAGTAGCAGTACCAAACCCCATTTAACGCTTCGTATGAGGGACGTCAAAGTTTCTGGGTTACACATCAGTGGCGGAGCTTGGTTAGGGCCAACAGGGGGCCATGGCCCCCCCAGTCAAAAAGGTTTATGTGGAGTAATACCATTGATTAGCCCCCTCAATACTTGTTCCTTTTACTTGCACCAATATCTTACTTTATCGAGGCACAATAGTAATTCTACGACCACATAGTTTAGAAGTTAGGAACAACGTCTAGAAGAAACTACAACCGCACTCTAAATTATAAGATGTTTTAGATATTTCAATACGGACTATATATGGACCAAAATAAGTGAACCTATACACTAAAACACGTCTAGATACATGTATTTTAAAGAAAAGCTAAAACATCTTATAATTCGAAACAAGGGAGTATTTCTCAGGTGCTTAGAGGTACCAACAACTAAGGATGACTCTCGTTCCACACAGCTATTGACATTTACAATTTTGTTTTTGTACTATTCACATTTGTTGTCCAGACAAAGCACATGTACCTCTACATAAATATTGATCCATGTATCTATTCTCCATTTGAAGGAATGTTTTAGTTTCTCGTTTATTTGAGAAGAATATGTATTTTATCATTTCACAAGATATCTCATACACACGGATATATTCACTAGCCAATAAAATATTTCCATATTAAGATAAAATAATGTCTCCATCGTCAAGAATTAATATATGGCACAAGAAATGGCTTCCACAACAATATCATCATTAAAGGACGGAAGGACCTGATGTCTAATCCATAGTTACTGTCTAATCTGTAATAAAAACTGTCATTCAACGACCATGTTAATTTAATTTGTGATGATTGGGCGCAATTTTATTCAGTAAATATAGAACATTTATGTGGGAACAAACGATATGTGTCTAGTCTTAGGAGGCCTCTGATAGAACTTTTCTATATATTAAAGCCTTATATAATTGCAATGTTTTCATGAAAGAAATTATATTAATTATATTCCCAAAAAGTACCATGATTTTTATATTTCATAGATTTACATATTTTACTAAATTATTCACAAAAATAACGACAAAAGATAGTTCCATGTTAAAGGCTACATATTTCCAGTAAGCTGTGATTAGATGGATAAATGATTTAGTATCGATATGGCAAAATGGTCGCATTTAATGGTGGCAGTAGCTTTTGCTTCCAGGCCAAAAAAGCAATCCAGGAACGTTTTGGGTGGACGCATGGGCCCTAGCTCCTGCCTACCGAATGACAGAAGGTGCAGCAGTTTTAGTGGAACAGTGGCGAAGTGTCCAGCAGCTTCTTTGAGAGTCCACCTGCGCGGGAATCTAGGCTGACGAATCCAAGCGTTCTGAGCCGTCAGATCTAATGAGCTAGCGTATGATGAGCGGCACACAACATCTCTATCCTAGAAATCAACGGCTTATATTACTTCAACGGAGCATTGGCGGGAAGGGAGTGGATCTTGGTGGTAAATCCAAATTCAAAAACTCGTGTACTATATAGTGGTATAGATATTAGCTCAGCAGAAGATTAATGTCTATTATAGAACAGAAACTAGGGAGCAGGATGTTAGTATTACCATAAATCCAATCATCATGCCTATTTTGTCCTAAATATCAAGTCGGTGCCATACTTTCGAATTTTTGTTGAGTACCTGATTGCTCTATTGTTGCAGGTACTTGGTTTGGGATGGTCCTCCATTTTCTATATTGAAAGTATTGCAAGAGTGAAGAAGCTTTCCTTAAGTGGTTTACTGTTGTACAAGCTATGGTTAGCGGATCAATTTTTTGTGCAGTGGCCTCAGTTGCAACAAAAATACCCTAAAGCTCAGTATGCCGGCCGTTTGATGTGAGATTCACCTGCCCCTAAGGCCGTAAGTGATGTTGAGGCAATCCTCTCCAACACTCAAGTTTTTGAACGTGCTGATGCTATATACTCCTGTATCAACTCAACAAATACGTAGGTGAATGAAACTTGACACACCCTTTTGCCAGATTTCTTTACCATTTTCGTGGCGTAGGCTTGCAGCTTTCCTATGATACAATTGGAAGTTCTTGCAACACTGACTTTTGCCTGGGAATGTCACCCTCCCTCTCCCTGAGATACACCCTGTAACTCTGGAAGGTCAAGTGTAAAATTCATTCTGTAAGTTTCAGAAGCATTGTATGAACAACTGATGTCTGTTCTTTGCCGCGTTTTGTCATATGTTTATTCCATTTTTCCCGTTTGTTTAGCTTGGATGACCTCACCCCAAACGAAACTCAGAGGAAAAGCTGGAGAAGATTTTTTTACTTGAAAAAGATCTGATCTGACTTTATTGAGGAATTAATCAAAGCACATCATATCAAATAATGTCGAATATATGCAAATAACAAAGTTTCTTGATAATACTAAAAGTGACGTCAAAGATCCTCAAAGTCGCATGTCTCTAAAATACATGCAGACGATAGATATGTGGTCGGCGTAAAAAGATACGTCTTCCCAAAGTATATTGCCCATAGAATGGTAAAAAGTCACTTTGCTCCCTTTATTAAAAAACAAAAAACACATTACAACTCTTATAGATTTAGCCATGTATGTAAAATTGCAAAGCTAAACTTGTTGAATTCTAGGCTACACAAAAAATAACAAAATCTACTTATTTTCAGACTTTCAAGGTATGCACTGTTCACTATACTCAATCCATACTTTATTTTTATTTTTATGTACATCAAGAATATAAATATAGTCTATATGATACATATCAAGTACATCCAATTTTTTCGAGAGTGGTGTTTTGGCTCATGGGAGCATATGCTTCCTTTATTTAAAAATATATTTAACATATTTTAAAATGTCAACAAATTGAAACCAAAATTTCATACGTACATCTTCATGTGCTACATGCCCACAAAGTTGTTTCATGACAAATCGACGTGTCATGTGACATGTGTAAAAAAGACAAAGTTTGATGTTAAAAATAAGGCATTTGACATGAATATTTTTGTCTTTTTTACATAGACCACAAAAAGTATTGGTTTTCGGTGAAATTTTACAAACGCACTTAGATTGTCGATATGTAAATACAATTTTTTTGGTCATATTTTTTACCATTCCAAAATATATCTTTTGAGTAGATGGAGCATATGCATCTAGGAGCCAAATTAAAATTTTGAATTCTTTTACTTTTTGTAAAAACCTTATATATGAATAAAATAAAAAGCTACTGTACTAGAGTTTGGCCGTTAGAAGTCTATACTCATAGAGCGGTCCATACAAAATTCCCCGAAAGCTCAGACCTGCAGCAAATGATTTTAACAAGAATAACCTATTTCAAAAGTTTAATATAAAATAAACTTATTTTAAAAATAATTTCAAAGATAGCCATTTTTAATAACAATTTAGGGCAAAGAGTCATGCTCTATAGCATGACGCCATAGCCCTAGACATCGTGCTCTATGCCACGGCTCCATGGTGTCATGGTTCTTGACTCTGTGCTATAGAGGTTGACGCTATAGGTCACAGCTCCATACTATAGAGCTTGGTGATATGACACCATGGTAAAAGATTATTCTATGCTAATTTTCACGAAATAGGTTAATTTTATCAATTTAGTCGCAGCACCGGCCACCGAGCCACACACACCGAAACTGTTGAGAATAATTATCTTTGATAATTATAGATTAATCTCCACTTAATTAGGAGAGGCAGTTCCACTCTTGGGAACCATCACGCCCGCTCCTCCCGACGGTTTCCTTCTCGGAACGACGTCTCCAGAGAACCGACGTATTAACATCTGTTCAGATTGTATAAATAGCAAGTATCATCATCAATAAAGAATACAGATTTCACTCTTGCGATTGTCTCTCGTTCTCTCTCAATTTCTACTTGCAATACGTTATCAGCACGCTCTACCGAGAGCGATTCTGAGAAAAAGAAGGAACATCGCCGGAAGGAAATTCTACAGGCAAGTTCTTCCTATGTTCCTCTCACGCACCTGCAGCCGTCGCCAGTCGACGCTGCCCTGCCTTCGGAGAACGCCGTCGTCGCCGTAAGCGATGAAGAGGATGAGGCCGCGCCGCTCCTATCTTTGACCCCTGCGGTTGTTGAAGTCCGAGCCGACGCGCCGCTCCTGATGTTGCTGTCGATGGCGCGCCCCACGGACGCGCCTCGCGTGGAAGTGCGTGAGGGCGGTGCTCTCGCCTTCACCTTCGGTTTGCCTACGTCGTCGCGCCGCCGAGGCCGCCGTCCCCGACGCCTGCAACGCCCCCGCCTCCGCCGCGCATGCAGTCCTGGACGCTGGCTACTCCTCCGCTATCACCGTGTTATGGAGCTCGCCGCCGCCTTGTGGCCCTCGGCCTCCCGGCCCCCAGCCCGCCGTCGAGCGGCCGCGGGCGCCGCGCCAGCAGCTGGAGCCCGAAGGCGCTGGGGCTCGTGAACGGGGTGGCACCTACCGCCGGACTCCTCGAAGACTCCTCCGACGAGGACGCCCGTGGAGGGAGCAACGCCGGTCGCCGGTGAAATCCGCCCATGCGGCGGTGGCTCGTGGTGTGTGGCCGCAGATGCTGGCCATGGCGTTTGCGTTGACTGCGCGTATGATTGGGGATCGATCCAATCGATTCCTATCCACTACCAGTTAACCGCTCGTCCAGGATGTGGGCCGGCCTACTAGGCTGCCTCTTGGGCTAAAATTGCTGGAATTTATTTTTTTTGATTTTGCAATTTCTGCCCTTTAACAGTAGTTCTAACTTTGATTTAATTCAGTTTAGACTCTGTTAATCACCGTATTTCAGTTCGAGTACTATGTGTATTCCTGAAAATATGTGTGGTGTAATATATATTTCCATGTATCCACATGTTGAGATTAATTTGCAATCGAGATTTTTAATTTCTTGCAAATAAAAATTGATTCGTCTTAATTGAGCCATTTTGGTTCAATACAATCAAGAATCAAAATATGCAAAATTCTAAGTGACTTCTTTAAGTTGATGTTTGGGATCAAAGGTAGCGCACAGATCTACTGCATGCATTGTAGATTATCTCCGCTACCGTGATTACTTATCAAGTGATCTCTCATACATTTTAATTAAATCATGACATAAGGTACTAGAAACATGAGTATCTACTGATTTCATCAGATTATACTCTCTAGTGCTGAGAGATGGACCCTGAAATTCTTTTTGGGGAGTATCTACAATGTGTCATGCTTAACAACTTGAAGTCCACACTAACGGTTTCAAGCCCACTTCTTGAAATTACCATGAATTTTGCATTGTTCATTACAACATAACCATGATGGTTTTTGATTTACCATGAGTAAATTAATAATATCTGGTTTACCCATGTAGGAAACTGATGGCTGGAAAAGAGTTCGATCCACTCGAGCTCGATGGCCACAACTACCCTACTTGGGCCATGGACATCAAGATCGCTCTTGCATCCCGTGGATTAGTGCGTGCAATCCAAAATCCGGAGGACCCCCTTCCGGCTGGAGTCATGCCACTAAGAGATGAGCAGAAATATTCTGCCTTATACATCATAAGGCACCATATTCACCAAGATCTTAAGTCCGAGTATTTGGTGGAGGAATCCCCATTTACTTTGTTTCAGGCCCTCAAAACGAGGTATGAACAGCAGAAGGCAGTTGTCTTGCCTGAAGCACTACATGATTGGACACATCTTCGACTCCAGGACTTCAGGTCCATTGGAGAGTACAATCATGAGGTTCATAAGATAAGTTCTAAATTGCGTTTTTGCGGGAAGGAACCTACTGATGCGGAAAAGATAGAAAAGACTTTGTCTACTATGCTCCCATCTGAAAGGCTCCTCCAGCAGCAATACCGTGCTCGCGACTACCAAGTCTATTCTGACCTCATTCATATCCTACTTCAGGCTGAAAAGCATGATGAGCTACTCGCTAAGAATGGCTCTCAGCGCCCGGTTGGTTCCCAACCTCTCCCTGAAGTTCATATGAATGTTGCGAATGGACATAATTTTGATGGTGCTTCTAAAGGCAACTCATCAAAATTCAATGGTAAGCGAAAGCGCAAGCGGAACAAGAAGCCTAGAAACTCGGACTGTGGGTACAGCACCACAAAGCCTAAGTTTGAAAAAACTAAGCTTTGTGATAGGTGTGGGTGCTACACGCATCCTACTAACAAGTGCAAGACCCCGAAGCATCTGGCCATTCTCTACCAGCAATCCCAAGGATGCAAAGGACCTCAAGGGAAAAGGTTTGAAGCCAACTTCAACCTTCATCCGGATGACACCGATGGAGCTGGTTGCTCGCAAGAAGTTCCTTCGGGACCTAGCAGCATTACGACCCTCCAGAAGTCAGAGGATCCTATGGACACGGAGAACATGATGGTTGAGTACGCCTCAACGGACATGTTTGGAGACTTTGACTAGCTAGTCCCATTATCTCCTTAGTGATTGCTTTATGTATCTATGTCCATGTGTGAAGTTGTATTAGAACATAAGTATTGTTGTCATGTATATTGTATCAGCACTTTGATATAATAAGATTGTATGAGTTCTATATATCTGAGAAAGATTTTTCAATCCTGGAAATTCTTTAACTCGATATATAGATTTCTACGGGAAGCAATCCGATGGATGAGGAACAAGTATTTGAAAAAGTACACTCCCATCGTTTGGATTGTACTACACGTGCATCCAACCCGTAGCACATGTTGCATATAAAGCAATTCCATTGGTCACAACTTGCTCGAGTTCAAATTCCCTCACTAGGATGTGTGTGCACCTCGTGCGCCACTACTGGGAAGCCAATTTTGAGGCCTTCGCACCTCAACATACAAGATGAACCACTTCAGTTCTTTGAAGTCATTCATGGAGACATTTGTGTTCATACAACCATTTTGTGGACCATATTAGGTATTTTCATGGTATTCATTGACGCATCTACACGATGGTCACACGTGTGCCTTATGACACATGAAACCATGCATTTTACCATGATAATGAGGGAAGTAATTAAGTTACACGCCTATTATCTTGAAAATCGAATTTTATCAATTCGCATGGATAATGATGCAGAATTCTCCTCATGTGCTTCAATTATATGCATGGCCTTGAGGATTGAAGCTCAGCACTATATCCCATATGTGTCCATACTTAAAATGGTTTGGCTAGACCCATTATCAAGAGGATCAACTCATTGCAAGACCTTTGTTGATGAATTGCGATTACCAACTTCACGTTGGAGTCATGCAACTTTACACACTGCTCACTGACTAACTGCATATCGCAGCCTCCTCCTCTGCAACTGATACGTGGAAATCCTCCGAGCATTTCCCATCTGCGTAAGTTCAGATGCGCTTCACATGTACCGATCTCACCACCGCAGCGTACATCATTGGGCCCACAGACTAAGGATCTATGTGGGGTACGGATCTCCGTTGATCAACACGTACCTTGAACCCTTCATTGGGGATCTATTCATAGCTCAGTATGCTAATTGCTTATATTAAAGGATGGATTATTTCCAGGCATTAGGGGGAGATTTCATGTACCACATGGAATGCCAGGAAATCAAAAGGGACTCCACGTCCCACCCTATATCCACGTATTCAAGAATTTGGACTACGTCCTAAATTCACATATTTGCAACACATTGCAAATAACCTGCCAGATTCATTTATTGATATCAAAGGTGCTACAAAATCCTTTAGTCCGGCTAGAAATGTGCCCGAAAGAGTGGAGGTACCAATAAAAACCACTCAACTCCCCGTACTTGAAAAGAGGGGGAGTAGTACGGCCTCTAACCAGGATCTAGCTTCCTACAAGCATCAAAGGAAATCGAGGAAAAATCCTCTAAATCAGTAAATGCAAGTCAACCTTGCGTTGAAAAACACCTTATGGGTAGTATACACCCAGTGGAAGGGAAACCTCCACAACCCCAGCTTCAGCTTGCTCACACTGGCTGGGACATCGGAACACCTGGACTCACGCGTATTGGGAAATCACGAAGAGTCATCATGGGTGCATGAGATTTCCTCCAACAATATCGATTCTGGAGAATCATATAACCAAAGTCTACAATTGTCGACAAACATTTCTCTTGTATGATTGCATACATCCTTCAAGGTATTCAGATCCAAAGACCATGGCCATGGCAGAGTATAAACCACTCGCTCGGACTGAAACAAACAAACAAAGGATGCAATCCAAGCAGAATTAGCCTTGCTCCTCCAACTGAATTCTCTATACGGGAATCAATATGTTTTCTTATAGAGAACAACAAGGTGGTGAGAAAGCAAGGCTTGTAGCATAAGGTCGGGTTTTTCGCAGAGATCCGAGACCTACTCTCCAGATAGGATTGGAATCCTCAAAATTTTCCGATAATTATATCACTAGCAGTGCAAAATCATCTATCTATGCAGTTGATAGATGTAGTGACTACATTTCATGTGGATCACTAGATTTGGACATGTATGGTTCCCGATAGAATCTCTATCCGAATCGAAATATAAACGCAACATGTATTGTGTAAAATCAATGAGTCATTACATGGCTTATTGTTGTCGGTATATTCTGGTACAACCGACATAGTGAGTTCCTTATGCACAAGGATTACTCCTACAATGATGATTACCCATGCGTGTTTGTCATACACAAGGATTATCCCTGCAATGACAAAGAACGTGATCATCTAAAAGACGGAATTTGAGATGAAGGATTTGGTTAAACCCAATCAGTGCTTGATACTACAATTCGGGCTACTTCACTCAAGTACGATGGTACACCAAGTTGCCTATATCATTAATATTGGAGAACCCTAGAATGGACAAGTCATATCCACCTCCCATGTCGGTTGTTCAATCTCTAGACGTAGAGAAAGATTCACTCAAACCACGGAATGGTGTACAAGGGATGTTGGGACTTGAAGTTTCATATCTTAATGCCATTGGACCCACCAACAAACTGGTTGGGAATCAAGAATATCTTTCGATATCTCCAAGGCACCACACATTACTTGACCTATTCTGGTAATTTCAGAGAAATCTAAAATCCAATATCATCAGGATACACTGATATCGGCTACTTGAATGATCCTCACAATGTGTACCTACATGGTAGAAGTGTCACTCCATTGATCTCTTCGAAACAGACTTCAGTGACTACACCTACCAATCATTCTGAAATACGAAGCCGCGTTACACGTGTAGCTTTACGGAATGATAAATCACATACATAAGTCATGTGGTATTGATTCTCTTGAATCATCGACCATTATCTACACAGATAATGTTGCTTGTGTTGCATGGATGCAAATAGGATATATCGAGAGTAATATCTAAGCATATTGTCTCTAAATTGTTTTATCTCCATGAGCTCCATAAGAGCCGGAGAATAAACATCTTGCAAGTCAAATCATGCGATAACCTCGTTGACCTATTCACGAAGTCTCTACCAACTTTCATATTCCAAAAATATTTTATGGAATTGGTATTCGACGGCTTCAGGAATTGCAAGAATCAGGGGGAGTATCTCCCTAGACTACTCCTGTTCAAAGCATCATATTACACTCTTTTTCCCTTATGAGTTTACTATCCAGGTTCTCATCAAGGTTTTTAATGAGGTAATATCAACACAAGATCATATGTCATACTTTCTGTTTTCCCCACCAGGGTTTTTAAGAAAGTATACACGACATATATATTATTCTCTAAACTCTATGGGTTTTTCCCTTTTACATGGTTTTCCTCATATGGAGTTAAGAGAGGCAATAATCATTATATGTTGTATCATTTTCTCCTTATTTTCCCACTGGGTTTGAAGGAGTTTTAACAGCATATCCAACAATTATATGTTGCATCATTTTCTCCTTATTTTCCTCATTGGGTTTAAAGGAGTTTTAGCAACATATCATACACACTGCTTCTCATATTTTTTCCACAGGGTTTTTGGAGGAGTCTTAATCAAGATGATAAGTATTTATACTGTCAAGCGGTGATTAGGGGGAGTGTTGAGAATAATTATCTTTGATAATTATGGATTAATCTCCGCTTAATTAGGAGAGGCAGTTCCACTCTTGGGAACCATCACGCCCGCTCCTCCCGACGGTTTCCTTCTCGGAACGACGTCTCCAGAGAACCGACGTATTAACGTCTGTTCAGATTGTATAAATAGCAAGTATCATCATCAATAAAGAATACAGATTTCACTCTTGCGATTGTCTCTCGTTCTCTCTCAATTTCTACTTGCAATAGAAACGAGCATCGGAGCGGGGACCCCCGGCGACACGAAAGGACAGGTGCCCCGGTCGGATCCACGTCACCGTCTTCCCCTCTTTATCCATCACGGAGAACTTCACAAAACAAACAGAGGAAAATAAAAACAAAAAAGGAGAGGAGAGGGGAACAAGAACTCCTCCGATCCCACACCCACTCTGCTCTCGCGATCCACACACAGCGATTCCGGAATCCCCCCAACGCGCGCGGCGGAACGAGGTGAACACGGGCGAGGCGACGAGAGGCTGGGGGTGATGAATTGTTACGCTGCATGGACGGAGCAAGCGAGGAGCCTCTCCACAAGGTGCGCAGCCGCTGACTCCCCCGATAATCTCTGCCCTATGTAAGAAAGATCGAGTTTTTTTAGCTTCGGTTCACGGATCTATAGCTCCAGTTCGATCGCGTACCGCTTGTTTGGAAGAGCGGCCGGCCGTTCCTTCTTTTCTTGGAGGAACCGGCTAGGCGGATAGGGTAGTCTTTTTCCTTTTTAAGTTTTATTTTCAGTACAGTAGTTTTTTTTTTGGGTTAATGGTACTACTGAGAAGTGAGAAGAGATGTCCACAAATAGTTCGTGCAAGTACAGTGCGAGGCTGCGAGTTATGAGTAGTTGAGTACTGTCTGTGCCTGGTTGTGTTAAAATTTGTCCGTGGCAATTGGTCAAATTCAAATTCACCTAATGTTCAGTTATTCCTATGTGCGACGACCTATGCTTGTTCACAATATTTTCTGCAGATGCTTGCTAAACCAAATGCTGATGTGGAATGCATCAGACCCAAATTAGTGAAACACCATCTCCCCCATTGATCAAAGCTGCCAAGTTTGTTACGGAAGAAATCAGTTACTACCATGAGTACACGGTTAGGTTGCATGGCCACTATGTTCTTGTACCATGGGCGCAGTGAACAGCTTTGGATGCTTATGCGTGATGGCGCGAGTTTGCCAATTCCTGCTGTTTTGCCGAAGCAATTCTCTCTTTGAGCTCAATTTTTGGTCGGGAAATTAGAATGAATACTCCTGTTTAGGTTCACATTGCTTGCCTAAACTAGACCTGATTTGTGTGAGGAAGCTGATTGCTTCATTGTTGGTGTTTATTTGCCTACTCGGTTTGCTTACCTGAGTGCTTAAAGCAAAACTTGCATTGAATTGCAGAAAGTAGGTTTGTTGACAAATCTGCGGCTTTGGCTGAATATGCTATGATTAGCAAGTGGCACCTACTACAGGAATTTACTCAAAATGTTGTGTAATGGATTTTGGTATGGGTACTCCTTGTGGATCTGTGCTGCTATGGGGTACTTTTTCTTAGTATTCACCCGTGCTGAGACTATATATGGGTGCTCCTAATATGCACTAGTTATCCACAACTCATGTGTTCTGTCTGTCATCTGGAGTATCACACTTCATATTTATTGAAGTGGGCATAAATCAGCATATAGAGTATTTGCACAGTTACACCCACATGTTTATTCTTTCTTATTATGTCCATCGTATTCATTTCTAGAGTTCATCTGTGATGGCAGGACTACTACAAAGTTCTGGAGGTCGATTATGGTGCATCTGATGACACCATCAAATTGAGTTATAGAAGATTAGCTCTGGTAATCTGATGTGCAGCTTATTTCTTTGAACCAATACTATATAGTTGGAGTATTTTTTCTTCTTCTCGAAGAAAATTATGGATTAACTCACTATTTAATCATCATATGGTGTCCCATCTTCAGAAGTGGCATCCAGACAAGCATAAGGGCGAGGATGATGTCACAGCTAAATTTCAGGAGATCAATGAAGCTTATAAAAGTATTATTCCAAACTTCCAGTCTGTTTTCTAGACACAGATCTTGTTTATCCCTTTCTACTCTAGTGTTAGCAATTGATGGCATTGTGGCACTCTACTATATAACATGGTTCTTGAATTTCTGTTCCCTGATTCTCTTTTTCATGTCTTTCCAGTTTTAAGTGATCCAATTACGCGACTTGAATATGACTTTTCTGGTGGTTACGAGATCAATCAGTATACTGCACGTGTGAGAGCTTCTTCTTTAACTAGACACCACATCCTTATTTTAGGTGTTCTTTGTTAATTTTGTTATTTCCTTTGTTTAGGAGTACCTTTCAAGATTTAAGGGTATGATACTTACCTGCAATGGCCTTGGCATAGACCATTCTTCGAAATGGTAAGATAGTTCAGTTGAACTCAAATTCGTTTTATCTTTTTGTGGCGTGCTTACCACTGGTAGCATGCAAGCTTCGAATTTTTTTCTTCACATCTCACTGTTGATTTTCGTACTTATGATTTCTAGGGCCCAACATATGAGAGAATGGGAGCCCCATTGATTACTAGGTACAGCTTGTTTGTTCCTGGACGTTTTCAGTAGTATCTCTTATCACGATTGGACATGTATTTCTTCTTATGTAACACTACAATGGATCCTGACATTTCACTTTTTCTAGAAATAGATGCATTCAAGCAATTTCTGAAGTTACTGTTTCTATTGACTATTTGACTTGTCACAAATATGGAAAAAAATGTTCGTTTTCAGCATGAAACTATGGCTAGAAAGAAATGAAATAGACATCCTTCTTTCAAGTTTCAACCAAAGAAAAACTCATATTGTGTAACCAAAGAAATGTTATTTTTGTGCCATAAAAAAATGTGAGGGTGGAACTAAATACTTAGGCGTGACTTTGTGTTTATCATCGAGCTCAAAGTATCTCAAAGAAAGATAAAAGTGCAGTAGGAAACTAGGAATTGGACCTAGGAACAGTAATCATCAGTGGACATATGAGCACCGTATTGTGGTTGTATTTGACATTTCCAAATATACGTTGAAGTATGTCTATTACGATATAGTGGAGGAAGTCTGAATCAAGTTTTGGTAATAGTATATGTTGTCACTCAACTGAGAGTTTTTTTTTTTGAACTACACTCAACTGAGAGTTTAGTTATGAGCCAAGGTGGGGAACCAGACATGCAAGACCAGAAAACACAAATAGAGCCCAAGATCCTTGGAGCCTGATTAAAGATAAATAAATTGAAAAAACATTTTAGTGTTTTAAAAAGCTTAATTTCTTTTTCAACAAGTACAGTAGATGCTCATGCAACTACTCCCTCTGTTTCAAATATAAGATGTTTTATTTTTATGAAGCAAATGTATATAGGTATCTTTTAGTGTGTAGGTTCACGCGAATATACACACTAAAAAGTGTCTACATATATTTTCTCTACAAACCTAAAACTTCTTATGTTTAGAAATGGAGGGAGTATATAATTTCCATAAGAAATATGTTTATATGCGGTCAACACAAAAAGACACGTTTACCTGCTGTTAGTATTATTATAGACCCACACAGTTTTCTTTTGTGTAGCGTACACATTAATTAATTTATTAAGAAAATTTATAACTGTGTAGAGCAGATTTAGATACATATCTAGCATTCTGTTGCAAAATTCCATGAAATTTTTATACGGAGTATGTTAAATGAAAATCCTGGGTTCCTCGAGGATCGAAACACCACGCTTACGTTAGTACCATTTTGGACTCAAACTTCGCGCGGCTATTAGTGTTCATGTGCTCAGGAAATCCAACGCTTTGACCTGCAAGTCCGTTTCTCTTGCCGCTTAAATGTGCTAATAAGTTAAAATCCATGTAGTATGGTTCATCAAATTGTACAAAAATGTACATATGCTCATCTACGAAAACTCAACCATATGACTGCCTTCTCAAAGTGAGCCATAGAAAACAAAGATTCATACAAGCTGGCATGTATCGAAAGTTGTGGTTTTCAAAATAGATACTTCATGCCGTAATGCCGTTTTCGAGTGAGGACAAATGGAGCCCGGCCTACGCGTGGTTCGTTGTAGACTTGTAGGTCCTGGAGATCGGATGGAAACGGACGGGCGGTAGGATCGGACAGTGCGCTCGGCTTTTTGCCGTACTGCAGCCTCGATTAGCAAGGCTCTATCATGTTGGTGTCAGGAGGAATTATCACTCACTTTTCTTTTTTCCTTTTCCTCGTTTCGATGGGTAGTCGGGTAAAAATTGATTGCTATTTTTTCATGGACAAAAGCTGCATCGCTCCATTCCCATCTTGCTTTGAGGCCGATCCAGGACAAGACGACGGCTATGGTCAGCCATGGTCGCTCGATGCCTCTAGGGTGCACACCTTTTGTTAAATCTACCGTATAGACACCTAACCTAGAACTAATAGTTTGTACCTTAACGTTTTGTCCGCACGATTATGTTTCGAGGGCAACTTTTTAGCCATGATAATGCTTTGGCAATTAGCATTTCCCGCACTAGAAAAAAAGACACTATTTACATATTTTTTTGAAGTAACCATATATTCCAATAATGTTAAAAGAGATTTCAAAAGATTCTCACGGAACTACCAACGATATCGTGCGGCCATAACTGCACTTGAAACTTTATGGGGAGAACCCTGCATAACACCTGCACTATCGGCCATCACCAACCACTAGCACCGCCGTGATGCTCTACCTCAAAAAAGCACCGCCGAGATGCTCGCCGGTAGAAGAAGAGAAAGACCTCCATTGTCGCTAAAATGGGAAGCACCATCACCATCAAGGTCTTTGTAGTCAAGGCACATATCGATGTGGCATGTGGACCGGGGATCTTCCTTGTGCCTTCTCGGCCCTAGATCCGCTGTCTACTGTTGATGTAGTCGAGAGAACATGTTAGACCCGCTTCCGTGCTTTAGGGTCCACATACCACCTTCCATGCTTCAAACCATGATGAACAGACGAACAGTTGGAGAATTAGGCACAATTTCCATGATTAATTCCATAATATTAAACATGACAATACCAGCTACTACCACATGTAACTCGAACATACTAGATGTACTAAACAGCAAGATGAATGGAAACAAGTAGCAGCTAAACATGTACTCGCAGAACATGATGAACAGACGAACAGCAGTAGACCGCACGTACCGTTCGTTTGCAGATGTAGTCGTTGCAGTAACGTTGTTGATCACAACGTTGGAGTAGACCGATCGAATCAGACGGCGATGAAGACGACGGTAGGCTGCACCGCCCGACTTGGATGGAAGACGACCCGTGATGAAGAGCTTGAGCAGTCGCGCAGAGCGCTTCCCAAAAACCTAATTCGCCCTCTCCCGTACAGGATCGCAAAGGCGAGTGGTTTCGGAGACCTGCTCTCCCGTTCGTCGGTGCACGCCGGCGCTCGGGATGAGGTAGACTACAGAGGCGGCGCAAGCAGCGAGAGGTGGCAAAACCCTAGATCGGTTTCAGGTGTGTGCGGCGGTAGCCGGGCAAGAGTTTATATAGGCGGCGCAGCAGAGAAACCCTAGGCAACGTGGGCCACGCCCACGTCGCACGCCCGAGTCGGTTACAGCAGCCCACGATCCGGGAGCGACCCAAACCGGCTAGCTGTGACGCGTCCGTCAAGGACTCGGTCAAACGCTCGGTTTTCCTGTGCACCAAAAAGATAAGCTTGGCTCCGAGGCTCAATTCCGCAAACCGCGGCGCGCGCGCGCGTCGTGATGTGTCGAGTCGAGACGAGCGAGCGAGGAGGAGGAGGAGCGCACGTGTGACACTTCTCTTCTCACTCACTTACCAAGTGCAACACCCCACCTTATATGTTGGTCTACGTCTCTCCCAACTTTCCATGTGGGACTAAACTTAGCTCCCACCCTTTGCCTTTGTGCAGCCAACAACTTGAGCTGCATATCACATGGGCTTACACACATGGGCTTTAAGATTTCTAGGAATTTCTGAAATCTATTATGAGCTCATATGAAAAAGCCCAATATTTTAACAATCCCCCACCAGATCTCAAATGCCCATTTAGAGATTTGCTAAACCTCACTACTTGTTTATATACCAGTGTTTTAGCAGAGACTGTTAAGTTGAACTTCCGCCTAGAATCTTAAGCTACGTCTATCAGCAACTTGAACAATGGACTACACCTTAAATTGCAAGTTTTGTGCGTCAAGATTTCACTCAAAGTCATAACCAGTACATGGCTACCAGTAGCCTACCCCGCGGGTTGGAGCATATGCGTCGTACTTCATGGTCTCTTTATGAGTTTACTAGAGATCACCCGAATCTCATAGACTGCGACGTTTAACAGTCGGACTCAAATAGGTGTGTTCTTTCAAGAATGCTCTGTAGGACAGCATCTTTACTAATCATAGCCAACAGAAACACATTAAGGCATGTTGCCAACCTGCCTTACAGATTTTGAGAGTTTTGCATCTTCACATAGAGAGGGTTACAGAATACTCTCCTTAGTTAAACCACTAGCTTATTTTCCCAGGTCCTAATTCACGGGATCTCCAATCACAAAGGTTGGGTTACCACTATGGCATAACATCTATGGGTCTCAAACCCATCTCCCTCAATGCACTATCTATCACATTGCGTGATAGTCCCTTAGTAAAGGGATCTGCCAGGTTTTTGTCTGTTTGAATATACGTAACAGTTATTACTCCGGAGTTTCGCAATTTCCTGACAGACTTCAAACGTCTTTTAACGTGTCTTGATGACTTCGCGTTATCCTTAGAATTGTTCACTTTGACAATAACTATTTGATTGTCACAATTCAAGAGGATGGCCGGCACAGGTTTTTCAACCACCGGCAAGTCCATCAAGAGTTCACGCAGCCATTCTGACTCTACAGTGGCTGTGTCTAACGTAGTAAGTTCTGCTTCCATAGTTGACCTCGTCAATATGGTTTGTCTACATGACCTCCATGATACGGCGCCACCTCCAAAGGTAAACACATATCCACTAGTGGCTTTGATATCATTTACATCAGAGATCCAATTTGCGTCACTATATCCTTCAAGCACAGCAGGGTGTCCTAAATAGTGAATCTCGTAACTCATTGTACCACATAGATAGCGCATGACCCTTTCAAGTGCATGCCAATGATCAATACCCGGGTTTGACATGAACCTACTCAACTTGCTCACAGCAAAAGAGATATTAGGTCTTGTCGCGCTCGCTAAGTACATGAGTGAACCAACGATCTGAGAATATCTCAGTTGATCTGTTGGTTCGTTCTTGTTCTTACGTAATATCACACTGGGATCATAAGGTGTTGGAGAAGACATGTCATCAATAAAGCCAAACCGGCTCAAGATCTTCTCAACATAGTGGGATTGCGATAAAGTAATCCCACTCTCGTTCTTATTTAGCTTGATATTCAGGATCACATCAGCTT
The DNA here is from genome assembly GCA_007115705.1 of Dactylis glomerata. Taxonomy (NCBI): domain Eukaryota; kingdom Viridiplantae; phylum Streptophyta; class Magnoliopsida; order Poales; family Poaceae; genus Dactylis; species Dactylis glomerata. Next base: position 2,086,376 of record QXEO01000225.1, on the reverse strand, counting down.
CTCCCAGATCTTTCATATCAAAGCACTTTGACAAGAAAGACTTGACCTCATGTATTACTTTCATGTTTGTACCAAAGATGAGAATATCATCAACGTACAAACACAATATAACACCTTCGCCCCCACCATGGCGATAGTAAACGCACTTGTCAGCCTCATTAACGACAAAGCCAACAGAAGTTAAAGTTCTATCAAACTTCTCATGCCATTGCTTAGGTGCTTATTTCAGGCCATATAAAGATTTTAGCAACTTCCACACCTTTGTCTCTTCACCTTTTACCACAAATCCATCAGGCTGATCCATATAGATTTCCTCTTCTAACTCTCCATTGAGAAAAGCTATCTTTACGTCCATTTGATGAACGATAAGACCATAAGAGGCAGCCATGGAAAGTAGAACTCGAATAGTGGTTAGTCTTGCGACAGATGAATAGGTGTCAAAGTAATCTTCGCCCTCTCTCTGTGTGTAGCCTTTCGCTACAAGTCTCGCCTTGTACTTCTCAATAGTACCATCAGGCCTTAGCTTCTTCTTGAACACCCACTTGCAGCCCACAGGCTTATAGCCATGGGGGCGCTCTGATAATTCCCATATTCCATTAGAAAGAATTGAGTCCATCTCATTTTGGACAGCTTCTTTCCAATCATCTGCATCTGGTGATGCATATGCCTCAGCAATGGACTTGGGAGTATCATCCACAAGGTACACAATGAAATCATCACCGAAGGACTTTGCAGTCCTCCGTCTCTTGCTCCTTGTAGGAGCTTCATTGTCATCCTTCTCATGAACGTTCTCAAAAACGTTCTCATGTGGTTACTCAAAATAATCATCAGATGCACTAGATTCTGAAATTATCTCAGAAGAAAATCTAGCAGTGCTATGCATATCTTTCATAGGAAACATATTCTCAAAAAATGTTGCATCACGAGATTCCATTATAGTGTCAACATACATATCAGGTACCTCGGATTTAACTACTAAAAATCTATAACCAATGCTCCGCTGAGCATAACCTAGAAAGATACAATCCACAGTCTTTGGTCCAAGTTTGCGTTTCTTTGGGATGGGAATGTTGACCTTCGCCAAGCATCCCCAAGTGCGCAAATACGAAAGTGATGGCTTTCTCCCAACCCACTCCTCATAAGGGGTTTTCTCTTTATTCTTGTTAGGAACTCTATTCAGGACATGACATGCAGCCAATAAAGCCTCCCCCCACCATGCCTTCGATAAACCAGCAGTGTCGAGCATGGAATTCACCAAGTCAGACAGCGTGCGGTTTTTCCTCTCGGCCACCCCATTAGATTGGGGCGAGTAGGGAGGCGTCCTCTCATGAATAATACTGTGTTCCTCACAGAATTCGTCAAAGATTTTAGGAAAATACTCTCCACCACGATTCGACCTAAGACGCTTGATCTTTCTCTCTAGTTGATTTTCAACTTTGGCCTTATAAATTTTAAAGTAGTCTAAAGCTTCATCTTTAGTTCGCAATAAGTAAACATACCAAAATCTAGTTGCATCATCAATCAATGTCATGAAATATCTCTTTTCACCTTTTGTCAACACACCATTCATCTCGCATAGATCAGAATGTATGAGTTCTAGAGGTGCCAAGTTTCTCTCCTCGGCCGCCGTATGAGGCTTACGAGGTTGCTTCGATTGCACACAACTATGGCACTTAGAACCTTTGGCAATGGTGAATTTCGAAATTAAACTCATGCTGGATAACCGAGACATCAAACTAAAATTAATGTGACATAAACGAGAATGCCAAACACTGGTATCATCATTAACACCGCCACAAATATGGTTCACGGATTTATTACAGAAATCTGAAAGTGAAAAGCGGAACAAGCCTCCGCACTCATAGCCTTTTCCAATAAATTGTCCATGCTTGGAAACGACTACCTTATTCGACTTTACAACAACCTTAAATCCATCTCTGCAGAGAAAGGAACCGCTAACAAGATTCTTGTTCATAGAAGGGACATGCTGCACGATCTTCCCCGAAGTGAACTTCAGATCTACCGTGCCAACACCACGAACAGAGACATGTGACCTATTGCCCATTAGGACGGAGGAATCCCGTGCGGCCTGGTAAGAAGTGAACATAGAGGTGTCATCACACACATGAACGTTAGCACCCGTATCAATCCACCAAGAGGGAGATTAAAATATCGAAAGAACAGTAAATAGATTACCATACCCATCAGTATTGCTAGCAGTCACGACGTTGACATTCTTGGCCCTTTTTCCTCTGCGGTCTGCGCGTTCTGGGCAGTCCTTGGAAAAGTGGCCGGGCTCTCCACAAGTGAAACAAGTCAGATCACTCCTGTTCCTGTTCGGCTTCTTCTTCTTGAAGGTTGTAGTCTTCACAGGCTTGTTGAAAGAGGGCTTGAAGTTCCCTTTGTTCTTGCCTGAGGATTTGCCTTTCTGCTGCACAAAGTTAGCAGTAGCATGACCCTCTCCTTTCTCAGTAGTGTCCTTAGCATGAGCCTTCTCCTCAACATCAAGGGACGCTATCAGATTTTCAACTGATATCTCCTGTCTCTTGTGTTTGAGAGCTGTGGCGAAGTTCCTCCATGAAGGGGGCAACTTAGCGATAATGCAACCCGTCACAAACTTGTCGGTTAAGGCACACTTAAGGAGTTTGAGCTCTTTGGCAATGCACTGTATCTCATGATCTTGTTGAACCACAGAAGGTCCTTAGTCATCTTAAAATCATGAAAGCTCTCCATGATGTACAGTTCACTGCCAGCATCTACAACACCAAACTTGGCGTCCAGTGCATCCCAGAGCTCCTTCCCGTCTTTTATGTGCATAAACACATCACACAGACGGTCAGCAAAAATGCTCAGAATGCATCCCACAAAGATAGTATTGGCTTCCTCAAACTTTTTTCTGATCATTCTCAGACATAGTTCCTTCAGGTTTGCCTTTACTAATCTGGAACACTTTCATTGTGGTCAGCCAAAGCTCAACTTTGTATTGCCACCTCTTGAAGTGCACACCGGTAAATTTATCCGGCCTCAGTGCATCGGTAAAACCAGCTATTGATAATTCAGGAAATTGCCTACAATTAGGTTTCTGAATTGTTGGAGAATTAGGCACAATTTCCATGATTAATTCCATAATATTAAACATGACAATACCAACTACTACCACATGTAACTCGACCATACTAGATGTACTAAACAGCAAGATGAATGGAAACAAGTAGCAGCTAAACATATACTCGCAGAACATGATGAACAGACGAACAATAGTAGACCGCACGTACCGTTTGTTTGCAGATGTAGTAGTTGCAGTAACGTTGTTGATCACAACGTTGGAGTAGACCGGTCGAAGCAGACGGCGATGAAGACGGTGGTAGGCTGCACCGCCCGACTTGGATGGAAGACGACCTGTGATGAAGAGCTTGAGCAGTCGCGCAGAGCGCTTCCCAAAAATCTAATTCGCCCTCTCCCGTACAGGATCGCAAAGGCGAGTGGTTCCGGAGACCTGCTCTCCCGTTCGCCGGTGCACGCCGGCGCTCGGGATGAGGTAGACTACAGAGGCAGCAAAACCCTAGATCGGTTCCAGGTGTGTGCGGCGGTAGCCGGGCAAGAGTTTATATAGGCGGCGCAGCGGAGAAACCCTAGGCAACGTGGGCCACGACCACGTCGCACGCCCGAGTCGGTTACAGCAGCCCATGATTCGGGAGCGACCCGAACCGGCTAGCTGTGACGCGTCCGTCAAGGACTCGGTCAAACGCTCGGTTTTCCTGTGCACCAAAAAGATAAGCTCGGCTCCGAGGCTCAATTCCGCAAACTGCGGCGCGCGCGCGCGTCGTGACGTGTCGAGTCGAGTCGAGTCGAGACGAGCGAGCGAGGAGGAGGAGCGCACGTGTGGCACTTCTCTTCTCACTCACTTACCAAGTGGTGCAACACCCCACCTTATATGTTGGTCTACATCTCTCCCAAATTTCCATGTGGGACTAAACTTAGCTCCCACCCCTTGCCTTTGTGCAGCCAACAACTTGGGCTGCATGTCACATGGGCTTACACACATGGGCTTTAAGATTTGTAGGAATTTCTGAAATCTATTATGGGCTCATATGAAAAAGCCCAATATTTCAACAGTTTTGTCCGCACGATTATGTTTCGAGGGCAACTTTTTAGCCATGATAATGCTTTGGCAATTAGCATTTCCCGCACTAGAAAAAAAAAGACACTATTTACATATTTTTTTGAAGTAACCATATATTCCAATAATGTTAAAAGAGATTTCAAAAGATTCTCACGGAACTACCAACGATATCGTGCGGCCATAACTGCCCTTGAAACTTTATGGGGAGAACCCTGCATAATACCTGCACTATCGGCCATCACCAACCACTAGCACCGCCGTGATGCTCTACCTCAAAAAAGCACCGCCGAGATGCTCGCCGGTAGAAGAAGAGAAAGACCTCCATTGTCGCTAAAATGGGAAGCACCATCACCATCAAGGTCTTTGTAGTCAAGGCACATATCGATGTGGCATGTGGACCGAGGATCTTCCCTGTGCCTTCTCGGCCCTAGATCCGCTGTCTACTGTTGATGTAGTCGAGAGAACATGTTAGAGCCGCTTCCGTGCTTTAGGGTCCACATACCACCTTCCATGCTTCAGACCACCTTACACGTCGACATCGGCACAACCACAGGTCGTAGCCGCTAGACAGCTCCTGAACAAAACATCCCTGCTCCACCATTGCACTAGAGAGTAGAGATAACTCCGCAACGAGGGGGTCACAGACACATCTGATGGAGTCGCCGCCGCCGCCTCATAGACAAAATCCATGAATTTTAGTGGTGCCGATCTGAAGGATTGGCAAGCACACGATGCTATCAATTCAGAGACGCCTCCACTAAGGACACTATTGGTGTGAGAGTGGAGGTGAGGCAGATTTATTTACCCAGATACCGCTCGCACTATCTAACGACGCACGATGGAAAACTAGCCCTAACCCTATCTACCATTTAAAACGGAGGAACAAGGCCTACCCCTCTCTCCTGCCGCCGCCGGAGCTGCAATTGGAGGGCGAGGGGAGTTGCACCCTCGCATGCGGAGATCGAGGGAGAGGTGTCGCCACCCTTGTCGCTTCTCTCGTAAGGAGGAGCAGGGGCCGAATTGGGTTAAACGTCAAGACACTTTTTTACATTGACAATGCCGATTTGATTCTAAACCGCGGGATCATCAGGCGTAACGTTAAGCTCACTGCTCACCGGACTGTTGTGCATCAGTGAACTTATCGGCGTCCAGTCGAACGACAGAAAAGCTCTCGCTCGCATATATGATGGTAGGATAGCATGGCAAGAATGCAACGGAGGCGCACAGGTG